>CM066998.1:96214174-97414174 GCA_033977485.1 Hydrangea macrophylla | reverse complement strand
GTCTTGCCCGTTTGTTATGATGTGAAGTGCTGTCTGGATATTAATTACCACAAAAATTATGAAAAACAAAAGGAAGGTTATAAGTGTTGGGTGAGTTAGCCTAATTATGGATTTTAAGAGAGCGAATGGTTATGTGACTGCATTTATTGATTTGTTGTCCAATAGCGTCATGAATTGTTCACGAGACCAATAGAGCCATGGGCTGATCATCTCTCCATTTACTTGGCAAACCACTCATCATATGTCTGGCTCTTGTGACATTGTCCCTACGTCCATGATCAAATCCATGTTACAAATTAATATGGCCCTATTAGAGTGTCAAAGCGTACAGACTCGACAGAAGAATATAGCAAGCAAAAACTCACTTTTTGAGCAATAGTATGCTAGCAATTTCACTAACTAAAATTAGCTAACTAAATACTCTAGCTCAGTGACTAGTTGAATTTCTCCCTCCAAATCTCCTCCATTATATTATTTACAATATCTGCTTTCATGTGTTTGGGATGTGTTATATTGTCTACAATTTGAGTTTGCAAAAATTCCAACAGTTAAGAAAAAACTAGAATAAATGATTAATTAAAATGAAGAGTATTCTTCTTCTTTTTTAGGGATGTGGCAACTGCCACATGCATTTACGAAGTATTTGAGATCTAAAATTTGGGAAGCATGTCATTACTCTAATGAAGGTGGCTAGAACGTAGTATACCATGCTAGTAGAATCTCTTAGAGACTGTATATCTTGGAAAACAAAGAACAAGTTCAATGGTTTAAAAGTGAACTCGCTCTATAAAATACCAATTTATTGTATAAGACTCCGTGTCTAATCTAATAATTGTCTTAAAATTGGTTCTCAATCAAACAAACATAATCTTGGTTCTCACAAAAACTAAATAAAAAATTATACTTAGACTAGATCTGGTATAGTTTTTGATTTTTCCAAATAGTCCATTATGCATTGAAATAAGCCCTCGTACGATCCATCAGATAATATGAGTCAGCTTGTGGATTTCCAACTTTGTGTTTTTTTCTTAGAATCGTGGATTTTTCGAGTAACGGCTTAGACTAGTTGGTAAAAAATCTCTTTATGTCACACTCATACCAGGGTTCGAACCTTGCCCCCCTCTCCCAGGCCTGACACTTATGTCCTCGTACGTACGAGACCACTACATAATATGATATAAAAAGAAAAAGAAAAAGAAGGTTAATTATATTTTACCCCCTGTGATTAATCAGGCACATTTTTCCTTTACCCTAATGTGCTTCAAAAGTGGACATGCACTTACCCCTTTGAGATTTTGGACTAATGTGAAACTGTAAAGATTTCTTTAAAAACTTATCAAATTCTAAAATTTGTCTAAAATATTAACACTTAACCCCCTTTTGTGAGGTTAGTTTTGGGGTTAACCTCCTATGTGGGGATTATGCTTCCATTTAACCCACCTATATAGGGCTAGTTTTTAACACTTAACGCCTTTGTGTGACTAATTTTGGAGTTAACTACTTATATAAGGTTAATTTTGACACTTAAACTCTCCTATGTTGGGCTAATTTTAACATTTAATCTTCACGTGGGGCTATTTTGAGAGAAATCTTAGTAATTTCACTTTAGTAACCACGGAGCCATTAATGTTTCGTTTGGTTTGAGAGAAATAGAGAGAATAGAAGAGAAACTTTGCATTGGGCTACAACCCAGCTGAGCCCAGTGATGGATATGTCATTGGTTGATAACGCTCACCCTTAAAAAAAAATTATTAAAAAAAAATTCATTTTCAAGTTACAATTTGTAGATTGCAGGGTGCTTGTCGGTTGAAGAATGATTGAACTTGATACAAAGAGGGGAATTTTTTTTATTTTTTCCTTGTTAACAATATGGTATGTTTTATACTTTATGTTTAAATTGGGTTGCTCAATTTCAATCTAGTTTTTATTTTATTTTCTCGCTGAGCGCAATTGTGTATCAAGTGTGAGAAGCTATCATCGTATATACATATATATATATATAAAGTGAAATTAGACGTCTGTCGCGTGGCAATTTTGTGATTTTTCTCACTTTTCTATATTATTTTTCATTTTTCCTACCTTTAGAATTAATACAGATATATGTGTATAGTTTCTCTTTTTCATTCCCCCTCTCTCTCTCTCTCTCTCTTCTCTTATCTCAAAAAATTAGCTGTAATATACTTTGTAAATGTCACAGCCCGGTTCCACAATAGCGGAACCGGAGCCCGTGGCACGCCACCGAGGCTAAACTAATTCATTAACGTTCCCAAAAATTAGGTTTGAAGAACACACGCAGCGGAAAAACAAAACACATTTAAAAACCAGAGGTTCAGTCGACTGCTCAGTCGACGGAGGCGGGCAGGGATTTTAATATCAAATTTCAGTCGACTGAAATTGGAAGTCCAGTCGACTGCTGAGAGGTCCAGTCGACTGCTTTTGCTAAAAATGAAGTAGTAGCTAACAGGCTCAGGGGTTCAGTCGGCTGCTCAGTCGACTGCTCCCCTGGCAGCAGCCCAAACTGCAGAAAATAAGTTTTAAAGCTTTCTAACTATCACCAATGATCAACCATTCAATCCAAACTCAAGCCAAAGTAATCCTAGCTGTATTAAAACATTTCTAAAGTAAGATTTCAACATGTTACTAACTATTACAACGTTCAAGATTCATTCTATCATACCAAATTAAACATGGGTTAAAATAATAGAAATTCTTATTACAATATTTCTAGGATTCCAAAACTACAAGATTTACACTCAAGTTGTCTTCTAAAAGAACTCCCAACCCACGTGCTCACTTCTGCGATTCCTCGCCAGCATTAACACCTGAAATGGTTATTTGAATAACCACACATATTTCGATTTGTTTAAGCTAAAGCTTAGTGAATAAAACAACATATGCACATGAATGATAAACATGTCCGCATTCACATCTCTACATTTCATACTAGTCGCCGGAGACTCACGTGCCCGTCCATATTCCCAATCCGCGACTCCTCGCCAATAAGTCCACGCGAAAGGGTAAGACCCACGATTCTACAAACAATCGTGCGACCTTAATGCCTATATCGGCTCCACAAAATGACACGGTGACCACGTGCTCCTTCTGACCCAAATAAGCAACTTAACATGCTCAAATACATATCACCATGCTCGCGGTAATTAAAATATATCACCGTGCTATTGAGCCTACTTATCAATATAAATGCCCAATATGAACTACACAATATATCTCTAGGAATTAATACATGCTATTCAAACATAACATGAATACATGCCAAGAAATCATTCCAAGACATAGTTGAATCACTCACCTCCGATTTACGCTCCTATTATTCGATCTGAAGAAAACCCGTGCACAAAGAACGTGCAGAAGTCCGTCTAGTACAATTCCTATGGATCAGAATTCCATTTATCAATTTTTATGAAAAATTCTAGAAAATAACTTTTCGGAAAACTTAGCCAAACAGGCCCTAACATATATCAAAACGAAGCTCTTACCTCAAGGAGCTCGAATATGAAATCTGGGAGAAAACAGACTGACAGAAGGTCGTCGTTTGGCGTCGCAAAGCTCTAAGCAACCCAATCTCCCTCTAGCCCCCTTTTTGGCCTCCTCTTGAACTTTTTAGGTTAAGACTTATAAAAATCTAAGTTCATCTCTATCTATATATAGGCAACACTCTCGGGAAATTACATTTACCTCCCCACGAGTTTTCCAACTTCTAATCAGTCTCTGAAACTTCCTATACAGCTTATTCATAGCTTTACGAGTGAAACGTCAAAATTATAAAAGTTTTCGACTAAGTTTCGTTTGGTCGCTAAAACGCGAATTTCTACATGACGTTTCCGAAGTTGCTAATTAGCCTACCAAATTAATAGCGTGTTCATTCGTCCTCACCAGGATACTAAATCTAACAACAGAAATAAATTCTAAAACAGAAAATAATACAGATATTGAAATACACAGGTAAACATTTATTTTCAGATAAACATTTAAAGTATTCCACAGTGACCGTCTCATACTCGGAGAGACGTCACAACAATAAATCCTCAATCACAACAGTCTCAGAGGGTTCTCTAATACAGACACCCAAATCAACTCGTGAGTCAAAACTCACTCAATCATGTGTCATAGGACACGCCACATCACATTATCATGCATGACAATGAAATGCAAATGCAATAACACAAATGCGGGTGTTATAGTAAACTATATCAAATCTCAACAATATCTAATCTATCTAATATGTATAATTATATATATATATATATATCCAACGAAAATTCTCTAAAGATGGCGCCCTCTCTTTATTAAAGAGAGGGCATCTGTTTTGGCCGTCAGATCGTGTTTTCATTAAGGACAGTATTGTCATTTCACAATTTTTAAACACGTTCCAACGGGCAAAACATAGGCTCTCTCTTTAATAAAGAGAGAACGCCCTCTTTAGAGCCTGACAGATATCTCCAAATACGCACACGATACAAACTAAATTAATTAATTAAAATAATATAATAACATTCTAAATAAAATAACAATAACACAAACAAATTTACATACATAAAATTTGCTTAGCAAAAAAATACTACATGAAAATTTAGAAACATTTTCTCGTGCATCGCACGTGTATTGATTCTAGTTACTTTAAAAAGTAAAAAATATAGATAAACAAATAGAAAAAAAAATGGGACAACTAATTATAAATTCAAATTACAAGTATTTTACTAAGTTTAGTACATCTAATAAAAGTACAGAAATTTGGGTTTTAATCTCTCAATTGTGAACTTGTGTGGTTAAAGAACACCTTAAAAACAATGTTAGAGACAATTTCCTCAATGATGTACTTTCATTGGGAAATGTCCTTTGACTAGTTGACTAACATATTTTGGGACATTTATACCCCTTTAATATTCTTTCTATCTCTCTCTCTCAATCATTCTCTCTCTATCCAGCGATACAAAATTGACTCTCACCCCATTGTCGGCGTCATGATCTTCGTCGTCGGTGCCACCACATCCATCATTGCAAGCGCCGCTATAGCCATTTCCATCGACGCATAGACCTAAATTAGATCAACGTAAACTCAATCTGATCGATACTCTTTTACCATTGCTGAGAAGTAAGAACCGTTAACGACCGCCATCGCCACCACCACAATCGCCATCGCTGCCGAGATCTAGATCTAGATTCGACCTCCCCCATGACCACCTTATTCTTTTTTCTTTTCTCTTTCCCTCCCTCCTAGAAAAATTGAATAATAGGTCTCTGATGAACTGGTTTACTAAAATTTGAGACCAGACTTGAGAAATTTCTCAAAAAAAAAAAAAAATCGAGAAATTTCTAAACATTAGTGGCTGGTTAGAGATAATTAAGCTATGGCGATGGTGGTTGGTCGAAGGGGTGTCGATAGAAAAAGGGAACTGTTTGGATGGAGGATTGAGGTGTGGTTTACACTTTTGTAAAAGGAAGAAGTAGATAGGCTTTTGCCTGGGAACTTTGAATATTTCTTTCAGTAATTAAGAAATTTCTCAAAATAAAATTTGAGAAAGTCCTCAATTACAAAACCTATGTATGGACAGGAGGTGGTAGAGGTGCAGTAGTATTGCCCTGATATGGATGTTTATGGCTTGGCTATGAAGAGATCCATCAGGCGAGGTCGCGGTGGTGAATGTGGTGGTGATCGCCGGAGGCCAGACGAGGTCTTGGTAGTGGTCGCCGGAGGTTAGACAAGGTCGTCGAAGCTCAGGCGAGGACATGGTGGTGGTCGCCAGCATGGCCGGCCCAAAGGGGGGGCCAATGGGGCAACAGTCCCGGGCCACCAAAGTTCATCAAATTTTGAGGGCCCCCATAAAATTTTCATAATTACATTTTTACCTTGAGATTTTTTTAGCATTTTACATTAGGTCTCCCTTAATCATGTTTAAGCCTCTCCTCAACTTATATTTATGCCCAATTTAGTGTCATCAACTACATATATATTGATCAGTCAGGCTCTAAAGAGGACGCCCTCTTTTTATTAAAGAGATGACCTCTCTTTTGACCGTCGGATCATGTTTTCATTAATGGCAGTTTTGTCATTTTACAATTTTTAAACACAATCTAACGGCCAAAACAGAGACCCTCTCTTTAATAAAGAGAGGTGACCCTCTTTAGAGAATTTTTGATATATTGATATACATATATATAAAACTCAAAAGCAAAGACCCCTAGAATTTTGAAAATTACACTTTTAGTTTAAGAATTTTTTGAGTTTTAGAAATAGGCATCCCTAGAATTTTGAAGGACACCATACAATATTTAAGTTTTACAAATAGACTCATATTATACGTAGACCCCAATAAATCGCCAATTATGTATAAGTAAACCTTAAAAAAATCGCAATTATGTATAAGTAGACCCCAAAAAAATTACCTCGGGGGCGCTGCCCTCGAACCCCCGAATAAGGGGCCTCACTTTTAGTAGTTCGCCCCGGACCTCCAAATACTCCGGACCGGCCCTGGACTCACCAGAGGTCATGCGAGGTTGTTGGAGGTCAATCGAGGTCATGGTTGGCGACTTTGGTTTAGTGTTTCACTTGTTTTTGGCATGGGGTATTTGTGTCAATGTAACCACCAATGAACCTAATCCTAAATACTTTAATAAAATTGTGTAAATTTTTAACATAAAAAAAGACACTTTATGAATTAGTAAAAATATAAATTCACAGATTCCTTGTGGCTTATCTTCCTTATCACAAACATATATACACAGATTATGAACTTTTAGGAGGTAAGATATGATATTCAATATAATAGAACAATTTTTTTCCCTCTCCTAGACTTGGATACAATTTGTGAAATTAAAAGAGGGTCAATTTTTTTGAAAAGCGCATCTAATATATATATGTATTATAAAGTGGAATTAGACGCTTGTATGTGATAGTTCTACAATTTTTTATACATATATATGTATATATATGTGGTCCGACTCTAGAGTGAACCGGGTAGGTGAACATACCTAAGGGTGGCCATGGGCCGGACCAGGCCGGGCTCGGGTCGGGCTTACAGGCCGGGCTCGGGTCGGGCTTACACTCTATACTAAGGGTAAGTATCTTTGCCCAAGCCCGGCCCGGCCCGTGGCGGGCCTACAATTGGTTGCCCAAGCCCGGCACGACACCAACTACTAAAATCCCAAACACGGCCCGCGGGCCAGTCTATTGCTAATTTTTATTTTATATTTTAAAAAACTTGAACTAAAAAAAAATTAAAAAATTACCATAAATAATGTTTTGAATGATTATTAAGACACATTATTCACAAAAATGCATTAAAAACTCTTGTGATAATACATATACATTGAATATCTTATGTAAATTTATATTAATTTATATATTATATAATAGAAAATACAAAAAATAAATATATTTTACTAATAGTCAGGCCAAGCCAGGCCAAAGCGGGCCTCATTTGCTTTGTCCAAACCCGGCCCTAAAACTGATCGGGTCTAAAATTGTTGCCCAAGCCGACTTAAATGGGTCAATATCTTTGCCCAAGCCCAAAAAAATTAGAGCCGGGCCGAGCTTAGGACCACTGGCCGTTTGGTCACCCCTAAACATACCCGATGAACATGAGTCGACCCGGTAACTTAAAATTGGGTTAAACATTTCGGGGGGAATTTTGGGGAAAAAAAAATAAATCACTGTGCTCTCTCTCTCTTTACCTCACTGCGCTCTCTCTCTCTCTCTCTCTCTCTCTCTCTCTCCCTTCCTCACTGCAGGAACACGGCGTCAGTATCCTCTCCATCTCTCTCTCTCTCTCTCTCTCTCACACACACACACACACACACACACTGACTGGACCAAAAACTAACCTAAACCTGAAGAAATGTTGCGGTCTCTTCTCAAAGCGGCCGCTACAGCTACGAGAAACCACAAATCGAACCTCTCAACCATTCTAATCCCGGCGACAACAACAACAACAACGACAACCACATCTACTGCAAATCAGCTCTCTTCTTCTTACAGAAACTATTCTTCCAAAAATACGAAATCGTCACTGACCAAGGCTAAGAAAACCAAATCAATGTCCGATTCTAAATCCAAACAGGACGATAGCTACGCCGCCGCGGCCGATGACGCCGTCGCCGACCTCCTCGACGATGACGTTCGTGCTCGCCGGCTCTCCGAGGATGAGGGCAACACCTCGCTCGATGTTGGCCCTAACGGCCGTCCTCTTTTCACCTCCACCGCCTCCTTATCTCAACTCACCAGAAAGGACACCTGCACTTACATGAAATTCAGGTATTCCATTCTTTACATATATATATATATATATATTTACATATAGATTGATGAATGGTGTAGCGTGTTAATTGGTGATTTGATTGGAATGGTGGTGGTAGTATGGAGGATTTGAATGCTGTATTGCCAGAGGGTTTGCCCTTGGGAATGGTGAAAGAGTTCGAGGACTCCAAGCGCATTGCATTGCTTGTTAGGCAGATCTTTTTGGATCTTCGTGATAACTTCAGACGCATTGTTGATCCATCATTGCAGCCTTCGAGTGGTAAAGGTGTGTGGTTATGATATTGATTTCTAATTATCAGAATGTTAATTTACTTTTTAACTTTGTTGATTGGCCTAGCTCAACCCTACACAAAACGCATGTGTAGCATGTGCTATATTATATGCACATACATTCACAATTCAGATGATAAATCATCTGATCGTGATGCAAATTGGGAAGAACTGCATGATCAAAGTAATCTCAGACAACATGCTTAATGGTAGCCTACTCTCTTCCCTAGTAGGACAATATGCCGACAATCTATATATAATAAGTTAGAGCGGTGTGGGTCTCTCTTAAATTAGCAACTTGCAATCCTAGCCATTGAGACAAGTTGAGATATTTTAAACCGTTGGATCAAAAATACTACATATATCAAACATGTATATATATCTTGCCTTATATATCATTGTTGTTGGAATCATGGCCATTCGTGTGTTAACTCCACTCTCTTTTACTCCCTAATTCTCTCTCTCTTACCAAAGAAATCAATTTGATTTTATAATACATCTATCTCCATGATGGTTGAGAGAAATAGGAAGTGATATATAGCTAAAACAGGAAATCAATTTAAGTAATGAAATTAAATACTCTAAATCTCTTTCAACTTTTTCCAGTTGCTTTACAATTTAAGTTTGATAATATCACATTCATTCTCTCTCAATTCCCCTTCTATCCTTCCCTCTCTACGCTCTCCTCCCACAAATCTCTCTCTCTCTCTCTCTCAATTTCACTCCGCCGTCCTCTGTTCTCTCTCTGCGCCACTCCGCCGTTCTCTGCACCAGTCCGCCACACCACCTGCATTCTAGCCATTACCACAGTCACCTTTCCTATCAGGTTTCTCTTTCTCTTTCTCTCTCACACTCTCTCTATAATGGATAAGAGCACAATGAATAAGAGTTAACATGTGGCTCTCTGTGGCAGTGAACATGTGCAAAAGGAGTACATGTTGCAGTTAACCTTTTTTTTCTTTTACTTTTTCTTGGCTTTCATGATTCATTGGTTTTTCTAAGTAATCACCTTACTCTCTTTCAAAATGACCCATGGATTTGTAATTTTGTAATTATGTGAATGCTTTTTTGTGTTTGAATAATGCTATGCTTTCCAAATTTTTATTTCAAATTTTGTAATTATGGTTAGTGCAAAAAGTATTTTTATCACAATAGTGTCCAAATGTATTTTAAAAGTATGAGAATTAATTAAGGAAAAGCACGGTCTGTTTGTGATCTCTCTCTCGCCAAACTCTCCCTCTCTCTACGTGTCTGTTTGTGATCTCTCTCTTGCTATTTCTCATTTACACCCCCCGAAAGTTTCTAATTGTTCATTATGAAACCCTCGGACCATAAAAAGAGTTATGGTAAATACTAATTAAGCAAAAGCTGCATTACTCTTTGTCAACAAATACTAATTACCCAAAAGCAATGGTCCAGAGTATAACTCTTGTGATCATTATGTGTATTTAAAAAAAATCATATAATCATAGCTTCCCAAATTTTAAAAATACCTTTGATTATATAAGTTGTGAATGTTTAGGTTCAATACACATGTAGATATAGGTATACATATTTCGAATTTGTGAGTAGCAATTAAATCAAAGAAAGCAGAGGAACTCTGACATTAAAGTTCTTGAGTCTATGTCACCCTCACAGAGGTATGTGCGTATGTGGAATTGTATGTTTTTTTTTTAATTTTTTTATTTCCTCTCTCTAAAGATTATGCTGTGGCTGTTATATTGTGTTACGTTTGATTTTGGTTTTTGCCATAACATAGTACGTTTGATATGTTGCTACAATGTTATTGATGCGTATACAATTTTATATGCCCCCACTTTGTTAGCCTACTTTGACATTGGTGCATGAAATTCTACGTTTAGATCTACTTTTGGGTTAAAATTTACGTTCGGTGCGCAAAAAGAATATATTATGTTATTAATATAAATTAAAAGCACTTGAAAACCTCAAAACAGGTTTTGATTGACGCATGTCCATAAGTACTTCTATCCGAACGTAATGCAAAAAGCAAACTTTCTTTAGGCACTGTATTTTGATTATATACTAATTTGTATTTTAAACATTGACCATAGCTTCCCAAATTTCCTTAATCATAAAAAATCATATAATCATATTGCCATATTATAATCATGGACAGTTGCCATATTATAATCATCTCTCTCTCTCTCTCTCTCTCCATATCCCACACACCAAATCAGTTTTGAATTTGCTCCTACCTTCCAATTCCTCTCTCTCTCTCACTTAATCACTCCCTAACATTAACTATGAAGATACATTTGTGCTAGATTATTTAGGACAAAGTTTATTTTTTATAGGCTTTTATTTTTCCTTTCCGTGACTCCCATCAAATGACTTTCATAGAACTAATCAAACTGATATAATATGAGTAAGTTTAGGAAGTGGGTTTCAACAATGGATTTCATAATTCAAGTCTCAAAAAATGTATTCTCACTTGCACTTTTTTAAAATCTAGGAAGCGCGTTTGTTATGTTCTATTGCTTATCTAGAAAATGGGTTTTCCCATCACTATGGTTGTAAATTTTGCTATCAGTTTGATTAATTCCACCCTTTTTATAGGTCATTTGATTAGTTGTATCAGTTTGATATAGTCCATATGGCCAATTAGTGAAATGAGTAATGCTGCGTCCCAAATATGGGCTAAATAATCACAAAAGTTTTGCTTTCCTTTTTTGTTTCTTTCCAAAAGCTTAGAAAAAGCCTTTGTGTTTTTTTCTTTCTTTCCTTCTTTCACTTCGTGCCCTCAGGCACGGGTTATAACTAGTGTATATATAGTATAAAGCTATGGGCCTAGGAACAGAAATATTGAGATAGGAGTAGGACCTATCCTTGCAATCAGAATTGAAGTGAAAGTTTCCTTTCATCCGGCTCAAGTAGGAACGCTGACGTTGCGCTACAAAAATTAGGCTGATAAGGCTAAAAATGCTTAGTGTAAGACATCCAAACGAAAGCTTTGAGAACAAATGGTATTCTAAAAGAGACTTTGTTCACAATTTTGTTGCAATTGAGGGATTGCAAGAATGGTTACCAGTTAGAAAGAAACTACTAGCAATGGTGATATAATAATGAAGGAGATAGCCAAGGAAACAACAGCTATAGTAATATTGAGCTAATGAGACATGTTAGTAGGATTTCAGAAAGGGTGCCAAAAGAAACATTACGAGTCTATGCCATGAAATTTGTGCAGTTGAGAGTTAAGATGGACAAAATTGTCAAAAAAGTTCTCTTTGAGTGAACACGATCATGCACAATCACATGGGGAAGATTAAATACCAGTCCAAGGTTTTAAAGATTCCAAAGGAGGTGATGGGGTTGTTAGAGACATAATTTGATGGATTTTGGAAATAATGGAGTAAGGAATACATGTAGGCCATGTATCATAGAAAAATAATTACGTTGATAGCTGTCCTTACACTATGTGGGAGATGGACCTTCTGAATGGTAAAATTGATTTTTTTCATGGCTTCGGAAGGAAGATTTTGTATAAACTTGAATGCAACCTGAGCATTCACATAGCAGCGCTTGGTACATGAAGTGGAATGCTGCCAAGGAAGTTAACGTTTACTCTATATCTCCAAATACCGTATGAATCATTTGATTGAACTCATCTGTTCTATGTCAAAAGAGCGTACAATTGCCACGATAGATATCCCAAATTCCAACACCGTATGTAGTGATCCGTATATCGTTTTCAATATACCAAATAGAGATTTTGCCCACTCCATTCTAAGATTTTTTTTTAATTTTTTATTTTCTATCTTGTCCTTTTTCCCTTCAGTGTTTTGGATAACATCAAAGTTGTATACCATATACAATCACTATTGTAAACAAGTTTCAATCGTAATTTTTTTATTTGAAAACACAGTATGTTCTCTAGTTGTTGTTCCCATCTTTGTACCTATTTAAACAATTGTTTTTTTTTTTTTACCAAGTAGGTATCCAATCGGAATTTTTTTAGTCTGAAATCAGAATATGCTCTCTAGTTGTTTTTTCCCCATCTTCGTGCCAATTGAACCAATTGTTTTTTACAAGTTAAGTTGCTTGTAATTGAAAGTGAGCTTGGGCATGTATCTATGAAAGAGACACACAGAGAGTGTGTTGGGGCACTTGATTACCAAAATGTTTGATTTGATGCACAATGCATCAAAACTCTTATAACGGTAACTTGTATTATTTTGAGCTTTAGTAGTTTGTTTAAGGGCAAATGCTGCATAGCAAGGTGCCTGTGAGATTTTCATAAGCTTATCAGCTTGCTGCAAGGATGATGGAGTAATAACTAGGCACTGAACATTCAAAGACTAATCCATTCTAGTTGATATTTATTTTCAGTGATTAATGAGATATCTTACATTTCCATTATATTTGTTATCTCCCAATTATATTTTCCACTTTATGCTTTAGTTTTATTAGTTGCTCAATCAGATGATTCACAGACAACAACAAAAAGCTCTTGCATAGCTTCTAAGAATATCGTAGACGACGTAATTTATGCTCAAATTCTAACTTTCCAGGTCCAAAACTTCGAAAGCAAATTGTTTTGGATGGTCCTGTGAGCTGTGGGAAGAGTATTGCACTTGCGATGCTTGTAAAGTGGGCTCGTGAAGAAGGTTGGCTGGTTTTTTATGTCCCGAGCGGTCGTGAGTGGACTCATGGAGGGTTTTTCTATAAGAACCCCCAAACTGGTTTTTGGGATACTCCTGTTCAGGCAGCGAATGTTCTCCAGGCAAGAATGTGAACCTTCAGTCTAGTTAGGTCTTGCTTGATATTCTGATGTAGTCTGATACAGAGCTGTTCATTCCCCATTTATCCCAATAGCTTTTAATTCTTTCCTTGTTTTTTCAATAAAAAAAATTATTCTCAGTAATAAGAATTTGCCCCTTTACCCTCCCTGACCGAGTAGATGTTAAGCCAATACTTTTACCAATCTGGTGCAACAACTTTGTTATTTGACTTCGTTTTCTATCACCAAACAAAAGTTACATGCATGAAATGGTTCTATTTCCTTCCCGCACTCATTATTCTCTGATAAGATGATCTGATGCTGGAACTTGGTATCAATGGGTCTGGTCCACTTACTTTTTATTTTGTTGATTTCTAATCTCTACAATGGATTTGATTGGCATAATTGGAAAATAGGGATATGTGGCGATTTAAGAGACTAAAGACATGATTTATAAAAAAAACTCCTTGAAATTCATGATTACGGTTGACTATATATAATGGATATTTAATAAGTTACTCTTCTAATATCTAGTAAACTTTCAAGCAACCGACTTGAAAATATGTAGATATTGTGTGGTTTCACATATGTTTATACTGAATATGGGTAAAAACTTAGTGGTTAATTTTCATCTCCCATGTCTTCTGATTATTAAAAAGTCAGCTGTAAATAGATTAGCAATGGCTTTCATAATAACCACATATATGTTATTTTAAAAGAATTGAACAGCTACTTAAATCTACATAATCCAGACATCAAAGCTTTTTTGAGTTGGAGTGGTGTTTGGTATGTTTGTTTGTCTATTTAAAGTTCATTGAGAGTCTTTTGGGCACATTGTTATATTTCATAGTTAAGGCCGGTTTTTAGGTTATTATGTTGGGGAGTAAAGATTGGGACACAACCAAAGACACAACTTTTGGGACACAACCCAAAAGATGTGTCTATATCTCTCTTGTGATGTCATTGGACCCCACAGTGACATAGGAAAGAGATAGACACATCTCTTAGGTTGTGTCCAGAAAGTTGTGTCTTTGGGTGTGCCCCAAGTATTACCCTTTTTGTTTGTTTGTTTTGTTTTGTTTTGTTTTTGCATCAATGTAGATTCAATACATCCATATAAGGCATTAAAGTTATTTCCGGTTAATAGCAGTGGTTGCATCATCAATGGGAATAATTTTTGCCTTTTCCCGTACTAGATTCTCTTTTGTTGGGTTCCTTCCAACATGTTTGGGTTCTTACCTTCATAATGTTTTATTTTCAGGACTTTTTGAAATATAACGAGTCCCATTTACGAGAATTACCGTGCCAAATATTTGACTCTATCCCTTTGGGAGAGGGTGCTGGTGTTGGATGGATGAAAGGTGTTGATTCGATGGCAATGCCTGAAGGTTCAATGCTATATGATCTGGTCCAAACAGGACTCACCTACACACATGCTGCTGTTGGAGTGGTGGTCCGTTTGAGACAAGAGTTATCACTTGTAAAAGATATACCCGTCCTTACTGCAATTGATCAGGTAAAATGACAGAGAATACTTGTGTCCATTTCGATTTTGTTAAATTTATGTTCTAACAGGCTTAATCTTAATTATTATTCTATTTTTGTCCTCTTCCTGTTTTTGTGTTAAATAATAAACGACTTAATGGTTTGTCTCCAGTATAATAATTGGTTTACGTTCAGTGGTTACGAGGAGCCAGTAACTGTCCGTTCTTGTCGACCTATTCATGCTAGAGAACTTGCAACGGTTAGTCAAACACTCTCTTCTTCTGCTTCTTTTTTTCTTTTTTCTTTTTGGCATGGGTTACTTTAGCGAGATGATTTACAGACTCTATAAGTTTGTTTAAATTCGACATGCTTATCATTTATCAAAGAATGGTCTAAATCATAATGAGTGAGCTCTAGTATTTTCAACTTGCGTTTACAGTTACACACTCTTATTTCGTTATTCGTCCTCTCCACCCATTTACGTGTATATGCAATATACCAAACATCATGGTTCAAAGGATCGGCCGAAACCGAGTCGTCTCGGCCGAGTCAACTCGGTTTCGAAGGCCTCCGAGACGAGATCTAGGCACGATACATAAAATAACCAAAACGACGTAGGATCGGTGGCCATCTCGGTTGTACCGACGTGTATCGGACGAGATGGTGACATATCGGACGAGATCTCGGCCGAGATGGCGAGACAAATCTCAAAAAGTAAGATTTGAGGCAAAAAAAAATTGGGGAAAATGGTTTGCATGGTACCTTTTCATAGATCTGAAGGAGAGAAGAGCGAGGTTGAACTCCACGAGAGCCAAATCCATCTTCTTCTCACCATTTTCTATTCCATTCTCTCTCTCTGATCTGCTCGAGTCTCCCCCCCCCCTTCAGTTCTTCTCTCTCTGCTCGATTCCACCGGAGGTCTCTCACTCGGTCTCTCACGATCTCTGTGTGTGTGTGTGTGTGTGTGGAGGTCTCTCTCTCTCTCTCTCCATTTCTCTCTCTGTCGCCGCGCCTCCCACGAACTGGTCCAGACCAGACCCACGAGGTAAGCAGCTAGGTTATGTTTTTATTTTATTTTATTTAAGGTTTTACTTAACTTTTGTAAACTAATTTTAGTATATATTGTGGACTATTGAAGACTACTGTGTATATAAGTATATTAGACAAACTAATACTCCGTAGTAGGTTACTATGATATAATACAATATATTTGTATTAATACAAGAGTAATGCTACAAACACAACACAATTGCACAACAGGGCTTTAAATGCCTTGTACCCTGTGCTGTTTGAATTTTTCACACTTTTCTATGCACCTCGTACACAGCACAGAGTACATGTATTTAAAGCCGTATTGTGCTTTGTGTTGTGCAATGTGTTGTGTTTGTACCATTACTCTTAATATAATATATTGTTTTTTCAATTTATAATACACTATTACACTATATTACACTTACTATAATATAATAGCCTTTATTTTTATTTTTTATTTTGATTACATAATTGATTTTATTAAGTAAAATATTATATTCTCACATTATGGTAGAAAAAAAATTATGTACTACATGATGAGTTACCCTTATTAAAAATTTTAAAAAAAATAATATCATCTTGTTTATTATTTGCTAGAATGCCTCCAAATTATGTATGTCATCTCAATTATGTATGCAGTGTTATCAAATACTCAATCCGCAGCGTGTGTATTAGATATTATGTGATATTGTAATTGGTACATCGTGTATTGTGACAATCTATTAGGCCAAATTTGTTATTCTAATTATTTTAGAATTTTTCATTATTTTTTCAGATTTTTTTTAACCTTAAATCTTGCGTATCATTGCGTATCGCCCGATACCAGTCCGCGACGCCGCGACCGAGTCGACTCCGCGACCGCGACCGATACCGCGACCTTGAACCATGGTATTAGATATTATGTGATATTGTAATTGGTACATCGTGTATTGTGACAATCTATTAGGCCAAATTTGTTATTCTAATTATTTTAGAATTTTTCATTATTTTTTCAGATTTTTTTTAACCTTAAATCTTGCGTATCATTGCGTATCGCCCGATACCAGTCCGCGACGCCGCGACCGAGTCGACTCCGCGACCTCAGCGACCGCGACCGATACCGCGACCTTGAACCATGCCAAACATAAAATTTCCCCATTTGTAATATTTTCCTGAGTTTTGTATCATTATATTGGCTAGCTATCACGGGAAACGTATTAGGTAAGAATGGAATTCACAATATCTGTCACCTACCAGAGTATTAATTGTTCAAACAATGCATCAATGCATATTAAAGAAAGGAATTTTACAGCCAAAATGTGGGAAGCCATGGATTGTGAATTGGAGATGCCAACAAAGAATTGGAAATGCAGCTTGAAGTCTGGGCCACTCAATAATTCTTTCGGGTAACATAATGTCACGAAAATTTTGATTCATAAATTCCTCGTGGAGAGGTAATGTAATGCATGGCAGAGTTAATACCGGTAACATGTCTGTTGAATCTTAGATATTCTCTGCCTCCTTTGTGAGGAGCAGCCTTTTAAACAGACTGGGATGTGTACCTTGTTATGTGGCTTGGGGTGGTGTGTTGGCAGTGTATGACATCTCTGTTGAATCTTAGATATCCTTTGCCGCCTCCGTATGTAGCAGCATTTTAAATAGATGGGGCTGTGCACTTTGATATCTGGATGGCCCTCAGATTTTCCAGACGCCGGACTTTTCACCCTTAATCTCTCAATTTCTTCCATGTGAATTTGCCTAAGGTTTGTTTAGGAAAGAACGAAAATCCAAGACTTGACTGGCGTATCTAGAAGTTCCATTCACCCCCCTTTTTGATGGCTACTTGGCGTTTCCGTACTCTTTATATGGACTGCAAAGCTCTGTAAGCTGTAGACTGTAGTGTACCCTATCTTTTCTTGCAAATTTGCCTTCTTAGATATCTCTCATATCTCCTTGTGGAGTGAAAGAAATGCAACATGCACAATTACAATTTGGATGTTAATCTTAGAAAGAAGTAAGTGGGATTCACTTCTCATGACGTAATTCCCTTTAGCTTGACCATCCTTACATTTTTCTTTATTGCTCTAGTGATAGTTTAACTCTCTTGGATGTGATTTTATGTCTCTAAGGCCTCGTTTGTTTGCCGGATAGTATAAGGGGGGGTATAGTATTAAGTGTAATTAGTTATCCTGGGATAACTAACCACAGGATAAAAACAATGCAGTATTATTTTTATACTGTGTTTGGTGTGTACCGGATTATGCTGGGGATAAAATTCAAATAGTCCAATACTGTGTTTGGATGACCATGGTATATGCCTGGATTAATCAATAACTTTCCCAAAATGCCATTTAAGTGAAAAACAACCAAATTGCCATTAAGATAGCAAAATAAACATTTTTTCTATAACATCAACTACAAACAAAATATAAAAATTACCATGAATGATTTTTAAGCAATCAAAGTACATAACAATAGAGTTCATATCCCAAATACTCAAGCTTTTTATTTATTTTCAACAATCTCTACATATTATTACAATGAAAGATTTAGAACATCTACAAGAAAAGAAAACGAGAGAAATCAGTAAAGATTACAATTTATTCACAAATCAGTAAAAATCTTGGTATGTTGATGCTCTTTCCCTTTTCTCTACTCATATATACCTGCAGTAAAATAACAAATCATTTTTATCAAACTAAAAATACTGCAATCAGAAATATTTCAGTGGAAATTCTTGTATACACACACACACACACACATATATATATATACATATATTAAAATGAAGCTCATCAATAAAGATTTCAAAATGAAGGAGTGGAATGCATTTTCCTCAAATTATACAAGCAACAAGTTGTTAGTCAACAGGCCCAACATTGAAACAGGTCTTAAACATAAAAACATTTTATTCTTCATGCAATATTTCTACATAAGATGTTAGCTTGTTTAATACTAATGTTCATTGGGATCTGCTTACGAAAACCTGAAAACTGTAAGCACGTTCAACTCCACATACATAAAAGAGAGACCAATCTGCTTGATCTTAATCTACCTACAGCCTTGAAGAAGTGCTCAGCAGCTCATGTGTACAAACCATCTTTTGATTGTTCAATGAGTATGTTCCAAAACTGTGCTATTTGATTGTTCTGCTCCCGCTCCCACGTGCATTTTAAGCGTTTATGCAAGTATTGAATTGCTGCTCCTAACAGTCTAAAATTCACATTCATAAGATATTTAATTATAGTGAGACTAATAATTGATACGGTCTATCAAAAAAAAATAATAATAATAATTGATAAAGGGCGATAGAGAGGCTATATAGTGTGAACATTTTGATTCAAGTGATAATTATATGACAAAAAGATGTACCTTTTCTCGAGGCCCTGCACGTTGAAAGTGCACTCCTCTGGGACTGTCCTTCTGAACAACAATCTGAAGGCAAAAGATTGAAACTAATGAAAATATTAACACAATGCAAATATATATATATTAAAAAAAAATTATTTAAAAAAAAAGTACGTGTTAAAGAAAAATGTGCTGGATTGGCATATTGCCACAAACTTAGTATCTAAATCTATCAAAAGAAAATACGGTCTAAAGAATTACATTTTCTAAAGTTGAATTCCCACTTTCCCTATGAGACTAATCCTTTAAATAATTGGTTGCCAGCAATACTTGGGGCAAAAAAGGGTTGCTTAGTGCAGTCTTTGAAGCTTGGGCTATGGAGAGTGAGAATGCAAGTTTGATTTTCAAGACACCCACTTTGTGAAAATGCCGATACAAGTTAGGCATTTACAAACTCCACCCATTCCAGCACTCTCACTTAACAGGGATCAAAGTAGGCCTTTTAGCAATATTCTTCTTGGCACAATCATTTTTCTAGTTGGTGGATGAAAGAATGTAGAACATACTGTTCTGTGGGCTTTATACTCTTACTTCTTGGCTTCTATCACTTTCACCAACTAATGGGAATAAAGAGTTTTCTCTAGAATACAAAAATTAAATTCTAGCAAATATGCCTACCAAATTGACACCGGAGTGTCCCAAAATTATATTGTAGAAGATGGGAATATTTGGTCCAAGTTTCAGCCCTCAAATGTCCCAAAACCTGAAGCTAATTCAAAGCTGCCACAGGAGTTCCAGAATCAGTTTTTGGCCTAACTTTGGGGTCCAGCCTGATTTAATTAAGTAATATTCAGCATGTGTGCCATATATGTCTGGAAAGGTTTTTGAGTCTAGGGTCAAACAAAAAAAATTGGTGCGCAATTTCAAGATTTTTGTGGTCAAATTACTAAAGAGGTGCAAAGTTGGCAGCATTCTGTCCACAGTAGAATTTGAAGAGCTTCAGCTGACTTTTTGTGCATCTTTACATCCCAACTTCTGTGATTACAAAGTTCATTTACTCCTTTATCAAGTCCCTAAATATCTTATTAAGTTTAGGTGGTTTTTTAGTCAAAGTCTTTTCATTTTCCCATGCTTGGAATAGGTGTTGGCTCTATGTTTGTTTCAATGTTTTGAAAATATGCCTATGCTGGAGGGTTGTTCCAGAGTTCTATTTAAGTTCTAGTTCTTGTGACTGAAAGTAGCTTTTGAATGAGAACTAAAGCCTTGGCTTGAGTAGAAAAATACTCCTATTGTTCTTGCTTTGTATCCCTTTCTTTAGGGTGATGAGTTTCTTATTCACTGTTCACTTGTGTTACCTCCTCCTTCTCCACGTTTCCGGTGTCAATTTGGTATCAGAGCTTGGATTCTTCATGGCTCGACGTCGTCGTGGAGCTAATGCCGAAGAAACTCCTGTTCATGAGAGAGACCCTAGAGACATTGAAGTGGAAGAACTCAGGAGACAAGTGCAACAACTCCAGCAGCAACTTGAACGCTTGCAACCTTTAGATTATGATGCTCCTCATCATGGTTTAGAGAATGAGTCATCTGATGAAGAAGAGGAGGTTAATCCCTTCTATTGTGATCCTAGTGTGACATCTGACAGAGAGGCTTTTCCTCGACGTCCAAACCGGAGGGATCATGGTACTCAATCTAATTATGACGTTAAAGTCGATATCCTTGAATTTGAAGGAAAGCACCATCCTGATGATTTCATAGATTGGTTGAACACTGTTGAAAGAATTTTTGATTTCAAAGACATTCCAGATCAACCTAAAGTGAAGCTTGTTGCAATCAAATTGAAGAGGTATGCTTCTATTTGGTGGGAACATCTCCAAAAAAACGAGCTCGTGATGGAAAAATAATGATTGCAACATGGGTGAAGATGAAGAAAGAGCTTAAGAAGAAATTTCTACCGCATCACTACTGACAAGATGCTTTACTTAAGTTCCACAATTTTAAACAGAGGGACTTCTCCGTGGAAGAGTACATTGCTGAATTTGAAAACTTAATGATGCATTGCAATGTGCTTGAACCGGAGGAACAAACTATTGCTCGATATCTTGGCGGTCTAAGATCTGAAATTCGCAATGTTGTCCAATTACAACCCTATTGGACTTTCAATGATGTTTGCAAACAAGCACTCAAGGTGGAAAGACAACTCTTGGAAGCAAAAGGGAGTGGTTCACTTTCCTTTAGCCAAGGAGGAGTTTCCAACCGAGGGAATTCTTCTACTACCAAGGCCTCTACATCCACAAAAGCGGCAGCCCCTAAACCAAACCCAAGTCAAGAAGGTGAATTTAACTTTCGCCGTCCTAATGTACCAAATGCTTCCTCTCGCGGATGGACATATTGCCTCAGAGTATCCAAATCGCAAGATTGTCTCACTTGTTGAGGAAGCAGTTGAAGAGGAATGTTGAGGAAGCAGTTGAAGAGGAATACCAAGAAGAGCTGTAAAGACGAATCGGATGAAAACGAAAAAATAATTTATGCAGACCAAGGAGAATCTTATGTCATCCATCAAAGTCCAAGTGCTGCCCATGTAAAAGAAGATGAGTGGCTTTGCAACAATATCTTTCACACAAAGTGTTCTTCACATTGCAAAGTTTGCAATGATATCATTGATGGAGGAAGCTGTGAGAACGTGGTTGCTACTAAAATGGGTGAGGGGCTGGGACTGAAAATGGAAGATCATCCTCAACCATACAAGTTCTCTTGGCTGCGCAAGGGAAATGAAGTAAAAGTAAACCAGAGGTGTCTTGTTCAATTTTCAATTGGCAGCAAATACAAAGATGAAGTAATGTGTGATGTTGGTCCTATGGATGCTTGTCATCTCTTACTTGGGAGATCTTGGCAATACGATAGAACACAACATGATGGGTTTAAAAAATAAAAACACCTATTCCTTTGTCAAAGATGGTGTCAAAATCACTTTGGGACCTTAAAAAATGGAGAGTAATCCTAAACCATCAAAAGGGGAGGGAACTAATTTGCTCTCTAAGCTTGAAGTTGATAAGGCCATGAAAGAAGCTTTTGAAACTTATGCTCTTGTTGTGCTTGAAGTAAACGAAGAACAACTTGAAATCCCTTCTCAAGTACAACCTCTTCTTGAAGAATTTCAAGAGATGATTCCGGAAGAAATTCCACTTGGCCTTCCACCTATGAGAGAAATTCAGCATTGCATTGATTTGGTCCGGGTGCTACCCTACCAAACAAGGCAGCCTATAGAATGAGTTCGAAAGAACATGAGGAGCTTCAACGCCAAGTATATGAACTCTTGTCCAAGGGTTTAGTGGTGGAAAGTAAAGTCCTTGTGCTGTCCCAGCTTTCCTTGTGCCAAAAAAAGATGGAACTTGGCGCATGTGTGTTGATAGTAGAGCGGCGAACAAGATCACTATCAAATACCACTTTCCTATTCCGCGCCTTGATGATCTCCTCGATAACTTTATGGTTCCAACATCTATTCCAAGATAGATCTCCGAAGCGGGTACCATCAATTCGAATGAGACCGGGAGACGAATGGAAGACGGCCTTCAAAACAAAAGATGGACTCTACGAATGGATTGTTATGCCTTTTGGCCTTTCTAACGCTCCTAGTACTTTTATGCGTCTTATGAATCATATCTTTAAACCGTTCATTGGGAAGTTTGTTGTTGTGTATTTTGATGACATTCTCGTGTATAGCTCCTCCTAATCAACACTTACAGCACCTCCGGGAAGTCTTCAAGCTTCTAAAGGAGCAAAAGTTGTATGCAAACTTGAAGAAGTGTCACTTTTTCACAAGCAGCCTTGTGTTTTTAGGCTATGTTGTGAGCGGTGAAGGCATCAAAATGGATCCTAGCAAGGTAGAAGCTATTACAAGTTGGCCTACTCCAAATTCTCTCCATGACATTCGAAGTTTTCATGGTCTAGCTTCCTTTTATCGGTGATTTATTAAAAGTTTCAGCACCATTATTGCTCCTATTACCGACTGTCTTAAGGGAGGGAATTTCAAATGGTCGAACGAAGCACAAAAAAACTTTGAACTCTTAAAGATGAAAGTGACCGAGGCTCCAATTCTCATCTTATCGGATTTTGACAAGGTATTTCAAGTTGAATGTGATGCTTCGAATATCGGCATTGGTGGAGTTTTAAGCCAAGAAGGTAAACCCATTGCTTTCTTTAGTGAAAAGATGAGTAATTCTCGCAAGAAGTACTCTACTTATGATAAGGAATTCTATGCTATTGTTCGAGTTTTGGATCATTGGAGGCATTATCTCAATGTTTAGAGAGTTTGTTCTCTACTCGGATCATGAGGCTTTAAAGTATATTAATGCCCAACACAAGTTGAATATTAGACATGCAAAATGGGTTGAATTCCTTCAAGCATTCACTTTTCTTCTTAAGCACAACTCTGGAGTTTGCAACTAAGTGGCCGATGCCTTTAGCCGAAGGCATTCTTTGCTATCCACAATGCAAGTTAAGGTCTTAGGCTTTGACATACTAAAGGAACTTTACAAAGATGATCCTTGTTTTGGTGAAATTTGGGTGAAATGTTCTAACAGTCCATTTCAGCAATTTGTTTTGCAAGATGGTTTTATTTTCAGGAATACTTGCCTGTGCATTCCCGAAGGTTCATTAAGAGAAGCCATCAACATTGAAGCCCATGGAGGAGGTCTAGCTGGACATTTTGGAAGAGACAAAACTCTTGCTTCGGTGAAGGAAAACTTTTTTTGGCCACGAATGGAATGAGATGTCATACGGCATGTTGAACGTTGCCAAACTTGTCACATTGCCAAAAGTCATGTTCAAAATACAGGTTTGTATACTCCATTGCCTGTGCCTACAGCCCCTTGGGAAGATGTAAGCCTAGACTTCGTGGTTGGTTTGCCCAAGACACAAAGAAACAAAGACTCGATCATGGTGGTGGTTGATCAATTTTCCAAAATGGCACATTTTGTTCCATGTAACAAGACTTTAGATGCAACCAATGTGGCTGATCTCTACTTTAGAGAAATTGTCAAGCTTCATGGCATACCTAAGACGATTGTTTCAGACCGTAATTCAAAGTTTATGGGTCATTTCTGGCGCACTCTTTGGAGGAAGCTCAGAACTACACTCAAGTTTAGTTCCTCACATCACCACCAAACAGATGGACAAACAGAATCAGTCAATAGGAGTTTGGGAAATCTATTGAGGAACTTAGTTGGCAATAATCTTCGTCAATTGGATCTTATTTTGGCTCAAGGCTGAATTTGCATACAATCGATCAACAAGCCAAACTACATATACTAGTCCATTTCAAATTGTTTATGGTCGAAATCCTTTAGTCTGTTAGACTTGGCTCCACTTCCCACTACTCATCATTATAGTGCGGATGCGGAGGAGCATGCTAAGAACATAAAGAGATTGCATGAGGAGGTTCGAACTCGGATAATCAAGCACAATGAGAACTACCAAAGGAATGCAAACAAACATAGGAAACCTGCCGCTTTCAAAGAAGGAGACTTGGTGTGGATTCATCTTCGTAAGGTGCATTTTCCTCGTGGACGACATGGAAAACTAAAGCCCAGAGCTGATGGACCTTTCAAGGTACTTCAACGCATTGGAGAAAATGCTTACAAGACCGAATTCCCAGGTGATTATGGAGTCTCTGCAACCTTCAATGTGTCAGACCTCTCTCCATTCCATGGTGAAGAAGTTGACTTAGACTCGAGGGCAAGTCCTCTCCAACCCGGGGAGAAGGACACCGGAGTGTCCCAAAATTATATTGTAGAAGATGGGAATATTTGGTCCAAGTTTCAGCCCTCAAATGTCCCAAAACCTGAAAGCTAATTCAAAGCTGCCACAGGAGTTCCAGAATCAATTTTTGGCCTAACTTTGGGGTCAAACCTGATTTAATTAAGTAATATTCAGCATGTGTGCCATATATGTCTGGAAAGGTTTTTGAGTCTAGGGTCAAACGAAAAAAAATGCTGCGCAATTTCAAGATTTTTGGAGGGAGATATGGTCAAATTACTAAAGAGGTGCAAAGTTGACAGAATTCTGTCCACAGCAGAATTTGAAGAGCTTTTCAGCTGACTTTTTGTGCATCTTTACATCCTAACTTCTGTGATTACAAAGTTCATTTACTCCTTTATCAAGTCCCTAAATATCTTATTAAGTTTAGGTGGTTTTTTAGTCAAAAGTCTTTTCATTTTCCCATCCTTGGAATAGGTGTTGTCTCTATGTTTGTTTCAATATTTTGGAAATGTGCCTATGCTGGAGGGTTGTTCCAGAGTTCTATTTAAGTTCTAGTTCTTGTGACTGAAAGTAGCTTTTGAATGAGAACTAAAGCCTTGGCTTGAGTAGAAAAATACTCCTATTGTTCTTGCTCTTTAGGGTGGTGAGTTTCTTATTCACTGTTCACTTGTGTTCCCTCCTCCTCCTCCACGTTTCCGGTGTCACAAATAGTGAAATTAGTGAATGGAAAGCTTGCTCGAGGGTGTTTCATAAATTTTCTTGTATAGTGACAGGGCCACAGAAAAAATCTACTACTACTACCTCCTGGATCCACTACCTAATTTTTCCTAGTACTAAAAGTAAATTTTGAAGAAAAAAAATGTTCTTCCACCAAATATTCTAAATTTTCTCAACATACAAGTACAAAGAATGGTAAAACTAACACTCAATATGAAACTCAAGACTTTGAAAAAATTAATGATTAGTATCATATATGCAATGGTATGATTTTGTTGCGAGGCAAAAATATTGGGATTAATCACAATAGCACATACAATTCAGATCACATGGCATTGAATTTTCTTCTCCTGTTATATCTTTTTGTCATCAGCAAACAAAACTCAACAATAGAGACATCATTGTAATTTCTTCTTTTCAAGTTTACCTCAATTAAATCAATTCTGAGGGGATTCCCTTCTGCCCTTCTTCACATTTTTCAAAACTTTGCACTACCGGGTGTGTGTAATATGTGTGTAATGTGTGTGTGTGTGTGTATTTTTCTATGCTTCCTGGGTAAAAAGGAGAGAGAAAATTGGACAACATCGAATCGAAGCAATAATTACCGGTAAATCAGGGAGAAATTTTGTTATGTGAGGAAAGTCTTCGAGGACAAAACCATCAACGTTCGTCTGGTTCGTGTCTTGAGCTCTGATTCTTTTATTTTGAGGAGAACACTAAAATGTTGCAGATCTAATCACTCAAAGAAACCTTAGTTTCTAATATCTAAAAAAAAAAACGAGATCAAAGATGAAAAATAGAAACACAAGAAGGTTTATCGGCCTGAATCGACGTGATTTTGAAGAAAAAAGATGAAACTCCAACCTTTTTCGGCGTGATTCTGACGACTTCTCCTCAGTCGCCTTTGTGAAATTCTTCGTCTATGTCATTCAATTTGCAAGAAAAGAACTTGAAAGATTATTGGCTCTGTAACCTCTGTTTATATCCGAGGGGCATTATTGTCATTTGAAAAAACAATCCCACTAAAGAGTTATCCGGTGTATTTAATACCACCCCCCAGGTTTATTATTTTATTCCTCTCAAGTAGTATAATTTTTAACCACATACTACTATACCTTGAGTTAACTTATACTGAAAAGGCCCAAACAAACACAGTATAGACCCGGATTGGATTATTTTAGTCCAATACCCGTTAGTTATCTGGCAAACAAACGAGGCCTAATTACATTTGACTTATTATCTTTTCTTTTCGCTTTTCATTTTCAGGCCGAGCTTATACAAATTTATGGAACTTTATAAGCATAAATCCATACTTCGTATATCATTTGCAGGTAAATGCATTTAGGTCTATGATGCACAATGACATGATGGTGGGTGCGTTCTCTCATTCAACAGCTGTAGGAAAGCTACGCAAAGACTTGCCAGATGTTCCAGCAGATGCTCGCGTTAATTTTCCGCGCTATGCTTTGGATGAAGCCGCCACTGTTTGCCACTACTACCTCAGGTAGGCATACCTAATCTATAAGTGCCAGGTTTGCAGTGTTGCTATTAGTTCATTATTACTTGGGTCGCAGTTTCCAAATAATACCATAGTGTCATAATGGGTAGACTTAAGAACCGCGCTCATATGACCCGCACGTCCATTATTGCTCAGTCCAGAGTGCACCACTCCTTGGCCCAATACCTAGATAAGTTGGAGCCAGGCTTTTCGCCACATCCACCTCTACTTGGCAGATTATCCCATCAGCGTAAAATTAATTTAAAGAGTGGGTAGCATTAATTCCTGTCTATTAACATTTGGATGTTCTTTTATATAAATATATATACATATATAGTATAAAACTTTGGACTTTATCTTCGTAGTATAAGTTGTTATGACTAGGATGTTTTTGAAATTGAAAAGTAATGTTTCTGTACTTTTTCATTAAGAAAAAGAAGGTAAATATGTACAATCTACTTGTAAGGGTTCTGGAATGCAGTATATTCTTAGCTCTGCTCTGCGTATCTTTTTATTATCTATGGCAGGCAAAGATTAGTGCGCCGTGAAGCATTCTCGGAGGAAAGTTGGAAGAAGATATACTACCTGTCCAATGGAAATGGAGCAGAGATGAGATGGTTACTTCCTTTCATGAGGTGACTTATTGGTGATATGTCGCTACTTGTCCAACGGAAATGGAAGCAGAATGAGGTGGTTAGTTCCTTTCATGCAGTGTGGTTACAGAAAGACGTAATTTTAGTTGCACGACAGGAGTAGTAGTTTGTTTAGCTCTCCTTGCCTCGACCTTTTGGTTCATTTCAGCAAAAATAAATGTGATATATTTGTTTTAGATTATTAATTCTAGAAGGAGGCCTTTGAAGTTAGCAACCAGACCCCAACCTATTTTTTCCCTGGCAAACATCTGCCCGTTTACATGGATTGTCGTCTGAGGACAATGTACTATGTGTAGGAGAAATATTTTTTTTTTGTGAACTTTTTTCATCATCTATTTAACTGTTTAAATTACTTATATGTCTGATCCGTCCCATCTCTCTTTACCCCACACACCCAAAAAATAAAAAAAGAAAGAATGTGGTGGTAAGTTTGTGTTTCTTGGTTGACTTTTTAGAGTGGCCTCTTGACTATTTGAACTTCAGAAACAGAGATTCTTTTTTATGATCCTCTATGCCTTCGGCTTTGTTGCCTATGTAACAAGGGGCCACTGCCTGTAAATGTGCATCTGTGTTCTTAGTTCAGGTAGATCAATCATCAAAGCAATAACAATGGTAACTCTTTTGTATTTGTACAGGTATCCTTATCGGTGGGTGTTATTTAATAGTCTTAAGTGGCTTGGAGTTCACAAAATACACAATATAGTGTCCGAAAGCGTTATTTGTTGATTCATGCATCTGTGTTTTTGACCCCTTTTGAATATGGTTTGACCCATTTACTTCTTAAAATAGAGAACTTTAGTTTCAATGGCATTTGTAGGGTCCTCATATTCCAACATAAGCCTGCAGTCTGCCTGCCCATTCTCTAGATCCTAAGTCCTAACCCACGTTCTGTATGGGACATCTCTGTATATTTGCATATATAACCCCAAAGTAAATAGGCGAGGCTTGATTTTTGTGAGCTCCAGTTCATGTGCGAATTACTTGTGGTTACGCTATTTTGCTATGTCTCAAGCACATTATGTCTAGCTGTAAACTTCTGCTTAAGAATGTGCATAATATTAGTATTCAAAAGTTTGGAAAAGAGAGAAGATTAACTACATACAAATCGCTAGTTTGATTTTGTTTGAATAATGCCATGCTTTCCAAATTTGGTTTTCAAATATCCTATCACACATGTTGTGGCAGTGATCGATGGTTATCACAAACTATTGCTCAAGTATAACTGGTAAAGCATTTGAGATCTAAATTTGGAGAGCATAGCAATACTCAGCAGAAAAGGTCACATGTGAATCCAGGGCTAATAATATAAATGTATAGCTTAATTTAATAGTCACCGGTAAGTCACTAGTACATCTCACCAATTGTACATCTTTCCTATCGAATTTTGAAGTCATAATAATGGTCATCAAATAGCTCCTACTAATATATTTTTTCATGTCGTTTCATTTAAGCAAAATTGTGCAAATCAAAACTTATAAAAAAAAAAAAACACCACTCAAGATGATGTTACAAATATGACAGGATAAATCTCTGATGGAGAAAAGAGAGATTGTAGCAAGTTTTGTGTTCTCAGATTCTGTGTACTATGCCTTTTTCTTCTTTCTCTACTCCAACATTTCACTTTTTAGTAAATACACAGGGAAGCTGACTGCCAAATCCAGTTTATCTGATGAAAGGCAAATTCACTACAGTTCTCCAGGAGCAAAGACAATAGTCAAAAGCTGAAATACAGCAATAGCTTTCATTTTAGATCACAATTGAATCAAAATCTCTCATCAATAAGACTTGACATAAATACTAACCATTTCAACTGTGGGATTTTTGCAAAGCTCTCATTTGACAGGTACCATCATCTTCCAATCACCGTGACAAAATTTCGTTATATTCCGAACACTAAATAATATCTCCCCCAATACTCGGCCCCTCAACAAATGCAGAGAGAGAGAGAGTGAGCTTAAAGATTTTGTCTCCAGGGATATACTCCCAACTCTTTCAACTAAATTAACCTTCAGTTTCTTTTGTACAGACAGAGTCATCGACCAAAGACAAGAAAGCCCAGTGTTCAACACTTGAGTTCCAATCTCCATAATTTAAACTTGTATAGTTGGGTCCATTCTTTACGATCAAAATGGAGACTGGCAAAGTGGGCAGATAGATTTGTGAGAGGTTGAGAACCACTTGTAGAGGAAGCAGGCCGAATGGAACTTGTGCTTGCATGTCCTGCAAGCCAGGCGTGGAAGGCTATGGTTAGTCGTGTGGATCACACTGTAACATATAGGACACGCTTCAACACCTTCAAATTCCCTGTCAAAGTTGATTTCCAATGTCCCTATTGCTTCGGCTAAGGCTCCATTCTGCATCACATAAGCCAAAAAGATTTTAAGTACCTCTAGACTTAGTACGACATAGAATCACACATTAGCAACTTTGTACTAAATCGAAATTACACATTAAATCTAAGAGGTGAGTTGCTAAAGCACGTTCAAAATTTATAATGTTATGCTATAACGGCTCAAAGTCCTGCACTAATCAGGCAAGCTAAGTACCTAAAGAAGTATTGGATGCACCAGGGGGTAGGAAAGTATAAATGAGGAAAATGGGGATAACATGTAACAATATAAGACCATTTGAGAACCCAATCGATGTTTTTTGCAGGCATGGTTCACCTTCAACTAAACATAATATAGTCAATTCCTGATTCCCAATCAAATGGTTCCCGTCATCTTAGAAATAGAACTTTTTTAACCTTTTACCCATCCAACTTCATAACATATTTCCCTAAACATCCTTTCTCTACCAAAGCATTTTCTCCCTTTTTTTTTTTTTTTTGCTGGTTTACCGTCATTCTCTCACTCCTCCAAATGTGCAGAGAGGTGATTTGTGATGCAGTAACAAACACATGATGCCGAAAATATGCAACACAACCTAAAATCTGTAGGAAGTACCTGGTTACGAACAAATGACATCATAGACATTAACCATTTTCTCTGCTTCACCTCGCTAATTCCAAGGCTTCTTGTTCAATCAACATCCACTGGTCGTAATGAGTAAGATGCAGGAAGACGGATTACAAAACCCATTGCAGTTTCATCCTTTGTATAGGTAGCAACAACCTCATTGGTCGATTTGCTCACGCTAACAGAGAAATTCTAATCAGAAAAACTAAATTTCTTGATCTGCATTTTAAAAAACATAGCTTTGTCGTCATAATTGCACAAGAAAAGGAACAAATCTCACTCAGCCAACCAAAATGTGTTCTTATATAGACGGTGTGGAGATAATTAGGATACGTCTACAAGTAATTTCATCGACAATTTAACTTCACTATAAGCTCAATATAAAAGGCTAAGAAGCAAAACAAACGCGTCAATACCCATTTCACTGGCCAAGGCCGCTGTTTTTGAAGTTTCTATACAACTCTGACCAAGTCGTCCAAAAGTAAGGTCCTCAAAAGGTTTAGAGGTCATATTTACATAAGATATCTTCCTAAAGAATAATGCCTCTGTTAATGCTATGTTTGGTTGGGGTGTGTGTGTGTGTGTGTGTGTGTGTGTGTGTGTGAATGGGTGGGGGGATGAAAAAGTGAAAGGAGTGGATCTTCTCTCCTTTTGTCTGGTTAAATAAGAAGGAAATGAAGGTGGAAAGTATGGAATGTCATGTATCTTACTATTTCACCCTTTCTTACTAAAAGAATGTTTTTTTTTTGTAAGGACAAGGGAAGCTTATTCTCTCTCACAATCCCTCTATTTCTCATCTCTCTTCCCTCCCCTCTTCATTCCTTAATACCAAACATAGTGTGAATGGGAGACCTGTAGAAATTAAGCTTTTATAACATGATAAAGTTTGAAGTTGAATTACACACACCTGAGACGGTTCCTTTGTGATTATAGGTGGGCTACACCATGTTTTCGTAAAAGACTCGATTGCAGCTGATATAGACCTGTCGCGTATATCATTAAACCATTCCCGAACATAAGCAGCGAGAATATGAACCATCAAACCAAATACTGCCCCGGCAAGTGAAGCCATTTTCTCGGGTGAAACAGGCCAAAGTGATTCAAGAACAAACAATACCGAACCGGTTGTGATGGCAAGTTTTGCTGCACTCGCGGACTCCAATACCCCTGCAGGAAGTTCTACATCTTTCTTCTTTAAGCTATTTGCCAAGAGCAGTTCCACTGGAATGTGCTGGAAAAGGCATTCCAACAATTTGTTGAATTTGCAGATTGTTGTATGTATTGAATCAATCTTTCACTGGCGGTGGGTGATGATGACAGGGATGCTAGATGTGAGAGCAACAAAGACCAATTGCAACAAAGAGATTCACCTTTAGATTAAAGTATGCTTTAGCAAATGGAGAAATCATCACATACAATTTGCTTTCCAGAAAGAAAAAAAAAGAATGTTGAGAGAGAGAGAGAGAGAGGGCGGCCGTAAGTATATTTTGCTACTAAGAACCTGTTTGGGATAGCTTTTGGGGGGCAAAAGCTACTTGTAAGTTTACAAAACTGCGACGGTTTGGATTAGCTTTTTCACAGGTTTTTAATAAATCTGATACCTTCTTAAAACTAAAACAGTTTCTTCTTCTTCTTCTTCTTCTTCTTTTTTTTTTTATATATAATTAAAAAAAAGGGTCCAATTTTTTTTGTAGCTGTTTAAAAAGTCTCTTACTCCAAAAAGTGACTATATTTAAATCTATGTCCCAAAAGGGTTCCAATTCACACTTACTCATTGCAATGCCAGGAAGTCCATTGCAGAACCTCATATGGTAAGCGAAGAACACCTATTGCCTCGGCAGTTCCAGTCAAAAAGAATAAGCGAAGAACACCTTCTAGAATTCGATCTTTGACGAGATCCCATCTCTCGGTTCTCAAGGGGTTTGAATTATCTTTATCTTCTTCTTCCTCCTTAGGGAGCTCAACGAGTCCACGGAACAAATAAAATGAAACAATGGCATTACTAGCAAAATTTATAGTAGAAGGGTTCAAAACCAAACTAGTATTCTCAAGCTTCTCTAAAGTAACTTCCGAGTTATCAGAAGCAATGTTTGTTACAGCATCATTCACAGTTTCAGCCATTTCCACCATCAATTCATCACAATGGCTGGATTTAATCCACCGTCTCGACCAATACAATGCAAACTCCCAATCATCTTCGGTAAGTTCCTTCCAGCAATACCCAACTGAGACTACTGTGATAACATCTGGACAATCGGCAGCTTATTAGAAGCAACCGATTCATTGGCACCGCGTCTCTGCTTTTGAAATAATTTAAGCATAAGCGCTTCCTCCTCAGCATTGATATGTCTCCCTGGTTTTAACCCTTGTATTCATTTTGTAGCATCCAAGGGATAACACGATAAAACTAGCTGAAACCAATCTCCCATACGTACAAAGGAAAAATCAGACTCTAGCAACAACAGAACTGGAAAAAACAGAAGATAAAGGGATCTATTGAATGGAGCATCCAACCCAAAACTTATATATTGAGTAGTAAGGTTATAAGTCCCCTATGTGGGACAAACAATTTCAACACGCCCCCGCACGTGTGGTGGCATGACTAAGAGCTAAACAAGCTCAACATCTAGAAGCTCATGATGTCAGTGCTCTTAGCAGAGACGGATCCAGGAATCTAGTCCAGGGGCAAAAACATACGGGGATGCTGCCCCCGATTTTTTTTTTGGGTGTTTACTTATACATTTTTGATAATGAGATAACTATAAGGAGAGAAAAATACAAACTATTTGAATCAACAAGGTATGGAGCAATTTGTAAACTAAATTCAGAATTTACATTCATAAATACACCAAAAATTTTGAAAAATTACATATACACATCAGTTTTTACAAAAAAATCTAAGGGGGCGAGCTTAATAATTTCCCGTATTTACGAATAATACTAGTATAATAAAGTGTTTTTTTTTCAAATCTAGGGGGCGGTCGGCCCCTCGCCCCCCCTAGATTCATCCTTGGCTCTAAGTGAGAGCCCTTTTGGGAGCAACTCCCCCCTTCTCCAAAAGCATTGCCAACATAGACAGGCCAGCTTGAACGTTTTCTTTTTTCGTTGCATATGTGATAACACTGTGCCACTGTTCTGAAAAACATTCATTATCAAGTAACGCAAGTAACAGATCTAGTCGAGCACCAGCAGAGGAAATATTCCCACGCAAGCACCAGGGGACAAATATTTTCTTGAACACTTGCAAAAACTGCTCAGAATCCGAATCTAAGTTGTTCTTATCGAAGACACAATCATCAGAAAGGCTTCCATGGCCAACAAGTTCTCGGATTGTTTTGAGCGGTCCGAATACAGAAACAGCAACTGATACAAGTTTCGCAGTATCTGGCGAGTCCTGAAGTCAAGAAAGATCAAATAGGAAATGAACAATGAATGCAATGGCTGATATACGTACTGAGGGCCAGTCCCGAGTATTTGGAGGCCCGGGACGAACTACTAAAAGGGAGGTCCTTTATTCGGGGTTCAAGGGCAGCGCCCTCGAGGTATTTTTTTTGGGGTCTACTTATACATAATTAGTTTTTTTTTTTTTTTTTTTAAGGTTTACTTATACATAATTGGCGATTTTTTTGGAGTCTACTTATAATATGAGTCTATTTGTGAAACTTAAATATTGTATGGTGTCTTTCAAAATTCTAGGAAGGCCTATTTCTAAAGCTCAAAAAATTCTTAAATTAAAAGTGTAATTTTCAAAATTTTAAGGGCCTTTGTTTTTGAGTTTTATATATATGTATATCAATATATATGTAGTTAATGACACTAAATTGGGCATTGGGCCCCTTTGGGGCCTAAACATAAGTTGAGGAGAAGCTTAAACATGATTAAGGGAGACCTAATGTAAAATGCTAAAAAAATCTCAAGGTAAAAATGTAATTATGAAAATTTTACGAGGGCCCTCAAAATTGGATGAACTTTGGTGGCCCGGGGCGGTTGCCCCACTAGCCCCCCCTTTGGGCCGGCCATGTACGTACTCATGGAAAAAAGAAAAGAAAAAAGAGAACTCTTAAAACTGGGAAGAATTAGCACTCTAGTTAATCACCTGTTCCATGTTGTCAGCACAACTATCTCCGTTTTGCAAACCACACACAGCTTTAAATGCTTGTACCTTGTGCTGTATAGGTACAAACATTTAAAACTGTGTGTAGAAAAAAGTGTGTTGTTCACTGTGTGGGTCTAGCATTTTCCTTTCTGAAATATCTCCATGCAGTTCTCTTGAAATATCCCACAGAAACCCAACAACAGATCATGTTCCAGGGAATAAATCCCTGAAAGGTTCTCAACAATGCATTTTCCCAAATCTTGCACATAACTCATTGGATATTTAATGTCCAATGTCTCCATTGTTTCCTTACGACAAGATTGGCCAGAAAGACCAACGGTGACTTGGTCCAGTGGTGCCAGGGGCTGGACTTGGTAGGGAGGTCTAAGGATCGATCCCCCGCAAGCCCGTTGGGAGGAGTTTAAAACCTTAACCCCGGGACCCGCTCCGAAACCGGATTAGTCGGCCCAGTGGGGTTCGGATACCGGTTGGGAAACCAAAAAAAAAAGATTGGCCAGAAAGGACTCCATCCTCAGCTTTTGTGCAGACATTATTTATTTGTTATGATTTCTATCAACGAATTATAATAGAAACTACCACTCTATCACTAAATGATTCTTATGAATTATCAACTTATACATGATTTTCACTTTCACAAGCTCACTTGACCCAAAAAAAAAAAAAAATTGAAAATTTGCATAAATAAACCCAAAAAAAAATTAGGGGGCAGTGGGCCCACTACTATATGTATTTTCAACCCACCTCAACCTAATATCCTGGATACACCCTAGCTGACAAGCATAAGGTAGTCATGCCACAAATGCTTTACAAGGATCTCATCAATGAGAATGATGAACTGCATCAACACCATTATAATATCTGGCAGAAAACAAAATGGGAACAAAATGAGAATCAGAAAGATGGTATGTAGATCAGAGCTCTAAAAAGAATCCGCATAAGGGAAACATGTACATACATCTACGTGTTAAAAGTTGCGTGTAGATATGACATGCGTGGGGACTAGTAACAAAACTGGCAACTCGATCCTCCAAATGTGATATTGCAAGTAAGAAACTCAAAATTGAAGTGACAGACAGAAGCCCCTAAACTTATTTCTAATCATGAACACTATGACAGAATATCGCACATCGAAGTAAAAAAATATAATAAAGACATTACCACACAATTGGTATCCAACTTTTGGACGCATTTCTAGTGTAAAATATGGAGTTCAGATGATGTTCACCCGCACCCACCTGATATATATGTGCACCCAAAAAGGGCCATGTGGAGTCCCCCAGGCCCTCCCTCAACTTTAAAAAATTACATTTTAGATTTATAAAATTTTAAAAATTTTATTTAAGCCCCCTTCAACTTTTAAAGTTTAAATGTATTTCTTATTTGGCCCCTCAATTTTGAATTTGGCCCAAATCAAACTTGGCTCAATTGTATAAAATAGACCAAAAATACTTATTAGATGTAATATTGTGGCTCAATTCTAATCAGTCAATCCCAATTTTGACTTTAGCTCAATTCAAACTTGGACCAATTATATAAAATACACAAAAAATATAGAATTATTTGAAATATTTTGGCCCAATTCTAATTAGCCCATCCCAAATTTATCTTCAAAACAACACAAATTTACCTAAATTGTATCAAACAGACCAAATTTTTTTTTTTTTTAAACATTTAATACTTTAACTCAATTCTAATCGGTCTATTTCAACTTTGGACAAATAATAATTAGACCAAAAACATAATAAATCATTAACCAAACCTCTCAACACTAAAAATGACAAGAAAATCATTAAGTGAATGAAATGGGTTTCTTCCAGCCCATAGGTTCTGAAAAAAATTCGTGAAAGACTTTCTCTCCGGCACCGCAGTTAGTAAGACCGTTTTAAAAATTATATATATATATTTTAGGGAAAAAAAAATGAAAAAAAAATTATATTTGAAGTGTCGGTCTTTGGCAATACCAACCCTTCACCACAATGTATTTTTTGTGAAAACAATTATTTTTAAAAGGTGAAAACGATTTTTGAACAAATATTAACTATTCATTGTCAGTTCAGTAAGATCAACACTTCATTCAATCTTAGTAACAACCACATCATTAAAGTTAGTTTTATAAAATCTACTTACTTGGATTGTGTCTTTTAAGTTTGAAAACTGCGTGATTTAACAATTGATTGTTTTTTTTTCCAATATTCTTGAATACAACTATGAGTAGAGGAAATCACACTTATACTTGTTCCTGTACTTAAATGTCATTTTATTATGATCCCCAATATTTAGTACCAGTTGCACGTTAAGTGACACGTTTTAAGCTATTGGAGATCACAATCAAACAAACCTTAAATAGGGAGGGTGTAAGTTTAATTTCCCCTTTAATTTTCACAATTACATATTTTATACTATATGATTAGACCTACTCTCACTTTACCTCATTATGGTTGTGTAAAGTGAAACCCTAATGATGTTTACCTTTGATTTTAAATGACAAATATACCCTTCATTTTATTCACAACCACAAGAGGGTAATGGTGTGTTTGATAACCCCATTAAGTGCTGAAAACGAAAAGATTCATCACTTATTCTTTTTCATTACGTTTGATAACATACCACTTAATTGAAAAAGTAGCTCCAAAACCACTGAAAACTTTAAGTGAAAAATTTCTACTGAAAATAATCACTGAATGCATTCTACTTCAATAATTGAAACACTGTTTTAAGGAATAAAACTTCAAGTGCTTAAAATTTTTAGTACTTAAAATTCAGCACTTAATTTTCAGTACTTAATTTTTAGTTTTATCAAACGCACCCCAAGTGTCAACTTTTAAATAATAAAAAAAGTGTAAATGGATTATGACAATAAAGGGATAAAATTTATTTAATCCCTTAATTGACGTAGAGCTTAGTATTTGTATTTCAGTCACGATAGGGAGTTAAGTGTTAATATTTGAACCACACGGACACCCATAGTATCTTTAGCCAAAAAATGTACTAAAATAAGGGCCTGTTTTGGAATATCCAAAATATGGTCTAATTAATTAAGTCAAAGTCCAACTTTTTTTTTAATCCAATTATTGTGAGAACTAAGTGTTGGTTGGTTTGATATAGAACTTACTTTAAGAATTTTATTAAACTGGGTACGGACTTTAATGCAAGAAACGAATACTCATTAAGCTTTATTACTATTATTTTTTGCTAAACAAAAGTGTGGGAATGGCACCAACGTAGAGACCTCCACCTCCACTGGGCGTGACCATAAGAATCCCCACACGCTTATGGAATGTATGCTTTGAGCCATAACTTTGACGCCCTGCAAATATAAAGTGTATTTTCATTGAAAAATAAAATGAATTACACTTTAATTCTTTAAAATAAAAATACAATATTTTATTAAAACTCCCAACAAGTCTATATTCTCCACGGATCTCCTATATCATCCTAAGCCTTATCTCCCTTCCAGGCTTCGGTTACCGACACTACCTGCATCTAAAAACAACACCGAAAAGTATATAATATGACAGGAATATCAAAAGCTTAAAAGGATAATGACAATTAAATACATAGAACGACATCAAATCAATTGACCAGTCTCACAACCCAACTGCTCACACTAGCCAACCGCTCATACCAAGAGCATCATACCAGGTTCCTCTTGGTCACACAGCAAAGGCCACCAACCTCACCTCACCTCACCTCACCCGTCTCCAGTACGTCGGTTCCTAGGGCATGTTGGCCTGTTGGATTGTTGGTAAGTGCCCCTTGCTCATGAACCATTTAGTTCGATAGCACTTACTCAATCGCTTATACAACCGCTCTCACCAAAGAAATCACACAGCAAAGAGCCACCTCACTTCACCTCACCCGTATCCAGTACGTCGGTCCCTGAGACCTGTTGGCCTGTTAGTGGGTGCTCATTGCTTATGGACTCTTTAGACGAATAACAACACATATTTATCGATTCCAAATGAAAACACAACAAAACTGCAAAAGAGTACAAACAGAGATAAATAGAAATACTCTGGAGAATTAGAAAGCTTATTGTACACAACCCGGTACTTATAGATGATGTTGAGCAATTTCCAAACACTTCTCTTAACTTTTTCTTTCTTTTCTCTCTCGGCCTAACTCTCTCGTCTCTATTTTCTTTTCTTTTTTAAGGGTAAATATCACCTACCTCCCTTGAGGTTTGACCTAATAACACTTACCTCCCTCCACGTTTCAAAACTAACAGTTACCTCCCTTATTTTTGAATTTCAGTAACACTTACCTTCCATCTGTTAACAAATCGTTAGAAAAACTAACGGAATGATGATGACATCACTTAATAACAATCTAAAATACCAAAATTACCCTTCTTCTTGACTCACTTCTTACTTGAGCAGACCCCTGAAAATGGAAAGCTGATTTTCTATCAAATATTTAAGTGGGTAAGACCTCTATGGAAGGCTGGTTTTCGATCAAATATTTTTAAGTTGGTAAGTTAGATTGATGAAAGAAGTGAGTAGGAAGGGTAATTTTGGTATTTTAGATCGCTATTAAGTGATATTATCGTCATTCCGTTAGTTTTTCTAACGGCTTGTTAACGGAGGGGACGTAAGTGTTACTGAAATTAAAAAATAAGGGAGGTAACTGGTAGTTCTGAAACGTGGAAGGAGGTAAGTGTTATTAGGCCAAACCTCAAGGGAGGTAGGTGATATTTACCCTTTTTTTTAACAACTAATGGGAGTGTTTTTATGGGGAAAGGGGGAAGGCCACCAATATGTATATATATATTATACACAACATCTCACAAAACACCTCACAAGCACTAAAGCACATAAGATACCTCACAAGTACTTAAGCACACAAGACACCTCACAAGCACTCAAGCACACAAGACACCTCACATGACACGTACACAAATGCATATGAGTTGGGTAGTATAGTTTAGAAAATCTAGTTAGAAAAATATTATCTTTCATTATAATTACTATTCTTGTAATTATATTTTTAAATAAGATAACATGTATTTTCTCAAAATGACTAAAATTAAGATTTCTTCTAAATAGAGATTGAAAGCTATTAACTTCCAATACGAATAGCAAATCATTTAATCTTACGTAACTTTTATCAAAAATTGTATTTTTAGTTCATGACTTATAAAGTTAAAAATATGACCAAAATACCTCAGTGACCAAATTTCGTTAAAATCGCACACAAAGTCTAAATCGTCAATTTAAACATAAAAATACGGATTACTACAATAACTATTATCTCGAAAGGCGAACGAGTCACCACAGCACCATCAAAGTACAAGTAGGAAGGAGTTGAGGGACACAAACACGGACAATAGACAATAACGTCCAGCACTTGATTCGAGACTCTCAATTTAGGAAGCCCGCTCTTTCCCACTTGGCTACCACCTTAGTGGTAAAATACTCACTAAACTTTAGTTCTCACCAGAATGCGATACAAATTAGACTGGATTGAATCAGGTTTTGCTTTGTACTTTTCCATATATGCCCTAAAATTGTTAATTTTTGTACAATACGTTAAAGTCCTCTCCCTTTTTCCTCTTTCCCATTTTGGGCGGGTGGTGGAAAGAGAAAACCCAAATAGACATTCCTAGATATTCGAGAAAAGAGAAGAGCCCGAAATGTGAAAACCCTAATAATTACACCCCCAGTCACAGTCTGTAACCTGGGGAATTTCACCCTCATTTGATATCAATCCTAGCTTAGTATGAGAATGTCCGACTGGTAAGATCATTAATACTCTGCTATTTCTCAGTCCAGTAACTAATTTTTTTGATTCCTCATTGTTTATTTAATCAATTTTATGATTTGGTTTTAACTTTTAATCATGTTACTGTTGAAACCCACTTCTATTTTTCTGTAATTCGGTGTTATTAGAAGCAATTCAGTCGTCTTCTTCGTGGTTAACCTTTTATATTTGGTTTCATTTCCAGAAACTTAGGTCTTTTCTAGTCCACTTATCCATTTTTTTCCCTATTGTTTTGATTTCATTGATCTGGGTGTTTGATTACATTTGGGGGCCAATTAAACATGCTTGCGTATTCGTGAAAGAGAAACCCAAACTATGAAATCCCTAATTTTGTAAAAAAATCACAACACAGTCACACTGATATCAAATGCTAGTTTTTGAGGATGTCTCATAGTAATGCTAGTTACACCTAAACGGGACACCTAAATAATACACCTGCTGATGTGGATATGCAAAATTATTCATCAATTACCAAACAAAGTTCGAATTAATTTCAATAGTGCCACGACACATCAGCAGGTGGATAGTTTAGGTGCACATCAGGTGGATAGTTTAGGTGCACAAAACTGGTGTACTTAGCAGTTTCCTATCATTATCTATCTGTTATCTCTAATTCCAAGTATTTTTTTTTATAGTTTTATTTTTTTTGTTCATGTTGTGTTAAAACCCAAATCGATTGTTTTATGTAATTTTGTGTTAGACATACTTATATAGCAATCTGATTCAAGTATATTGGGTCTATTCCCTATACTTTGTAGCAATTTAATCGTCTTCTTCATTGTTTGCCTTTTAAATTCGGTTTCATTTCCAGCAACTGGGGCTTTTCGTATTCCACTTCTCCATTTTTTTTTTTTGTTTCATTGATATAAAATGGGTGGTTCACTATATATGGCCCAATTAATCATACTTAGATATTCTTGACAGAGAAACCCATCTATGAAACCCTAGTTTAGTAACAATCACATGGTTCACACCACAGATAGACTGTAATATGGGAATTTTACCTTGTTCTGATATCAATGATGGCTTATGAAGATGTCTGATTGGTAAGATTAGTGATTCAAAAAAATCCTATATATATATATATGCTTATATCCCTTCACATTTTCCTCGATGTTTTACTTATTATTTATTAGCCAAACAAAGAGAATTGTTTTCGTGAATGTTTTCTTGTTCTCTCCCTCACCAAATTCACGAACCAAACAAAGCTTAACTCTCCCCAGACTGGTTTACCCTTTTTCGTAATCCACATCGGGTAATTGAGTGCATCTTTTCTGATTGTTACAGTCGGAATGTTGAATGACTTTGTCATAGAAAAAATGACATTGTATACTTGGCTCCTTGATGTAATTGCCCTTATGGTTTTGACTTGCTATGGATTTAACTATTAGCATTACTTGCATGATATCTTTTATGGCTAATTTAAGTGTAGAAATTGGAACAAATATTCACCTTTGCCTGAATGAGGATGAATAGTTGCTAATTTCTAATTCATTTAGTCTTGGTTGGCTAAGTTTTAGGAATCATATACTTTTGTGTGTGTGTGTGTGTGTAGCCTCCTTGATTAACTGCTCAAGGTTCTATTTCTTGAATTGTAACATAGATTTCATTTTGGGAAGTTGGTCTCGATATTGACATTTTTACGGTGCAGCTAGTTATTTGTTGAATAAACATGGACAATCACGACCACCTGCCTTTCAAAGTTGGACAACTGGCTGAGTCAAGATCTTTTCAGCCAGGGTTTCGTGGTGCATGGTTTCGTTGCAAGGTATGTTTTTAATTCACAAAGAGTTACTGTTTTTAGTAATGTTCTGCTGGTGGTTATCTCTACCATGTTTTGTTAAAGAATGGCTTTGATTGAGTTATGCTTAGTTAAGGAAGAAAATGTGGTTATTAATCTATGATAGTGTTGCGAGTAAGTGCTTTCAAATTCTTTAAGAATATGATGTAATCTGACTCTTCCAATGATTTCACAACGGACACATGGTGGGCAAATTGACATGCTGATTTTTATTTTTATAATCTAGAAAATCATAGAGAGAAGAAAGTAGAGAATATGAGGCAAGAGCGGAAGAACATGTTCCAATCCAGGATCTAGAGGGAAAGATAGAAGAGAGGAAGAAGACATTCCAATCCAGGAACTAGAGAGGGAGGAGGGATAGGGGGAGAGAGCTGTAAGCTCTTCCAATGATTTTTTCAGATTTCATTAATTTTCAAGAACTCTTTTATTAACAAATAACGAAGCCTATTCATAGGCAAAAAAAACGTTAATGTGATAACCATTACCCAAATCTAATCTTAATCAGATAAAAATAACCTAATCCAATTCAAATTCTAAAACATATCCATCCAAATCCTAAAAACTCAACATTATCGTCCAATTTAGATTCTGAAACATATCCTTCCAAATCCTAAAAACTCAACATTATAAAAAAATGTCTATTGTGAAGCTATCCTTAAAAAAACAGATTGCCACATGACCTTCTTGAGGGCCCACATCAAACAGAATACATCAGAATAAGTCTTGCTATTTGTCAACAAGTGTTTTTGTGGCTGTTTTGACTAAGCTTGTTAACAACTACTCTTTCGCAATTGGGGTTCACTTGTTATTTCGCACATGATATTCCTCAGAGTTGGTTTTGAGTGTTCATCATCTCATTAGACATACCCATGTATCTGCAAAGTATGTTACAAGCTACATGGCCTTTTATACGTATATTGGGTGCGATGCGAGTGTGTGTCTAGGTGCTTAACTTCTCTATACTCCAAGTCTCAGATAATGGACTCAACTTGAAATTTTTTAGAAGTTCGGGTACATGTACAAGGACACAGTGAAAACGTATAAAAAGATTGTATTTCATGCGATATTACGATATAGACCATCTTATTGTATTTAAAAATAATATTGATTAGACATTAACAGGGAGGTTTCTATCTTTCTCATCATTGGGAAAGTTGATAATTCTTCTTTGCTCTCAATCTTGAGTTTTCATAGTGCGTTTTCATCAGATCTAGAGGATCTGCACCACCTTGTACTCATACCATGTCATATCCTGTCAACATAGGTACTTTTGGTTACAATTTAGAGTAATGTAATATAGCTATAAAGTAAGCAAATAATCTTTGATATGTATATAGAGTTGCATCACAAGGAGATTGCTCTACAAACCATGCTACAATCAATCCTTGAGTTTTTCATCAAGCCCGTCACCCATTTTCCCTGATAATTTTACTTGGTCTCCCCCTCTTCCCAGTTTGACTTCATTGATATACCTCACTATTCACAAGCCCATTGTCAATCAACCTAGTGATTGTTAAGTGCAGATTTTCTTCTACTTGGAAGAGAGTTCTATTCACAATCCCAAATGCTGTTCACTCCTCTGGCTTTCTCCTTCAATATGTTACTATTTAGGAAGCGTCAATTATGCTATGAACCAATATCCAAAGAGCCCAACATTTACGGAACCAGTGGATCAAGCCCCATTTGCCTTTGGTACCACATGGCGTTCATAGTCGTCATCCTCTTTGGATTAATGCTAGTAGGATGGTTTGAAAAGTGAAAGTAAGGGAGGTGGGAGGGAGGGAATAGGTATATCCCTAGAGAAAGTAAGGGGTCCTTTCTCCTTTTGCTTGGATAAATAAGAAGGGAAGGGTGAGAAAATTAGGAAATTATGTATTTCATAATTTTTCTCTTTTAAAACAAAAGAATTATTTTTTGTTAAAGGCAAAAAAAAAAAAAATGGGGAAGCTTCTTCTCTCTCCCCTCTTCCACTGTACCTAGTGAGAAAATTTTCCCTTTCTGTCATCCCTCCTCTCCTTCCTTCATACCCAAACATTGTGTAGGTTGCTTCAATTTGGCAAGAGTTAGCCCTTTTGTTTTTCGAGCTGGCTGCCATTCTACTTCATGTAGTCCTCTCCCAGCCAGCTTTTAGCAACCAATACTAAAATAAATGAGTGTTGCTATGCCAATAACTGTTTTGAACCTGATGAATATGCAATTAAGCCCACAGTTGATGGACTATATGAAATGAAGCCCTGTATTTCTTTGTGTCGGTAACAAATACAATTTACCTAATTAAATTTAGAAAGCATATCTTTTGAACAACTATTGAAACAAACAAATTTATGAGCTAGTTCGCAAAATGACTATTAGGGTTCGTTGAAGCAATTTTTTAAAAGTTTTCAAAACTCTTTTAGGTATATCTTCAATTTAGCTAGAGTTACACCTTTTGTTTTTCAAGCTGGCTGTCATTCTACTTCATGTATTCCTCTCCCAGCTAGCCTTTAGCAACCAATTCTAAAATAAATGAGTGGTGCTATGCTAATAGCTCTTTTGAACTCAATGAATATGCAATAAGGCCACACAATTGATGGACTATATGAAAAGAAGCCCTGTAATTCTTTTGGTCGGTAGCAAATTCAATTTGCCTAATTAAATTTAGATGTGAAAGCATATCTTTTGAACAACTATTGAAACAAACAAATTTATGCACTAGTATGCAAAATTTAGATGTGAAAGCATATCACTAGGGTTTTTGAAGCAATTTTTTAAAAGTTTTCGAAACTAGATAGACATGTGACATTCTGCTAGTTTGTTTCTCCTTCTGTTTTTATAATTTTTTCCGCAAGTAATATAGTCCCATCTCTTGAATCTTGGATTTGAGAAATTTCATCCTTTCATTCTTCATATGAACAAGATTCTTGTTGCACTTACTCCATATCTATATTTCCATGTAGATTAAAGAGATTAACTTGAAGGGAGGGCAGATTTGCCATGCTTTGGAATATTTTGACTTTCCAGGCGAAAGTAAGTAAGTTTGACATGTTCGAATATCCGTTATTTAAATCCTTGGTTATTTATAAGTGGTTAATGACTGTTTTAGGTTGTACATGTTAGCATCTTTTTAGCAATTCCAGCATAGTACATTGGTATTTTTTTTTGGACTAGATTTGCATCTATAACTGAATATTCAATGGAGTTTATTCAATAGTTATGGATTCTCGTTGCTATGATATATGTTTGCTTAATACAACTATCCTGTAGTAATAGACTTATGTGCATTTTCAAGAATGAATTTCAATTAGGTGTGCAGAAATTCTGATTCCGAAAGTCAGGAATCTATTATTCCGAAAAAAAACGGATTGGAATAGGAATGATGCTGGAAGTTCCGAAAAGTTGGAACACTTTCCCATATTTCTGAAATATTATGACTTTTTTAATGGCATATAAAAATACATATATATATATATTATATATCAAAGTGGGGGTTTGACTACAGTTTTAAAAACTTTTGTCCCCTATAATCAAATTTACAAAAAATCTACTAATCAAATTTTGAAACGATGATATGTTGATTTTTGCTTGAAATTTCCGAAAATTTCCAAAAAAGTCCGAAAAATTCCGATTCCGTTCCAAAAATTTGAAATCGGAACATAATATGAAAATTATGAAAATTATGAAAATTCGGAATTGGCATTGGAAAGGCTATTTACATTCCAAAAATTTTTGATTTTTTCTTAAACAGTCATTTTCTATCTGTTCCATGCGGGACACACCCCTAATTTCTATACTTCCATTCCGTACTCAGTTTAATTTTGCATTTTGCAGTTATGCATCTTAAAGTGAAATATTATTATTATTATTATTATTATTATTATTATTGTTATTATTATTATTATTTATTTTTTTTTTCCTGTTTTCATACCAACATCATTTCTAGTGTGCCCGAATATGCGCTTATGGACGTATCAATTGACGTTAATGCAAGCATATCTATCGCCATTATTGCATGCAAGGAGAGGGCCACAATTTGTTATCAAGTGTGAGCTAATTTTTAGGATGATGGATAGGACTCTATTTTTTAAAAAAAAATTTTGAGCTGTGAGTTCTTTCTTAACTTAATGGGAAATGAGTGACCACTTTCGAGTGTATGACCATTAGGAATCGAAAAAATGACTTTTTCGCGAAGAAGATGGGTATACTCTAGGCTAATCTACTTGATCTATAAGACCTTGACTGATCAAGAGAAGTTCAACTTGATCTTCTAGATGTTTGTAGAAAAAAGAAGGCAATTTGGAAAGGATACTCATGGAAAGAAACTTGATTTTCCACACACACACACACACACACACACACACACACATTTTGCTGCATTTGTCTCATATTGGAGATGATCATGTTGAGAAGTGTATTTGGTAAAAGCTTAGGGTTGAACAATATGTTCCACCCTTTTATCTTATTAAGAATAATAAGATTCAAATATTACAATGAGACCAATAGACTAAACATAAAATAAATAAAAGAAAATAACTATGCTATTTCTAACACTCCCCCTTCAAGCTGGTACAAATATATCTCTCAATCGTAGCTTGTTGAGCATATCATGAAACCGTCTAGCCCCAACTCGTTTAGTAAGAACATCTGCGAGTTGATCACTACCCTTCACAAATGGAGTGCAAATGGGTCCATAATTGAGATTCTCTGTAATGAAATGCATGTCGATCTCTATGTGCTTAGCCCTGTCATGCTGCACTGGATTATGTGCAATATTGATGGCAAACTTATTATCACCATATAGCTTCATGGAGTCAACCGACTCAAGTCTCAGGTCGCTTAATAACATCTTTATCCATAGAACATCCATGTGTGACTCCCGAGGAGCATCATGAAATGACACATCATAGCTAATGCAATATCAGGATGTGTATGAGATAGGTAGATAAGCTTCCCAACTGGTCTCTGATATCTTCCCCTGTCTACCATTGTTCCACTACTATCATCACTCAATTTTTGGTTAGGCTCTATAGGCTTATCACACGCCTTACTTCCAAGCATGCCGGTTTCACTCAAGAGATCAAGAACATACTTTCTTTGAGAGATGAAGATTCCATGTTTGGATCTAGCAACTTCAATTCCCAGAAAGTATTTCAGCTCACCCAGATCTTTTATTTCAAACTCCTTTGCCATATACTCCTTAAGTCGTTGCATTTCCTCAACATCATTCCCTGTGAGGACAATGTCATCCACATATACAATGAGAGCAGTAATCTTACCAAGTGAAGAGTGTTTAATGAACAAGGTATGATCAACTTGGCTTTGTTTGAATCCATATCTATACATAGCATGTGTAAATTGCTCAAACCACGCCCGTGGAGATTGCTTAAGGTCATATAGGGACTTTCTGAGCCTGCACACCTTCCCTTCGGTCTTTGGACTCTTAAAACCAGGAGGAATGTCCATGTAAACTTCTTCTTCTAATTCACCATGAAGGAATGCATTTTTTACATCAAATTGATGAAGTGGCCAATCACGATTAGCAGTAAGGGATAAAAGGATGACAGAGTTCATCTTAGCCACATGTGCAAAAGTCTCCTGATAGTCCACTCCATAAGTTTGAGTGAAACCCTTGGCAACAAGACGGGCTTTAAATCTCTCTACATACCATCATCTCTGTGCTTTTCCGTATACACCCATTTGCACCCCACAGTTTTTTTACCCATAGGTGAGTTAGTCAACGCCCAAGTACCATTTTTATGAAGAGCTTTCTTCTCCTCATCCATGGCATGTTTCCACTTGGGATCATTAAGAGCATCCTGAACATGATTAGGGACAGAAACAGATGCAATATTTGAAAGAAAAGATAAGCAGGAGAAGAGGTGAGAATAGGACACAAAATTAGAAATATGGTGCTGAGTATAAGATCTTACACCCTTACGGACAACAATAGGAATATCGAGAGTAGTGGAACAATTCTCTCTGTTTGGGAGTGGTAGGCTCCTCCTCCACTACAACTTCCTCACCCCCTAGATTCTGGACCACTTTTTCCTTCTCCAGTGGTAACATTGGGAAAGTATTCCAAGGATCTCTTCACTAGTCTGCTCCCCTTGAAGAGGAACAGGGGAATCGGAAAAAAAAAAACGGGACAGACTCATGAAAAGTGACATCCATAGAGACATACCACATCCTAGTCTGGGGATTATAGCACTTGTACCCTTTTTGAGTAGGAGAGTAACCAAGAAAGACACATCGAATGGCAGAAGGATCGAGCTTTCCACGTGTGGGAGAGTGGTTATGGACGAAGCAGACACCCAAAGACACGAGGAAGAATAGGGAAAAGAAAAGTAGGGTGAGATAGGAGTTCAATGGGAGTCCGTTTATTGAGGACTTGGGTTGGAAGCCTATTAATGAGATACACAACAGTTAGAACTGCATCACCCTAATAGAATTTAGGTGCATTAGCTGAGAATAACAAAGAACGGGCAACATTGAGCAAATGGCGATTCTTGCGTTCTGCTTCCCCATTTGTTGTGGGGTATCAGTGCAAGAAGTCTGATGAATTATCCCTTGGAAGAAAAGAAATCTCCTAGACCAGAATCAATATATTCTCCCCCTTGGTCAGAATGCAATACTTGGATACGTGTCCCAAACTGAGTCAAAACCATTTGATAAAAGTTCTTGAAAATAGGAAAAACTTCCTTTTTTTCTTTTATCATATAAAGCCACGTTGTTTGTGAATAATCATCAAAAAATGTAACGAGCCAACGATGACCTTTTAAAGACAAACACGCGATGGACCCCATACATCAGAATGCACTTGTCACAGCCCGATCCCACACTAGCGGAACCGGAGCCTGTGGCACGCCACTGAGGCTAACCCAATTCATTAACGTTCCCAAAATTTAGTTTGAAGAACACATGCAGCGGAAAACAAAACACATTTTAAAACTAGGGGTCCAGTCGACTGGGTCTGGACCTCAGTCGACTGAAGAAAGCAGAGAGTTTTCAAAAAGGTGTAACAGACCATCCAGTCGACTGAGACTGGGGTCCAGTTGACTGGGACTCCAACTTTCAGTCGACTGAATTCCCCCTTCGGTCGACTGAAGCAAGCAGAACCAAAATGAACACAAAACTTACAGAGGTCCAGTCGACTGAGGCATAGCCCAGTCGACTGCTTTTGCCATATTAAAAAGCAGTAGCTAGCAGGCACAAGGGTCCAGTTGACTGAACACTGGACCAGTCGACTGCTCCCCTGACAGCAGCCCAATTCTGCAGAAAACAAGTTTCAAAAAGCTTTTTAAACAACCAAGTGTTAACCACACACACCAATCTCACATCAAAGTAATCCTAGCTGTATTAAAACATTACCAAAGTATAATTACAATGAGTTACCAACTATTACCATGCTTTAGGTCCACTCTAACATACTAAATTAAACATAAGATAAAACCATTCAAAATCTTTATTACAACATTCTTATTGTTCCAAAACTACAAGATCAACATTTTGGTTGTCTTCTAATCGAACTCTGAACCCACGTGCTCACTTCTCCGATTCCTTGCCAGCATTAACACCTGAAATGGTTATTTGAATAACCACAGATATTCGATTTGTTTAAGCTAACGCTTAGTGAATAAAACAACATATGCACATGAATGATAAACATGTCCGCATTCACATCTCTACATTTCATACTAGTCGCGGGAGACTCACGTGCCCGTCCATACTCCCAATCCGCGACTCCTCGCCAATAAGTCCACGCGAAAGGGTAAGACCCACGATTCTTCTCTTCAATCGTGCGACCTTAATGCCTATATCGGCTCCACAAAATGGCACGGTGACCACGTGCTCCTTCTGACCAAAATAAGCAACTTAACATGCTCAAATACACATCACCATGCTCGCGGTAATCAAAGTATTTTATCGTGCTATTGGGCCTACTTATCAATATAAATGCCCAACATGAACTACACAAGATATCTCTAAGTATTAATACATGCTATTCAAACATAACATGAATACATGTCAAGAAACCATTCCAAAAACATAGTTGAATCACTCACCTCCGATTTACGCTCTTAAACTTCGATTCAAATAAAACCCGTGCACAAAGAACGTGTAGAAGTCCGTCTAGTACAATTCTTATGGATCAAAATTCCATTTATCAACTTTTATGAAAAATTCTAGGAAACAACTTTTCCGAAAATTTGGCCAAACAAGCCCTAACATATATCAAAACGAAGCTCTTATCTCGAGGAGCTCGAATATGAAATATGGGAGAAAACAGACTGACGGAAGGTCGTCGTTTGGCGTTGCAAAGCTTGAAGCAACTAAATCTCCCTTTGGCCCCCTTTTTGGATTTTAGGTTAAGACTTGTGAAAATATCCAAAGTCATCACTTCCTATATATAGGCAAAACTATCGGGAATTACGTTTACCTCCCCACGAGTTTTCAAAACTCCTAATTAGTCTCTGAAACTTTCTATACATCTTATTCATAGCTTTACAAGTGAAACCTCAAAATTATAAAAGTTTTCGACTAAGTTTCGTTTGGTTGCTAAAACGCGAATTTCTACATGACGTTTCCGAAGTTGCTAATTAGCCTACCAAATTAATAGCGTGTTAATTCGTTCTCACCAGGATACTAAAACTAGCAACAGATATAAATTCTAAAACAGAAATTAATACAGATATTGAAATACACAGGTAAACATTTATTTTCAGATAAACATTTAAAGTATTCCACAGTGACCGTCTCACATTCGGAGAGACGTCGCAACAACAAATCCTCAATCACTACAGTTTCAAAGGGTTCTCTAATACAGACACCCAAATCAACTCGTGAGTCAAAACTCACCCAAACATGTGTCATAAGACACGCCACACACATTATCATGCATGACAATGAAATGCAAAAGCAATAACACAAATACGGGTGTTATAGCACTAAAGAAAAAGGCACTAAACTTTTATTGTAACTCGGAGCAAAAGTCGTCCGATGATGTTTCCCAAGTTCACAAGACTCACATAAATATTCAGAAACAACTTTATTGAAAACTAAAGAAGGAAACAAATGTTTAATTAAATGAAACGATGGGTGTCCTAATCTCTTATGCCAAAGTAAAATGTCCTCACACTTAATTCTCTGAACCTGTAGTGTGATGAGCTTCCTTGCTTCCTACATCCAATAAGTAAAGGCCATGCTCCTCTCTACCACTACCAATCGTCCTTCGTGTGGTAAGATCCTGTAAAACACAGTGTGAAGGGAAGAAAGTTACACTACAGTTAAGATCACGAGTTATACGGCCGATAGATAAAAGATTAGAGGTAAAACTCGGAACATGTAAAACAGAGGACAGAGACAGAGATGGAGTGACATGTATGACACCTTTCCCTGAAACAGAGGAAAAAGTACCATTTGCTATACTATTTTCTCTTGACCTGAATGGGGAGTATACGCAGAGAACAAATCTGATGAGTTAAACATATGATCTGATGCACCCGAATCAATAATCTAAGGAAACGAGGAGTGAGATAAACACGCTTTCATAGAAGTGACTAAATTACCTGTCTGGGCAAATGAAGATGAAGCACCTGTAGAAGTAGACAGAGCGCGATGAGTCATCTGGTTTTGGAAGAGCATCCAAACCCCGCAATGCATCCTCATACTCAGTGGTAGACAACAATGCTGAAGGAGGCGCAGAAGATGGAGTAGTCTGGTCAACTTGTCGCGAATCAGCAACATCGATCACCTCGGTATGATGTGCCCGGGAATTCCCTCCACGATCACCAGGGGTCCCAAAACGACCTCCAGATCGACCTCCACGACCACCAGGGGGACGACCATGGAATCTCCAACAAGTAGCCCTCGTGTGTCTAGGGTGATTGCAGTGATCACACCACTGCTTAGCCTTATCAGAAGAGTCGGCCCCACCCGTAGAATTAGCTCCATGTAGCTGTGGAGTTCCCCCTTTCAGAGGAGCTGAAACAAGAGCGGAACGCTCAGTAGGTGCAACCAGAAGCATAGCGGATCGGCGACTCTCCTCATTTTGCACATGTGCAAAAGCCTCCTGAAGAGTGGGAAGATTATCCATCCCAAGAACGCGACTGCGAACAGCATCATACTCGGAGTTAAGTCCCTAAAGGAACTTGAAGACCCATTGCTTCTCGATAAGCTTCTGATATCCCGTAGAATCGATTGGGCAGATGGGGTGAAATCTTGAAGATGATCCACACGTTGCTAATGAGTGGTCAGAAAAGTGAAGTACTGAATAACTGTCATATCACCCTGCTCAGAGCGATCAATCAATCGTGTCAACTCAAACTCCTGTGCATAATTCCCTTTACGATAATAAGTCGAATCAACTGTCTCCCAAATATCACGAGCTACTTTCATTCCCAAAAAACCTTCACCAATTTCAAGAATTATCGAGTGAATAAGCCAAGTCATGATGATAGAATTCTCAATATCCCATTGTGCATATTTAATATCAGTAGGATCAGGTGCTTGTGTTGTCCCATCAACGTATCCCATCCTCCCTTTACCCCTCAAGAAAAGCAGCACTGACTGTGACCATGGCAAATAATTCTGACCTTGGAAGAGGGACGTGGTGATTTTTAGGTTTGGGCTGTCTGAGGGAGCTACAAACGAGCTCATAAGCTGTGGCTGTAATGAACTTCTAGACGACAGACTCATACTCTCATCGTTGGCCATAGTTCCAACATACAAAGCAAACACCCACAACAATCACAAAACAATAGGGATGATGCTACGGGTTCTGAACAAGCATGATCTCAACATATCAAGGATCAGTCAGAGACTGATCAATGGACCAAAAAAAGGACCATGAAAATTGCGGGAAAAACTAGGTTGTAATCAGAATATCAGCCGAAGATTGTACGTGGGATCAAATCTGCCCCACAGAAGAAGAAAGCGAAAAATAAAATGATGGAGATCAGGCCAAGTTGTCTTCGCAGATCCCTAGTGGTGATCTAGGTTGGTTGCCGAGTGGTGGAGATGTTGGTGAGGTCTGGCGCAGGCTAGGGGTGGTCCAGGGTGGTCGCCGAGTGGTGAGGAGGGCTGGAGAGGTGCAGCCGAGTGGTGGTGGGGTTGGAGAGGTGCGGCGTAGGCTAGGGTTAGGCCAGGGTGTATCAGCGGCTGGTTGTGGGTGGCTGGGTTGGTCGGCGGCTGGTTGTGGGTGGCTGGTTAGGGTTAGGTTTGATGGTAGTGAAGCCTAGTTGGCTCTAATACCATGTTGAGAAGTGTATTTGGTAAAAGCTTAGGGTTGAACAATATGTTCCACCCTTTTATATTATCAAGAATAATAAGATTCAAATATTACAATGAGATCCATAGACTAAACATAAAATAAATAAAAGAAATAACTATGCTATTTCAAACAGATCAAACTTGCTCTTTTTGATATGATGTATGGGATGTACCAATGTTTGTGTGGTTCCTATGGAATTGGTTATATGGACTTACCTTGGAGTCGACTTACAACACATTTTACTATTTTGGTTGGTTAATTTGTGACATTTTATTTTTTCTGTTTATGGTGTTAAATGTATTTTCCTCTTTTATGGTGGTTAATTACATTGTAGTTAAGTTGCTATTATTGGTTTTATTTTGTTTATATTCGTGAAACTCAAAAAGTGAGAGGATTAAGCCTTGCCCGGCGCTTTCGCCTTTTAAAACATTGGATGCAACAAGAGTTGGAGAGCAGATAGGACTACTGTGAGGGTTTCATTTTCACGCAGTTAATGGTTACCCTTTTTGTTTTCTTAAAAGTTAATTGCTAGTGGAGTTATATCAGACAAAAGTATTTCTTACCTCTTTTATTCAGTTTTAGATGAATTGTACATCTGCAGAAACAAAGTGGACAAGGTTATATCAATTTCCCCAGGGTGGTGGTAAGAAATTGAAGGGCACAAAAAGGGTACTGATGGTGCGCCCTGATTATCCTTCCAAGTATTGTGAAAGTCAAATGCCTTCTCTCACTGGAAATGTAGAATTGGCCGTAATTTTTGACGGCGTTTGGAAAATTGGGGATTTGGTAGACTGGTGGACTGATGGTTGCTATTGGTCTGGGAGAGTCACTAAGATATTGGGCAACGACAAGGTTCAGGTATTACTTCTTAGAGCTCTTTTGGATTTAACTTATTTGGGACCAACTCTCACTTGCTTGGGGTTAATGAAAGATTTTGGGACTGTTGGGCCTAAAACTTTTGCACAACTTTTTAAAAAATCCGATCCACTTTAAAGATTAATAAACAACTTGATCAGAAGCAATAGCTTACTGTTTTTCTCAGAAATTCGAAAGAAAAATCCCTTATCCCCACGACAATATAAATTGGCTCTTAAGCTCTTCTACTCATTTGTACTCGTTGTTGTCAAATTGTGAACCGAATTGTGAATCGGTTTCCCATAAATGTGAATTCTGAATCGCAAATAAACAATTATATGTTTTTATTGCAGGCATAAAAGCACACAATGAGTGCGTAAAATGAACAAATTAACAATTCAACACAAGTCTCAAAATGTTGTACTCATAACTAAAACTTGAAAGTTCAAAATCACAAATCGTTTATCTGAAACTTGAATCGGCTCGTATGAGTCGACAGAGAACAACCATGTTGCCACTAACATTCGAATTATGTAGTTTGGACTTCTAATGAGTTTGGTGTTTTAAGATTTATTTTGAAGATGTTGTGGTGTTCATTATAATATCCTGCGGAATTTATGAGCTTCTTCTTACTATACTAGGTTATGGACTATCCCCTATTATTATCTTCTTTGAAAGCTACAATATGTGTAAAAAAACCACAATATATTAATCCTAAATTTGAAGACAAAAGTTGACAAAAATGTCAATATTGAATCTCCATATATTCAAAGTTCGGGAAAGGGGAAAAGCTACAGTATGTGTAAAAAACCCACAATATATTAATCCTAAATTTGAAGACAAAAGTTGACAAAAAAGACAAAAGTTGACAAAAGCTGACCTAAACCTAATTACCTAGTACTGTTTCAATTTGGCATGAGATTTGAGTAGAAGTTAATTTGGTTTGGATTTAGTTCTAGAATTACTATGCAAAAATGTATTCATATTTTTATGAGTTAATTGAATCTCCATATATTCAAAGTTCGGAAAAGGGGAAAAGTTACATTATGTGTAAAAAAAACCCACAATATATTAATCGCAAATTTGAAGACAAAAGTTGACAAAAATGTCAATATTGAATCTCCATATATTCAAAGTTCGGGAAATGGGAAAAAGCTACAGTATGCGTAAAAAAACCCACAATATGTTAATCCTAAATTTGAAGACAAAAGTTGACAAAAATGTCAATATTATAGACCAATACGTAATTAGCAATTATTATTATTTTTTGTTGAAGTTAGTGATAAATATGCAACTGAATGTTGACGTATTTGGAATTATACATGTTACAATATATGAATCCTAAATTTGTGGGAAGAAGTTGATTAGAATGTAAATATTAGTGACCAATTCGTAAATAGCCACTAAAATAGGCCCTTTTTTGACTTTTTTTGAAGCAGATTGTAAATATCTCAGAACTTGTTGACCCAAATCTAATTACACACAATATTGTTGATTGAAACCTCATTATTATATTAAATAAAATTGCAAAAGCTGACCTAAACCTAATTACCTTATTTTGACATGACCAAATTACCCTAACACAAATCAATATATCCTTTGATGGGTACAGATGCACGATTTAATATGGTATAGTAGTGGGGGCAAAATCGACCTAAAGAAGGTTGTAAAACTTGGATGATAACGTACGTTTTTTTGGCGCAAGTATACCGAAAAAACCATCCAGATTAGAACAAAAGTCAAATCAAAGACTAAATGGTAAGGGAATAGATGGAATAGAAAAGGGTAAAATGGTATTTCAACCTACGAATTGGGTGAACTATAGTCACTAAGGCTCTTATATATAAGGGTATAGATTTCTTTTAGTGGGCTTTTGTTTTTCTCGCACTGGAGCTTTGAAGAAAATATTTTTCTTGAAAAAAGTCCTCTTATGCTTTCATGAGATAAAAAGGGAGCATTGGGATCCTATCTTTTTCACCTCATAAGTAGCATATCATTTTGGTACCAAGATTATGTTGGAGCTTAATATACATTGTTTGCCCATTCAAAGCTTTAAAAAGCAGTTGGTGACTTAACATGTATTAGAGCCTTCTGTTTGGAAGGTCTCGTGGCTGAGTCTCCGTCTTGCAGTTTGTTCTTTTGTCTCCATATGATGGAGTGTCTGTGGTTGCTTCCTCAAGTGCGAGGCAATGTGAGGAGGGTGTTGAAGCATGATATATATTGTTGGGCCCATTCTCTAATACCTCAAGTTTTTGGAGCAACTGGTGACTTGGTGACATAGGGTAATGCTGTGTGCACATTTTAAAGTGTGCACATAAAGATCTGCGCCATTAATTTCGGTGGGGTCCATGCCTGCATGGCTGCATACATGGGATCCACCGAATGACCGAAATGAATGGCCCAGATCTTTATGTGCACACTTTATGTGCACATTTTATGTGCACGAATCATTACTCGGTGACATATTTCAATGAAGTTTAAAGTGAATATCATCTATATAATTTACTTTTACCAGTGGTGATTTTACTTATAATCTTTGCCCCTGTTTGTAACGGCCAAATCAAGAAAATTGTGATATTTTCTTTTCTTTGTCTTTAGTTTTGTCAATTTTTTTTCTCGTGTGTAAGTTTTTCTATATAGTAGTTAATTAGCTAATAGGGGTAACAATATGTTATGTCATACTTGAAGAGGTGTAATGAACATGAATAATATAAAATATACCAGCAAGTTAGCTTGCAAAGGTGACAGTATGTGACATGCAGAAGGGTATGAAATCTTGTAAAATATTCCACCAAGTTAGCTTTGCATATTTATGAATAAAGTTCCAACAATATAAAACGTAAGATATGGAAAAATGTAGTCTCTGGCCATCTGTATTTTGCACCCTTTGGTGCGCTTGCAACCAATATGCCAGAAATATGTAATTTAGTGGATTGCGAATGTAATATCTAATGCCGCTCTCAGTACTTTAAGAGTCTAGCAGTGGTTTTGTAAAACATTCACATGGCCCTGTCAAGGACTCTATCTAATACAGTCCCTGAAAGAATCGGTCAATTCAAGAGTAGTTTCATACAAGCTGATATGATTCACGATTCAATATGATTCGGAGTTCATAATTTTGAGGTTTTAAGTTCTAAGTGGAAAGTTTTCAATATTTTGAGCCCTTATATTGCATGAAACTTGTGGTATTGTTATTTCGTTCATTTTAAGCATTGTACATGTGTTTTTAAATGTTTATAGCGTAAACATATTCCATCATTTATTTTCTGACAAGAAGTCAATCGTACGGTTCACAATTTTGGAAAACCTATTCCGACAACAGGTATACATACTAGCAATGAAGGGGATATTGTGGTTACAGTTATTTTATGTGAGTTTATGACTCTCTTACCAGATAAAACATAATTCTCTTAATTTTCTTACCAGATTGAGCTGCCACCACCTCCAGTGGGCGAAGGTGCATCTTATGAAGTTTGCTGCAAAGATCTACGCCCATCCTTGGATTGGTCTCCAGAATTTGGTTGGACAGTGCCTACTCCTGAGGTGGCTCTCCTGTACAAATCCCTCTGTTTGTCCATTAGCGCGCACACACACATATGTATATACGACAATTTTTTACCCCTCCCCTTTTCTACTCCACTTTTCAATTTTGGGTATTCTTGGGTTCTTCTAGTCAGATGGTGACATGTTGTTACCCGAGTCTAGAGGAAAATGATTTGTTTCCTTCGAAATAATAACTGGTTATGCATATTTTACTTATAGTCATATGTTTGTGTCACTTCCAGAAGAATGAAATTAAAATTGTACTAGTGGTGGTGGTTTAAAATATCTAATAGATTGTGATCACTATCCCTTTGTGATCGTACATTGCAGGAAGGTGAAAATTCTCGTTGCTGTGCTCGGTTAACTGGACCGGGGATTAAGGGTATGATTACCTGCAGATTAAACATTTACTCCCTCCGTCGCAAATTATGAGTCCTTTATTCCATTTTCTAATGTCTCATTTTAAGAGGCCTCTTTTGAAAGTTAATTTACTTTGACTAGATACTTTCCAACTTAACGCTTTATCATGACAAGTACCCACTTTTCATTCGATGTAATACTGAAAATTAAACACAAATTAAGGGCAATAATTGAATTTTTAAGATTTTACCACAATCAAGTAACCTTGCTTAAATAGTTGAATTCCCAAAAGGGTCTCTTAATGTGGGACAGGGGAGTATGATTTAGCATTTGAGGAAGTTTATGCAGTCTTACAAGTGTTTTAGCTTGTTTGGCATGCTTAAGTAATTAGTAGGCCTACTAAAAAGTTAATGAAATAAACGGAAGTAAGTGGGGCTATACTTCTTGATATATAGGAGACACTGGTCTAAAAGGTTTGAATTGGGCCGTCCTGCACGTCAATTGGTTTATTTGATTCTATTTCGTGAATGAACACATCAGGGTGTCGTTAATGTGCATGCAATACAATATATTTCGTATTGAAATAACTGAAGGCCATTAGGCATTAGCCCATGGTGGTCTCAGCTTGCACAACAACATACCTAACGTTTGGTATTTTCACAATGGCCTAGTTTTTTTCTTCTTTGTAAAGTTCCTTCTGTTGAGAAGGATCAGAATAACAATGGCCAAAAAAAAAAAAAAGTCTTAATGGTCACTTTCCCTTTTTCTATTCTCACTTTCTGAAAAAACACGCTCAAAATGGAAAAAGAGAGGGAAAGAAGACAAAAAGATGAATAAAGAATAGGAAAAATTACAGTTAGGGTGAAAAACTAAAATATTTACAGTTAAGGCTTAAAAATTATAGTTAGGGTGAAAAACTAAATTATTGCAGTTAAGGCCTAAGTAGTGTATTTTGTCCGAAAAGGGTGCCACGTAGATGCCACATCAGCACCACGTGGTAGCCCCGGATGGTACCTATCAGTGACTGAACTGTCAAAGAAATTCTCTAAAAAACCGACCTTGTCTGGAGTTTTTTAACCGCTCCCAAGTTGTTTACATAGTAACTTTCATAAATAAACTTCAGTTTCTTGACATTTGAATCCTTGTATCTTCAGGGAGTCCTCCAAACCTAGACATCCCTGTTGTGGATGAAGGAATCAAGGGTATTGATCCTACATCTGGATCATCATTAAACACTTCATTTTCTTCTCAAATTTCAGCAAACTCATTACCAGCTCACCGTCTTAAATCAAAGCGCTCTACAAGAGTTGAGATTCTGAATGACCCATCGGCCATCACGGTTCCGAAGAAATCCACACATAAACTTGAAATAGATACGGACATTGGAAAAACTAGTTTGTCGGATAGTGTATCTAGTTCACATGTCAGAGATGCTTTGGCTGAAACTGCGGGAAATGATATAGAGGAAGACCAGGATTGTTACAGTGGGTCCCCAAAAAAGATGAGAACTGGTGGGACCATTTCTTTGAATTCCATGTCCTCTGACACTGTAGAAGCTGCGGTTATGGATTTAGAGGAACTTGCAAATCGGGTTAAATGGCTTAAGGGTATTTTAGAATCTGGAGTTCCTTTTTCTAATAGTGTGAGGCCTCCGTGGAAGTTTGTGGAACACCGTGGATCATCAAGACCAAAATGAGTTTCTCAAAAAGTGTAAGTTTGGATTTCTTTGGCTTTTATTTACTGTGTTCTATACATTTGGGTGACTATATGCATAGTCTTTAGCATGTTTACTTTGCTAAAATCTTGTTATATTCGATAAGAGCGAACTTCCTTTTGAACAATCAAATCAAGTGAATCGTGTTCCATGTTGTGATAAACATAATTTTGGTATAGTGGCTTTGATTGTTGAAGTGCTTTGAAGTCATAGAATTCCAGCAATTGAGAATCTTGATTCTTGATGCACTCTGTGAGATACAAAAACAAAATATGAGAAGGCGAACACAAGAACGCTTGATTTTACGAGGTTCACCTCAAGACTAGAGCTACATCCACAGTTGACATTTTCACTATGCTCAAAAGGCAGAAAGAGAATATACAAAATTTATTGATAGCCACCCTTATAGAACGTGGAATTAGGGCTACATGCTATAGGTTCAAATATTACCAAAATACCCTTCAAACGGTGTACAATTGGATCTGTGGGAATAGGCATTGTGTACACTCACACAAGCTATCATAATGGTGGTTTCCTTCCATAAGGTAGATGATTAATGAAGTAGCATAGAAAACCCTTAGGCTTTAATGGGTTTGCAAATTTAGAGAAGGAAAAGAAAAGGAAAGGGAAAATTGGGAAAACTAGTTCCCTGTGTTCTTGTCCATGGGTAAATAACATCAAAAGTTAAAATTTTCGAAATCTAATTGTAACCAACCAAAGGAAAGCATTTTCATTAGTGTTTAACTTTTCCTTTCTCTCACTAAATCCTTGAACCAAACCGAGCCTTAGTGAAATAGGGTCGTGATATTCATCTCTTTGAACTCGGTAGGATGGGGTGTTCTGGATTTTCTTGTAAGGCCAGAGATTATGAAGATGGCCTCCAAGGTGTCCTTGCCTTTTGATGGCAACAATGTTTGTGATTTTGACTATTGTTATTTCAATGTTTGCAGGACACCTACAAACCGGTGTTTGTATGTGTGGATGAGCAGAAGAAAGCCTCAATCATCTTCTTCTTCATAGAAAGGTTGCTATGAAACTGTGCATCAATTTGCTGTTCTTATTGCGTGAAATTTACTGGGCTTGGTGGTTGAGTTGCTTTCTTGTTGGGTGGAAAATTGTACAAAGAAGGGTTAGGAAAGGCTTGTTTGGCAGTGTTTATTCTCCTTAGAGAAGTATTTGATGGAAAGCTCTTGGCAGCACTTTTGTTGATTTTATAGAAAGATTTTTTGCTGTCTAGCAAGAGTTCAATTGCTTCTGTATAGTCCTTGGTTACATGAATTTCGCCCTGCCTCTGGTGCTTTTGTTAAACACACACCACACACCATACACAAAACGCGTATACACACATCACACGGTGTAATGAACTTTTTGTGTGTTTCTGGCGAAATTATATATAGGGTGTGATGTCCACTATGTTTTGAGTATTTTGTGGGTCTGTATGTAATTGTGGGATGGTGTCTCATGTTTTTGACAATGGGTGTCATATTATTATTATTATTTTTTTTTGCAGTTTTTCTTATGAATTTTTTTCTTACCACAAGTAAAATTAGGAGAACTAATGTTTGAGTTGGAATGTGAATTGACTTTTTCTATTTTTAATGTGGTACAATAAAGGAAGAGGAACAAATGAGAGTAAGCGCAAGTTTGAGAAAGGGCTTAAGAAATAATGAATAAATGCATTAGTACTGCCCAATCAGAATCCATGGTTGAAATAGCTCACTTTAATGGGTATAATGCAATTCCAACAACAATTCAATGATTAGGAGCAAGGTACCGAGTGGAAGTTAGTAAAAGTTGTTATCAGTGAAGTTGTTATCTTAATAGATTATAGAGGCTTACTCACAGCTAAAATTACTGACTGCTAAAAACCTAATTGAATCGACTGAAATTGACCCAAAAACTGACAAAATTGACCCAAAAAAAAAAAAAAAATTGATCACACGGACCGATGTACACCCCTATTGCATGACAATATCTTTTGTTTTTTGGGGGTATCCCTGTGGTTAGGCTCATTTTATTTTATCTCTTGTACTTCAAAAGTCTCTCTTTAAACTACTATGGTTTTGGGCTACAGTGAAATTGCTAAGATTCCTTTTAAAATTTATGAAAATTCTAAAATTGGCCAAATTTATTAACAATTAGCCCCCTTCATGAGGTGAGGTTAATTTTGGGGTTATGTGGGAATAATGATGCTATTTAATTGACTTTTATGTGGTTAATTTTTAACACTTATCTCCTTAATGGCACTAATTTTGGGGTTAATTTTGACACTTGGACTCTCTTATGTGGGGCTAAGTTTATCATTAATCTCCATGTGAGATCATTTAAGAGAAATCTTAGTAGTTTCACTTTACTCCAAAACTACAGGGGGTTAAGTGTCCACTTTTGAACCACAATGAAGCAAAATAAAAATAGACCTAAGCATAAGGGGTAAAATAATTAAACCTTTTTTTTTTTTGGTTATAAGTTTATTTCATTGTTACTAGTAACTTTCACAAGCCTTTCACCATAAGTATGTGAATTGTTTTGTCTGTATACTTGTATTATCTTTTCCAGTTCAAGACATGAAAAGTGAATGTTTTTGTACACAAACGATAGGATTTCTAGAGAGGGGATAAAAATTCAGTTTTATCAAACAAACCTTAATTGATTGTTTTTAAGTGGTGAAATATTAAGCTATTTGAGATTTGGGTTAGCTGAAATAATAATTTATTGTTCCAACAAGAGTGTTTGTCAAAACAAGGGGGAAAAATGATTTATATTTTTTATTTTGTATAAAATGATCAAAAACGACAACATGTAACTATTTTTCAACATCGTTAAAGTTTTAGTGCAAGGAGAGCATTTGTATCTTTTAACAAATTAAAAGTGAAATAAAAGATTGTTTGAGAAAACAATCTACTTTTTTTCAACTGATTTAGCTTAATTGTTTAAAGTGCTAAAATTTTAAGCTAACCCAATGGTTTCCATTACAAAAAAAATAACTTTTTTCCTTGAAATTTGCAACTCTTCACTTAGAGTTCGTTTTGATAAAACTGAAAATTAAGTATTGAAAAATAAGTGCTGAATTTTAAGTACTGAGAATTTTAAGCAATTGAATTCGCAATACTGAAAATAGTGTTTCAAGTACTGAAATAGATTGCATTCAGTGATTATTTGCTGCATAATTTTTTCACTTAAAGCTTTCGTTGGGGTTTGACTGCTTTTTTAATTAAGTGGTATGTTATCGAACACATTGAAAAAGAATATAAGTTTTGAAATATTCAATTTCACCACTTAATTAGACTATCAAACACACCCTTAATTTTTAATTTTCAGCTAACCCAAACGGGATCAAAGTTAATTGAACATTTTAAAAATTGATCATATAAATTACTTTCTTGTGCATATTACCCTCTTCCTCATTTAGGTGCACCTCTATTAGGTGCAATTGCTAACATTTTCAAAAGCTAGCGAGTTTGAAACATTGTATTGTGCAATGGTAGACAAAATTATAAAAAAAAAATACTAGAAAATGCTATCCTTAATTTTTGGGTTGAACATTATCCTAAATCCAACACATAGTGTCATAGTGTTTGAACTCTAAAAAACATATGAAAACAAAGCCCTTGAAACACACACTTGTGTTTGAAGTGTTCGATTGCCTCAATTAAGAGGACTTAGAAGCGACCAATTTGTAAAAAAAAGGAGATGGGTAAGAGAGAGTTTGAAGTCAAAGACTCAATCGGATCTTTGAGGGCCTTCGAAGTATAATGAATTGAAAGTAAAGTCCAATGGAAAATATTACACTAATTAACTAAGAGAATCAAAGCGGTTAAAAGTAATGTTAAAAAGAACACCTAAGGTATTCACACAGTGAGATTTTTCTGCTTCGAACCAAAACATAAAGCCTACACTAACTCAACTAAGTGAAATAAACTAAAATGAACCACCAAGGAAACTACACAGGCAATGTAGAAAGAAATAACTAAACTAAATAAAACTAGTGCTAAACTAAACTAAGTTAAACTAGTGGCCCTGGTGGCCTCAAGAAGTGAAGAACAAAGTAGGGATAATATTGATGTGTTTGTTGTGGTCAACGACCCTTACAAAGAAGTACAATACATCTGTTTATAGAGAAAGCCTATAACTACTCATTTGAATTTGAATATTTTCCTCCTATTACATTAACTACCAATTCAAATTCATTACACATGTGTTTCTTCCAAGAGAAGTCCCTCCAAAATGACTTTCACTCTAGCCTACATTGATCTTCAAGTAATCACTTTTGATGTACTCCTACGATGACAAGTGTTTTGCAAGTAAACTACTAAATGAGTTCCATGAAAAGCCAAATAGTTTACAATAACTATACTATATAATAATATAGTAATATTATAATAATATATTAAAATTATATTTTAGGGTACAAACATATACCCCATGATCTTAAAGACATATTAAACGTTATCCATGCTAATACGGGTCAAGCAACTGAAATAAGAGTAATTCTTTGGTGACAACTTTCATACAACCTCCTAAAAAGATGTGTCTATCTCTCTCCTGTGATGTTACTGGACCCCACAGTGACACAGGAGAGAGATAGACACATCTTTTTTAGAGGTTGTATGAAAGTTGTCACCAAAAAATTACCCATGAAATAATGACAAGGAATCAACGCTTTGTTTGTTTAAACGTAAAATATTTTAACATTCGATTTGAATTGAAAAATATATTCAGTATTTTAAGTTGAAAATTGAAACAACGAGGAGTAGTCAAATGTCTTACAACTTTACAAGTCACACCCTATTTAAATTTTGTCACGCCCCGGAGCAGCAGAAATTAGCAGGAAATAAAATTTTCCTTTCTGGGTCCGTAAGCCATGACTAGTTACATTAATTGATTATCCACAAACATGCTAGATAAATAAAAGAGTAACTTAATGGAAGTGCAAACTGAATATATACATCAACAGATTACTAGCTATTACATCCGAGTTTGTAGTTATCAAAAGATAAAGAACAAAAGAGCTTAAGGCGTTAGATGTCGTTACAACTTAGCACGAAAGGACAAAAGTCTATAAAGAACAACTAAGTCTTCTTTCTTGAAGCCGCGCCTCTAACTGGCGTAGCCGTGACCTTCAGCATAGTAGGCTTCCCCTTCGTAGGCTCCTTCCAGATAATCCTCCTCCGGACAATCATATCCTGTATAGTCTAGACATGGGAATATCCAGGGCGTAGTATGTCGTTAGCTTTAATAAAAGCTAAGTGAGTGTCCTAACCGAACACTTCTAATATAAAATATGTATCCAAAAGTACACAACGGCTGGTTATGACGATTGAATGAATTATAATTAGACCGTGCATGGAACTATGCATCATCGATATATTCGACTTCACTCGACTTAACATCCGACTTACTTAACTTTGTTACATTACCAGTGTAACGCCGTTGGCTTAGAGTGACTCGCCCAGTGGGTCGAGCTATGGTTACTTTACTATCGTTGTCTGCCCCTCCGTGGCCATAGTAGTAATCTCGCTTTACAAGCTAACCATGTACTCTAGGTCCTCGGAACCTTGCCTTATGAATATCGTCGCCGGTTTGCGAAACAGTTAGTTTACTATCGTTGGTCGTCGCGACCGCAGTAGTAATCTCGCCTTACAAGCTAACCGTGTTTATTCATTTCTCGATGTATTCTTATCAACATGGTTACTTTGCTATCGTGTTTGCCTCTCCGTGGCCATAGTAGCAATCATCGCCGGTATGCGATCCTGTAATTCCATTTGACAGTACCAACTCACTACATATCAACTTTCGGACCTCCGCGGTCGACTTACACGTACTTCCAAATGCATACGAACTTGGTCTCCGCGACCGTTCGACTTAATACCCGTACACGTCGACTTGACGTTACGACACTGACTCCTATATGAGGTGTATCATATGTTATGCACGAGGTACAAGTTAATTACACAGTTAATATTTATTCTTGAAATATAGTACGGGCCCTAGCTTGTAATACCACACGTTAAAGCATGAGATTAACCGGATTAATAATAATAATGAACATAAATAATAATAATAATAATAATAATAATAATAATAATAATAATAATAATAATAATAATAATAATAATAACAATAATAATAATAATAATAATAATAATAATAAAGATAATATGTTCGGGGTGCAACATATTAACATGAGGTTAACCAGAAAGTGCTAACAATAATAATAACACTAATATTAATAATAGTAGTGGAATAATATGTTCGGGACACAACATATTAAAGCCTGAAGTTTAATTAATTAATAATAATAATAATGATAATGATAATGATAACAATAATAATATCATTATTATTAACAAAATATTAAAACGGACATTAATATGTTCAGGGTACATATGTTAATCATGAGGTTAATTTAGACCGTAATATTAATAATAAGCAGAAAATAATAATTATAATAATAATAATTATAATATAGGAATTATAACACGGACCTGGATTAGGGACACCACATGTTTAAAACATGAGTTGTAACGGCTAACTAACAAGATAATAATAATAACAATAAATAGTAGTAGCAATAATAACAATGATAATACGGACCTAGATTAGGGGCACCACATGTTAAGCACAAGTTTTTCTAGAATAAGTAAACTAATAATAATAATAATACTATTATTAACGGAAATATAACATGGACATTAAATCTGATATACCAAGTGAGTTAGGAACTCACTGTGGGTTCGAGGTCGCGGTGAGGCACAGGGGTAAACTTTCTTTTCTTTTCTCTTTCCTCTCCTTTTCCTTCTTCTCTCTATTTTTTTCCTTCTTTCCTTTCCCAAGGCTTTAGAATGAGGGGGAGTTGGTGGGTTTATATAGAGGGGGAAAGGTTGGGTTATAAGTATATATTATATATATAATACACATGCACAACACACAACATGCATCACACACACACGCCACAATCTGCACACACATACCTATCACACTACACGCACACCACACAACACACACATGGACCACTCAAGCACTACACACCTCACCACCCTACTATACATATCACACTCTACACCATCATCACCCTACAACCTAGCCAACCCAACTCACCACTCTCTCTTCCTCTAATGTCGGCACACACACAACACAATGTGTAGGGGTTGTTTGGGGGTTAGTTTAGGGTACACACATGGTTGGCCAACACAGGTATAATTATGGGTTCATAGAAATAATATTTAATTATAGTGAAAATCTTTAAAATACTGTTCGGGACTGGAAATAATATTAATAAAATATAATAAAAATTACAGGTATTACAAATTTTTGGATAAGGAATCAAATGCCTCACCCTTTTGAAAGGCTAAAATGTATAGTTATAAATTAGGGTAAATATCACTTAGGGAGGTTTAGCCTAATAACACTCGTCTCTCTTGACATATCACGAGTAACACTTACCTCCCTTATTTTTAAATTTCAGTAACACTTACCTCTCCCCCATTAACAAACCGTTAGAAAATTAACAGAATGATTATCACATCACTTAATAATAATCTGAAATACCAAAATTACCCTCCATTAGTGTTCATCTTCTTCTTCTCACCTCTATTCATTCTTCTAACCCATTTCTCTCTCTAAAAATGAGACCAAATTGATACCCAAACATTGTATCAACACAGTGATTGCTACAATGGATTTGTACAGATATACAAATGGATGAGTACATAGACCAATTTATTTGTGGTGGTACTTCGTCATCCTCTCGCCACATATACATAAATATACACACATAAATACATATCGTATAGATATACTGTCACACCCCAACCCGCCTCGTGCGGATTAGGACACGTGTAACAAGGCTACAAGCTCCCAATTACATTACTTTGTAAAGAAATATACGAATTATAGAGAAACACATGTATTTAACCACATTAAACAACTCTGTTGTTACAAAATAGGCCCCAAGGGCAAAATGGTCATTTATAAAGTATGTAAAATTTTTATACCAAAAGTTAGAATTTCGAGTCCCGGTTCCAACGCAACAAACGGCACGCGAAACCGAGTTTTCTAGAAGAAGTTATGCATGTTTCCGTAAAAACGGACATGCTGGGGAAAAATACAAGGCGGATCGATCCCTTCAGAAAGGGCGGATCGATCCATTTATATTAGTCTCCCGCAGAATGTCCCCTTGGAAGGGCGGATCGATCCCTTCATAAAGGGCGGATCGATCCCCTTCACAATTCTGCTGCTCAAATTCCTTTTGCTGTCAAAACAAGTTTTTAACTTCTAAAACACAATCAAATCACATGGAAACATTATGAAACTTTGGGAAATCAATTCCAACACATTTCTAAACATGTTTAAACTCAAATTAAGCATGGATCATAAAATCATGTTCACAATTTGGTCAAATCCACTAAGAACTCACTTCATTTGAAATACAATGATCTTTTCAACTTTGAAACTCAATTCTCATTCAAAATTCATGAAACTTGTTGGGAATTAACTCAAGGTCATAACTAACATTGTGAACACTAAGGAAACATGTTTAAGACACTAGCGACACATCCGGACTTGCCGAAATGGTCAAATTCATTACTTGCACCACACTTGAGCAAAACAAGAGATATTACACATTAGTTTCCAAATTCACTTTCACTTTCCAAAATACAAGTTTTAGGATTCAAACTCTTTTTCTACAACCCAAATATGAACATTAACATAAAAGAAACCATAATTTACATCATTTTACAAGTTCAAAAGAAGTTCACAAGCATGAGGCTCAAATCTCCCCCATCACTCCCATCTCTCCCGTCTCTTCTCATCTCTCTCGTCCACAAGTCAAGACTTCAAGCCTCAAGTCGAGAACCTCAAGCCACTAGTTACATTATAACATAAGTTTAAAACGTATCTACAAGTTCGCCCAAGACATAAGTTAACTACACATCTCCAAACCATAAGTTGCATTAGGAAACTTAAATATCTAGATTTATAAACATATCAACACACATCTCATAACCCCCATGCCCAACTTGTCGTTTTGATCATTTTCCTTCCTCCTCCCGTGCCGTACCTGCGGTGGTTATTCAATAACCACAACAGAAAAATAGCATTTGTTTAAGCTTTCGCTTAGTGAGTAAACTAATCACATGTATGAATATAATGTCATATTCAATGCACAAATCAACAATTAACATATCATTTAGTCTCCAAAGACCAAATATCAATTCACCGTGTCGTCGCTCTTGCATTTTGCCCTTATGTGCATATAGCACCTCTAATTCACACAATCTCACACACCCTTCCACAGCTGGGTCGCAACTCACACACCTTTACACAGTTAGTGTGGTGAGTACCCTTACACCGTTGGGTTTTTCCACTTCTCCTTATTATGGAGTAAATCCACGGTGAATTAACCTAAGGCTTTCTTCAACCCACATAAGCACATAATCACATCATCATCTCAGCATGGTAATTCACACACCATTTAACACATATTAACTTCCAATTTTAAGTAAACTAGCCAAACCCACATAAATCAACATGTTCATATATACCCAATTCTCATGTCCATGCTCTAATTTACAAGAATTCAACAAACTAACATGTAAATTAACACATTTAACATGATTTACATTCAGCCCATGGATTAGAGTCACTCACCTCACAAATTGCTCCAATGAAAAGCCTAGAACCTCAAATTCCTTGCAAATTTTAGCTCTAATTAACTCCAATGATATTCCTACATACAAATATCATGTATATATATCGTCACCTCAAAGAGGGTCGCGGAAAAACGTTAACGAAACTGAAAATGAAAGGTATAGAGACGATCCTCTCACCTCTACGAGTCCGAAAATGGCTTCGGATCGTAAATCCGATGAACGGCGGCGACGGAACGGCGGAATTACGGCGTCGGTGACGGTCCGTCTTCTCTCTCGGAGCTCACCTCTTCTCTTCTTCTTTTAATTTCAGTGATACATGAGACATGTCTCATGCTTTGACACACACACTCATGCACAAGCATGAGGTGTCAAAGCCACACTTTAGCCATTTTTCGTTTACACCCCCGGATTTTCTTAAGTTCTTATTATGATATCCCCCAAACATTCCATTAACTACCCAATTATTTAATGAGTGTTTGTCTAAGTTCCGTATGGGTCCCAACGTGGATCCCACATATTTTGTGAAATTGCTATCGCACCTACTAATTTAGATCGTTTTCACTTATACCCTTATTTGGGTGTCTAAATCAGTACCAAATGCTACACATATATCAACATATAATATAAAAGCATTTAAGCAAATATTCATGTAATCACATAAAATGCATTTAATCATGTAACATGCAAATTACCAATTTACCCTTTGCTGGGTTCCATTTTCAAACCTGTCCCTCTTCACTGGGACTTTTCCATGGGCGAGTCCAAGCCTCCCCTTAATCCATTTTATACACTAATTATATCAATTAATGCATGTTAAGTTAATAATTAACCCTTTTTCCGGGTACGGGTGTTACATATACATACATATATATATACACACAGATATACATATTGTATAGATATACATATTTTTGGTAAAGCTTTGAATAACCAACACCACATGAACCTTTCCGTTCTTGATTGTGCCTCATCCCCGCTGAAACTTTCACTTTAACGGTCCGTTTGGTATGCCACAAACTAGAAAAGAATTCATTTGCAATTCTTGTTTGTAGAATTCTTATGTTTGGTTTGACACAAAACAATAAATGAATTGATTTTGAATTCCACCCAAATCTTGTTTTGGGTTGTTTACAAATCCGACCAAAAATGGTCAGATTTGGCAAGAATTGATTTGGATTCTTTGTTTTTCCCAAACTGCCCTTCTGTTCATCGTCTTCTTCCACTCTCATCTCCCTCTCCTGCGATCTCTCTCTCTCTTTGATCTCTATGCGTCTGTATATATATACGCACACACACACAGATTTCTATATATACATATATAAACAAGTTACATATATATACGCACAGATTTCTATATATATACACACACACACACAGATTTCTATATATACATATATAAACAGGTTACATATATATATACATACAGTCTTTGACCTCTCTCTCTCTCTCTCTCTCTCTCTCTCTCTCTCTCTCTCTCTCTCTTCTTCTTCTTCTTCTTCTTCGTCTTCTACGTCTGTGTCTTCTTCACAACTTCTTCTTCTTCTTCGTCGTCATCATCTTCTGCGTCTGTCTTCTTCGTCTTCTGCGTCTTCGATTTTGTTTGGATATTGTTAAGTTCAGTTTGGGTATTTTAGGAAATAGCAATAATCATTTCAATTCTATTATTTTCATTTTTGTTTTAAACAAAATAGGAGAATTAGAATTGCAAATCAATTCTATTCTTTTCTTTTCTATTCTATTCTGTTCAATTCAATTCTATTTTACAATCATACCAAACGGACTGTAATTCTCTTCCTCTCATTGCTAAACTTTCACTTCACTTTAATTCTCTTCCTCCCTCTGTTTTTTGAGTATAAGGGATTACAATTGTTGGTGCAGAGGTGTGAGATTGAAGGAGAAGAGCTGGGCAGATTTAATTTTGTGAGTAAGAGGGTTACAAATGTTGGTACGGAGGTGTTAGATTGAAGGAGAATTAGAGCTGGGCAGATTTGGTGGAGTTGCAGGATGGAGGTAGAGAGAGAAGCCATATATTGCCAACCAATTCTTAGAATTAGAGTGAAAGTTGTGAAATCAAAACCCTTTACTAGGCTCATCTCTCTCCTCCTCTAGTCACTCATCCTCGTCCTTTTTCATGGTAGCGGCAGTGAATTTGTGGTGGTCTTTTAGGTTTGCAATCTGGCATATAGAGGATAAAATGGGAATGGATTGTGCATTTGTTTGTGGAGGAAATTAATAGTGGAGAGAGATGAAATCAAATACACACATAAAAAACAGGGAGAAGAGAATGAAGGAGAAGAGAAAATAGTAAAAAGACCACCTTTATTTGAACAAAGTGTAAGGGCAAAATAGTAAAAAGATCACCTTTATTAACGGCGTCTACTGAAAGGGGAGGTAAGTGTTACCTTTGAAACGTGGAGGGAGGTAAGTGTTATTAGGCCAAATCTCGAGGGAGGTAAGTGATATTTACCCTATAAATTAAGATGCAATCTTAATCATTGAATAAATTTTATTTTATTTTTTGAGGAAAAAATACTCTAAAAAATAAAATGATTCCCCCTAGAAATCAAATTTTAAAACTTCAAATACCTTCCATCTCTTTCTTACTTTATCTCTCCACATTCACTGATCCATCATCATTTATCCCCCCCCCCCCCAACTTGAAACTAATCATAGAGAAGGGTCTTCGAGAGGGCAAAACCCTAGAATTCAAGTCGGACCCGTAATCTGAATTGGCAAAGTCATTCGTGGCAACACAATCGCCATCAAAGACGATGGCATTTCCTCCAAACACCTCTCAATCGAATTCGAATCGGGTACATGGGGTGAGCAAGAATGCTCTCCTAAATGTCTAGCCCTCAAAAATTAATGAAGAAATTTATCAAATCTATTCTTAAAAACTAAAAACGGAGGTTTTAAGCTGGGAGGAATATTGGATTGACACGTGTTATTTACGCTTTCCTCCCTTTAGTTTTCTTCATAATTCACATACAACCCCTCAGCTTTTCTACCCCATCTAGCCGCCTCTTCATTTTTCCTACCTGAACAAACTCAATTGCCCTATGAATCTATGATGCTGCTTCTCTCGCTAGGTACATTAATTAACTACCTTTTTAATACATTAATTAATAATTAATTATTGTGGTTGATTAATCATTGCAAACCGACCTGACTCCTCTATCTCTTTCTCTAATGAACACAGCTCTTTCCTCTTCTATCTCTATACACAAACCTTCTCCAAAATTTCTGGTGGATTAAATGATAAATCTCCACCACATTAATGAAGTTGGGTTGGATTACTATTGTTGCTTTCAGATCATTTGTAGTAGTCGCAACACCGTCTCAAGGTTTTATTTTTTTGGTAATCGGGAGGTGTCCAGGCCAGCTTGCGCATACCTTGACTAATCCCCCGAGGCTCTGGAGGACACAATCTCAAGGTTATACTTGCATTTTGGGGTTTTGGAGCGGAGTCGAAGATGGTGGAGGCAGCGGCGATGGTAGAATTTAGATGAAGTTAAGAAAGCTGGTGGTCCTATCTCTTTCTCTCTCTCTCTCTAATTTGTTATTTTTTTTGGTTTGGACTTTTCTAAGAGAGAGATTAGTTGGATCTACGTTGGCTGATTCGTAATTACCTTTTTGTTCTTGGTTACAACTAGAAAGGGAATTCCTAGAAGACGGCTCAACTTTTTAAGTCCATGTGTCACACCCCAACCTACCTCGGGCGGATTAGAACACGTGTAACAATGCCTCCAAGGCACGTCCCCAGTGGATATAGCATAAACCAAGCTTAAACTCTCTTTAAACTCTTAATAAAACTCATTTACATGTAACTACCCCAAGGGTAAAATGGTCATTTTAAAATTTTTGTCGGGTTTCCATCTCAAAAGAAAGGTCTTCAAATAAGGAATCTAACGTTGAAAATGGCGCATGAATACGAACTTCCTAGACCAAGTTATGTTCATTTTTATCTTGGTTTTGATTATACTCTAGTACAAAAACTTGCTGCCAAGAGTTGGATCAATCAAACTTTCTGTAAAACATACTCTGCCCAGAGTTTGCTCAACCCAACCAGAGTTTGCTCAGTCCAACTTTCTGCAAAATATACTCTGCCCAGAGTTTGCTCAATCCAACCAGAGTTTGCTCAGTCCAACTTCTAGCAGAATATGTTTTGCTGCTACTAAAACAAATTGCTGCTAAAAATTTCATATTTACAAGCTCAAAACCACTCAAACTTAACCAAACTTTGTGGAAACATCAACAAGTACTCTCAAACACCAAGAAACCATAAAAACTCAAGGTTTTAGTACAAACTTGCATCACACCTCAACATTTAGCTAAACATGAGTAAAAATTCTGTCAAAACTTGGTTAAACCATTTGGGAAGCAGTACTCCCAAGTGTCTCAACACTTTACCCAAACATCATAAGAGGTTTCCAAATCATTTTCAAACATTTGAAAAGGAATTTAAACACCCAAAACACTTTAGTTCCAACTAAGATGATTAACTTGCATCCAAAAATCCACATTTTAACATACCCCAAGTTTTCAAAACAAGAATTAGGAAAACCCAAGTTAAATTTACAGTCAAAATTACTTTAGTTTCCTCAAAGTTGCTCCCCATGTACATGACTTGTATACCTCTTTAAAACTCATGGACTCCGAATAGAAACACAACCAACTTGAGAGTTTTCCCAAAACCATTTTCAACCATTTGAAAAGTTAGTTGGTCATTCAAAACACATGAATTCCTCCCTAGGATCATTAACATGCATCTTTCTCTTCATACCAACTCAACATAAGTATTAACATACAACAAGAGGGACTAAGTTTAACTTACATTCCAAAGTTACATAAATTCCCAAATCACCTCCCAACATACCCAACTTATGACTTGCAAGTACAATTTATACCATAAAACTTAACTAACATTAACTAGAGCTTAACATATTACAAACTTCTCAAAACTCAAGTTGTTCAACCATGTCCAATACCAATAGTTACACTTAGGAAACTAAGCACCCAACCATATGAACATACCCACATATTCATAACCCCCAAACTAATTATGTTAATTACCCAACATTTCTAAGTGGATTTAATCTAAGTCCCTCGTGGGTCCCAAACGTGGTCCCACATAAATTATGAGATTGCTATTACACCTAACAATTTTCAATTATATTCAAATACGCCCTCACATGGGTACCCAAATTGGTCCCCTTCACCTATCATAAGACATAATATAATCTTTAAACATCTAGACAAGTATTCATTTAAGCATACAATTACATCTAAATGCAATTCACATCATTTAGACCTTCATCAGGTCCCACTTTTATACCAGTTTTACTTGACTTGAAACTTTCATCTGTGTTCGCATCTGAACATCTTTTCATCTGTGGGTTCATAACCCCACCTTGAACCATCATAAACATTAATTATCACACATTAACATTACATTAACCTTTTTTTCCGGGTACGGGTGTTACACCATGATTGTAACTCATTTTTTGATTTTATTGGTGTGATTTAAGACCAACAACATGATGGAATTACTCTTTGATTAACCTGGAATTTATGTGCAGAATTCGGGTGCCAAGAAGATCAGGACACTCAATGTTATGTACTTCCCCAGGTATAAAAAGCATCTCTTATTTTTCCTTTTGTTTGTTGTTATGCTGGAGATTGTATTTCCATTTTCAGTTTTCTTAGTTTGGATGTAAGTGAGTATCTACGAGTCATCCACAGCCCTAAAAGCGCCGTTGGGAATAGTTGATTTGGATAGCTATATCAAAGCTCTCTCCAATTCTGATGCTGCTACCAGAGAGAACTTTTGCAAATTTAGACAAACTGAGATTGTATCAGTCTGAGAATGTCAAAAAAGATGGTAAAATATGTTGAGTGTATTCTGCTCTCAATGATGTCAGACCTCTCTAAATACAAATGTTATAGAATACGGGGACATGTGTCTAGAAGGTGGATACGGGTATGCGGACATCTTATGAACATTTAAACATGCTATATTTCTTGATATAAATAGTTAGAAACCTTCTTTGTTGTAAATTTTGAGCTTCTCCTTACACTTTCAACATCACATGTGGCAAATGATCCAAGTGTCTAATTGGGTACGGGGATCGGGTACTTGAGGGTAGTAGGAGAGTCCAAGTAACATAGGCTGTCTTTGAGAGTATGTGATTGGTTATTGGAAATTAATGGATTTGTTTCAAATGTGTTGCATGTCTGTGTCATTCTGTTTTTTTGTTTTTTTTTGTTAGGTTGTGTTTCTTGAGAATTGTAGACTAAAACCTCTTAGAATCAATGGAGCACCAACCCAATAATCATACTACAGAGGAAAATACCATCAATCAGGTCACTAATGGAGTGGAGCAAGTAAATTCCTGTCAGATCATCTCATATATAGAAGCCTCAATTAACTAGTGAAATGGAAGTTAGGGAAGAAGTGAAGAACAACGTGGCAATGAACTAGTGAAATGGTGTTTTAGCTTGTTTCTTTTTCTTTTTTCTTTTTTCCCTTTCGCTCGATTTTCATACTGATTCTTTGCATTGTCTCCATTCGAGATGTGATCATATGTATGGATCTTATCTCGTGTGTCAATAATTAGTTTTAATAAGATCAATATTTTGCTGTACTTTGTTGAATTTGATAGGTTTCCACCATCATATGTATTTCTTAGCCTTAAAAAGGGTCGTCCTGAGGGGTCCGACTAAACCTTAATTTGACTAAACCCTAATTTGACTAAACCCTTTTCACCATGTAGGGTAGCCACAGTGGGGGTGCAAGCGTAAAAAATGATTAGCGTAATAGTTTCTTTTTTTTTTTTCTTTTGTTGATATTTTGGATTTGTAAAGGGTTAAGTTATCATTTTAGAAAATTTAAACCTAAAACTAACAATCAAACAAGAGTTAACTAACGGAAGAGAGGTAACTATTATGTATTACGCTATTTTAAGTATTGTACAAGGGAGGTTAGTGTAATTTTTAGGACATAGAGAGGTCTCTGTGTTTGTCATATACCTCAAGGAATGCCTTTGTAATTTGCCCTTTTTTCTAATAGTTTATGGTGCGAGAATGAGTTCACTACTTCAATGTAAAAAAAATATTTATGCTACTAGATTAAAAGTAAGATAGAAAATGACTAAAGACTCGGGTATTTTCAAACAATTAGTGTTGAGCAAAACTGGTAATAATTTGAACACAAGACGAAATTAAAATTTGCATTGTTGGATCTATTCAATCTAATATTTATTAACTATAAACATATTGGCATATTCATTTTAGAACAAAAAAGGATGCATCTCAATGTGATTTTGTACGAAAGCCAAAAAAAAAGAGAAGAAAATGTGATTTTGTACAAGGGTATATATATATATATTTTTTAACAAATTGACATATTTATGTTTTTATTAATATATGCTCCACTCTAAGAATTGATCGTTTCAGTTTGTTACATGCTTAGCTCTGTTGTGACCATCATCCATGTGACTAGATATACTCATTCATATATAATTCCATTAACTTATGTGCCTCTATTAATGTTTACTATAATTTTGATAGTCTCCCAGAATGGGGGTTTCTTTTGTGGTGGTTGGAAGAACTGTCAATGAATTACCAAACAAGAAGATTGTTAAAATAACATATCTGCTGACTGCATTCCTTGGTATCTTGATCGTAATCTTCCCACTCCGCTGGTTTACAACAATATTGTTGTTAAAAGGAAGATTATGTGGACTTGCATTTGTTTTTTCAGTTAAGAAGCGATTAGCGACCCATCGAAAAATTTGTGTCACCATGTATAAATAATCATTTGAGCTAAAGATAGGTGAGTTATAACATTTTGTGCCCTATTTTACTAAATTACTAGGAACACTTTGGCAATCATATTGTATTATAGGGTACGTGGATGCAGGGGTGGAGCCAGAAATTTTGGCCAGGGGGGCCTAGGCTATACAGGGGTTCGGGGGCAGCGCCCTTGAATTTTTTTTTTTTGGGGTCTATTCATACATAATTGACAATTTTTTTAGGGTCTACTTATCTATAATTGTGATTTTTTGGGGATATACTTATAATATAAGTCTATTCGGTGACACGTAAATATTGTATAGTGTCTTTCAAAATTTTAAGGGGGTCTATTTCTAAAACGCATAAAATTATCACACTAAAAGTGTAATTTTTAAAATTTTAGGCGCATTTCTTTTGAGTTGTATATACCTGTATATCAATATATATGTAGTTGATAGCACTAAAATGGGCCTTGAACCCCTTTGAGGGCCTAAACATAAGTTGAGGGAGGCCTAAACATAATTTGAGGGAGGGCCTAAACATAATTGAAGGGGGGGGGGGGGGGGGGGGGTACTAAAAAAACTTAAGGTAAAATTTTAATTCTCAAAATTTGAGGGAGGACCTGGGCCCCCCTGGTCCCAATGTGCCTCCGCCAGTGCGTGGATGTTACAGTCTTTATGGATGTGAATGTATATAGAACTATCTTTATGGATGTGAATGTATATAGAACATCTTCAATATGTTTGAAATGCATGATAGCTACTATAACTTTTGAACCGGTTTGAATTTTTTTATTATTTCCTTGTTGAATCTACTAGGTTGTAATTTGCGGAGACAATAGGATAACAACATTGACCAGATGTATTGAAAATAATACTTTTGCACCATGCATATGAAAAGAAGCAATGCACGTTGCTCGAGTTATATGCTAGTGTATTTAAATGTCTAAAGTCAAAAATATTTTTCTTAAATCTGACTATCTCCCCGACCCCGCCTCTTCCCTTGTCACGACCCTGACCTCGCCCAACTAGCGGTACCCCGACCCATCCCAATTAACTTTTTTTTTTTTTGGGCTGAAGGCATTCATTACTTTCATAAAAAATAATGGCTTCTTTCTATCATCCCCCACCCAGTTTTAGTGGCATCCAATCCATTACAAATTTACAATCCACCAAATTACCAATCACATGAATAATCAAAATAAAAAAGGTTACCCATCAAATACTCAAAACCACACAATATTCAAAGTATAATCCAAAAACAACAATACATAAAATACATCAAAGAAACAACATTCATAAGTCATAACACCCAATCCACCAACATAATACATATACAATACAAATCTAATACAAATACTTCCAGTCTTCCACATCCATAGCAAATGGCAACACTAGCACCAAGTCACCAACATGAAAACCTAAGGGTCTGTTTGGTTGTCGCTTTAAATTGAATGGTTTCATTCAAATTTTATATAAAAGTTAAAGGTAAAATTCATCGCCATGAATGAATCCATTTACAAATATGGGAGATTTCACCATATTTTTTCTTATGAGACAATTTGTTCATTTTTCTAGAATGCCAAAATTCATTAGTGCAAGCCTCATTTTTGAGACGAGCATCCGTATTATAAGTGAAAGCATTCAAGTTCTTCATCTTTTTATATAAAATTGTGTACGGAAACATGAATAGAATTATTTCATTCAAGGACAACCAAACAGGCTCTAAGAAAATCAAAACACAATAAGTTATAATTTGCTTTACCAACACATGAGAAATCAATTGAAATACAAAATTCTTATTTTCAAAACCTCCACAGTGTGAACTTGTCTTAAACTAAGTCAACCACCACAATATCTTCTTGAGGAGGGCATGGTGCCTTTGATGTTGAGCAAGTAGCTACACACAAACAAAAATATGATATTATACAAATGTCAAATTTGATAGAAGATATAAATATGAAAAATAAATGAGTAATTACCGTATGACTCGTTCCACAACCAACTTTGATTACACATCAATGCCTCTACTAGAGTACTAGAGGAATTCCAGGTTGGAATCTAACTAAAAACAGTTTTGAGTAACTATGGATAACAATAATAACATGTCATATTATAACTGAATGATGACTTTTAGATTTAAAATAAATAAACATCTTCTTTACCTTTAAATGGAAAATTACATAGCGGAGTAAGATGTGTTATTATTATTTTTTTGTTGATGCAGGAGTAATGTGTGTTATTGAAACATAAGAATTACAATTTTGAAGTTTTGTAGTTTTCCTATGGGACTGCACATATGGAGAGAAACTCGTCATCATTTACAATTAATATTAAGACAAATATCCTTGGTTGTTGAATATGAAGAAACCACACATTTATTTGAATAAATTTTTTACTCACTCCAAAATTGCTCACTCTTTACTCTCACTCTCCTCTCTCATTGGCTAATGCAGTGGTGTTTAGTATTAAATAAGAATTAATTAATGGTACAAAGTATTGGACCTCACTGCATTAGCCAATAAAAAAGGTGAATGAGTAAAAGAGTGAGTAATTTTGGGATGAGCAATACTGCGTTCCATTTATTTTATAAAATTTTAACATACGAATTTGAGGAATCAAATGAAAAGGAAAAGAAAATAAAATGGCAAAGTTATTTCACAATTTTAAAAATTGATTATATAGCCAATTACTTTCTTGCGTATATTACACTGTTTCTTATTTAGTCAAGAGTTAGACATATTAGTTGTGCAATGGTAGACAAAATTAATAAATACAAAAAATTCTTACCAAAAAAAAAAATGATAAATACAAAAAAAAAAAGGGATATTAGATCGTAGCCCCCTTAAAATAATGTGTTTTAGTCAAAAAATCACGTTTTTTTTTTTGCAATTTTGTGAAAAGCCCCTCACAACTTTTCGTATTTGGTGAAAAGTCCCTCGGCTCACAGATAATATTATCTATGCACTTTAAACCACCATAACTCACTCATTTTTTTGGCCTTTTTGGTTGATTTTATTTTTATTTTTATTTTTATCATGTATTTTTTCGAGATCTATACATTGGGCTTGAAAATTGCACAAAAAAAAGTAATTTGGAACTTCGTTTTTCATTTTTATCTTTCAGACTGATAATATTATCTGTTGACACTGACAGATAATATTGTCAACTTTAAACCACCATAATTTTCTCAATTCTTGGGCTTTTATTTTTTTTTTATTTTTTATTTCATGTATTTCTGTGAGATCTACGTAATGGGCGTGGAAATTTTACAAAACAAAATTAAGTTGCAGTCTGATTTTGAGGTTTTATCTATCTTATAGATAATATTATCTATTATCTGTGAGTGTAACAGATAATATTATCTGTCAACTTTAAACTACCATAACTTTCTCAAATCTTGGGTTTTTTGGGTGAATTTTTTTTCTTTGATTTCATGTATTTTTTTTCAAGATCTATGAATCTATGTAATACCCGTACCCGAAAAAGAAGATTAATATGATATTAATATGTGTTAATTTAAGATAATTAATGCATAAGATGGTTTAATGTGGGGTTATGAACTCACATGTAAAATGGTGTTCAAATGCGGACACAGATGGAAGTTCTGTAAAATGCAGGATATTGGTATAAAAATGGGGCCCAATGAGGGTTTAGTTGATAAAATTTGCATTTAGATGCTATTATACGTTGATTTGCATATTTATTTAAATGCTTAAATATATCAACAATGATAGGGACACACATCAAACGACACACTGTGCTTTAAATGCATGTACTCTGTGCTGTTTGAATTTTTCACACTTTTTTGTGTATCACTTACACAGCACAGGGTACCTGCATTTAAAGCTGGTGTGTCGTTTAATGTGTCATTTGGTGTGTATCCCTATCATTTTTGTAAATATATTATTATGTCTTATGATAAGTTAAGGGGACCAATTTGGGTACCCATGCGAGGGCGTATTTGAATACAATTTATAATTGGTAGGTTTAATAGCAACCTCATAATTTATGTGGGATCACGTTTGGGACCCACGCTGGACTTAGATTAAATTCATTTAAAAAATGTGGGTAATTAATGTAATTAACATGGGGGTTTCATAATAAAACTTAAGAAAGATTTAGGGGTGTAAATGAAAATAAGGGTAAGAGATGTCAACACACATGCATGTATATCATATGTGTTTTATCCTCACAATTCACAACATGATTTACAGAAAAATTAGAAAACCAACAGCTCCCGAGTCTGCGACGGTTTACTCGACGACGTTTCTTGTCGTTCCTTCGCCGTCCGATGTCGGATTGACAATCCGAGACCATATATGGACTCGTGGAGGTAAGAAGATTGCATGCATGTCTTTTACTTTCATTTTTGATGACGTTTTTCAGGTGGCCGTTCTTGATAGATGATGTTTGTTGTACCAAAATTATGTAGGATTTACACCGGTAGGATTTGTGTTGAAATTTTGCAAGAGGTTTGGGTTTCTAGGCTTAATTTGCTAACAATTTGAGTAAGTGAGTGATCCAATCCCAAAATTGGATGTTTAGTTACGTTCATGTAATAATTGTTACTATTAGTTGCTTAATTCATGCTTATGTACATATATGTGATGAATTTGGGTAAAAGACATGTCAATAATGTGAATAGTTGTGCTTAAATGCTAAGTTGCCTAAATGCTTATGTGGAACAAAAGAAATTCAAGTAGTGGTCACCATTTATAGGTCACATATGTAAGGGATAGTAAACCCTCAATGAGTGGGGCGTGGTGACGACTACGATGATGGAACGGTGATGCATTCGGGATCATAAGAGAGTGTGATACGCTATATGCGACAAAAGAGTGAGAATTTCCGGGGTGAGAAGGACCCGGGGGTGATGGCTTGAGTTAGTTGACTTTTCGACGATCATTTTTATTGATATTTATATTAATTGTTGCATTTGCATATTGAACATTTCAATAGCATGATTAGTTCCCTCACTAAGCGACAGCTTAAACGAGAATATATTTTATGTTGTGGTTATTGAATAACCATCACAGGTACAGCGCGTGAAGAGGAGAGACAATGATCCACACGATGTGTTGGGGTGGCTGCATGGTTCGAGGTCGCGGTATCAGTCGCGGTATCTAAGTCTGTTGTGATGACTCGGGGTTGCGGTATCGGCCTGGTATCGGGCGATACGCAACGAAATGCTAAATTTAAGGTTCAAAAAAATATGAAAAAATAACCAAAAATTCTAAAATAATAAGAATAGCAAACTTGGCATAATAGATTGTCACAATACCCAATGTACCAATTATAAATTCACAAATTATTCAACTCACACGCTGCCGATCTACTGTTTGACCATTTTTTTATCACGCACACATTTTAAACAAATAAGTAAACATTTTAAACAAATAAATAAACATTTTTTTTTATAAACAAACATTTTAAACAAATGAGTAAACAATTTTTTTTATAAACAAACACTTTTTTAATAAATAAGTAAACATTTTAAACAAATAAGTAAACAATTTTTTTAATAAATAACTAAACATTTTAATTATTTTTTATCACACAAGTTTCTTGCACACTTGGTGACTTTGTGAACACACGGGGGTTATTTTGAAACATGTTTTAATACTTTTGGGATGAAAGTCTTAATATACTAAAGTGTGAGATAAGTATGACCAAACATAAATATTTGTTTATAATTAAAACAAAATCAATACATATACAACTAATAAACCCACGTACACATGTTACATCTATAGGGAATAAAATCCTAATCCCCCAACTTAACCCACCACTGAGTCCAGACTTAAACAATAATAAATAAAAAATTCCAAACGTTACCTTCGAGACGCAAGTACCAGGAGACGAGAGAGAGAGAGAGAGAGCGCTTGCGATCAACTTCCACAGACAGAGAAAGAGCTCGACTTCCAGAGAGTGATCTCGATCGAGATCAATCGACTTCTAGAGAGAGGGACAGAGCTCGACTTCGAAAGTGAGATAGAGAAAAGGCCTTAGATCTGAGTAGGGCTTCAAGCTTGCAAAGATTTGGGATGGTTTGAGTAGATATGAGGCAGTGAGTCTACAAAAGAGAGAGAGAGGCAGACAAGAAGTGATGGAGGCAAATGGTACGCAGCTTTTGATTTTTTTTCCTCATTTTTTTTTTCAATATCTCGCCTATTATCTCAGCACATCTCAGTCGATATTTTCTTGACTCGTTTGTTTCGGCCAATACGCCTGATTTTTATTACGTTACAGATTTTTTTTTAACTCAGCTTAACTCGTTTAATATCTCGTATCGGACCCTCTCGATACCGAGTTGACTTGGCCGATATGTCTCGGTGTCGGCCGTTATTTCGAACCATGGGTGGGAGCTGTGTAGAAATGTGAATATGGTTATATTATTAAGTGTTAAGTTTCAAATGTAACTCATAACCTTGTTGTGTTGGAACATTTCATATTAGGAACAACTTATGTTTTGGGAAGTTTTTGTAATATGTCAAGTGGATTCAAGGTGGGATATATGTTTTGTAATGAGGGTGGTTTTAGTACCTTACTAGTTATGTATATTGGGAGTGAATTTGATAGGAGCTAGTAGCTTTGGTTGTAAAACTTATCTTGTTTTCCTTATGTTGAATGATCATGTGTATACTGGGAGTGTTGTGGATTTATATGCACATTCTTGGTTCATAAGAAGAATTGGTGTTTAACTTGGCTTAGCATACACTTGGAGATGTTGTGTTAATGTTTAGAAACTTTTGGAAGTGTTTTGGTAAATGTTTTGAAAGTTCCCTTGAGGTTTAGGTTAAGTTTTGATATGTTTTAACATGAAAATTTTGAGTTTTTAGCAGTAGGGAACTATTCTGCAGAAGCCGGATCGATCTGGCCTTTCCGCGGATCGATCCGCCCATTTCCGGGGACATTCTGCGGAAGAATTTCCAAGATGGATCGATCCGGCCTCAAAGGGCGGATTGATCCGCCCCTGTAAAATCAGACTGTTCATTTTTACGGAAACGAGCATATCTCTTTATAGGAAACTCGGATTCACGAGCTGTTTTTTGCGTTGGATCCGGGAATAAAAAATCTATCTTTTGGTGTAAAATTTGGATATACTTTATTAATGACAATTTTACCCTTGAGCTGTTTTGTGTCAACATGGCTGTTTTATGAGGTCTAATTAATCAAGTTTTTCTTAATGATTAATGTAAGTTTGGGTGCGTGGGCTTTGTTACACGTGTTTTAACTCGCCCAAGGCAGGTTGGAGTGTGCCAATCTATGATACCAATTGTACGAAAGAAATATATTTTTATTATATGTATGTGGAAAAAAAAATGCAAATTTTCATATTTGTTTGATGTTTAGATTTTTTTTCCCCTAATATTTCATGGTCAATATTGAATTCGTTTGATAGATATCATTTTGTTGATCCCAAAACATCAAAGTTTTCGAAAAACGGACTTGTATAACAAAAGTTATATATAGCAATTTGAGTGTTACAAGGGCATAATGTGGTAAAGAAAAGTAACATGTGTTTTAACTTTGAAGGGTTTTATTTGAAGTGGCTATGGCCGAAGCTCCGATCCGTATTTTTTTTTTTTTGGTTTTAGCATTATCCTAAATCCCACGCATAGAGCCCATGATCTTGAAGACATGGTAAACTTTATCCATGCTGGTCAAGTAGCTGAAATAATGATAAGAAATCGACCCTTCTTTTGTTTCTAGGTAAAATTGTTTTTTGAAAATATTTTTATATTTGTTTTGTTTGTTTTAACATAAAATGATTTTTGAAAAACTTTTTACATTCAAATAATATATACAAATATTTTTAAAAAATGTTTTACACTGTAAATTTTTTTTCCAAAATGTATTTTACGTTGAAGTTTCAACAACTATTAGAGCGCAAATGTCTTACACCCTATTTGAATCATTGGATAAGGAATCTCAAATTAGTAAGTTAAAAATAGAAAATAGAAAATTGACCAAAATCGTGAATGTATTTTCAAGCAAAAATCGACCGAATGCTTTGAAAACGAACGACTGCCAATTTTATTTTATTTTATTTCCCATGAAAAACCCGACCAAAACAGACCGCTTGGAGCATCCGTAGTGGTGTAATTGAAGAAACCAAACTTTGCTAAACTTAACCATTTCGTTCCACAGCGGTGTCCGAAGTTTATGGTTCAGTTAAGTTCAACTATACTACAGCCAAACGACATAGGGAGTGCCGCCCCCAAAAAGAAAATGACATAACTAGTGTCGTCGCCACTACACGACACACACTGTGTCGACCACTTTTCCCACGACACTGTGTGTGCCGTCCACTTCTTCACAGATTACTTTGTACCACCCACACTTCACAACACAGAGTGGGTCGACCACCAATCTCACAGCACAGGATGAGTCGACCACCAATTTTCTCTCACAGCTTTTACAGAGCCGTCCCTCATTTTACTCCAACAACTTACACTACCTCGGTACAACAATTTAACTTAAGTTTAGCTAAATTTTGCAACGGATGCTCTTAACCTCTAAATCAAATGTTTCACCCTTTAAGAGGTACATTTATAAATTAAGTACTCCGTAATCATAACCATTGATTTTTTTTTTTTTTTTGAGGGGAAAAATATTCCTCAGAAATCAAATGATTCCCCCTGAATCAAAAATTTTCAAACTTCAAACATCTTCCCTCTCTTTCCTACTCTCTCTCCACATTCACTGATCCATCATCATCACCACACTTCTCTCTCTCTCTCTCTCTCTCTCTCTCTCTCTCTCTCTCAGCAATGGAAGAAGTCTCCACCCTAAAACTAATCATAGAGAAGGGCCCACGAGAGGGCGAAACCTTTGAATTCAATCCCGGACCCGTAATCCGAATCGGCAGAGTCGTTCGCGGCAACACACTCGCCATCAAAGACGACGGCGTTTCCTCCAAACACCTCTCAATCAAATTTGAATCGGGTAAATGGGTCATCTCCGACCTCGATTCCTCAAACGGCACCGTTTTGAACGACTGCCAACTCCTTCCGATGAGCCCCACCGTTCTCGGCGACGGCGACACAATCAAACTCGGAGAGTACACTTCGATCAAGGTGAGAATTGAGATCGCAGGCGGCGGAGAGAGTAAGTTGCGGCGGAATCCTAGGCGGCGAGCTGCGGCGACAGCTGTGAAAGAGGAAGAACCGGAAATTGTGGCTGTTGTTGCGGAGATTCGGGGCCGGAGAGGCGGTGTGAAATCAAAATTGGCTTCAGTTGGTGAAAATAGTGAGTTAGGGTTAGGGTTAGGATTTGGTGGAGATTTGGGGAATGAGGTGGAGGAGGTGGTAGCAGAGAATCGGAATCGGCGAGGTCGGCCGCCAAAGCGAGCTAGGGTTTTGGTGAATGAGCCTCAAGAGGGGTTATGTGAGGTTGAGGAAGTTGAAAATGTTGATCAAATTGAGCCAAAACAGGGTCGGAGGACTCGGAGTTCAAAAAAGAATGTTACTTTGAATTTTGATTCTATGATTCAGAAAATTGCTATTTTGGAGAGTTCAAGAGGGACTCGGAGTTCAAAGAAGGTAGAAACTTTCAATTCTGATTCAATGGTTGAGAATATTGAGGAGCATTCAGGTTTAGATGAAAAGGGTTTAAGAGAAACTGTGAATTTGGATCCAGATTCAATGCTTCAGAAAAGTTCGGAGAGTTCAAAGAGGACTAGGAGTTCAATGAAGGAAGGGACTTCAAATTCTGATTCCATGATTCAGAAAATTGCGATTTCAGAAAGTTCAAGGAGGACTCGGAGTTCGAAGAAGGTAGAAACTTTGAATGAGAAATTTCAGGAGAGTCCAGGTTTAACTGAAAAGGGTTTAAGAGAAACTGTGAATTTGGGTCTAGGTGAAGATGACATTGTGAAATTGGAGAGTGTTGAATATGAAGTTTTGGACGAGGAGGTTAAGGGTGGGTCGAATTTGGGACGAGAAGGTTGTAAAGAGGCAGAGATTAATTTACCGAATGAACCGACAGATATGGTTGTAGAGGAATTGGTGGGCACATCTGGTGGTACACAGAATGGTGTTGAGGTCGGAGATGTACCAGATTTAGAGAAGATGACACTTGGGGAGTGGTTCGATTATTTGGAGGTTTATTTGCCGAAACAAATAGTTGATGAGACCGAAGAGATGATTTCGAGTATGAGACAGCAAGCAGAGCGGTTTCACGAATTCGTGGTGCAAAAGAAGAGTGAGAGAGAGAAGGGTAAAGTGCCTATTGGCTAGACCGATGGTTCCAAGGAGAGGTTTGTGCATCTTTGTTCTATGAATAGGTAATGACTGAACTTCTCAGATTTTGATGTTTATGTTCTCGAATCTTTGGAAGGAAAACTATAGATATGGGTAATTTTATTTTGACAATTATGAGTCTATGATACGTTCGAATGCTACCTTAGATTATGTAACACAAGTGGTGGTTGTTGCTTGATTAATATGCTTAGTTGAGTGCAAATCTATCGGTGAACTGTCTTGATGCCTAATTTTTTGTGAGACACTTCCAATCATATGCAATATTCTCATTTCAGGCCTAAAATGCTTTCTCAGAGGAATTTTGCAAAAGTTTTTGGAGTTCTTAAGTGATTATGGAACTTCAAAAAACCTAAAACGAACTGTTTGGCAAACTAGATTCTGTGATTCAATCGCAGAAATTAGCAATTGGCCAGAAGCTATCTTGGATGCTTGGACAACTTTTGGTCAAAAGAAGGTTTTTTTTTGTTGTTGTTGTTGTTGTTGTTGTGATTAATTGCAGAAGCAGAAGCTGTGCGAATCGCCCTCTGAATTTTAATTCAATAATCTACTACAACTACGACAGGGATGTAAATTTTCATTGGCAATTAAATGAAAGCACATGGAGTTGAGAAATTGAGGACTATAGTATTGTTATTTGAAGGGTGCTAGACTGCTAGGACTTAGATTACAATAATACAGATGATTGAAGTGCAGTTTGGCTTTGTTTTGGAATAATGTATGGCCTTTGTAACAAGTTCATTCGTCCTTACATTAGCTTGCTTACATACAGCTAGGTGTGTGTGTACACAAGGTGTACCGAGCTCATGTATAAAACAGGCTTGAGCTTGGTTTGTTTATTTAGCAAACGAATACCAGCCGAGCCCTTACCGAACATGTTTGTGAGGCTTGCTGAGCAACTCGGCTTGTCTACACCCCTGGCTATAGCTGCGGAACTTACCTCTATCCAAGTCACAATATACAATACTGATTGAAAATTTTATTTATGCCTATGCTGAATTTTTACACACTTATTATTCTCAGTGGATGATGCCCAACTCATCCTTTTCTATTTGTCATTTGGTTCTTCACACACACACACCCACACGCACGCACATTTACATATTTGTTTCTTTTTGTTAATATTTTGCAAGTGTAATCATCTGCAATGCTGTAATTCTGTGGTTGAATTCAGTTTATGCTTTGAGATGGTGCAAAAGGGACGTGTGTGGTGCATCTAAGAGACCGGTTTGAACCTCTCCAATTTGCAGCTTTTGGTTTGGAGTAGTATAGACCTGCAGAAAGATTTCCTTATTCCTTAGTTCTTTTGCAAATTTAGTCAAGGGTTTCTCTTCACTTTCCATGAAATTGGGTTCTCAGGCTCCTCTCTTAGCTCCTTTGACATAGTGGAAAACTGAATAAATAAATTGTGATTATGTTTGTAAAGGATGGATTAAAATTCTGATGTTATGGTGTGACAATAAGATCATGTTTCGATCTACTTCGAATTTGTATGGTTGTAGCATGTAATTAATGAGATCCTGTTTCGATCTAGCTGCTTGTCGGATAGCTGAAAAAGATGATGATCATCTATGTAAATTAAAAATTTTCATCCCTCTGTTCCATTGGTAGTAGGATGCCACTTGGGAAACAACTGTGCAGGTGCGAGGGATTCATCAAATTTTCAAAAATCTAGGATGTGGGTGAGGGGGTACACGTATGAAATTCTAACTAAACATACTTCAATAATCAAATAACTATTCTACACCTTCAATATCTTGATTTTTTTTACGTAATAAAGACATGAATGACAAGCATAATGTCTTTTCAAAAAGAAAAAAAGAAACAAAAAAGCTTAAGGCTCTATAAGCAACACTAGCCTTTTGACGTTTAATCCAACTCCTAAAATTCTTGAATTGACGGTAAAGTTTTTAATACTTTGCGCCAGTCTAGAAGAATCCATGCCAGTGTGGATGTGGGTGCGCACCTGATGCGGATTCTTCATCGTTTTAGAGGAATATGTGCTTCCTTGGATGCCACATATTATGGCAGCTGAAAGCAATTGTGCATGCACATATCTAAAGCTGCTACATATCTACAAGCAACCGAGAAGATAAAAGGGGTAATATATATATATATATATATTTTTAAGCATCTTGTTTTTCCCTATTCAGTAACGCTTATTATTTTCTTTGGAACACCAGGTTATGCATTGCTGGATTTAGGACGAAAAACTCAAGTGTCATAACTCAGGAGTTCCGTGTACATCAGAATGCGGTTCATTGTGGTTAATGGAGTCCAATTGCATTGTATGGGCTAATTCTGCTTGCAGATTCATTCCCTAGATGTTCAGTTTTGGTATGTGCTTTCCTAAACTGTTATCTTTATCTCACCCGGGTATGCAATATATACATCAAGCTTCATGTGATGGCCTTGTTCTGTTTATCATTTGCTACTGACAGAAAAAGGGCACCTTCTCTGCCCATAACATGGATACTCATCACGAACTCTTAGGCTTTGTTTAGTTCATGGATTCGCGAGGGAAAAGAGAGGGGAAAGGAAATACGATGGAACACATGATATCCCACGAACCAAAGTCTTAACGAACTAGGTTGCATATTGGGAAGTGGGAACACATGATATTGGTTCTGCTCGACTCTAGCCTTAGTGGTATAAGCAAAACGATAATTGTGTTAGTATTCTCTCTGGAAATGGTTCGTGTTAGATTTTGTTAAAGTATAGGGTATCTTTGTAATTATTAATTGCTTTCTCATTAATAATATATATACATATGTTGGCTAACCGGTTAGGGTTAAGCCTTCATTCTCTCTTTTTCTCCTTGTCAACATGGTATCAGAGCCACCATGGAGATCTAACATCAAACCCTAATCACATCCTAACCCAGCCCCTCCCTACCCATCGCCGACCAACCCAGCCCCTCTATACCCATCGCCGACCACCCCAGCCCCTCCCTACCCATCGCCGACCACCCCAGCCCCTCTATACCCATCGCCGACCACCCCAGCCCTTCCCTGGCCTGCGCCGACCAACCCAGCCCTTCCCTGCCCTGCGCTGCCACACCCAGCCCTTCCCTGGCCTGCGCCGACCAACCCTGCACCTCCCTGCCTCTCGCCGGACCACCCAGCCCCTTCCCTGGCCATCGCAGCCTCTTCCCAACCCCTCCTTGCCCTGCGCCACACTCTGGCTCACTAGCCGAGCCTCCCTTCTTCATCTCTCAACCTTTTTCGAGCCCTCTTGGTAGAGATCTGCACAGTCTGCCTTCAAAGTGCAATTTTGATTGGTGTTTTCACATTCATTTTGTTTCGGTCCTCCATGGACCTCACTGATTAAAGTCTGGTATGTGTTTTTGGGTGAATGTGCTTCTCTGTTTGTGTTAGTTTGTTGGTTTAAGACTCCCATTCGACAGTTGGTATTACTATGGCTGATTCCGGTTCCATCAAGAATGTCAATGATATTGTAACTACGCAAATCATCACGACCAAATTGAATGGGTCCAACTACTTGTTGTGGGCTCAAGCCATGAAAGTTGCGATAGGTGCGAGAAAGAAGCTCAAATTTATTTTGTCTGGACCTCCCTTGAAGGATGATAAAGGTTATGATGATTGGGTTTCTGATAATTATACTGTTATGTCTTGGTTATGGAATAGTATGGAACCGACTATTTCATCAAATGTCATGTTTTTGTCTTCGGCCAAGGAGATTTGGGAGTCTATTCACGAGATGTTTTCCATGGACAACAATGTTTCTCGAGTCTATGATGTTTATCAGAATCTGTTTCTTCTTCAGCAAAATGAGAAGTCGATTAGTGAGTATTACAGTACTTTCAGAGGTTTAATGGATGAGTTAACACAGTATCATCCAGTTACAAATGATGTCGAAGTTATGAAGAAACAACGTGAGGAATTTTATGTCTCTAAATTCCTTGCTGGGTTACATCCTAACCTTCAACACGTTAAGTCACAAATATTAGCAGGCGATGGTAGCATACCTTCATTGAGTAATGTGTATTCTCGCATCCTTCGTGTGACTCCTGAGTCTTCCATCGCTTCTGAGCCATCTGCAAAAGATAATTCTGCACTTATCACATGTTCCGGCAATCAGGGCACCTTTCGTGGCCGTGGCAATTTTCATAATCATCGAGGTCGTGGGGGTCGTGGTTTCGGTAATAGTAATCGAGGACGAGGGGGTCCTCCCGTTCGTGGTCGTGGTTTTGGTAGAGGACGTGGGAGAATTGGCTCTCTTTATTGTACCCATTGTGGAGGAGACAATCACACAGTTGACCGATGTTATGATCTACATGGTAAGTCCTAGGAGAATCCGTCTAATCCAGCTTTGTTCACTTCTGATAATCCCTCTGCGCCTCACCAGGAAGTTCGTGCTCCTATTCCACAAGCTGTTACATCTTCTAGTGAGTCTATCACCCTGTCTCGGGAGGAGTATAATGCCTTAATCCAGCAACAACAACAACTATCTGTGTCTGATTCCGCTGGCTTTGCTCATTCAGGTAACATTGCATGCTTCTCTTCTTCTACTCCTTCCCCGTGGGTTATCGACTCAGGAGCGTCTGCCTATATGACTGGTAAGTCTAATAATTTTTCAAAGTTAACTCGTTCCCCTGCTACGTCCTCAGTTGTTCTTGCTGACGGCGGTCTTGTACCATTGTTGGAAGTGGTTCTGTCTCACCGACTTCTTCTCTTACTTTGTCTTCTGTTAGTTATATTCCTCAATTTCCTTTTAATCTTTTGTCAGTCAGTCAACTTACTAAATCACTTAATTGCTCTGTAACCTTTTACCCTGATTGTTGTGTCTTTCAGGATCTCAGCTCGAAGAAGATGATTGGTGGAGGTCGTGAGCGGAATGGTCTTTACTACCTTGAACAACATCCTTCAACTAATAAACCGGTGGCTTTACAAGCAGCTGTCTCACCGCATCAATAGCATTGTCGTCTGGGTCATCCGTCGTTGCAATCCTTGAAGCTGGTTTTTCCGTCTTTTAAGTCTGTGTCTACGTTAGAATGTGAGGCTTGTCAGTTAGGCAAGCACCATAGAGTATCTTTTCCTTTACGTCAAAATAATCGTCGGTCCACTCCTTTTGAGCTGGTTCATTCCGACGTTTGGGGTCCGTCTCGACATAAGAGTCTGTTAGGTTTTTCTTATTTTGTTTCTTTTGTGGATGATTATTCAAGGATGTCATGGATATTTTTAATGAAAGATCGTTCTGAAATTTCTTCAGTTTTTAAATTATTTCATAGTGAGATTGTGACTCAATTTGGTTGTGCCATTCGTACTTTACAATCTGACAATGCTTTAGAATATGTTAAAGGACCACTTCAATCATATTGTGATTCTCATGGGATTATACATCAATCTTCTTGTGGTTATACTCCTCAACAGAATGGAGTTGCTGAACGTAAGAATAGACATCTTCTAGAAGTAGCTAGAACTCTTATGATTCAAATGAAAGTCCCTAAGCAATTTTGGGGGGATGCTGTTCTTACTGCTTGTTATCTTATAAATCGTATGCCCAGTTCTGTCCTTAATGGGAGCATTCCTCATTCTATCTTATATCCTGATAAGTCCTTATTTGCTTTACCTCCTCGGGTGTTTGGTTGTGTTGCTTTTACTCATGTTCTTACTCCAGGTCAGGATAAATTAGATCCTCGTGCTACAAAGTGTGTCTTTGTGGGGTATTCCCGTACTAAAAAAGGATATAGGTGTTGGAATCCTCAGAATCGTCGTTATGTGGTTAGTGCTGATGTTACCTTTTTTGAAGGTACATCCTTTTTCTCGTCGTCTGGGATCTCATTAGATGTTGATGTTCTTACTTCGGTTTTATCTGTTCCTCTGCCTATTCCTCCTAATTCTGGTTCTACTGTTTCTGGGTCTGTGCCATTACAGGTGTACCGTCGCCGTGAAAAGCCACCAAGAGTTACGACTCCTTCTGCTCCACCTCCTACATCATCAACTTCAGGTGAGGTCCCCCAGTCTGTTGATCTGCCTATTGCGCTTCGTAAAGGTACTCGTTCTTGTACTCAGCACCCTATTGATCAGGTTGTTTCTTTTTCTCGTTTGTCTCCTACACTTTGCTCCTTTGTCTGTGCTTTATCCTCTGTTTCTGTCCCTAAGTCTCACATTCAGGCATTAACTTCACCGGGATGGAAGAGTGCTATGGACGAAGAGATGTTAGCATTGTCCAATAATGGTACATGGGAGTTAGCTGATCTTCCTTCTGGGAAGCAAGTTGTGGGTTGTCGTTGGGTGTATGTGGTGAAGTATCAACCAGATGGTACTGTCGAACGGTTGAAAGCTCGGTTAGTTGCGAAAGGGTATACCCAAACCTTCGGTGTTGATTATTTTGAAACCTTTTCTCCTGTTGCTCGTCTTAGTTCGGTAAGAGTGCTATTGTCTGTTGTTGCTACTCAGCATTGGCCTCTTTACCAACTCGATATCAAGAATGCTTTTCTTCATGGTGAACTTCAGGAAGAGGTTTACATGGAGCAACCTCCTGGGTATGCTGCTCAGGGGGAGTCACATAAGGTGTGTCGGTTGAAGAAAACTATCTACGGACTTAAACAGTCTCCAAGGGCCTGGTTTGACAAATTTAGTCAAGTAGCTAGCTTATATGGGTTAAAGAGGACGAGTTCTGATCACTCGGTGTTTGTGAGACAGTGTGATAAAGGCACCATTATTCTAGCAGTTTACGTGGATGATATAGTGATAACTGGCAATGATAATGAAGGTATACAGTTGTTGAAGACTCACTTGAGTAAGCATTTTCATATGAAAGACTTGGGATTACTGCGTTATTTCTTAGGTATTGAAGTTGCTAGATCTAAGGAAGGAATTTGTTTGTCTCAGAGGAAGTATGTACTTGATCTTCTAGAGGAAACATGATTGATGGGTTCAAAACCTGTTGACACTCCGATGGACTCGAATATAAAGTTTAGTAAAGATGATGGAGAAGACTTCAATGATGCTGGGCGATATAGAAGACTTGTGGGTAAGTTGATTTATCTGACAGTGACTCGACCTGATATCACCTTCTTTGTAGGCGTTGTTATTCAGTTTATGCAGAATCCCAAATTATCACATTGGGAGGCAGTGTGTCGTATTTTGAGATATTTGAAAGGTGCTCTTGGAAAAGGTTTAGTGTTGAAACCTTCAGATAACTTGGAGATAGAGGGGTTCTCAGATGCTAGTTGGGCAGGAGATCATCTAGATAGACGTTTAGTGTCAGGGTTCTGCGTATTTGTTGGTGGTAATCTTGTTACGTGGAAAAGTAAAAAGCAAAATGTAGTGGCAAGATCGAGTGCTGAAGCTGAGTATAGAGCTATGGCTCATACTGCCTGTGAGATGTTGTGGGTGAAATCTATTCTGCAAGAGATGGGGTTCTCAAGTGATCAACCTATGAAGATGTATTGTGATAATCAAGCTGCCATGTACATTGCCAGTAATCCTGTGTTTCATGAGAGAACCAAACACATTGAAGTCGATTGTCATTTTATTAGAGATATGGTCATGAGGAAACAAATTGTTACGTGTTTTGTTAGGACAAATGATCAGTTAGGAGATATTTTCACTAAGGCTTTGAATGAGGGACCTTTTTATGATCTTTGTAACAAGCTGGGCATGATAGATATCTATGCTCCAGCTTGAGGGGGAGTGTTAAAGTATAGGGTATCTTTGTAATTATTAATTGTTTTCTCATTAATAATATATATACATATGTTGGCTAACCGGTTAGGGTTAAGCCTTCATTCTCTCTTTTTCTCCTTGTCAACAGATTTTTTTGAGTTACATTCTGTTGACCATCTTAGCTCAGGTGCCCAACATTGATTCAATTCAGTTTCTTCTAATTTTTTTTGAGGAGAGATTCTTCTAATAGATGGTTATATTCTGTTAATAAGTTGGAGTTCATTACATTACGTTAGTGAGCTGTAGTAAGTATTACTGAATTGAATTCTGTTACAAATTTAACCTCTATAAATACATGTAATTGCTTTCTTTTCAATAATGATGAGAATTACAGAGTTTTGTCTTCATTCTCTCTGCAACTCCTCTTCTTCACTGAGTTTTGTACTTTCATTTACACGGATTGCAATTATCTCTTACCTGTTAACGATGTCTAGCGTGTTTCCTATGATGAGCTTTGAGCAGCAAAATTTTGTCTGATGTTTCCAATTTGCATTCTAGTGTGGGAAAAACTGGTTTGATCAAGCAAACCTTTGGTAAAATGTATTTGTTATTGAGATCTCAATTTGGTTCTAAGTGGGAATGTGGTATATTCAAGGCCTTTCTAGACAGTGAATTGCAGATTTATTAGATGGATAAGAGAAAAGGTTATCTGAGAACTGCCATGATCCCTTTAAATTGTGCAATTATTTTGCATGTTCCAACAACTTCTAAGCACTTGCCAGTCCTGAGTTTTTTGGGGCCCTAAATTCAGTTCGAAGATGGGGGTGCTTTGAAAATGTTCATGGAAAAAAAAAATAAAAAAATTCAGGCCAAGCTCGAGCCTCATTCATACTAAAGCCCGATTGACACTCTGTTAGGCTTTGTTTGGTTTGCGAATTCATTGAAGGAAAAGAAAGGGGAAGGAAAACAAGAAGGAAATCTTTTTATTGTGTTTTCCCTACTGCTTTTCTTCATGTTTGAATAACATTAAAAGTTAAAAATTTCTGAATATTGTTGTAACCTAAAAAAGAAAGAAAGAAGGTGACTTATTGAATTCAAAATTTTAATTTAGGTCCCACTACGTTCTTTTCCTTGGTAACCAAAAAAGGGAAACATTTTTTCTTTGTGTTTTTCGTTCTTTTCCTTCACTATATCCATGAACCAAACAGAGCCTTTGAGTAATTAAGCTGGTTAGGATACAAATTAATCTCACCTAATCCAATCTTAAGTTAAGCAATAAGATTAGATAATTTTATCCAAGTTTCATGTATGTACAAGAGAATACAACAAGAAACTTACTGGATCTCTCATATATAACCAAAGAACTTCTACATATTCAATGTATTCTCTGAGATATATATATATATATATATATGAACATCTATCTATTATATATATAATTGCTGAAGCAAAACAAGCTTCCACATTCACCCACATCAGCACCCTGTCCTTCTACAAAAAAAATCCTACGTGGCACAAAATCCTCTCATCTCTGCCTACACTCTTCCCTACCTCTCATGATATAAACTCTGCCTCTTCCCTTTCTCAATCAAAACCCACAACGCCTTCTTCTCTACTCGCCTCTTCACTCTCTCTTTCAAACCCTTTCTTCTTCCAACCCTACGGACCATTACAACAGCACAACCAAACCTTCCCAAAACAATCTATTATATCTATATAATTGCTGAAGCAAAACAAGCTTCCGCATTCACCCACATCAGCACCCTCTCTTTCTACAAAAAAAAAATCCTACGTGGCACAAAATCCTCTCATCTCTGCCTACACTCTTCCCTACCTCTCACGATATAAACTCTGCTTCTTCCCTTTCTCAATCAAAACCCACAACGCCTTCTTTTCTACTCGCCTCTTCACTCTCTCTTTCAAACCCTTTCTTCTTCGAACCCTACGGACCATTACAACAGCACAACCAAACCTTCAACCCAAAACCCTAGGTTTCAATTCAATCGTTGTTACAGAGCCATATTGTCAACGAGAATTCCTCTCTTCTCGCGGCGTATATCGTCTTCGTCTTCGATTTTGTGCTGTAAATGTTGTTGTTCTTCGTCATCTTCTAGGGTTTGTTGATCTAAAAATCTATCTAATGCTTTTTTTTTTCCAAATGATGTGGATGCTTGCTGAGATTTTGTAATTATTGAATTTTTGTTGTTTCAACAGATGGTTTTTGCTGGGTTTCAACGGACTCTATGACTCATCCTCACAAAGGTATTACATTTTTTTAGTTTATTTAGTGAATCTATTCTATTTGATTATGAATTTTGTTAATGATGCCGTTTAGTTTAGTAGTTTTATTCCCATTGTTCAATTAATTTATTTGCCTCAGTATGGTGGTTAATGTGCTGTTTTTGAAGAGTATCAATTCATGGCTTGGGTAAATCCCACTTTCAGATTTGGGTTTGGGTTAATGTTCTGGGTTTTTCGGGGGTATAGATTTCTGGATTTTTTTTGGGTTTAATTCAACCAAAAAAGTTCTCATTCTACTTTTTTTGGTTTAATTTCTGGGTTTACTTTTCCACCCATCAAAGTCATGTGTTTCATACAAGTGGGCATAGAAGCCTCTGGTGGTGGAATTGTCTTTGTAAATTTGTAACCTCTATAGAAGCCTTTTCTTTTCATTACTTAACTCATATTTTTTTGGGGGTAAAGTGCTGATTGTTGTTGACATTTTGAATAAAGGTGTCGGTCATCTAATTTCTCTCTTATGGGTGATTAGGACAAACACAATTTGTTTAGGATTAAACTTTATAGGGAAAAGGAAGTAGCTTCTTTGATAAGGTTTATGTCAAACTATATCAGCGGTGTAGTTAGGAAAAATGAATTATTATTTTGTCTTAATATTTTTTGTATTGTATTTTTTTATCTTAGGATTGGGTAGCTGCCCAGTGTTTAAAAAAAGTAGATAAGAAATTGATTAGTAGCTATAATGTTCCTAGGATGAGTTTCAGTCCATAGATATAGTTTGTTGCGTCTTTTGTTGCGTCTCTTCACATTGTTTTCCCGTGAAATGTATTACAGTGCTTTGTGTCTATACATGAAATGTTTTTGAGTAATGCTATGCTTCCCAAATTCAAATCCCAAAAACCCATGCATCCCAAATGATGTGGCAGTGGCCCCACTGGATTTTTGTGTCATTCCGTCTTCATCTCCTCGGCGTCTTCTTCGTTGCATTGACTATGAAGGTTTGATTTGAAAATTGCAATTGTGAATTTACAATTGCGATTGAATGAAAGAAAAGTCTTTGATTAAATTTTCACAATTGAATCGTATTTTTCTTTGATTGCATCGACTATAAATTTGAATATTGAAGATCTCATAGTGCTTCCCTTTACTCTGCACCAACGTAGACAGAGTTCTACTCACAAATCTTTGTTACTAATTAAGCTCCCACTGATACCTTTTCTAAGACTGCTATATATACATATAGTTGAGTGCACTAAATTATTACCGGCAAATTTTGTTTCAAATTTTCTTCTAACTAGCTTTTGTGACCTCATTTCTCTTTCCTTTTGTCTTTTTAATTTCTTTCTTTTTTTTTGGAAGTTCAACAGTACAAATCCAACTATTGGATGCCAGCAAAAGCTATAAATCAGCGATGATAGCATTCAATTAAGACTCATTAAGTGTCAATAGCCATGCTATGGATAAGGTAATTTCACGTTATGTGGTGAATTTCTTTTTCAACATGTTTTAGTTCTATTATAATATAAGAAATAGTGAACTTGATAATTTCAGAGGATATTAGCCTAAACTGGAAATGTACTCTTTGATTGGTTGCCCCAAGTTGGAGGAAGCGGAGAGAAGAAAATTGCATTTAAAATTTAAACTAACAAGCTACTTCTTAAGAATTATAATGGCAGCTATTCTAAGTGAGAGTTATTCTTCACCACTACTTGAAACTTTGAAAGTTTATGATTCTTCTATTTCCTTTCTAAATGGAGGAATGGATGATTTTATTCGGTGTGGCCTTACAGGTGCTGAATATTATTGAAGAGTTGAAAGAAAATATATACTTACCATTTCCAAACTCCATTGGACCCAAGGTTATTTTTGATTTTTCATGTTAATGTTGCATATATTTGTACTTTTGTGTCTTAATATTTAAATTTAGACATAGTTGTGTTGTTTTGCTTAGTTAGCACCTCTAATCTGTCTTCTGCTTCGATCTATGTGTAGGCGACTCTAAGCGTTAACATCAGCCGACAACCATTGATTGAAGAATTGGGTGAGACAATGGACGTCAGTGTCATTGCAGGTAAGTAGGACACCACTTTTTAGAATAGAAGAAAGATGGAAGAATAATTGTATTTTATTCATTCACAAAGAGTATGTATATATACAAGCTAGGAAAGACAGAATAAGGAAATAAAGAGAAGAAAAGGAAAGAAAAGAAAAAAGAAATAGACAACTATAATAAATTACAATCAATCTATTCCTAATCAGTCCGTGAATACGTTTGACTATAATAAATACATATTCCAACACTCCCCCTCAAGCTGGAGATAGAGCAAAGATATCAATGAGACCCAGCTTGATCAGAGACGACTTCAGGAGAGAGGGACCAACAGACTTTGTAAACATATCAGCAGCTTGATTGGAAGAGGGCACAAATTCCGGGACAATGATTCCAGAACGAACTTTCTCTCTAATGAAATGAACATCCACTTCAATATGCTTAGTACATTCATGGAGAACCGAGTCAGAAGCAAGCATAAGGGCATATTTGTTGTCACAGAACAACGTAGATGAGCCATTAACCGGATATCCCAACTCTTTCAGAATTGAACGCACCCATAGAAACTCACATGTTCCCTGTGCCATGGCCCGATACTCTGCCTCAGCGGAAGAACAATAAACTACAGCTTGTTTCTTGCTTTTCCATGAGAGAAGATGATTCCCATAGAAAGTGCAGAATCCGGATGTGGACCGACGATCACTCTTAGACCCAGCATAATCAGCATCAGTGAAGTAGGACACCCCAGACTGTGTACCTGCAGAATAAAATATTCCAAGACCCGGACAAGTTTTGAGATACCGGAGTATATGATGAATAGCATCAAGATGAGATGATCGTGGAGCATGCATAAATTGACTCACAACACTGACCGCAAATGTAATGTCGGGTCGAGTGTTGGTCAAGTAAATAAGACGGCCAACAAGGCGCTGATATACCGAAGTATCAGGAAGAAGTTCCCCAGACTTATTAGTCAACTTATGATTGGGATCAATAGGAGTGGAGGCAGGACGACATCCTATTATACCTGTATCTTGCAGGAGCTCCAGAGTATATTTTCGTTGAGACAATGATATACCTTGACTAAAGCGGGCAACTTCTATCCTGAGAAAGTACCGAAAAGGCCCCAAGTCCTTAATATCAAAAGATTGACTAAGGGCCTTCTTGACTTTGGTAATGCCTGGAACATCATCCCCTGTAATAATGATATCATCAACATTTACCAGAATAATAACTGACCGGCCATCTGGTCGATGATGGGTGAAACAAGTGTGATCAGAGTGGCATCGAGTGAAGCCCAAAGATAAGATGACCTTACTAAAGCGGTTGAACCAAGCTCGGGGTGATTGTTTAAGTCCATATAAAGATTTTCGAAGATGACATACCTTCCCTGAATGCTCCCCCTCAGTCCGAAAACCCGGAGGAGGATCCATATAAATAGTCTCATCCAAATCCCCATTTAGAAAAGCATTTTTAACATCCAGTTGATGTAGGGGCCAGTTGTGAGATGCATCTAAAGAGATTATAAGCCGAACAGATGTCAATTTGGCTACAGGAGCATACGTAGCACTAAAATCCTTGCTCGGGATTTGAGTAAAGCCCTTGGCCACTAGACGTGCCTTATAGCACTCGATAGTACCATCAGCCTGATACTTGATAGTGAAAACCCACTTACACCCAACAGTTTCTCACCCGGGGGGAGAGGCACAAGTTCCCAAGTCTGATTACGTTGAAGGGCATCCATTTCCAAGGTCATGGCAGCCACCTACTGTGGATCTTGGAGGGCTTCAGAGACAGACCGATGGATGGATGTGGAGTCAACCTAACTAAGAAAAGAGCAATAGAAATCTGAAAGTCCATGATAAGAAACATACTGATCAATGGGATCATTAGTACTAACAGAAAAACCATAACGATTAGGAGGACGGCGAAGCCGTGTGGAATGTCTAGTAGGTAATGGAGTAGAAGCATTACCAGATTCCGTGGAAGACTTTGGAAGTGGAGTCTGAGCAGGAGGCTGGCGAGAATACACCTGAGTAGGAACGGTGATAATGATCGGAGGAAGAGAGGAGGAAGTCTCCGAAGATGGTTCAAACAGAGGAATAGGACGGGGAAGCAACTCAATATCTTCAGATAAAGTAGTAGGAGAAGGAGCAGGAACAGACTGAGGACCTGCAAAAAATGGAGTATCCTCCAGAAACGTAACATCCATAGAATGATACATATGACGAGTAATCCTTTCATAACGCCGGTAACCCTTGGACATAGGTGAATAACCTAAGAAGATGCAGCGGACAACCTTGTTATCTAATTTTGTTCAAGTTGGACTGCGATCTTGGACAAAGCATGTACAACCAAAGACCCGAGGTAGGATAGGAAATAGGGTTTTGTCGGGCTGAAGAAGTTGCAGAGGTGCCTTTCCTTGTAAAACACGGCTTAGAGTCCGGTTAAGAAGAAAAGTGGCAGTAAGAACGGCCAGATGCCAGAAGTATTTGGGTACATTCATTCTACACAGAAGACACCTAACAACAGACATGATGGAGCGGTTCTTTCATTCTGCCACAACATTCTGTTATGGAGTGTAGGGACAAGTGAGTTGCTGGAGAATACCCTGTTTATTAAGCTCAACTCGAAACTCATTAGTAATGTATTCACGACCATTATCAGAACGTAGATTACGAACAACAGTACTAAATTGAGTCTTAACCGTTTTTAAAAAGTTAGAAAATAAGGAGAAAACTTCTGATTTCCTTTTAAGCAAATAAACCCATGTACACTTAGTACAATCATCAATGAATGTAACATAATAACAGTAATTGGGGAAGGACCCCACACATCAGTATGGATAATATCAAAAGTAGACGGTGCACGATGCATGCGAGGTATATAATGAGAACGAGTATGCTTAGATAATCCACACACTACACAATTGAACTTAAATTTCTGGCAGGCTTTATTTAATAATGGAAAAAGTTGACAAAGATAATGAAAGTTTGCATGGCCCAAGCGGGCGTGCCATAATTTTATTGACTCTCAAGAAAAACTAGAAGACTTAGAAGATTCAGGCAAAACAGACGTCTGAAGACTCGAAGACGACAAACTTAAACTCCCGCTAGGTGGATCACCAAAATAGTAAAGGCCATCTCGCTCATATCCCCTGCCAAAAATCTTCTGCGAAATCTGATCCTGCAAATGACAACAATTAGGTAAGAACACAATTTCACAATTAAGAGATTTTGCAAGACGACTAACTGAAAGAAGATTATAAGGAAAACTAGGGACATGAAGAACAGAAGATAAGGAGATACTAGGAGAGAGGCAAACATCGCCTTTACTTTTGACATAGATAGTGGACCCGTCGGCAATACGCACAGATTGGGAGATGGGAACTAAAGAGGAAGAAAACAAGGACAACTTACCAGTCATATGATCATTGGCACCAGAATCCAGAATCCACAAGGGTTTGTTAGACCCAACATGGAGTGCAGTAGAAGGAGTACCTGAAGCCAAAGTAGCAGTGGGAGTGTTGCCAGAATGAGAACCTTGCTGAAGTAATGCCCCTAGTTGAGATTGAAGGTGGCCCATATGAGTCTGAGTTGAAGAAGATCTGGAGTATGAGTAGTCTCAACAATAGCAGCAGTAGGGGATGGACCCTTTCCTTTATTCCGGGCACCTTTTTCACGAAGTTCAGGATGGAGTTTGAAGTAGTGATCCTTAATGTGACCAAGATTACCACAGTGAGTGCAGAAATGGCGGTTACCAGATCCAGGAGGACGAGTGAATGGGCCCGACGGGGCAGCAAGAGCCATCTGATCAGGCACTGGAGTTGGCTCAGGTAAAGCCGGTGGTTGAAGCAAGTGACGACGTCTCTCATCTCCATCAATAGTACCAAAAGCCTCAAATAAAGAGGGCATAGGAGATGTGTTTTAAATCTGAGTCTGGAGAGATTCGAACTTAGGTTTTAGACCCATCAAGAACTGGTAGGTGTGATGGTGATTGAGGCGTCGGAGAGCAATAGTAGCTGCTTCAGGCGGAAATTCACTAAGAGGTTCATACTAGCCAGTTCCTCCCAACGGGACTGAAGTTAGCCAAAATAATCAGCAACTGAGAGCCCTAATGTAGCCTGAGAAGCCTGTGCAACATCCCGAAAAAGTTCGAAGATACGAGAATCATTGCACTCATGAGCATACATTTGAGTCAGAGAGGTCCATAGGCTGGAAACAGTATCATGAAACATGAATATATGATAAATCCGATCTTCCATAGAATTAAATAAACCACCTCAAAATGGTGCAGTTATCAATATCCCACTGAGCAAAAGTAGGATCAGAGAGCGCTGGTTTGGGTACAGTGCCTAGAATCCATCCAAACTTGCCTTTGCCTCCAAGATAGAGACGGAAAGAACGGGACCATGCAGCAAAGTTCCTTCTAGTCAACAACACACTAGTGACCCGTTGAGCAGGGGTGTGTTGAGAGAGAGACAGATCTGGACGGGTAGGAGTAATAGTCGGAATGGGGTCTGTAACCTTATCGGTGTTAGCCATATCAGAGTGACTAAACCAAAGAACAAACCAACGAAAACCTGGAAAATCGAGGAGATAGATGGCTGCCCAGAACACAAGGAGTAAAGATGGGGCGACCGGAGACCAATATATGGCCTGAAAGAGGGAAGAGAGGGAGCACTAAGGCTCTATCGCATCACAAGGATGCAAGAGAGGCCCACAGAGGGGCGGAGGGCATCACAGAGGCTGCCGGAGGAGGCACAGAGGCCTCGGTGGGCTGCTGGGAGGTGCGCCGAAGCCCTGGGGGGCTGGTAGGACCCTCAGCTGGTGGTGGGAGGTTGCGCCGAGGGGGCTGGAGGTGGTGGCTGGTTGCGGCGAGCCTGGAGGAGGCTAGGTGTGGTGTTAGTTGGAGGTGGGGGCTAGGGTTAGGTGTTTTTGGCTCTGATACCAAGAAGAAAGATGGAAGAATAATTGTATTTTATTCATTCACAAAGAGTATGTATATATACAAGCTAGGAAAGACATAATAAGGAAATAAAGAGAAGAAAAGGAAAGAAAAGAAAAAAGAAATAGACAACTATAATAAATTACAATCAATCTATTCTTAATCAGTCCGTGAATACGTTTGACTATAATAAATACATATTCCAACAATAAATTTATGTTATTTGCCTAACTGCTCATAACAATACAAATGCAAACAAATGTAGCTGTGGAAAGACATTTTAATAATCGAAAACTAAAGCCGGTTTGGAAAGGCTAAGAACCGATTTGTGAATTGTTAACAAATCAATTATATATATAGTTATCTGTATGATAGATATTTCTTTTATAGCGTAAGAGGTTGCATGGGTAACACAAAGATTCGATTTTGTGACTAGAAGAGTTAAAGGTTCAAACAAAAGAAATAATGGATAAGGGCCTTGGTACTGGGCACACCTCGATTCCATACTGGTTCAGAATTTGGAGGCGGGTTTCCCAAAGCACTGAAGTTGAAGTGTTGTTTGTGTGACGCACTTCTCAGCTTCAAAATGATGCTTCTAAACATCTCAATTTCAACTATGTTTCGAAACCCATTTCGTTTATTATGCCGCTTCACAAATTTTGGTGCTTATTCGAACTAATAGTTGAGGTGTACTTATTGACAACATAGCTGTGCAATTTTAGATGGATACGGAGGCAGCCCAATGTGGATTGTCATTGGCCAAGTTGCAGAGTTGAAGAAATTTTAGGACTTTCCATATTTCCTATTATCTTCACTATATTAGTTTGGCAATTTTTAAGTTTAGCATTGATAACTGTAAATAGCACAATCACAAGCAAAGTCAAGTAGATAGCTGAGAATTATAAAAAATAAAAAAATAAAAATAAACAGAAGAAGAAGAGAAAGAAGTTAGGTAACTTAGAAAATATTGTAGTTTTAGGATTTTATGATATGTAGTTCTATGGTTACATTGATGTTGACGTGATTTTGTCTAAAGTTGCCACTTCACAGGCCATGTATTTCAGTGGTTAATTGAAGTAAATAACTATGACACCTAGAGCTGATGTTTCAGTGTATGTGTTACTGTGTGTGTATATGTTTTAATTCTACTCAGTTTCAATTTTAGACATCCCTGATTTCTCCATCCTGCAATCATGTAGCACCTTAAGTTTGCAAATGACTAATCCATACGAAACGACGACGGATCTGAAGTTCAAATTTTTAGGAGTACACGATATTCTCAAATCGGAGCTCCTTCAAGACCTTGCTTTTGAGTTCACCAATGACTCATCAATGGTGGAGAGGGTGAGACTCCTCTAAGTCATTTTCTTTTAAACTTCCATTTTGGTCTTTCACTTTTTTGTTATGACTTTTTTTTTATTGATAAAAAATGCATGCAAGATTCTGGTGCCTCTATTACTCCAATATTTTGCGTTTGCTAAATTAATGTTTTTGCCCACATTTGTTGCATTTCATTTTTTACCGTCTGCATGGTTAATCATTTGTATTCAACACAAGTACATTACTATGTCTTTACTTTCATGGTGTGGCACTTTTATCAGTAACACCAACCCCATCAAAGGTGAGGACCATACTTGCTAAGAAAACATATATTTATATGTGCACACATGTTTGTGTCTTCAAGATCATCCTATGTTGGAGGGGGTGGTGGGAATTTATGTCTCCATCACAATACGTACATAACTTTTAGAGCAACTTTGGTACAACAAAATAATATTTCTAACTAAGTGATTGTTGGTCCCAAATAAGCTTATCAAAACACACTATCAGTGAATTTTTACATGTTGCACTATTTTTTTAGCCACCTGACACGGCTATGTTGATTCACCATTAGAGTCAGCCTTGCCCCTCTAGGATATTAAGTTGTCTAGATGTGGTAAACCAATTTTCCCTACAAGTCACTTTGCATAGGCCAATATTTGTACAGCTTATATACATATTAGATAAGCTGACTGTGAAGGTATGAATGAGTTTTGTTGATGTTACTTGAAACTGGAGAATGTGAAAGGGTCTCTTTCTGAATCTGGACAAATTAGGTGAATATCACCATGTCCCTTTCTTGGTCTTCCTACTAAAAATGACGCTTTTCTAGCCTCTTAACAAGTAAACCAAGCGAGGTTGAAGTTGTGGCAAAGACAACATTGTGCACTTAAGTAAATATTAGAATAACAAAGCTCACACAAAATGAAGGACAAGAATGCCAACTTATTCAAAAGAAAGAAATGGATATGTCAAAATACATACCAGTTAGATGATTTTGATGGAAACCCAAATTGATGGTGAAAGTAATGAGATCATTATTCATTAGCAAATTAAATATATTAAAATCACAGTTGAAAAAGACCAAAACGGGAAATTATCAAGCCAAAGGTTTGGACATTCAATTGGGCATCAAGTATCCAAATTAGCGTTGGCCTTTGGTTATTTATATTTTTTTCCCCTTAATTCATTATTGTTAGATACAACATGCCAGCATGATTAACTAATATAACCAAGTAATTAGTCATCTTTTTACCTTAGTAATGATATGTTTTTCAAATTTTAATTTTAATGTTTGTTTTCAAATACTCTGTTTTTTTTTCCCTTCTATTGATTCAAGTACTTTGCTAATTTTAATTAACTTTTTACTTCTAGAATCAACAAATAATTGAACAAAGCAAAAGAAAAAAAGATGCAACACAGCTAGAAGAAGTGAGTATTGACGAAGCAGCAACTTGAAATGGACACACATGCGGTGTAAAGGCAACAAACAAGAGGCTGAGCAACATGCATAACAACTGAGGCAATTGATCAAAACAACATAATGTTCTGTACTGATATTTTTCCCAAAAATTTATCATGTTACTTTACAATTCTTTAGTTAAAAATTGAGATACATTTTGTACTAATGTTTTATATATAAACTTATCGTAGAATTTGCTTTATGAACATGCGGTGTTAACATGTGTTACATTATTTGCAAAAAGGCAAAATACTATACAGCCCGTGCATAGCATGAGTTATCGGCTAATTCCTCTAATAATGGTCAAAACCATGTAATTACATCTGCTTATGGCATGAATGAACTGGCAGTGAAGCAACGGGACTCGTGTTATTGTCATTATGCTGTACTTCCGTTTGTCTCAAACTTTATTATGTACTCTATATTCTAGAGAGAGAGAGAGGTGGCCGTCTGGAAGTAATAGTTTCATGTGTGATATGGTCAAATTAAGGTAGAACCAAAATATGTGCATAAACGCGTTTTTTGGCCGTCTTTGATCCCCCCCGCCAAATAAAAAAGCACTAGCTAAACTACTACACTAGAAGACATATGGTACGTTAGAGAGTTTTAATTTAAATAACTTAATGTGTTACATCATTATCATTCCTCTCTCTCTCTCTCTCTCTCTCTCTCTCCAGTAGATTAGAGCTAGTTAGCTTGCATTAGGACCCGTTTGGTGCAGTTTCTACTATTGAGATTCAATCGCAATATAATTGTTTCTGGACGAAAGCTGTCTAAGATATTTTTGGCCAATTGTAAATTTTTCCGATTGACTTAGATTTTATTGTGTTTTAATCACAAATCTAATTTGTCAAACAATTTCATCATAGCTCTTAACATTTTATAATTTATAAATAGTTATAGACGTTAAAAACGGTTGTCAAATGAGTTGTTAATGGAATGATATCATAGCACAGTGGTGTAGTTTATTACTCCCACCTCCCATGGTATGTGTCTATATTTGAAAGTTCAATTTTTTAAGAGACAGAATGATTGTCATTCACATGGCATAAAATAAATGCAAAAGTTCTAAAATGCCCTTACTTGCTTTTTCTTTCCTTCTACTTTTTTTAGGTAATTTCAAAATAATAAGGGTAATCTTGTAAAATAACTAAAAATTTATCATGGAATATTCTTACGGACAAAAATTTTGGGAGAGCCAAAAAAATAGAAGGTACACATAAAATGAGACGGAGGGAGTATTACTTATATGACCAAATCAATATTTTCTAGCTTGGGCTAAGAATTATACATCCTGACGTGAAGCAAGAAAATGAATTGAATTAATGTATGAGTAATGCTAGGATTTCCAAATTTATTTCCGGATTTAAATCACAAATATTTTGTCAAATGTAACATATGAAGTGGTTTGTGCCATTGTCATAACATGCGATACGTCAGTTAAAGAATTTGGCAGCCGAATTTGGGAAGCATAGCCTTGTTCCAACATTAATGTATCAGTACTGCTAAGTGTTCTAAATTTGATTCTAAAATACTTTGTCAGTTGTACCATATGGTGTGATATGTGGTTTCACTAACTGCTGCCATAATATGTAGTACAATTGTTAAAATATTTGAAAACCAAATTGAAACTCAAATTTAGTAAACATAACATTATTCTTAATTATAGGGTCAAATACACTTGCGATGCTCTCAATTTTTCAAGATTCATTTCAAACAAAAAATTGTAACTATGTCCCTTAGGCCGTTGAATTTTAAATCTATGTCGCTTGAACACACTTGAGAATATATAATGCATCATTTGAGGACATTTATTTAAGGGTATTTGAAGCTTTCAATGGTCCTATCCCTTAACGATCATCCTTCATTGAAATCAATTAAAGCTCAATGACCCTAAGAGAAAATAGGAAGTACGAAAGTATATTTGACCCTATATGTAATGTATGATGGTAAGGGAAAGGCTAATTTGATATATTTAAATTTTTTTTTTTGTATAAATTTTTAAATTTTATTTTGGTAGAATGGGCTAATTTGATGTATGTGACATGTCTAAGCTACTAATTTTCAAAGGGTGTTGGCCTCAGATTTAACCAGTTTGTGAGGAGCACAGGCTTTGTGCGAACTCCCATTATCAATCCACTGAAGAGTACGATAATGTTTGTGTTGTTAATTTGTTACCCACAATTAAAAAATAAAATAATATTGGATGTTCTTGTTAATAGTACTTCTCAAAGTTCACATATTTTAATTTGTTTTTGTTGCCACCATACTTCTCTAAGCTGTTAGCCGTCTCATAATAAGGGTCATTTTGGAAACAACTGCTAGCTCTGCATGCGATGACAAAAAGTTGCATTCAGTCAAAAGCTATTTAAGATAACTTTGGACCAATCAGGAAATTTTGCTCCAATTGAATCACATTTTCCGCAATGGATTAGCAGAAATTGGTTTGTCAAATAATTTTATTTTAACTTTTAGAGCTCTATAATTATTTATGCACTCAAAAATGCTGTCAAATGGGGCTGAAACCCCCCTGTAGTGTCTATTTGTAATAGTATTATATATAACTATACTTTAGCACCCGAAGCTAGATTTCTATATCCGTCTATGGTTGTATGTGCTCCTTTACACACACGAGAGAGAGAGAGAGAGAGAGAGAGAGAGAGAGAGAGAGAGAGAGAGAGAGAGAGAGAGAGAGAGAGAGAGATTGTAAGGAAAGCTACATTACAAGAGCCGGCCGAGGAGAAAAACCAAATGACAAACTCCAAATTAAGTGGTTTCTTTCTCACTACAAATACTTTGAAGACGTTGGAATGCCAATGTCTTCTTATTGTCTTCTCTCTCTCTCTCTCTCTCTCACACACACACATTCCATACACCTTTTACTTCCCTATAATTTAAAACCTCTAGCTACAAATCTCTCTCTCTCTCTCTCTATATATATATATATATATATCAACTCAAACTCCCTATCACCACCATATTCTCATCCATTTTGAGATTCTTTCCCACATGGAGTCCTCAAAGCATGGAAATTCAGAAACCTCGACCGAGGAAAACGATCATTCGGAGAAAATCAACGACGAAAACCGTAGTACCAGGCGCTCCTACGGTTGTTCCTTTTGCAAGAGAGGCTTCACTAATGCTCAAGCCTTGGGAGGCCACATGAACATACATAGAAAAGACAAAGCCAAGGCCAAGAAAACTTTTGAGTCATCCATTTCAAGTAAATCAAACGAAGAACAAATGGGGCCTAAGTGCTTTGTGCCAAACTCAAGCACTTACACACAGTACTATGTGAATTTGGGAGCCCAAATGAACTACCAAATGTATTTTCCAACACCAAACCCTAATTTTCCATATTACTATAGTCATGGTTTGAGCGAGCATGAGGAGGGCATGGATGGTAATTTGAGCCTGCCAAACGGCCCCCGACACGTGGAAGATGGAGAGGAGAAGAAAAATGATGAGAGAGATAGAAAGGAAACTGAAGTGGATTTGGAGCTTCGTCTTGGTCATTAACCCTAATTTCACTGTTTATTGAAAATGGCCTTATATGATTCGTACTTGAGTGAATAATATTTGTACATAGAGTGAATTTTTCCATCATCTATTATATTTCTTGATCATCATGGGATTTTTTTTTTCTCTCTATTTACAGGTAAATGATAAATTTTTTTGTTTGGTTTATAAGGAAAATATGATGAAAATTGGAAGAAAAAAATAAAAGAAAAAGCAGTGAAAAATAAATAATTTTTGTTAGTTTTGTGAGTCATATCTCTTTATTATTATTATTATTATTATTATTTTGAATTCTTGTGGTTTTCAGAACTTTTTCATTTCTCATATTATGTAAGCGTAGAGGATAATCCGTGTATATATGGAAATCATGAATATATTAGACATCTATCCTTCTTCTTTTTTTTTTTTTTTTTTTTTTTTTTTTCTCTCTCTTTTTTCCTCTCTAATTAAATTTGCAAACAAAACAAAGCATTGAATTATTTTACTTAATTAGAAAGCGCGGTACGGAGAAGATCGATAAAAGTTATCTTAAGCTCCTAGCCTTGGCATCATACGTTGAAAATATTATTTTTGTTGCACTGCAATGAACATTTCTAAGATTGCATTGTATGTCTGCGTACGTCAAGGGCGGAGCCAGAATTATTAATTATTTTTGGTGGGGCTAAGGAAGCTATGCAAGGCCCTCGAAAAAAAATTTTTAGAGTCTATTTATACATATTTAATAATAAGATATAGTGTCAAATTGTGTTTATTTAAGAACAATATTATCTTTTGAGTTAATATTTATACATTTTGGTGTCTACTTATCAATAAGGTATGGTGTTAAATTGAGCTTGGAATACTTAATTGGAGTGTGGTAGACTACATTTGGGCTAAAATATCACATGTACTAAAAAGATTCTCAAATTTTGGGGAGGGCTAGATTACATTTGAGTTCAAATATCACATATACTAATTTTTTTTCCCCCCAAATTTAGGGGGGCTAAACTATAATTGGACTAGAATATCACATATACTAACAAAATTTACCAGATTTTGGGGGCTGCAGCTGGGGGGAGCCCTCCTCTAGTTCTGCCCTTGGTGTGAATGTTTTTTTTTTCTTCGCTCTTGTTCAACTTCTATTTCCTTTGTTCATCTCTTCTGTTATTCCATAACTTGCATGTCTAGGATTCCTATATATATATATATATATATATATATATCAGTTGGTCTCTAGGAAGGGCGACCTTCACTTATTAAAAAGAGGACCAAGTTATGCACGTGACTGGGTGGGGCCCCAATGTCACTTGTTTCACTACTGATATATATATATATATATAATATAGAGAAGAGAGAGACTGAAAAAACATTAGGACAGAGAGAGAAAAAAGGGGCGACGGCCATTGGACGACGATCAAACTTTGTGGGGTCCCCAGACGGCGATCGGACTCCGGCGAGAATTCCCTCACTCCAGCGAAATTTTTCACAATTGCAAAATTTTACTCTTTTCTGTAGTCATTTCTGTTGTAGTGGGCATGATTCTCCATTCTGCTGCTCAAGCTAGGAGAGGCAAAGACATCCAAGGTATTACATGGGAAAGGGTCAGTATCACCAGGGAGAAATATAGGCAAACTAGATTAGAACACTACAAGATCAGGGTGAACTTATTTGCAAGGAGACCTTAATGCTTTCATCATACTCACCTGTCTATCAGGGTGAACTTATTTGTAAGGTGACCTTAATGCATTTTTTTTTGGACATAATTGATGGAGTGTAAAATATATGCATAGTCATCTGGGATTGTGTAATTGAGACTGTCTAATGGTGTCTTGTCATTGCACCAGAAGAATGGATAGTTGTTGCCGCTTCTTAGAGCCTATTTGACAATCATTCACTGAAATTGACAATCAACAAGTGGTCTCTTTTAACTAAAAATTACAACAAGCAAATTTCATATTTTTGGGAGCTAAACTCATTCACGGAAATTGACAATCAAGTGGTCTCTTTTAACCAAAATTACAACAAACAATCATTGAAATTGACAATCAATAAGTGGTCTCTTTTAACCAAAAAGTACAAAAAAATTACAACAAGCAAGTTTCATATTTTTGGGAGCTAAACTCATTCACTGAAATTGACAATCAAGTGGTCTCTTTTAACCAAAAATTACAAGAAGCAATCACTGAAATTGACAATCAACAAGTGGTATCTTTTAACCAAAAATTACAACAAGCAAGTTTTATATTTTTGGGAGCTAAACTCATTCACTGAACTTGACAATCAACAAGTGGTATCTTTTAAAAAAAAATTACAACCACCAATTGTTTTGAATCTTGGGCCTCTTCCACACCAACCTCTACTAAAGTTTTCTTTATAGATGAAATTTTTTACTGAACAAAGCTATCTTTATTGCCCTCAATCTGCACACCAACATTCAGCAAAGGTCCATCAACTTCAAACAGTGCTTCAGAATTTATTAGATCTTCAACCTTGGGACTTACAGGGGTTCGGGGCTCTGTCAATTGGGTTAGTGTGAAATTATGAGTTGCTTGCTCAATCACTTCCATCAATTTTGACAAGTCTGATTCTTCTCTGGGAATGGTTTCTAGAGTTGAATTATGATTCATTGGTGACCCATTCTTGACCTCTAATTCAACACCCCCAATTACACCAACCTCAAGAACTTTAAATTGTTCCTAATGAACCATTTAATTTCCTCGTCTTTTTGGATGGAATTATAGGAATCTATTTTTGCAGAACAATTGCTGGGAAGAGACCCACCTTGTGATGCAGTTTTTTCTTCAAATTTCTGCACTATTAGAGCATATCCCGGCTCAGACTTGGAAGGAAGTTCAAACCCATTTTCTGGTGGCCCGACTCAAACTTGGAAGGAAGTTCAAGGAACAGAAGACAAGGAGTTAAAGAAGAGTGGCCCAGATCATGCTTTGATACCACTTGTAAGGAATCAACTCCTTACTACAACAATATTGGGAATTAGAAGAAAGAAAGATAGAATTTGTGAAGAGAATTAGAGAGATTTGGGAAAGAACAAGAGAGAGAGAGAGAGAGAGAGAGAGAGAGAGAGAGAGAGAGAGTTAGAGAGAAGGCAGAGAACTAGAGAGAGAAATACAGATTTTCATTATCAATTGCATAACCCACAATGATACATTTATGCCCTTTTTAACAAGTGGCTCATTTGCAAATTAGAATTAACAACCAACTAAAAATTTGTTCTACCCATGAGAACTTGACACATATCCAATTAGTTACACTAAAATGAGTTAACAACAAATCAAAATGATTCTTCATTCCCAAATTCTGCAATTCATGACAGCAATCACTGAAATTGACAATCAACAAGTGGTCTCTTTTAACCAAAAATTACAACAAGCAAGTTTCATATTTTTGGGAGCTATCTCTCTATTTGAAGCCCCTGATGAAGGATTAACTTTTCTTAATCTCAACTCATTCACTGATATTGACAATCAACAAGTGGTCTCTTTTAACCAAAAATAAAAATAGCTCCCCCATTTGTGAGTGAGAGTGAGAGAGTGATGATAATATAGAGATTTGAGAGACTAAATCCCCAAAATGTTTCAACACAAACCTAGCTTTTGTGTGTGAGAGTGAAAGAGACTAAGAGAAGAGAGAAATGGAGAAGAATACCGGAGTGGGGGAAGTCTCGTCGGAGTCCGATCGCCGTCTGGGGGCCCCACAAAGTCTGATCGTCGTCCAATGGCCGTCGCCCCTTTTTTCTCTCTCTGTCCTAAATTTTTTTTCAGTCTCTCTCTTCTCTATATTATATCAGTAGTGAAACAAGTGACATTGGGGCCCACCCAGTCACGTGCATAACTTGGTCCTCTTTTTAATAAGTGAAGGTCGCCCTTCCTAGAGACCAACTGAGGGGAGCCAGATTTTGGGGGCTGCAGCTAGGGGTGAAATCGGTTCGGTTCGGTCGGTTTTGGGAGGGTTTTTCCACCGACCGAACGGTTCGGTTCGGTTCGGTTTTTTCAGTTTTAGGCTTAATTTTTGGTTCGGTTCGGTTCGGTACACTGCACCACACCTATGAAAACCGACCGAACCGATCGGTTCGGTTCGGTGGTTCGGTTTATTTCGGTTTCCTTTCACCCCTAGCTGCAGCTGGGGGGAGCCCTCCTCTAGTTCCGCCCTTGGTGTGCATGTTTTTTTTTTCTTCGCTCTTGTTCAACTTCTATTTCCTTTGTTCATCTCTTCTGTTATTCCATAACTTGCATGTCTAGGATTCCTATATATATATATATATGTATATGGAGATGCTCTAAAGTAAACATAGTCGAGTGAATTTATCCAGTGAACATAACTTTTAAGCCTAAAAGAACCAGCGGGTCAGCAGGCCAGCCCGCGAGTTCTTTTAGGCTTAAAAGCCATGTTCACTGGGTAAGCTCACTCAAACCTGTTCACTTAAGAGCCTGGACATATATATATATATATATATATCCAATAGTTTTAATGAGTGATTTCTCACTTTCTTAAAATGCACGAGGACTTCTAATTTAGCCTTCGAATTTATTAATTCAGTGAGCCTGTGACACCACGTCATCACATTGATATGCTGTAACCGCTCAAACCATACATATGTCCCCTATTTTCAGGAGATCATCATGATAAGTGCATGACAAGTGGTTGGCTTTACTTGCTAACCACTTGTCATGATCCCTTGGAAATAAGGGACATGTACATAGTGTCAGCGTCCTGAAGTGGCGACACAATGACATGGCGTGACGGGCTCACTGAATAATTTTTCAGTTAAATCATTTTCTACACCCAACAAATGCGTTCAAAAAAGTACTCCCTCCGTTCCTTTTTTTGAGTCCTATATTCCATTTTGGGATGTCCCAAAATTAGTATCCACTTTCTTAAATTGGTATACAATTTTTATTACTTTCCAAAACCACCCTTCCTTGAAATCTACACCAAGACAAAACTAAAAAAGTTACTGTAATGAATAGGGGTAGTTGTGGAAAGTAGGTGTAGATTCTTTTTGTCCCCTTAAGAAGTTGAGTTCCTAAGGTGGACTCAAAAAAAGGGACGGAGGGAGTATTTAGCATCACTAGTTGTCTAAGTGGGTGTAGAGAGCAATTGCGTGTATAGATCTCTTAGCTTCTTTCTACAAATTTTGAAGGGAAGTTGGTGAAATTTACCCACTACTTCATTTTCTAGCACTCTCTTTTGTTAGGCTTCTCTACTGCATATTTCTTATTGTAGACTAATAAGTCCAAAAATATCAGGTTAAAGTCAAACCGCCACCCCAGCAAGGGAATGCCAAGTCATCCGAAATGAGCACTCGCCTCCATAACTGTAACACCCGTACCCAGGAAAAAGGATTAACTAATTCGTAATATGCATTAATTAATATTAATTAGTGTATAAGAATAGATTAAGGGGAGGCTTGGACTCGCCCATCGAAAAGTCCTAGTGAGAAGGGACATGTTTGAAGTGGGACCCAATGAAGGGCCCGGATGAAATATAAATTAATTTGCATTTAAATGCATTTTATATGACTACTTGGAATATGTTTAGTTGCTTTCATATCAAATTGTTAATATGTTAGTTTTTGATATCTACTAATTAACCCAATAAGGGCAATTTTGCAAAAAGGTGCATAATTAGTAGGTACGTTAGCAATTTCACAAATATTTGGGACCACGTGTGGGACCCATACGAGACTTAGACAAACACTCATTTAGAAATATTGGGTAGCTAATGGAATTACAAAAGGGTTTCATAATAAACACTTAGGAAGTTTAGGGGTATAAATGAAAAGAATAGCAAAAACTTGTATGTATATCATCTAATGGGTTATATGGAGCATGTTGGGGATCCAAGAGGCAAGCATGAGCTGCCCTTTCTCCTTCTTAGAACTACACGTAGAGAGAAAGAAGGAGGAGCTGTCCATTTTCAGCTCATTCTTCATCTAACCACAAAGAATGAAAGAAAAGAAGGAAAGGAAAAAGGAAATTTGGGGTTTTGGGCTTCGTGGGTAAACTTGGGGATCCTTTTGGAAGGTTGAGAGAAAGAATTGGAGCTGAGAATTCTCAGCAATTCAGCACCTCAACTGAATTACTAAGGGAAATTAGAAGAATGGTAGAAGAAGAAAGAGAATAACATGTATCCACCAAGTGGGTCTAGCTTGGAACATCCAAATTGGGTAGGAAGACTTCAAGTTATTCATCAATTGGAGTTTTAATTGGGCAAAGAAAGGAACTTAACGAAGCTTCAAATTGGGTTCGAATTTGGTTTTTGGAGTAGGAATCGAACGGAGGTGAGTGACTCTAATCCATGGGTTGAATGTAAATCATATTTAATGTGTTAATCTCTATGATAGTAAGTTGAATTCTTGTAAATTAAAGCATGGATATGAGAGTTGGATATATATTAACTTGTTGATATATGTGGGTTGGGTTAGTTTACTTTAAATTGGAAGTTAATATGTGTTAAATGGTGTGTGAATTGCCATGTTGAGATGATTATGTGATTATGTGTTATGTGGGTTGAAGAAAGCCTTATGTTGATTCACCGTGGATTTACTCCATAATAAGGAGACGTGGAAAAACCCAACGGTGTAAGGGTACTCACCACTTAACTGTGTAAAGGTGTGTGAGTGACGACCCAGCTGTGGAAGGGTATGTGAGATGGTGTGAATTAGAGGTGCTATATGCACATAAGGGAAAAACGCAAGAGCGACGACACGGTGAATTGATATTTGGTCTTTTGGAGACTAAGTGATATGTTGATTGTTGATTTGTGCATTGAATATGACATACACTCATACATGTGATTAGCTTTGCTCACTAAGCGAAAGCTTAAACAAATGTTATTTTCTGTTGTGGTTATTGAATAACCACCGCAGGTACGGCACGGGAGGAGGAGAGGAAATGACGTGTACGGGGGAAATGGGAGAGATTGGAACATGTGTGATATGTTTATAATCTTGTTTAATTATGTAACTTGTTAATTTGGGATTTCTAGACCTCATGTTGTAATATAAGTATGTAGGAATATGGAGTTTCAATTATGAATTTTATGTCTTTCCTTAAGCTAAAACTATGGTTTGTGTATGTTGAGAAGGATGGGCCTTTCCGGCAAGTCCGATTTGGTGTCGCAAGTGTGTTGGATGAGTTTTGGTTATAAACAAATGATATGCAAAGTCTTGGAAATGTTTTGGGTAAAAATCTTCATTGCTATGTGGTTTTAAGCAAGGGATGGGTGTTATGGGTTCTTTTGACTCAAAAGAAGTTGTGTGTATGTTTTGAATGGGTTTTGGTCATAACTAAGTTGTATGTAAAGCTTTGAACTCTTTTCCGATAAAATTCTATATTCATGCAAGTTAAGCCAAGATTTGGCTTAAATGTCATATTTTGATTCAATTGAGCTTGAGTACGAGTTAAATGTGGTGGAAAGTACCCCAATGTGTATTAGGATCATGTTTAAGAAGGGTTACAAGTTTTCAAAAGTGTTTGAGTGAGTTTTAGTTTCAAAATCTTGTGTGAGTAGGTTGAAAGTTGCTGCTGCAGAAATGGTTCTGCAGAAGGGCTTTCGACCGGTCGAAGGGACCCGTCCGACCGGTCGAAAAACCCACTGTCAGCCCTTTAATTCTAAATGTTCCCATGGTTTGTTTTACCTTTTAAAAGGCCAAGAGAGTACCTTTGGGTCCCATTGACCTATAAAAACTTCACTTTCAATTACAAAGGTTGGTAGGTATTTTTCACGGAATTTCCTGATTGGCACAAGTTAAACTAGTGTTATTTGGTTCAAGCTTGTTTAATAAAGCTTCAAACTCTTCCTCAAATTGTGTTCATGTATATGCTAGTTCTTGGAAATAACTTAAGTTCGTTACATGCTGGAATTCGGTTGGAATGAATTGAAATCTTCCAACGGTTGCGTGATTTGATGAGTTTCGATGCTTTTGTGCACTTTTCGGTAGTTCTAAGTTGGTTGGGAAGTAGCCCCAAGTGACTTGTGTGTTTGGGGACTTCTTAGAATGTTAAATGGGGGAAAATATGGTTCAGAGGGTATCTGGACCGGTCGAATTGACCCGCTCGACCGGTCGAATGCCCCTCTGCCCAAAACAGTGATTTCAAAAATATTTTCTGACGGCTTTTACGGAAACGGACATAACTCTTTCTAGAAAATTCGGATTCGCGCGCCGTTTTTTGCATTGGAACCGGGACTCAAAAATCTATCTTTTGGTGTAAAATTTGGCTATACTTTATTAATGACAATTTTGCCCTTGGGGCTATTTTATCAAAATAATGTCATTTTATGTTGTTAAATTCATGTTTTTCTTAAGGATTTACATGTTTTCTTTGCTAATTATTATTTTGGGGCACTTGTAGTATTGTTACACGTGTCCTAATCCGCTTGAGGTGGGTTGGGGTGTGACAATAACCGTCCAAGGTCGTCTAGCCAAGACCGCCCGGTTTGGGCCAAAGCCCGGGCATACGGTGTAGCTGTACTCCGTGAAGCTTGGACACGCAATTAGCCCCGCAAGGCTCTGAGCAGTTTCCTAACTCAGTCGGAAGACTAATGGAAAATACAAGCTATTTCCTAAACCACTTAAGAAACTTCCATGATGTATGCTAATCACTTGTAATCAGATTAGGCTTCCTAATCTGGTTAGTTACCTTGTACGAGTGGTCTCTTGCATCTATAAAAGAGATACTCACCCCTGTTAAAGTGGATGGCATTCTTATCTCAGGAGAATAGCAATATAGATCACTCATACGCATATACCCGGTCGGTTTTCTGGTAGTGCCGCATTTTTGTCGGTTCACCAAAGGCCGCCGGTGATTTGTTAGTGAACGTGCTCCGACGCACACGTGGATGTAGGTCACCTAGTTAACAGGACTGAACCACATACAAACTTCTTATGTTTTCCTCTCTCTCCTTAAAACTACTCTTCCAGCTCTTACCCAAATTTTGGCCACAGACTATAGCTCCACTACTACTACAATTTGCAAAGATTGATGATCTTAATTTTCTTAATCTTTTGTCCTCTAGGCAATTGAACAAAATTTTGGGGTTCTTCCGAAAAAAAAACGTGTAAAAAGAAAAGAAAGAAAAGAAATAAACCACCGTGACAATGATCTTAATTTAAGGTCTATTTTTACATAATTGATAATGATGTATGGTGTTAAATTGGGTTTATTTAAGAATAATATTATTTTTTGGGGTAAAATTTACACATTTTGAGGTCAATTTATCAACAAGGTATGGACCCGTATGGTGTCAAACTTGAGTTTGGAACACTTAATTTAGGTGGACTAGACTACATTTAGCCTAAAATATCACATGTACTAAAAAAAATCTCAAATTTTGTGGTGGGTTAGATTATATTTGGGCTAAAATATCACTTGCACTAAACTTATTTATTTATTTATTATTTTAAGGTAGGGTGGGGGGCTAAACTTCAATTAGACTAGAATATCACAAGTATTAAAAAAAATTGCCATTTTTTTTTTTGAGCGGAGGGGAGGAGACTGCAACCCAACCTAACCTCCTAGTACCTCCGCCCTTGGGAGATAAGATTCCTAAGCCTTTATCGAAATTTTGATGATTTTAATGTGAGATAAACTTATTTATTTTTGTTGTGTGTATGTGTATGTGTGTTGTGTTTTTTTTACTTGTCAAGTACAAATACAACATAGGATTTTATAGAAAATGATGTTTTTGCTTGAATGTGAACCCTATAAAATCTACTGAAAAAGACTTCACATCAAGGAAACCAAATTATTGGCTCTATAAACATTGACAAGAAAAGTTAAAATGTCGAGGAAAAAAAAAAAAAAAAAAGGAAAAGGAAAAGTTAAAATGCAAAATGACTATTTAATCCGAATGTCGAAATATCCAATGCCCATTGGATGTTAACAAGACTGTGCATAGCATGCTTACTTCTATGGATGGTACCACAAAAGATGGGAATTATATCTTATATCTTTTTAATATTGTTATGGAATAATTTTACCACCGACCTGTTAAAGCAATAATAGTATTGAACTCAAATTTTTGTTTCACATATAAATCCAACACATGTGAGTCAGATTATATTTGATTATTGTGGGAATATTTTATTTTTATTTGAAGTTGTTTCAGATTGTCTCGGTGTCACATGCGTTGGAAACCAATTTTATCGTAAACAGTTTAAGAATATTGACATTACTTTTTGTTATAAGTATAAGAGTAATAGTACTACGGTTCTCAAAATTTTTATACCGTGGGACCACATTAAATATGTGCTAATATGAATCAAGTGGTCCTTCAATTCAATGTTGTGGTTCTATTGCCACATGTAATGAAAAAAAATTTGGGAATATAAAAGTTAAAAGGGGAAGCCTCAAGAAGAAAAGTTTATCCAAACATTATAGATTTGACTTACACAAGCACACTAATACAACTATATTTTGTGTAGATAGGTTGACAATGATTATGGGATTTACCATTGCATCTTGTGTCCTACAATACTGAGATGGCTACAGAAATAATTTTCCTTACTAATTTTTTTTTTTTTTTACCCTTTTTTCATTTGTCTCGTCTATGTAAGCAAATCAAAAACATCCTTAATTTCGTTTAAAAAAAAAAAAAAGGCTTAAATGCTATGATTTCAAATTATACACATTTAAATTACACACACATATATATACATATTCCTATTTTGACTCCTTTTAACGAAAAACAAATATTAATAAGATAAGCGACCATTGTATCAAGCACCAGTGGTCTAGTGGTAGAATAGTACCCTGCCACGGTACAGACCCGGGTTCGATTCCCGGCTGGTGCACGCCTTTCTTTTTTTAACCGTTGTATTTTATGTAAATTCATATTTCGGCTTTGTTGGGTTTACAAAGTTATTGAAGGAATGAGAAACAGGCTTTGTTTATTTTATGAATACGATTTAAAATTGCTTATTTGTCAAACTAACATTATTTTGGTTCTCACAAAAATCATATACTTAAACTAGCTTCAGCTTTTACACTTTCTTAAACAAAATTAGTTTCCTAGTCTCTTTAATGCTTAAACAACTTTGAAAGTGAAATATTTTTTACTACATTTTCTTCTCCTTCCTATTTTCTCAAGTATTTTGCATAGGGTCTACTTGATTTATGGATTTAGTGAAACTCAAAGGAAAGTTTCCTATATATAGTTACCAAGGAAAATAGTGAGGAAAGTAAAGAAGAAAAGAAAATATAGTAAGACAAATTTTGAATTTGTGAGTCACTTACTTTTTCTTTTAGGCTAACTTTAAATGATTTGTTAAACACGGAGGAAAGTAAAAGAAAATAGTTTTCTATCTTGTTTTTTTTTTCATTAATGAATCCGCAACCAAACGAAAGCCTTAGTAACCAAATAAAGAAAAAAAGGTTTTTCTTACTAAAATCCACGAGTCAAACAGAGTGGAGCCTAGTGGAATTAGCCCAAAATGTAACTAATCTTACTCAGAGAGAACATTCCCAGGGGGAGAAAAAAAAAAAAAAGAAAGAAAGAAATAAAAGAAATATGTGTTTAGCCCAATGAGACTTGATCATACAATATATTTTCTTTTAATTACACTGGACAGGGGAATTCCAACTTGCCTGAGTTATGATGGCCAAACTAGATAGACCTCACTCCTCTTGATCATATACAATTCTGTATGTGCTTTTTCTTTTCTCAAATTGTTCATTGCATGTATAATAAATAATGATAAAATTTTCAAATGGATAGTGAGGGTTAATAATGTAGAGAACCATATATTTTGATCCAAAAAATTCCGATGACACATTCTAGAGGTTGGCTCACAAAATATTGTAGCTATATCCCAATATATTGTAATAAGGACCCCAAATATTATAACTTTGAAAACTACTTTACCTTCAAAATCCAAAGTGATTTTCAAAATTACTACTCCTACATTTTGGCACCAAAATTGAGATGTATAATGCATCCTAAATGCAATAGGAAGCGACTTACAAAACTCAAAAAATAACCCGAAAAAACACGAGAGAAATAATTTTCTCCTACATACTTACAGAAGTAAAAGGATTTTCAAGAAAAGAGAATTAAGAAAGTGACTTAATACAAAAACTTTGATTTACTTTTCACCCTTTTTTCCGTTCTATTTCCCTAACTGCCAAACGAAAAAAGAGTTTTTTCCTCGGTGTTTTCTTTAACTTACCCTCCCCAAATTCACGGACCAAGCGGAGCTGAAAGGTAATCAGACTCTCAACACAAAGAAGAGGTAGGGATATCCTACTTGCAAGTTCAGGAAACTATGGTTTCACATCAACATAAAGGGGTGATGAACTCCAGTTTTTTGGTTCACCTCACAATAAAAAGACACCGATAAGCAACACGTCACAATAAAAAGGCAGCAATAAGCTACACAATAATGCTATGTTTCCCAAAATTGGTTCCCGAATGCTTTAACAGTTATACCACACGCTATAGCAGGGGGGCTTTTCATGCTTATCTCTATGTTGACGAATTCCAAAACATATCAACCAAACACGCAAACCATAATACACAGCTACTTTAAGCATTTCGACTAATCACGATCAAAATCGCATAAGCATAAGCACAGACAAACATGCTCTACAGTAGATCCCTTTGTTTTCTATACAATTACTACACTCCAATGCAGGCAAAAATGCAGAGATTTGATTAGAGCACAACATAGCCAACAATAGATCTGTATAAGTTACATTCACTAATATATATCGAGGTTTACAGAAAAAATTAAATGTGAATACCATCATTGAATGGCAATCAAGACCATAGCCAATAATGCTTCTGTAAAAATAATAGTCCCTATATAGTTTATACATGTATATATCTGTGGATAGAGAAAGGGGTTTACGGAAAGAATTAAATGCGACCACCGGTAATGAACGGCAATCCAGAGTTAATGTTTTTGTTTTGAGCTGTTACCTTTAAAGATGATCTGCTTCGAAACCACATACTATCTTCCGGCAACATTCCCAACAAAAGCACCAAATGAAGAATTTAGGAACATATGTTTACTGGTATACTTGTATGTTGAAATCTGCTTTAGCCATACATAAGATATCCAAGGACCCTGCACTCAAAAGATTAATTAGGCTCCGTTTGGTTTGCGGATTTAAAGAGGAAAAAAGAAAAGAAAAACAAGAAGAAATTGCGCGCTAGAGCAGCAATCTATGTACTACGGACACGATAAAGACAAGGCAACACGACAAATATTAAGAGTGTAGTGTATGAAAACAGCTAATACAACATACTGTGCAGAGCCACTCCTGTTTCTAAAATTTTCAAGTATACTCCTTATCTCCCATTTTCTTGTATTAAGGCTTTTACCTCAAAAATATTCGAAGAAGTCATTGTGTTGTGTCGGTCATGTGGTGTTGTACAGTATTAAAAGAATGTAAGACATGTTTTTCCGGGTGTGCGTCTCGGACACAACACCCAAATTATGTCCCAAATTAAAGCGTCCGTGCTACATAAGCAGTAATCCATTCACATCTTCCAAGTACTTTACATACAAAATTCTTATTTTAGATTATCTCAAGAGGGATAAAAGTATATATGGGATCGATTTACCATTTGCCACTATACTCAAATGATTGACGAAGTATACTCCAAATTAGGTGATTTACCTAATTGAATAATAGATGATAAAAAAAGAAGCCACGAAGTATGCCGCGAGCTTACATACTCGGCGACTTGATTTATTCTCAAATACCTAAAATAGAAATAAAAATTATTCTCAGCGATTGGCCAAAAGCCATAGCAACAAATGAAAAACAAATTCAAATGCGTGAGAAGAGAGTAGATACGGTTTATTTACCATCTTGAACCGATCCATAGTTCCTGACATGATTCCCCTCGATGCATCCATCTCATTACCCTGATTTAAAGATACAGCATTAGAAAAACGAATTATATGAAGAAAAAAATCGTAATTTAAATACTTAAAAGATTGCTGATACATACCATCCGGTCAAGCATGCGGTTATGAGTCTCTACCTCTTCATGTATATCTCCAGTTAACTGCCAATTGATAATAAAGTCACAAACACCTGCTTTAGATTACATAAATATACTTGTATATATATATATAAACACGCGCCAAACCAAACCAAGCTTTGTGTCCCAATCAATTGGAGTCGGCTGTATGAATCATTTTTCTCTACTCTGCACGATCAAGAGCTATATGTTCATTTAAATTATATATATTCATATCTTGTTGCACTATATACTTCCAGGTCAGTCTAGGTCTGCCTTTCCCTCTAACCATTCCAGGCACTACGATCACTCTTTCGCACAGGTGCATCTACAGGTCTTCGTTGCACATGGCCGAACCATCTAAGTCTATTCTCCCTGAACTTATCCTCAATCTGTGCCACTCCTACATTCTCTCGAATGTACTCATTTCTAATTCTATCTTTCCTAGTCTTATCACACATCCATCTTAGCATCCTCATCTCAGCTACGCTCACTTTGCTAATGTGTTGTTTCTTAATTGCCCAACACTCTTTCCTGTAGAGCATAGTTGGCCTAATAGCTGTCCTACAAAAATTTCCTTCAATTTTGCTAGTATTCTCCGGTCACATAATACTCTGAAAGCGCTCCTCCACTTAAGCCAGCCTACTTTAATTCTATGTGTCACGTCATCACCAATCTCTTCATCTCTACTGATCATTGAACCTAGATATTGAAAGTGTTCCCTCTTTGGGATCTCCTGATCTTCAATCTTCACTGCTTCATTGTTTCTACTTCCACTGTTACTAAAACTACATTCCATTTATTCTGTTTTTGTCCTACTTATCTTTAGCCCCTTAGTCTCCAGTGCTTCTCTCCAAGCTTCCAGTTTAGTGTTGAGTCCCTCTTTACTCTCATCAACCAAGACAATATCATCTGCGAACAATATACACCATGGGACCTCATCTTGGATGTGACTAGTCAATTCATCCATAATTAGGGCGAATAAATAAGGGCTCAAGACTGACCCTTGGAGCAGGCCTATGGTAATTGAGAATTCGCATGTTTCTCCGGCCTAATTGTTGTAACCGCTTCATCATACATATCCTTCACCACGTCAATATAACCCTTGATCACTCCCTTCTTCTCTAGCCCCACCAAATTAAATCCCTAGGCACCCTATCATAAGCTTTCTCTAAATCAAATATAAGCACGCACATAATTTTAAAAAAATAACTTTTTTTATAGATGTTATAAAATTTGTGGCCCTTGGTATTGAGACAAAGGGTAGTCATTGATAGGTTGAACACAAGCATGCATGTTATTGAAAATTCAAATATGTCCTCAACACAGCATGGTTTTTTTAAGCCCACCATTTCCTGGTTAGTTACGAATTCTGAAATTCACGAGTGTTTTCCGCCCAGTATTTAAATTAGCGATGAAAAATCATTGTCCTTTTTTGCTCTATTAGTGTGTGAACTACGAAATGTTGCCATGTCTTTAAAGGCAGGCTATGGTGATGTGTGTAAAGGAAGCTCTTCACGTGGTGGCTATACAGCACTTATTGGCCAATATTCAGGCACGAAAGCTTAGCAAGAGAAACTACCTTGTGCCAATAGTGCCCTAGTATCATGGTTGTCAAATCATGAATGGTATCGTTGATTGGTTGGCCAATTTTATGAATCGTGGATGCAGGATCATATGTATATAAGTAATATGAATAATGCTCCCTCCATCCCTTTTTATGTGTCCTTTCCATTTTTGGATGTCCCAAAACTATTGTCCACTAAGAGCATTTAATGACAAAATTTTTACCGACTTTCCAAAACTACCCTTGTTGATTTCAAAAATACCCAAACAAAAGCAAAAGGGGAGAAAAAACAAGTAAGGGTACTATTGGAATAATGCCATAACTTTTATTCGTATGAGTGCAATCATTATGTTCCCTTACAATTTTTGACTTACAAAGGGGGACACATAAAATAGGGCAGAGGGAGTAAAACACATGTACATTATTTAAAATGAAGGAAAAACCTATCTAACGCAAATTTCATGCAATATCAAATCTCAAAATGTTGAAAGTTTTCGACTTAAAACATTAAAGTTGGAAATTATGAATAATGAATAGTATCAGGTTAGATGAATCGTAAAACGTTTCGATTCTAATAACGACACGTAGTATTAATTTAAGCCATCAAAACCATTGATTGCCCTTTTTGCTCTAACAGTGTGCATGAGATATTAAGCAATGTTGGCAACCTTTAAGACATGTATGGTAATGTCTGCAAAGGTAACCCTTCAAGAGTTGGCACTGATTGGCCAATAATTTAGGCATGAGAGCTTAGCAAGAGTGCAAAACAAACAGGCCATATCAAGCATATGCGCACTTATCCATGCAACAAACGAAGTTATCCTTAAACTACAAGATATGCTTATCATTGGGCAACATGTAAATTTTTCTGATTTTAAGTCTTCCTTTCTTTAGGTGTGTGCGGGTTAAAATCAGTGGGCGATCAAATCCTATATGTAACAATAAACTAAGTTTTTTTTTTTAAAAAAAAAAAGCTTACCACATAGTAGAGAGTTAGCTTCATTCAGTTGCTGAAATCAGAATTTCAAAAGATGCACACATATAAGTTTTATTGCCTATGTCCGTGAAGTAACAATAACATGTAAAGGAATTGTATGAGATCCATACAAAGAAAGATCATAGTTTCCAAGGATACTGATATTTGTCCCCCCTACTTCTGCTCTATCCTCATTCGGTTATGTTTGGTTCATTAATTTAGGGAGGGAAAGAAAACGGAAACACTAAGGTTTTGTTTGGTTTACGGATTCAATGAAGGAAAAGAAAAGGGAAAGGAAAACAAGTTTCCTTGTGTTTTCCTCCATGCTTAAATAAAGTTAGGAGTCAAATTCCATTCTAATAGTAATGTAACTTAACACAAAAGGAGGAATGTGACTCACAAATCAAAAATTTTAATTTTTATTTCACCCTATTTTCTTTTACTACCTATTTTGCTCACCTTGTCCTTACTAACCAAAAAAAAAAGGAAAGTGCTTTCCTCTATGTTTTCTTTCTTTCCCCTCACTACACCATGAACAAACAGAGCCTAAGGAAAATTCTAGGAGAATTTTTTCCTTACCCTTTTCCTTTCCAACCCCACCACACCCCCCACCCCCCACCCACCCCCCTCCCTCTCTCCAAACAGACCGTTAGTGTGGGTTAATACCTGGTTTTTAGGGGCATGGAATTCAAATACTCAAAAAGCAGAAAATAAAAAACTTGAAAGGGAAAAACAATGATTTTTGAACTAACTCTCTTTAGAAAGACAACTCTATCTTGCAAGCTGTCAATGGCTCTATCATTTCCATGCTCATCAATCTCATGGGAGTACGAGGACGAGGCACGAAGACCACCCTCCTCAATTCCATCAAAACTATCAAAGAGTGATGCTCTAGAGGAACGATGCTCCCTGTGAAGAAAGAGATCACAACCATAACTAAAAGAACTAGCTGTACATAACATAGCTAACAAAAGTTTTAAGACACGCCAAGAAATGGGGAAAGCTGCATGACTAAACAGAGTTTCCCATACAAATACTGGATATGTGAACTTTCATAATACTGAATATTGGGCGCGCATGCATTGTCATCAAACCAAGAATCATAAGATTCACTCTTTTCAGAAAATAAAACAATAGAAAACCCACTTAAATGGGACTTATTGCATTTCACATCAGTATGATCTTTAAGAGAGAAGTTCACTCATGTGTTTATAACTAGAAATCTTAAACAAACTTAGACTAACCAAGCAGGACTTATTGCATTCTAAAAGACCTCCTCAACTAGCTCCAACCATATCCACCTACCTTTCCATTAATATAATATTTTTAGGGTAGTTAGGTTTTTTCCAATGTCAGCACGAAAATAAAGAGAGCATTTTTGCTCATCCTTTGCTCACCCATGCCTCCATTGGGTGACATGCATTTTATTCCAGTAATTATGTTGATAATACAAGGGCAAAATGGGAATGGAATGGGAAACACATCTCACCCAGTGAAGGCATGGGTGAGCAAATGGTGAGAAAAAAGGGGTGAGCAAAAATGCTCTCGTAAATAAATGTACATTTTCAATCCTATTAACATTGCCACCCACTAAATTAATATCTAAAATGGAGATAAAAAAATATGGTTAACTCAAGTCTCAAACCAAAACACTGAACGAAACCTAAAACCTAGGTATCACCAGTGCGGATGCGGGGATTCGGGTGTGAGGGATTCGCCAATTTTCCTAAAAGTAAGGGTGCGGGTGTAGGTGCGGCGGGAGTACTTAGATAAAATATTATAAAAATATTTTTATATAATAGTATATACAAATTATTTTATAACTATTAGTGCATTAGTGTATACCCTAGATAACTGCTATTATTATTTCTCTTTTAAACCCCCAAAGTTTTCAAAATTCTATGAAGAACTTGTGTTTATTTTTTCTTTTCAAAAGAGTGCTACAAAAAAGCCCCAGCCACACTCCAAAAAAACTCAAAGAATTCACGGCGCACCTAGTACGGGTGCTCAGTGAGTGCGGGTGCGGCGGCTTTTTCGAAGAGTCCGTGCTTCATTGCCTAAAACAATCTTGGAATGTCCGCAAATCTCTACGTCACTAACATGATTCACTAGACGTTCTGAATAGCCCTCCATCATCAACAAACAATCTCTCCATTATGTCGTATATATGCACACTACTAGTACTCGTCATATAGGTGGAATAACCTGAATTCGCAACGGGCACAATCGAGCTACTTACGCAATAATCATGGCAACAGAACCTTTGTTTGGTTTGTGGATCTAGAGGAAAGCTATTTCTCTAATGTTTTCCCTAGTTCTCACTGCTTGATAATAGTAATTACAAATTAAAAAAAAAAAATGTATTAGGAATTCAAGAAAAGAAAAAGGGAAGTGACTGACAGATTCAAAACTTTTATGCTATTATTCACCACATTTTCTTTTGCTTACAATAATTCTAATTCTTATTAACTAAACAAATAAAACGTTTTTCCACGGTGTTTTCTATTCCGTCCCGTCACTAAATCTATGAACCAAACGGAGCCTTATTATCTTTCTCTCCTGATCAAAACTTCATTACCCACATGGGTATTCAAGAAATTTATTAATTTTCTTTTCAGCTTCTCCAATAACATATCCAAGTTTATAAGAGAAATAATTCACATTACTATTTAGAAGATAGAAACACCAAAAGCATAACAAAGATATGTATAAGCCCTAATAATCCAGCACATTTGATTCTATAAAACTATCTAGCAAATTCAAATCATCATAACAAACTACAGAACTAAAAATCCATAATAAAAATCACAACTGTAACTCTGTAAGGCAGTCCATACATCAGATCCATTGAATTGAATAATCATAAATGTATATACACAGCTATATCACAAACACATATATACATATATAGTGTAGAAACAAATGTCAAAGGGACGAACCTTCGGTAACTCATGGCTTCCACAAATCACAGGGTTTCAGCCTCTAAGATGACAATTTAACAGAGAGAGGGGGCGCGGCTATGGAGTGGAAAATTAAACCCCCAAATTTATAAAATACTTTACACACTAATACACTAATTAAAAATTGGGTAAATTATACTTTGCATCCTTGTAATTTGGATGTGATAGTTATTTTGATCCATACAATTTCAATTTTGTCATTCATTTACAGTTTCAGTTTAGATTCAATATAATTCATTCATGAAAATTTTATACAATTTTGGACAAGATTAGGTCGTGTGATGCACACATGAGGTACCATTATGGATATAGTTATTTATATATACACACATATATATACACACAAAGACTCTCTAAAGAGGGCGCCCTCTCTTTAATAAAGAGAGGGACTCTATTTTGGCCGTCAGATCGTGTTTAAAAACTATGAAATGACAAAATTGTCCTTAATAAAAACACGATCCGATGGCCAAAACAAAGGCCTTCTCTTTAATAAAGAGAGGGTGCCCTCTTTAGAGCCTGACTATATATATATACACACCTATATATATACACACACAAACACTCCCTCACACACACTCTTGGACATAGGAGAAAGAGAGAAGCAGAAGGAGAGAGAGACAGAAGAGACAGAGAGAAGGAGAAGAGAAGGAGAGTAGAGAGAGGAATACCTCGAGGAACCCGCGGCCACCCCGAGCCACCGACGTTACTGAACTTTAACGATGAGTGTCTATACTCACTGGGTAGCTTAGATACGTAGTTTATATGTGTTTTGGTAAGAAAGAACGGACCTAGAACGTATGTGTATAATTCAGTTCGTGTTTAACAGTTTCTGGGAAAAGACGACTTCCCAATCGATTGGACTTTATCCAATCGATTGCCATTTGATCCCAATCGATTGCCAAGTCTGGTACTCCAATCGATTGCACTTTTTTTTCCAATCGATTGCATGTCTAATTATCCCAATCGATTGAACACTTCAGTATGTTAAAATGTTTAAGTTGTTTATACGTGATGAACTCTTAAGTTGTTTTATATCATATGTTAATTGTTGGAAGCTGTATTGGAATAATACACACATTAAATAATGGGCTTAATGCATTAAATAGTGGAACCATTGGTATAATGAGAATATAATGTTGTCAATCGGATTGAGAAGCCGACATACATAGTAGTAGGTCTATCGACCGCAAAGATCAATACTATTCATGATTGAGTGCGTGAATGCGATCGCGAAGATCGTACGATGTCGGGTATGAGATCCTAATTAGTTGGGATAGTCAGGTGTGATATGGGACTGCGTGTCCAATTTACGTATGCTAAGGTGGGACTTCGTGTCGAGATAGAGGGGCATGTTGGACAGAGGGGCGTATTGGCCAGAGTGTATCGGGGCGTGTTGGCCAGAATGTATCAAGGCGTCTTGGCTAGAAGGATGAGACTACGTTTTAGATTTATATGTTAGATAGTTGGGACTTCGTGTCGGGTTCAATAGACTGTGATGTATGGGGCTACGTGCCGGGATTAGTAAAGAGTGGTTCAAGAAGTATGTTGAGTAGAGATGGGAGCTACGTGCGAGATGTGGACCCAAGTGTCCATGTTATGTTGAAGGTGGTTGGGACGATGTCAATTGTTATATTTTGAGTTGGTGCATTCATGAATAAGAATGATGAGACGATCTTTGAATATTATTGTATCGTTTTATGTATATACTGCACATCTATAGATACTTTGTAAGTCTTTGCATTCACTCAGTTTTAGTAGCTGACGGCATTTTTTGCCGTTGGATATTCTACATCCAGCTGGCCAGGGGTATGAGTATGCAGGGGATGAGTACATTGGCAGAGGCTATGGAGAAGAAGCCTACGATGAGGGAGGCTATGTTGAAGTGACTACTACGCAAGCTGAAGATCTGAAGCTGTGCCGTAGTTAGTTTATGTTTATGTTTTAGAGACCTTTGTAATAAGATATGTTTGTAATCGGCATGCGTTGTCATATGCTTTCCGCATATACTAAAGTTTGTAATAGTTTAGTATTAAACTCTGTTTATGTATATGTTGAACTTAGATATTCCAATGCATGGTTTGATCCATTACTCTGATGGTTAGACTTTGGTTATGGACAATATGGTGACTTTCAACTGTTATGGCTTACGGGGTCCAAAAAAGAATTTATTTTCTCTATTTTTACTACTGCGGGGCGTGACAACTCGTGAAACAAGAGAGTAGTGATAAATACCACTAAGGTAAACTTTATTCCTTTTAGTAATTTACTCAAAAAAAAAAAAAAAATCAAAAACTTCATATTTGAAGCCTAGAGGGAAGGTGGGAAAAAATAAAGATAAACTCCATTCTTTGGGGTGAACCAGTGATAAATGCTTTTATGTCCTACATAGGGGTGCAACTCGGGCGGGCCAACCCGTGGTCAACCCGAGCCCGGTCCAAAAATTACCGGGGTTGGGCCCGCGGTACTTTCACCATGGGCGGACTTGGGTAGAAAAATACAAGCCCCAATTCAATTCGGGTCGGGCTTGGGCAGAAATTTGCTAACCCGTGGAACCCGAGCCCGAGCCCGAATTCTATTTATGTATTATTTTTTACATTTTTTAGTGACAAGAATACATTATTAGATATCATTCAAGTACTAAATTAATAGATGAATGTTGTTTTCCCAAATCTAAACAAAAAAGATAGATTTGATACTCTACATATTGTTGTTTACATATTAAAAATCGATTTGCACAAAAAAAAAATTGCAAATCGGGCTCAATTCGGGCTCGGGCTCGGGTTTTACGGGTAAATCACAAACCGAGCTCGGGTTGAAAAGTTCAGGTTTATGTCGGGCTCGGGCTCGGGTAGACTGCTTGAATTTGGGCTCGGGCCTGTGCATAGCCAAAACCCTTTGGGTCCCGCCCGAGTTGCACCCCTAGTCCTACAACTGTGAGTCACACCGAATGACTAAATTGACTCCATATGAGTTTATGGAGAGCATATAGGCAAATTTGAGATATTTCAAAGTTTGGGGTTGTCTAGCCTATTTAAGACTATTACAGTGAGCCCGTCACACCACGCCACATTATCACACTGACATGGTTATGACCACCCAATCTTTACCATACATATGCCCTTATTTTCAAGGGATCATGACAACTAGTTAGCAGCCTTTCAAATTAATGAACCACCAACCACTTGTCATGATCCATTGACAAATATATGTATGTGTGTGGTTAAGATTGAGTAGTCACAACCACGTATGTTAGCGTGATGACGTGGTGTGACTGGCTAACTGAATAATTTCTCGAACTGAGAAATTATTCAATTAGCCCGTCACATCGGGTCAACATGTTGATGTGGTATGACTATTTAATTCAAACCATACATGTACCCCCAATTTTCAGTGAAATCATGACAAGTAGTTGGCAAATTTGAAATTTTGTTAACCACTTGTCATGAGCTATTGGAAATAAAGGGCTAAGCGTATACTGACGTGGTATGATAGGCTCACTGAATAATTTCTCCATATTAAGAGACCCTTTCGTGAATTCCAAGTTATAGATTAAGCAATCATTTTTTATTGTGGTGAGATTTGCTAACTTTCCAATATTGCCCTTTTTAAAATTAAAAAATTCTAGCGTCACATGACTCACATCAAAGAAAGAGAGGGAAGATTTGTATGTGATAAAGGACAAATTTGAAAAGTGAGTACATTGACTTTTCAAATAGTATTCTTAAAATAGAATATTAAAAAATGACATAAAAAACTTTAAGTATGGGACAGAGAAAGTATGTGTGTATAAATGTGTATATATATATATATACACACATATAGACATCCATCTGTTTCAAATTTAAAATTAAGAAAAGAAGATGGGGAGTGACTCACAAAATTCTAAATTTTTGATTCATTTGTTACCCCGTTGCTTTGGAAAAAGAAGGCTAGCTATATGCTTAAAGACATGCAATTATGCAAGTCGTATTATACCACCATTCAGCCCATGAACTTTTGCCCTTCTCTTGCAGGGGACAGAAAAAGTGTGTGGCTCGAATAGGATTGGAAAAGTAACCTCCTTTTAATGATTGGAAAAGTTTTCTCTGCCTCTTGGGCTAGGGATGGCAATGGGGCGGGTTTTTCGGGTTTCCCGTCCCGTTCCGCCCCTAATAGGTAGGGTATGGGGGGGCTTAATAGGGTTAGGGGCGGGTATGAGGGAGGTTTTTAAAACCCGAGTCGGGTTCGGGTCGGGGTCGGGGTAGGGTCAAAAAACCCAAACCCGCCCCGAATATACTTGTATTTATATTTTTACCCCTCAATAGTTATGTGTATTACCATTTTAAAAAAAAAAACTGCACTACTGGGGAACTAATTGGATAAGTTAAAAAAAAAAACTGCACTATTAGGGAAAAAAATGCATTAAAAAAATTGTTTTTTCAATTTGTGTACCAAAAAAATATATATATATATATCATAATCGGGGCGGGGCGGGGTCGGGGACCCCGAGGGCGGGGCGGGGGCGGGGCGGGGGCGGGGAGGCACTATGCGGGGCGGGGCGGGGGGAAGGTTTACTGAAGCGGGGCGGGGGCGGGGTATGGGAGCCCCGTCCCATACCCGCCCCGTTGCTATCCCTACTCTGGGCTTGTGCATGTAGCTTTATAGACAGTCTCTAATATCTAAGATAATGCATGAATAGTTGATCTAGGAGGGGGTCTGTTTTTCTGATTTTTCCTATCAATTTTTTCTTATTAACCAAAAAAAACAAAAAGCATTTCCTTCTATATTCATTTTTTTTTTCTCTTTTTTCCTTCTATAGATCCCTAAATCGAAGATAGCCTCAATGCTCTATTTGGTTATTGGATTTTGTAAGGAAAAAGAAAGGAAAATACTTAGACTTCGTTTGGTTTGTACATTCATAGAAGGAAAAGAACATGTAAAGAAAAATGTTGGAATATTCTCCCGTGATTTGTATATCACGTTGATTTAGAGATTTGATTTCTCTAGTTTCCTTTTTCCTTTCTATTTCCTTTTTTAGTTGTTTCTCTTCATTCTTGTATATATACTATAACATATTGGGATTCAATATATGAAAAAGATTATTCTCTTCTTGGTATCAGAGCTACAGAAAGAAGACAACCCTAAATCACACCTCTCGGCCATCACCCACTACCTCGCCACCACAAACCACCTTGCCACATCCCTTCGCCCAGCCCTCACACTCGGCGCACCCTTTCAGCCAGACCCCTACCTCTCAGCGCAGCACAGATCCACACTCGGCGCAGCACAGATCCCATTTTGCCGAACTTTCGGCCTTTCCCCTTCTCTGGTTAGCTTCGGCTAACCCTTGCGCAGCTCGTGTGCTGCGTCCTGCCCTTCTTTTTAGGGCCTTGATATGATATAGAGCCGCTGTTCGTGTTCTCTGTTCTTGCTTGTTTGGGCTACCTGTTTCCTTGGTAGCCTCTTTTTCCTGCCGCTTATCTCTGTCCGGCAGCTTTCTCACTGAGATTCATCTTCATTTTTTTTCTCTGTTGCATCACTATGGCTGACAAAGATATTCAGATTGGCTCTGGTTCTCAACCCCGATCAGATCTCTCGTTGTCTCAGCATTCTCTTGCACAGCGTGTTACTAGTGTCCTGTTGAATGGACAAAATTTTGCCGCTTGGTCTCGATCTCTTCGTCTCTATCTTGGCGGTAGAGGTAAACTTACTTGGCTTTCAGATACGACACCCAAACCTGCTGCTTCTGACGCCAAACGTGCTCAGTGGGATATGGATAATTGTACTATTTTGGGTTGGATATTCAACTCTATGGAAAATCGTATTTATCAGATGTTTATGTACCATGAATCGGTACCTGCTCTCTGGCGGGCTCTGACAAAGATGTACGCTCATACTCATAATGCCTCCCGTATTTTTGAGCTTCATCGGGAAATCTCCCAGGCGTCCCAGGATTCTCTTCGACTCAATATTGCTGACTATTTTGGTTTTCTCCAGTCACGTTGGGAGGAATTAGCCCAGTATGAGCCTATTTGTGACTTCCCTGTCGAGGTTGCGGAGATTATTGTTAAACGATTGGAGGATCTCCACACGTATCAGTTTTTGATGGGTTTAAAACCTGAGTTCGAGTCTCTTCGTACTCAGATTTTGAACACCACTCCTATGCCCTCTCTCTACGAGGCTTTTGCTACTCTCGATGGTGATGAGCGCCGTCGACATTTGATTCCAGCTCCGTCTACTACACTCACTGAGCCTCCTCCTGTCCCTGATCAGATGGCCTTTGCGGCCAATACAGGCACTCGTCCTGGTAATCGGAAAGTTATCTGTCGTTATTGTAATGGTCCGGGTCACACCAAAGACCGGTGCTTTAAACTTCATCCAGAGTTGAGGCAACAGTATGTGCGTACTCGTCCAAATGTTCCTCCTAGTGGTCCTCCTCGCTTTGCTGCTATGGCTGACACTGGTTCCGACTCAGCCCTTCCTGATCTTGGACAGCTTCACCAGGCCCAGAGTCAGCTTCAGTCCCAGCTAGGAAACATACAAAGTCAGTTGGGATCTCTTCTTCAGCCGTCTGGGCCCACTCCTACTACACCCATTGCTGCTCACGCTACAGGTACTTCCACTGCTTTTCATGTTAAGTCAGGAACTCCGACGTGGGTTCTGGACTCTGGCGCTAACGACCATATGACCGGTGAGTTGTCCCTTTTTTCTTCCTCCCTTATCCTTGTTACCCAGTCTGTATGTCTCGCTGATGGTTCCACTACTAGTGTTCGTAGTAAGGGTGATGTTCGTTTATCCTCTATTATTACTTTATCTTCTGTTCTCCATGTTCCTCATCTTTCACTTAATCTTTTATCGGTTAGTCGTCTTGCAAAGAGTTATAACTGTGCCGTTATTTTCTTACCCAATAAATGTCTCTTGCAAGACCTGACTACGAAGAAGATTTTTGGTACGGGGCATGAGCGCAATGGACTTTATTACTTTGGGGAGTCACCACCATCTTCTGTGACTTCTAGTCTCCAGGCGTCTGTTTTACCTAGTTCATCTTCTAGTGTTTTTTCTTTTAAGACTTTAGAACTATGGCATGCTCGTCTTGGACATGCCAACTTCAAATATTTATGTTTACTTTTTCCCGAATTAATAAAAGCCTGTGAGCATAATAAATTTCATTGTGTGGTGTGTGAACTTTCTAAACATACTCGTTCTAGTTATATACCTCGTATGTCTCGTGCTCCTTGTGCGTTTGATATTATACACTCAGATGTGTGGGGTCCTTCCCCTGTTACTGCGTTATCGGGATATCGGTATTATGTTACTTTTATAGATGATTATTCACGTTGCACATGGGTTTATTTACTTCGCAAAAAATCTGAGGTTTTATCCTTATTTTCTCAATTTTTACAAATGGTTAAAACCCAGTATCGAACTATTGTTCGCACTCTTCGCTCCGATAATGGCCGTGAATACATCTCAAATGAGTTCTGTTCTGAATTAAATAAGCAAGGTATCCTCCAACAGCTTACATGCACTTATACTCCGGAACAGAATGGTGTAGCGGAACGTAAGAACCGTCACATCATGTCTGTTGTCCGGTGTCTTCTTCGTGGCATGGAGGTACCTAAGTATTTTTGGCATCTTGCTGTTCTTACAGCTACGTATCTTATTAACCGTACCCCGAGTCGTGTTTTAAATGGGAAGGTTCCTATGCATGTTCTTCAGCCCGATTGTACTCTTTTTCAAGTTTTACCGCGTGTGTTTGGCTGCACCTGTTTTGTGCAAAACCGTAGTCCTCTTCGTACTAAATTAGATGATAAAGCTATTCGATGTGTGTTTCTTGGGTATTCACCTATGTCTAAGGGTTATCGTTGTTATGACCCTCTTTCCCGTCGATTTTATACTTCTATGGATGTTACGTTTCTGGAAGATGTTCCATTTTTTGCAGGTTCTTCTCAATCACCTGTCTTATCCTCTCCAACTACTCTGGATATGACAGACGAGCTTCCTCGTCCTGTCCCTATCTTTGATGATTCTGGTTCTCCCGGTGCCTCTCTACCTCCGGTGATTACATCTTCTCCTGACTTCTGTTACTCTCGTCGTCTGCGCACTCCTGCTCTTGCTCCAGAATCTTCTCCGGATACAGGTCCTGCCGCTCCTGTCCCTCTCAGACGATCTATCCGTGTGTCTCGCCCGGTTAATCGGTATGGCTATTCTTGTTCTACTCACCATCCTATTTCCCAGTATATTTCTTATTCTGCCATTTCAGGTTCCTATCAGGCTTTTCTTGGTCAGGTTGATTCTATTTCAATTCCCCGGTCTGTGTCTGAGGCTCTCCAGAATCCACATTGGGTCACTGCTATGCAAGCAGAAATGGATGCCCTACAGCGTAATGAGACTTGGGAGCTTGTTCCTCTCCCTCCTGGGGAGAAGACAGTTGGCTGCAAATGGGTATATACAGTTAAACACCTTGCTGATGGTTCCATTGATCGATATAAGGCTCGTCTTGTAGCCCGTGGTTTTACTCAGGTTCCTGGAAAAGATTTTAATGCCACTTTTTCACCCGTTGCTAAACTTACTACTGTTCGTCTCCTTATCTCTTTGGCTGCTTCTCATTCTTGGCCTCTTTATCAACTTGATGTCAAGAATGCCTTTCTAAATGGGGATCTGCAGGAAACGATTTATATGGATCCTCCTCCTGGATTTCGGGCTGAGGGGGAGTATTCTGGGAAAGTATGCCGCCTTCGTAAGTCTCTGTATGGGTTGAAGCAATCTCCTCGGGCATGGTTCAACCGGTTTAGTGATGTGGTTTTGTCTACTGGTTTTACCAGGTGTCATTCTGATCACACCTGCTTTGTTAGACGGCGTCAAGATGGTCGATGTACGATTTTATCTGTGTACGTGGATGATATTATTATCACTGGTGATGATACTTTAGGCATTGTCGATATAAAGAAACAACTTGGAATGTCCTTTGATGTCAAGGACCTTGGTTCTCTCCGCTATTTCCTTGGTATTGAGGTTGCAAGATCTCATCATGGAATATCTTTGTCTCAACGGAAATATGTCTTGGATCTCCTTCATGATACTGGCATGATGGGTTGTCGCCCTGCTACTACACCTATGGATCCAAATCTCCAGTTATCATCTGAGTCAGGAGAGCTCTTATCTGATCCGTCCTCTTATCAGCGCCTTGTTGGTCGGCTCATTTACTTGACTAATACTAGACCTGATCTTACCTTCGCAGTTAGTATGGTGAGTCAGTTTATGCATGCTCCTCGGACCTCACATATGGAGGCTGTTCATCATATATTGAGGTATCTTAAAACTTGCCCAGGTTTGGGTCTCTTTTTTGCTGCTGAGAGGCAGTCTGGGGTTTCGTGTTTCACGGATGCTGACTATGCTGGTTCTAAGAGTGATAGAAGGTCTACTTCCGGTTTTTGTACTTTTTTCGGTAGTCATCTTATCTCTTGGAAAAGCAAGAAACAAGCAGTTGTTTCTAGGTCTTCAGCTGAAGCTGAATATCGTGCTATGGCACAGGGCACGTGTGAACTTTTATGGATTCGGTCTCTTCTATGCGAATTGGGATTTCCTATGACTGAATCGTCTACATTACTGTGCGATAATAAGTCAGCTATAATGCTCTCTTCTGATTCTGTTCTTCATGAGCGCACTAAGCATATTGAGGTTGATATTCACTTCATCCGTGAGAAAGTTAGAACGGGGATCATTACTCCACAGTTTGTTCCTTCCTCTGAACAGACAGCTGATATGTTTACTAAATCTGTTGGGCCTTCTCTCCTCAAAGCGTCTTTGGTCAAGCTCGGGCTCGTGGACATCTTCGCCTCAGCTTGAGGGGGAGTGTTGGAATATTCTCCCGTGATTTGTATATCACATTGATTTAGAGATTTGATTTCTCTAGTTTCCTTTTTCCTTTCTATTTCCTTTTTTAGTTGTTTCTCTTCATTCTTGTATATATACTGTAACATATTGGGATTCAATATATGAAAAAGATTATTCTCTTCTAAAAACAAGTAGGATTGCGAATCACTTTCCTCCTTTTTTTTTTTTTTTTTTTTGTAAGTTTCTATTATGTTATAATAAGTGTAATAGCCATAGCAGTACTAGTTGGTGGTATCATCCAACACTGCACATATATGGTACAATTGAAAAAAAAATTGAGATTCTAATTTAATAATCATTGCATTATTCCATAGTTAAGGGATGGCCAGTTCTTCGTAATGAACATATAGCAATGGTAGGGCAAACTGCCTAACACAAAAGACAAAAAAACAAAAAACAAAAAACAGCACTAGTGGAACTCGGGTTTTTACACATTTAACATACCGGTGAGGAGATAAATCATTCCCAATCATGGATCATTCATCACTTTATGCATTACCAATTTTTTTTTTGATAAACCACTTTATGCACTATTTAGGGATGCTTAAAATAAGATTTGTTCAAGTTTTATTTTCACTTTCTATCTGATTTTACGAGAATTAAGGGTTTAAGGTTATGTTAGTTTGATAAAGAACCAGAAGAGAGATTAGGTTGGCCACGGACTCCTATGCAAGAAGCAGATGGTCACCAAGTACTCAAATTTTGTAAAAGCGATACACTTATGAACCAAAAAATTGATGCTTTACTTTTCCAAACTATCACTTGCTTTTAAGCTTGGGCTAGAAAGATTGAAACTTTATATCACTAAAGCTTAGTTTGGCCCCCACGTGGCTTTTTAAAAGGAGCTTATGGAATTTATTATTATATTGTTTGAAAATTTAATACAAGTGACACATTACTCTTCAAAAAAATATCATGAAACCAAAAAAGCAACCCTGAGGTTTTAAAAGCTCTAGAATCCCCAAAAAAGCCCTAAGTCCAATTTTTGCAAAACTCATAAATTAGTTACCAAATGAATTAACAAGAAATTATGCTTTAAAAAAGGAAAAAAACACCAAAATGGGGACCAAACTAAGCCTAAGTAGCGTAAGCTTTTCTCACACAGTACAATAAGCATTTAATAACTCGAGATAATTTAAAGTGGGAACTCCATCCACGGAAGACACATTCTTTTTTTGCTAAAACAACATTATATATCATTAAAACAAACACAAGTACATGAAATAAAAAAGGACTACCCTACAACACATGGGTAACCTTTGGCCAAACAACAACAGAAAAGCAAGGGAGGGACAAGATCCCCTTCTCAGGCAGAAAATAAAAAAGGAAAACACAGGAACACATCCCCGTGCACCTAAGAGAGGCAGCCAAGGAGAGTTTATACCCACATGCTTGTAAGCTATGGGAACCCCTATCCACCGGAATACCAGAGTACCACCCTGGACGGGTAAGAGGTCGCGGTTGCCGCTTTCCTTGAGGAGAGAACTTAGATGTGTCAGAACTGGCTTGAGGACCCCAGCTCCGAACAAGACAACACCGGATCTGCAAGAAAACATCTTCAAATCTGGGGAAAGCACACGAGAAACAACCTTCACGAAGGAAGGGGACGATCTTCACAAAGGAAGAGGAGAAAACCAAACAAGGCCTTATTGAAACGGAGGACAAAAAGAGGAAATGAGAAGGGGGAAGGAGGGCACCGGGGGGGTGGGGGGGGGGAGGGGGGGTGGAAGGTGGGCGGTGGAGGGAGGGAAGGTGGGCTGTTGGGGGGAAAAGCAGTCGCTGCTCTCTCTCCACGGAAGACACATTCAACATACATATACCACCTCTTACTCTTAGGACCAAAAAAAAAAAAAAAAAAATACATATACCACCTTACAAAGAAAAATAAGAAAAATTAATAATAGGGAAAAAATAGGCGACTCTATCTCTCTCTCTCACACAATAATCACTCTAACTCTGCAATCTGTATAGATGGGGGTGGTGGTATTAATCTAGACCTTCTAATCTGAGGTAAATTTTCTATAACGACCGATGGAATATTCTCTTTGATTTTTTGAAGCTCACCACTGGCATTTAGGGAATCAATCAATTTCCGTGGCACGTAGAGTAGCTTCAGTTCTTGGAGGTTCATGGTTGCCATTGTTTCAGGAAGCTCCTTTAATTTCGCGCACTTACACAAGATCAAAGACCTTAGAATTGGTAATGCTCCACTATCAATTTTCCAATCCTTGAGTTCAGATAAATAAATTACCAACTCTTTAAGCTCAGGAAATCCGTCTTTACTGCAATGCAGAGTATGTCCCGAATACGAACATTTTAACAATCTCAGAATTTTGAGCTTTGGCAATTTCTCTAGGACTAAAAAAGAAGCTTCCGTAAGATTAGATTCTCGTAAGCACAACTTGGTGAGATTTGACGGGAAATCCGTCCTAGTCAGATGACTTTGATCTAAACTTCCAAACAAAGTCATCTTGTAAAGACTGTGATTTGCTCCCAATTTCAGCATCGGGATTGTTTCACCCTGTAACCACAAGGAATGCAAGTGGTCTAGCTTTGATAAGGAGTTGGCAAGCCCATCAACATGCACACTTAAAACTCTGTCAATTGCCAAATGGCGAAGGTTGGTAAGCATCTCTAGAGAAGAGGAAATCCATTTACCAGCAACTATGCCGGTGAGTGTCTCAAGATTTCTCAACTTCTGTAAATTCTTATGTTTGGGGAATGCAACTGAAAGTGAAAAACGTTTCAAGGCCAAACCGGGTACTCTATTGTCAAAAACAGACTTTCCCATGCATAAATGTCTCAAGGCTCGGATGTTCCACAGGCTATCTGGTAGGGTTTCGCGACAAGTTTCTCTGATGTCAAGTGTATGGAGACTAAAGAGATTGCCAATGGAGCTTGGGAGTTCGCATATTAATTCTGTATTCCTTAACCCAAGGTATCTCAAATGAATAAGTTTCCCAATCTGATACGGTAAACAAGTGAGATGTATCCCCTCTAGATCTAGAACTCTGAGATATTTTGCATTACACAACACTGTCTTAAAGTAGCTGTTTAGGTATCCTCCACTTGCAAAATTTAGTAGAGTTCGCAGATGGCTATATGCAAGACTCTTTCTAGTGCTGTGATGATGGAAAACCAAACGTCGAACAAGTTCAAAAAATAAGGACTCATCAGTAACTGAAATTTCAAAGAACTTACTTTTCTTGGCTTCAGATATGGCTAGATCTCTAAGAAAATCATGGATGCGGCATGTTTTGACACCTCCGTTACAATTCTTCTTTGCTACTTGAATCATGCTTCTCTGAATCAGCTCCTCCATGTAATCCTCAGCTACTTCCTCCAAGGTTACAGCTCCCCTAGGTTGAATAAAGCCTTCTGCGATCCACAATCTTATCAATTGTTGAATTTGGATTTCAAAATCTTCCGGGTAAACTCCACAATAGAGAAAACAATCCTTCAAGTAATAAGGCAAATCATTATAGCTTAAGCCCAGAATTCCAAAAATATTTTGTTTGCCTTCTTGCAGTTGCCAATCCATGCTTTCGTATACTTTTTTCCATTCAGCTTGCTTTTCCTTGCGCGACAACAAGCCTCCCAAAACAACGATGGCCAGGGGCAAACTACCACATTTTGCCACAATCTTCTCCCCCCATTTCTTCAAGTCATTAGGACAAACTTCGGTGTCCGGAAATGCCTTCTTGCAGAAAAGCTTCCAACACTCTTCCTCTTGTAGACCTTTAAGCGTGTGAGGATCACTTAAAGCATCTGCGTGAATGGCCACGTCTTTATTTCGAGTTGTCAGCATCACTCTACTTCCATTCGCTCCTTCAGGTAAGGCGGGTAGAAGATCATCCCATCCTCCATTGCCCCAAATATCATCCACCACAATCAGGTATTTCTTCTCTTTTAGATATTCACTGAGCCTGGATTTCAAGCTCTCAGTATCCATCTTTTCTAACTCCACCTTCACCTCCACCTCCACCACCACCTGCACCTGCACCTCCTCCTCCTCCTCCTCCCCTTCTTTTTTCTCCTTCTCCTTCTTCTTCTTCTTCTTATCTCCCTCTTCTTTTTTCTTTTTTTTCCGTGGAAGAGGGATAATATCTTGAATCAATCTTAACATTAAAGCTCTTACATTGTATTCTTGTGATACGTCGATCCAAGCATGGCAAGTGAAATTTCCCTTGACTTGGTGGTAAACTTTCTTTGCAAGAGTGGTCTTGCCTTGGCCGCCCATGCCCACAATAGAGATAACAACTCGACGGGTTTCACTTCCAGTCAATTTGTCTAATATTGATCTTTCGTCACCTTCAAAGCCTACCACATCAGTTTCCTTTGTGGAGAATGTCAGACGTTCCCTCTGAGGGTGGGAAGAACTCGAGGCTTCATGATCTCCTTGAATGTCCCCCACTCCATACTTTGATTTGTTTGCTGATATTTCCTCTAAATTTTTCTTGATCTCTCTAATTTGTGTGCCGTAGGAACGGAGGCTTTTGTATTGAGTAAATGGCCAGAAAATTCTCCGGATTATGAAGTTGAGGCTGTGATGTCTTTCGCTGTGTGCTTGAAGAACAAAATCATCAATGATGTTTTCTGCAACGTAAAGCTCAGCCCTCAACTGGCCTACCCACATTGAGAAGTTGTGGTGATGGCTTCTTTGGTCCGCATCTTTGAGGAGGGGTCGAATCCATTGGATTTCGTTGTGTAGAGAGCGGATCTCACTTCTCACTCCAAAACTCAAATTCCACTCATTTGTTAAGAGCTCATCAAGTTTTTTCAATAAAAATGCAACAGCACTCTCCGCCATTCTTTTTGTTTTTTGGTGGTGTGGGGGGGATAAAAGGAGTGGTTTTTTTGGTGTGTGTGTGTGGGGGAGGGGGGGGGGGGGGGGGGGGGGGGGGGGGGGTGGGAATGGTTTGAGAATGAAGCTATTCTCTGTATCTCCACATGCTTGAGAAAATGTGGAGAGTGGGGGATTAAAGGAATGGTTTTTTTGGCGTGGGGGGAGGTGGGGGGATAAAAGGAATGGTTTTTTTGGTGTGAGGAGGAGGTAGTATAAAAGAAATGGTTTGAGAATGAAGCTATTATCTGTATCTCCAGATGCTTGAGAAAATGTGGAGAGTTGAATTGTGTGGTTCTGTTTTTATAATGCAAATTTTAAAATTTTGTTTTAATCACTAGTTGTCCTCTTCTCCTTATAGACTAGATAAACGTGTTAATCAAAAGAGAAAACGTGGATGTTTTTTTTTTTTTTTTTTTTTTGGCTCAGACGAGAAAATGTGGATGTTATCAGGGACAGAATTAGGAATTGTCTTTAGAGGTATCGGGTTACTAGGTAGGTTACTTAACAAGGACGCAAGGAGATTTGAGGACAGCGCCTCTGAGGCATTTTTTATTTTTGGATCTATTTATACATATTTGTGGATAAATTTTTGTATCAGAAAGATTATAAATTTACTATGTGCATAGTGTTTTTTTTAAAGCTAGTTTGACAGTTGGCGAGGGTTTGGTATTTGTGATCTTTATTGCGTATTATAATATTTGGCTTATAACTTATCACAATAAGTTTTCTAATTACATTAGCTATGCTCTACAGATCTTGTCTCCCAAATAGTTCCATAACACATGTGGTTGTCTACCAAGCACGTGAATCGACAAAAAATAGCTTCAAAGTCCAAACAGGACACCCAAAGGTTAAAACGACGACCTGAACTGCGCTGACACAAACATATAGCATTCCGGGACGTGAACATTTCAGTTAATTATGTGAACATTAACTTCTCAAAAAAAAATTTTATGTGACCATTAAGGCTATTGATCGGTTTTTTTTATGTGGAAAAACCGAGAAAAATCGACCGAAAACCGACCGTGAACACCCCTACGACAACCAGAGACGACTTAGAGTGACGACGAAAGATTTAAATTTCGAGCATGGGCATGTCAAGAAAGAAGCTATAATTATTACTCATCATTTTTTTTTTTTGTATACTAATCTAACTTAAATTTACACTACATGAAAATATCCCACCGAAGTTGTTCTAACAAAAATATATAAGAAATCAATGGGATAGATGACTCTCTGTAAGTTTCATTGTGTGGGCTATCACCTACTCCCTCCGTCTCATAATAAATGTTCACATTTTCTTTTTTGGATGTCCCACAATAAGTGTCCATTTTTCTAAATTGGCATATAGCTTTTACTTATTTTCCAAAACTACCCTTATAATAAAGACAAAAAATCATTTATTTGTGGTTCCAAAACAAGCAAAAAGTCAAACACCCATCACATCTAAGGGTAAAATTGGAAAGTGACTCTTTAATGAATCAAATAAATTAATATAATACAAAATTCTTAAACATTGTACAAAAAAAAAAAAAATAGACACTTATTATGAGACGGAGGGAGTATAAATTAAGCAGATTCCCAATGTGTGTTGCTACAAAAATTGTCTCCTTCCCTGGCTTCCCATTAGGAAAATCAACAAGTCATATAAGAAATAGTGATATCGCAAGACAATTATTGCGAAACAAAATTTTTATTGCCTTGTCCCAATCACCAGTCCCTCCGTACAATCTACTAAAAACCAACTTACAATTAAGTATTCTATCTTTACTATGGATAGGGACCTACGAATTGGTTGTACAAAGTGCATTAGTGTATAGAAAATTTTCCGAATTTGATTTATCATCTTTGGATTTCATTTGTTAAAGAGTAAAGATTGGGACACACTCAAAGACATAATTTTTTGGACACAATCTAAGAGATGTGTCTATAGTAATGTTGTAACTTTGTGCCAATAAAGTGTAATTATTAGTGTATGTATGGTACACAAAATTACTTAATTGTGCCAAAAAAAATTCCCAAGTTTGGTTGTGAGTAGATCTTCCAACAATTTCCTTCTACTTTCCCACACCCTTCACAAGGCAATGACAATTTTGTATCGCAATAATTGTCTTGCGATATCACTATTTCTTATTTGACTTGTTGATTTTCCTAATGGGAAGGCAGGGAAGGAGACAATTTTTTCAAGTCTTGCGATATCACTATTTCTTATTTGACTTGAGATGCAACCAATCAATTTCAAATAGGCTTAATTACATTTTGCGCCGCACCCTTTTAGTTGTCTTTTATGTTAATTTAGTCTCTGTAGTTTAGAAAGTATCATTTTAGTCCTTATAATTTTATAAGTTTGTTATTTTAGTTCCTTAAATACTTTTTCTGACAAATTTTTTCCTTTCAATGACAAAATTATTCGTCACTAAATGACATATTGGACTTATTTGACACACTTATAAAACTACAAAGACTAAAATGTCACTTTTCAAATTATAGGGACCAATCTAACACAGGTGACAAACTACAAGGGTATAAAATGTATTTAACCCTTTTGAAATACAGAGTGTCATCAACCCCATTGATTTCTTATTTTTGTTAGGAAGTTGCCTGACAATAACATCACATTTTCTTATAAATAACTCTATCTTCACAAATTTAAATTTCAAATACTTTAACTATTGTATTTCATCTATGCAGTAATTAGTGATACTACATACCTCTGTATCTGTATGTAATACAATTGACAAAATATTTTGATTTCAAATTTAGCATATAAATTTGGAAGACAAAAAATTACCCTTTTCTTACCATTTTACTTAGGAAGTTACCTTGCAATAACATCACAATTTCTTATTTGACTTGGGAAGTTGCCCTGACATCCACATTTTCTTATTTGCTTACACGTTTTTCAAGTGGAGGAGGATAACTAGTGATTAAAAAAAAAAAATTAAGATTTCCATCTTTTGATCGCAAAGTATGAAAATTTTATTTCACAAAAGGCAAGTTCACAACGAACAAATACAAAACAGAAGAAGAAAAAAATACATGATAAATCACAGTAATTTTTTGGTTTGTACTGCAATCTCCAAAACTATGATATCGTAAACTGTGGTGTAGCCCAAACACGACTGAGCCGTCTGAAGGAGAAAGCCGTCCACAACCACAACAAAAATCCGAGCTTCAAAACCACCTTGACTGGGAAGAGGCCTTGAACAAACAACAGATCTAACGCAGATCTGTGTGGAACAGGGCCAGATCCAACCACGGAATACGAAGACAAAGAGATCTTATTGCATCAATCAACCAAACCAAACAAAAAATAAAACCAACCCTCAACAAGGAGGGACAAAGGCCGCAACAACGAGGGACAGAACTCCCAACAAAGAGGGATAAACCCCCTCACAGGAGGGGACATATTATTGAAAGCAACAAAAAATAACAAAGAAAATGGTTAAAGGCTCTCCCATAATAGATGAGAGAGCCCCTTAGAGACGGCCGAAAAGAGAACATAGAAGTTAGATAGAAGGGAGAGAAAACCTAATTTTATTTTGGAGTGTTCTAAAGAGAGTTGATTTCCATCATAAAATTATGACCACACAATTCAACTTCAAAGAGGCTGCCAAGCATTTGGCAACCCTAGCAACCATGCTTTTTGAATAATTCATTCATTTTCATGATTTTGAAGAGTTTCCTGTGAACATGTGACACGGAATTGGAGGAAACCAGAAATCACCCTAACCAAAATGTTATTATGTGGGGCCTTAAATACTAGTGTAGATAACGTTACCATACGAGGCCTTAAATACTGGTGCAGAAAACACTCATGGATTTTTAACTAACTAGTATAAGGCGGGCTTAAAAAAACCATGCTATTTGGTGGGTTTATTGTTCTTGGTAATTTGTAGAACTTTTGGGTTCAATTAGGATCTCTTTTGTTTGTTTACCCTTTTGTAGTATTTTTGTGAGGCTTTGTTTAAGAGATTAATTTGATTTGTTTTTGAGTTCTTTGAGAGTGCTTTCAACTCTCTTTGGTATATTGTAATCATCTGTTTGATAGTGTAATTGTTCCTTTGCTGCGATGTGTGTGTAGACACCTCATTTTTGTCCACCAAAAAGAAATTACTGTTGCTGGGGGCTCACCAAGCACGTGAATCGACAAAAAATAGCTTCAAAGTCCAAACAGGACACCCAAAGGTTAAAACGACGACCTGAACTGCGCTGACACAAACATATAGCATTCCGGGACGTGAACATTTCAGTTAATTATGTGAACATTAACTTCTCAAAAAAAAATTTTATGTGACCATTAAGGCTATTGATCGGTTTTTTTATGTGGAAAAACCGAGAAAAATCGACCGAAAACCTGTTGGGAATTTAACACGCGGAATCAAATTCCCCCAAATAAACACACACACATGAACAGTAATTAAACATGCACACCAAAGAAAAGACACACAGATTTCTACGTGGTTCGGCCAAACACCTGCCTACGTCCACACCCGAGAGATTCATTCTTTCACTATTGAGTAAAATATGGTACAAGCTTACATGGATTAAATCACATAACCCAAATACAAAACCCTTGTATTCTCCCCACTCAATACCCCAAAGAACCTGACACAATTAATCACTGTAACATAGAGAAATCACAGAGATAAAGAAATACTCATCCCTACCTCACATCTCTATCATTGTGAACAACCCTCACAGAAAACCTCAATGATTAATATCTCTCTCACCCTAGACCATGCACCCCCATGAGGGGAGACCCCCAACTTGGTACACAAGGGCTTCAATAAATTCCTATACGACATCCCTATATATAGAGTTTACAACCCATTACTTATTGAACAAGTAATACAACTCTATCATAAAGGAAACCAAATCAGAATAGGAATCTAGCCAAATCCCAATCCCTAAATTAATGGGATTGACCCCCATGTGATATATCCCAACAATCACCCCCTATATCACATATGGGGTAATTACTCCGCCACACATCACCAGCACCTCCTTACAAAATGCTCGCATCCCTTCAACTGGAGTGCCCACAAAGCTCACCCTTTGCAACAGTTTGAAAAACCGCAAACACATCATCATTGGCCATCACCAAAACTAGCTTGCACATACCTCGAATCCACACGGTGTCACCCCCGATTCGAACAATACGACCAATACATGCATGTGCAATTGCCCCGAGTTAATTATACGCATTAACTCCACCAGAGAAGAGCCTCGACCTCTCCTTCTCCCAAAACAGGATTTCCCCTCACCATTGTCTGAACCGTGAAAATAAACCATTCACCCCACTTGCAAGAATTTTCCATCGAGATCTTGGGAGTATAACTCTACCAACCAGACGACAAAAACCATCCACATTTCTCTCAACCGCTGTGTGTGATTTCAGCAACAATATTAGATTCCTCCGCAACTTTGGGATCAATATCACACCACCCAAATAGCGAACCTGCTCCAAAAAATATTTGATCAACGTTCCTACGTGCAGTATCCTAACAATTACCTCTGTCGGATAATTGCGCCTGTGTCTGCCCCCGTCTTCTTGGAACCCATCAAATTATTTTCTCCAGAAGCACATACTTACCGTACCCGGAATCTAACAACCCAAGAGAAATGTCCGTATGAGTGGAATGTGAGAACCTCTCCACCATACGCAACCTGCTACAATCATAGTAGCATCAAAATTATTTTTCTCCCCCAGATCCCAACCTGCTGCAATTTACATAGGATCTATCACCAAAAAAAATAATAATAATTTTCAATCCATACAGAATTTTACAAATCTGTACCCACCAATGAATCCGCAGCGCCCAAAAAACCTTAGGACATCTCTGACCCGAATTTCAAGTAACATAGCTATGCACACTAACTACTTGAAATTCCAACCAATCAAGAGTCTTGATTTCGTTGCACCTTGCCACATGGGATCACCACCTGTCAAATCCAAATCAAAACCCATGATTCCATGATCCACGTATGTCAACACTTTAAGGCTTAGTTTGGCCCCCATGTGGCTTTTTAAAAGGAGCTTATGAAATTTATTACTAAGTTCTTTGATAATTTTATACAAGTGACACACTACTCTTCAAAAAGACACCATGAAACCAAAAAGCAACCTTGAGCTTTTAAAAGCTCCATTCTAGAGCTTTTAAAAGCTCCCTCCAAAAAAGCCCTAAGTTCAATTTTTGCAAAGCTCATAAACTAGTTACCAAATGAATTAACATGAAATTGGGCTTTAAAAAAGGAGAAGCACCACGTGGGGGCCAAACTAAGCCTAAAAGTCAAATCAAAACTTTGAAATTTGGCTTTAAATGCTCAACAAACAATACTGCAGTAATGCATCCACGATATCACGCCGTAACGTCCTAATGCTTGCTGTCTTCATTGCATTTTTTTTTCTTTTCTGCTTTTCTTTTACCACCATGCTGTTAATTACTGTTCATGTGTGTGTGTTTATTTGGGGGAATTTGATTCCGCGTGTTAAATTCCCAAACCGTGAACACCCCTACGACAACCAGAGACGACTTAGAGTGACGACGAAAGATTTAAATTTCGAGCATGGGCATGTCAAGAAAGAAGCTATAATTATTACTCATCAATTTTTTTTTTTTTGTATACTAATCTAACTTAAATTTACACTACATGAAAATATCCCACCGAAGTTGTTCTAACAAAAATATATAAGAAATCAATGGGATAGATGACTCTCTGTAAGTTTCATTGTGTGGGCTATCACCTACTCCCTCCGTCTCATAATAAATGTTCACATTTTCTTTTTTGGATGTCCCACAATAAGTGTCTATTTTTCTAAATTGGCATATAGCTTTTACTTATTTTCCAAAACTACCCTTATAATAAAGACAAAAAATCATTTATTTGTGGTTCCAAAACAAGCAAAAAGTCAAACACCCATCACATCTAAGGGTAAAATTGGAAAGTGACTCTTTAATGAATCAAATAAATTAATATAATACAAAATTCTTAAACATTGTACAAAAAAAAAAAAATAGACACTTATTATGAGACGGAGGGAGTATAAATTAAGCAGATTCCCAATGTGTGTTGCTACAAAAATTGTCTCCTTCCCTGGCTTCCCATTAGGAAAATCAACAAGTCATATAAGAAATAGTGATATCGCAAGACAATTATTGCGAAACAAAATTTTTATTGCCTTGTCCCAATCACCAGTCCCTCCGTACAATCTACTAAAAACCAACTTACAATTAAGTATTCTATCTTTACTATGGATAGGGACCTACGAATTGGTTGTACAAAGTGCATTAGTGTATAGAAAATTTTCCGAATTTGATTTATCATCTTTGGATTTCATTTGTTAAAGAGTAAAGATTGGGACACACTCAAAGACATAATTTTTTGGACACAATCTAAGAGATGTGTCTATAGTAATGTTGTAACTTTGTGCCAATAAAGTGTAATTATTAGTGTATGTATGGTACACAAAATTACTTAATTGTGCCAAAAAAAATTCCCAAGTTTGGTTGTGAGTAGATCTTCCAACAATTTCCTTCTACTTTCCCACACCCTTCACAAGGCAATGACAATTTTGTATCGCAATAATTGTCTTGCGATATCACTATTTCTTATTTGACTTGTTGATTTTCCTAATGGGAAGGCAGGGAAGGAGACAATTTTTTCAAGTCTTGCGATATCACTATTTCTTATTTGACTTGAGATGCAACCAATCAATTTCAAATAGGCTTAATTACATTTTGCGCCGCACCCTTTTAGTTGTCTTTTATGTTAATTTAGTCTCTGTAGTTTAGAAAGTATCATTTTAGTCCTTATAATTTTATAAGTTTGTTATTTTAGTTCCTTAAATACTTTTTCTGACAAATTTTTTCCTTTCAATGACAAAATTATTCGTCACTAAATGACATATTGGACTTATTTGACACACTTATAAAACTACAAAGACTAAAATGTCACTTTTCAAATTATAGGGACCAATCTAACACAGATGACAAACTACAAGAGTATAAAATGTATTTAACCCTTTTGAAATACAGAGTGTCATCAACCCCATTGATTTCTTATTTTTGTTAGGAAGTTGCCTGACAATAACATCACATTTTCTTATAAATAACTCTATCTTCACAAATTTGAATTTCAAATACTTTAACTATTGTATTTCATCTATGCAGTAATTAGTGATACTACATACCTCTGTATCTGTATGTAATACAATTGACAAAATATTTTGATTCCAAATTTAGCATATAAATTTGGAAGACAAAAAATTACCCTTTTCTTACCATTTTACTTAGGAAGTTACCTTGCAATAACATCACAATTTCTTATTTGACTTGGGAAGTTGCCCTGACATCCACATTTTCTTATTTGCTTACACGTTTTTCAAGTGGAGGAGGATAACTAGTGATTAAAAAAAAAAAAATTAAGATTTCCATCTTTTGATCGCAAAGTATGAAAATTTTATTTCACAAAAGGCAAGTTCACAACGAACAAATACAAAACAGAAGAAGAAAAAAATACATGATAAATCACAGTAATTTTTTGGTTTGTAGTGCAATCTCCAAAACTATGATATCGTAAACTGTGGTGTAGCCCAAACACGACTGAGCCGTCTGAAGGAGAAAGCCGTCCACAACCACAACAAAAATCCGAGCTTCAAAACCACCTTGACTGCGAAGAGGCCTTGAACAAACAACAGATCTAACGCAGATCTGTGTGGAACAGGGCCAGATCCAACCACGGAATACGAAGACAAAGAGATCTTATAGCATCAATCAACCAAACCAAACAAAAAATAAAACCAACCCTCAACAAGGAGGGACAAAGGCCGCAACAACGAGGGACAGAACTCCCAACAAAGAGGGATAAACCCCCTCACAGGAGGGGACATATTATTGAAAGCAACAAAAAATAACAAAGAAAATGGTTAAAGGCTCTCCCATAATAGATGAGAGAGCCCCTTAGAGACGGCCGAAAAGAGAACATAGAAGTTAGATAGAAGGGAGAGAAAACCTAATTTTATTTTGGAGTGTTCTAAAGAGAGTTGATTTCCATCATAAAATTATGACCACACAATTCAACTTCAAAGAGGCTGCCAAGCATTTGGCAACCCTAGCAACCATGCTTTTTGAATAATTCATTCATTTTCATGATTTTGAAGAGTTTCCTGTGAACATGTGACACGGAATTGGAGGAAACCAGAAATCACCCTAACCAAAATGTTATTATGTGGGGCCTTAAATACTAGTGTAGATAACGTTACCATACGAGGCCTTAAATACTGGTGCAGAAAACACTCATGGATTTTTAACTAACTAGTATAAGGCGGGCTTAAAAAAACCATGCTATTTGGTGGGTTTATTGTTCTTGGTAATTTGTAGAACTTTTGGGTTCAATTAGGATCTCTTTTGTTTGTTTACCCTTTTGTAGTATTTTTGTGAGGCTTTGTTTAAGAGATTAATTTGATTTGTTTTTGAGTTCTTTGAGAGTGCGTTCAACTCTCTTTGGTATATTGTAATCATCTGTTTGATAGTGTAATTGTTCCTTTGCTGCGATGTGTGTGTAGACACCTCATTTTTGTCCACCAAAAAGAAATTACTGTTGCTGGGGGCTCACCAAGCACGTGAATCGACAAAAAATAGCTTCAAAGTCCAAACAGGACACCCAAAGGTTAAAACGACGACCTGAACTGCGCTGACACAAACATATAGCATTCCGGGACGTGAACATTTCAGTTAATTATGTGAACATTAACTTCTCAAAAAAAAATTTTATGTGACCATTAAGGCTATTGATCGGTTTTTTTATGTGGAAAAACCGAGAAAAATCGACCGAAAACCGACCGTGAACACCCCTACGACAACCAGAGACGACTTAGAGTGACGACGAAAGATTTAAATTTCGAGCATGGGCATGTCAAGAAAGAAGCTATAATTATTACTCATCATTTTTTTTTTTGTATACTAATCTAACTTAAATTTACACTACATGAAAATATCCCACCGAAGTTGTTCTAACAAAAATATATAAGAAATCAATGGGATAGATGACTCTCTGTAAGTTTCATTGTGTGGGCTATCACCTACTCCCTCCGTCTCATAATAAATGTTCACATTTTCTTTTTTGGATGTCCCACAATAAGTGTCCATTTTTCTAAATTGGCATATAGCTTTTACTTATTTTCCAAAACTACCCTTATAATAAAGACAAAAAATCATTTATTTGTGGTTCCAAAACAAGCAAAAAGTCAAACACCCATCACATCTAAGGGTAAAATTGGAAAGTGACTCTTTAATGAATCAAATAAATTAATATAATACAAAATTCTTAAACATTGTACAAAAAAAAAAAAATAGACACTTATTATGAGACGGAGGGAGTATAAATTAAGCAGATTCCCAATGTGTGTTGCTACAAAAATTGTCTCCTTCCCTGGCTTCCCATTAGGAAAATCAACAAGTCATATAAGAAATAGTGATATCGCAAGACAATTATTGCGAAACAAAATTTTTATTGCCTTGTCCCAATCACCAGTCCCTCCGTACAATCTACTAAAAACCAACTTACAATTAAGTATTCTATCTTTACTATGGATAGGGACCTACGAATTGGTTGTACAAAGTGCATTAGTGTATAGAAAATTTTCCGAATTTGATTTATCATCTTTGGATTTCATTTGTTAAAGAGTAAAGATTGGGACACACTCAAAGACATAATTTTTTGGACACAATCTAAGAGATGTGTCTATAGTAATGTTGTAACTTTGTGCCAATAAAGTGTAATTATTAGTGTATGTATGGTACACAAAATTACTTAATTGTGCCAAAAAAAATTCCCAAGTTTGGTTGTGAGTAGATCTTCCAACAATTTCCTTCTACTTTCCCACACCCTTCACAAGGCAATGACAATTTTGTATCGCAATAATTGTCTTGCGATATCACTATTTCTTATTTGACTTGTTGATTTTCCTAATGGGAAGGCAGGGAAGGAGACAATTTTTTCAAGTCTTGCGATATCACTATTTCTTATTTGACTTGAGATGCAACCAATCAATTTCAAATAGGCTTAATTACATTTTGCGCCGCACCCTTTTAGTTGTCTTTTATGTTAATTTAGTCTCTGTAGTTTAGAAAGTATCATTTTAGTCCTTATAATTTTATAAGTTTGTTATTTTAGTTCCTTAAATACTTTTTCTGACAAATTTTTTCCTTTCAATGACAAAATTATTCGTCACTAAATGACATATTGGACTTATTTGACACACTTATAAAACTACAAAGACTAAAATGTCACTTTTCAAATTATAGGGACCAATCTAACACAGGTGACAAACTACAAGGGTATAAAATGTATTTAACCCTTTTGAAATACAGAGTGTCATCAACCCCATTGATTTCTTATTTTTGTTAGGAAGTTGCCTGACAATAACATCACATTTTCTTATAAATAACTCTATCTTCACAAATTTAAATTTCAAATACTTTAACTATTGTATTTCATCTATGCAGTAATTAGTGATACTACATACCTCTGTATCTGTATGTAATACAATTGACAAAATATTTTGATTTCAAATTTAGCATATAAATTTGGAAGACAAAAAATTACCCTTTTCTTACCATTTTACTTAGGAAGTTACCTTGCAATAACATCACAATTTCTTATTTGACTTGGGAAGTTGCCCTGACATCCACATTTTCTTATTTGCTTACACGTTTTTCAAGTGGAGGAGGATAACTAGTGATTAAAAAAAAAAAATTAAGATTTCCATCTTTTGATCGCAAAGTATGAAAATTTTATTTCACAAAAGGCAAGTTCACAACGAACAAATACAAAACAGAAGAAGAAAAAAATACATGATAAATCACAGTAATTTTTTGGTTTGTACTGCAATCTCCAAAACTATGATATCGTAAACTGTGGTGTAGCCCAAACACGACTGAGCCGTCTGAAGGAGAAAGCCGTCCACAACCACAACAAAAATCCGAGCTTCAAAACCACCTTGACTGGGAAGAGGCCTTGAACAAACAACAGATCTAACGCAGATCTGTGTGGAACAGGGCCAGATCCAACCACGGAATACGAAGACAAAGAGATCTTATTGCATCAATCAACCAAACCAAACAAAAAATAAAACCAACCCTCAACAAGGAGGGACAAAGGCCGCAACAACGAGGGACAGAACTCCCAACAAAGAGGGATAAACCCCCTCACAGGAGGGGACATATTATTGAAAGCAACAAAAAATAACAAAGAAAATGGTTAAAGGCTCTCCCATAATAGATGAGAGAGCCCCTTAGAGACGGCCGAAAAGAGAACATAGAAGTTAGATAGAAGGGAGAGAAAACCTAATTTTATTTTGGAGTGTTCTAAAGAGAGTTGATTTCCATCATAAAATTATGACCACACAATTCAACTTCAAAGAGGCTGCCAAGCATTTGGCAACCCTAGCAACCATGCTTTTTGAATAATTCATTCATTTTCATGATTTTGAAGAGTTTCCTGTGAACATGTGACACGGAATTGGAGGAAACCAGAAATCACCCTAACCAAAATGTTATTATGTGGGGCCTTAAATACTAGTGTAGATAACGTTACCATACGAGGCCTTAAATACTGGTGCAGAAAACACTCATGGATTTTTAACTAACTAGTATAAGGCGGGCTTAAAAAAACCATGCTATTTGGTGGGTTTATTGTTCTTGGTAATTTGTAGAACTTTTGGGTTCAATTAGGATCTCTTTTGTTTGTTTACCCTTTTGTAGTATTTTTGTGAGGCTTTGTTTAAGAGATTAATTTGATTTGTTTTTGAGTTCTTTGAGAGTGCTTTCAACTCTCTTTGGTATATTGTAATCATCTGTTTGATAGTGTAATTGTTCCTTTGCTGCGATGTGTGTGTAGACACCTCATTTTTGTCCACCAAAAAGAAATTACTGTTGCTGGGGGCTCACCAAGCACGTGAATCGACAAAAAATAGCTTCAAAGTCCAAACAGGACACCCAAAGGTTAAAACGACGACCTGAACTGCGCTGACACAAACATATAGCATTCCGGGACGTGAACATTTCAGTTAATTATGTGAACATTAACTTCTCAAAAAAAAATTTTATGTGACCATTAAGGCTATTGATCGGTTTTTTTATGTGGAAAAACCGAGAAAAATCGACCGAAAACCTGTTGGGAATTTAACACGCGGAATCAAATTCCCCCAAATAAACACACACACATGAACAGTAATTAAACATGCACACCAAAGAAAAGACACACAGATTTCTACGTGGTTCGGCCAAACACCTGCCTACGTCCACACCCGAGAGATTCATTCTTTCACTATTGAGTAAAATATGGTACAAGCTTACATGGATTAAATCACATAACCCAAATACAAAACCCTTGTACTCTCCCCACTCAATACCCCAAAGAACCTGACACAATTAATCACTGTAACATAGAGAAATCACAGAGATAAAGAAATACTCATCCCTACCTCACATCTCTATCATTGTGAACAACCCTCACAGAAAACCTCAATGATTAATATCTCTCTCACCCTAGACCATGCACCCCCATGAGGGGAGACCCCCAACTTGGTACACAAGGGCTTCAATAAATTCCTATACGACATCCCTATATATAGAGTTTACAACCCATTACTTATTGAACAAGTAATACAACTCTATCATAAAGGAAACCAAATCAGAATAGGAATCTAGCCAAATCCCAATCCCTAAATTAATGGGATTGACCCCCATGTGATATATCCCAACAATCACCCCCTATATCACATATGGGGTAATTACTCCGCCACACATCACCAGCACCTCCTTACAAAATGCTCGCATCCCTTCAACTGGAGTGCCCACAAAGCTCACCCTTTGCAACAGTTTGAAAAACCGCAAACACATCATCATTGGCCATCACCAAAACTAGCTTGCACATACCTCGAATCCACACGGTGTCACCCCCGATTCGAACAATACGACCAATACATGCATGTGCAATTGCCCCGAGTTAATTATACGCATTAACTCCACCAGAGAAGAGCCTCGACCTCTCCTTCTCCCAAAACAGGATTTCCCCTCACCATTGTCTGAACCGTGAAAATAAACCATTCACCCCACTTGCAAGAATTTTCCATCGAGATCTTGGGAGTATAACTCTACCAACCAGACGACAAAAACCATCCACATTTCTCTCAACCGCTGTGTGTGATTTCAGCAACAATATTAGATTCCTCCGCAACTTTGGGATCAATATCACACCACCCAAATAGCGAACCTGCTCCAAAAAATATTTGATCAACGTTCCTACGTGCAGTATCCTAACAATTACCTCTGTCGGATAATTGCGCCTGTGTCTGCCCCCGTCTTCTTGGAACCCATCAAATTATTTTCTCCAGAAGCACATACTTACCGTACCCGGAATCTAACAACCCAAGAGAAATGTCCGTATGAGTGGAATGTGAGAACCTCTCCACCATACGCAACCTGCTACAATCATAGTAGCATCAAAATTATTTTTCTCCCCCAGATCCCAACCTGCTGCAATTTACATAGGATCTATCACCAAAAAAAATAATAATAATTTTCAATCCATACAGAATTTTACAAATCTGTACCCACCAATGAATCCGCAGCGCCCAAAAAACCTTAGGACATCTCTGACCCGAATTTCAAGTAACATAGCTATGCACACTAACTACTTGAAATTCCAACCAATCAAGAGTCTTGATTTCGTTGCACCTTGCCACATGGGATCACCACCTGTCAAATCCAAATCAAAACCCATGATTCCATGATCCACGTATGTCAACACTTTAAGGCTTAGTTTGGCCCCCATGTGGCTTTTTAAAAGGAGCTTATGAAATTTATTACTAAGTTCTTTGATAATTTTATACAAGTGACACACTACTCTTCAAAAAGACACCATGAAACCAAAAAGCAACCTTGAGCTTTTAAAAGCTCCATTCTAGAGCTTTTAAAAGCTCCCTCCAAAAAAGCCCTAAGTTCAATTTTTGCAAAGCTCATAAACTAGTTACCAAATGAATTAACATGAAATTGGGCTTTAAAAAAGGAGAAGCACCACGTGGGGGCCAAACTAAGCCTAAAAGTCAAATCAAAACTTTGAAATTTGGCTTTAAATGCTCAACAAACAATACTGCAGTAATGCATCCACGATATCACGCCGTAACGTCCTAATGCTTGCTGTCTTCATTGCATTTTTTTTTCTTTTCTGCTTTTCTTTTACCACCATGCTGTTAATTACTGTTCATGTGTGTGTGTTTATTTGGGGGAATTTGATTCCGCGTGTTAAATTCCCAAACCGTGAACACCCCTACGACAACCAGAGACGACTTAGAGTGACGACGAAAGATTTAAATTTCGAGCATGGGCATGTCAAGAAAGAAGCTATAATTATTACTCATCATTTTTTTTTTTTGTATACTAATCTAACTTAAATTTACACTACATGAAAATATCCCACCGAAGTTGTTCTAACAAAAATATATAAGAAATCAATGGGATAGATGACTCTCTGTAAGTTTCATTGTGTGGGCTATCACCTACTCCCTCCGTCTCATAATAAATGTTCACATTTTCTTTTTTGGATGTCCCACAATAAGTGTCCATTTTTCTAAATTGGCATATAGCTTTTACTTATTTTCCAAAACTACCCTTATAATAAAGACAAAAAATCATTTATTTGTGGTTCCAAAACAAGCAAAAAGTCAAACACCCATCACATCTAAGGGTAAAATTGGAAAGTGACTCTTTAATGAATCAAATAAATTAATATAATACAAAATTCTTAAACATTGTACAAAAAAAAAAAAAATAGACACTTATTATGAGACGGAGGGAGTATAAATTAAGCAGATTCCCAATGTGTGTTGCTACAAAAATTGTCTCCTTCCCTGGCTTCCCATTAGGAAAATCAACAAGTCATATAAGAAATAGTGATATCGCAAGACAATTATTGCGAAACAAAATTTTTATTGCCTTGTCCCAATCACCAGTCCCTCCGTACAATCTACTAAAAACCAACTTACAATTAAGTATTCTATCTTTACTATGGATAGGGACCTACGAATTGGTTGTACAAAGTGCATTAGTGTATAGAAAATTTTCCGAATTTGATTTATCATCTTTGGATTTCATTTGTTAAAGAGTAAAGATTGGGACACACTCAAAGACATAATTTTTTGGACACAATCTAAGAGATGTGTCTATAGTAATGTTGTAACTTTGTGCCAATAAAGTGTAATTATTAGTGTATGTATGGTACACAAAATTACTTAATTGTGCCAAAAAAAATTCCCAAGTTTGGTTGTGAGTAGATCTTCCAACAATTTCCTTCAACTTTCCCACACCCTTCACAAGGCAATGACAATTTTGTATCGCAATAATTGTCTTGCGATATCACTATTTCTTATTTGACTTGTTGATTTTCCTAATGGGAAGGCAGGGAAGGAGACAATTTTTTCAAGTCTTGCGATATCACTATTTCTTATTTGACTTGAGATGCAACCAATCAATTTCAAATAGGCTTAATTACATTTTGCGCCGCACCCTTTTAGTTGTCTTTTATGTTAATTTAGTCTCTGTAGTTTAGAAAGTATCATTTTAGTCCTTATAATTTTATAAGTTTGTTATTTTAGTTCCTTAAATACTTTTTCTGACAAATTTTTTCCTTTCAATGACAAAATTATTCGTCACTAAATGACATATTGGACTTATTTGACACACTTATAAAACTACAAAGACTAAAATGTCACTTTTCAAATTATAGGGACCAATCTAACACAGGTGACAAACTACAAGGGTATAAAATGTATTTAACCCTTTTGAAATACAGAGTGTCATCAACCCCATTGATTTCTTATTTTTGTTAGGAAGTTGCCTGACAATAACATCACATTTTCTTATAAATAACTCTATCTTCACAAATTTAAATTTCAAATACTTTAACTATTGTATTTCATCTATGCAGTAATTAGTGATACTACATACCTCTGTATCTGTATGTAATACAATTGACAAAATATTTTGATTTCAAATTTAGCATATAAATTTGGAAGACAAAAAATTACCCTTTTCTTACCATTTTACTTAGGAAGTTACCTTGCAATAACATCACAATTTCTTATTTGACTTGGGAAGTTGCCCTGACATCCACATTTTCTTATTTGCTTACACGTTTTTCAAGTGGAGGAGGATAACTAGTGATTAAAAAAAAAAAATTAAGATTTCCATCTTTTGATCGCAAAGTATGAAAATTTTATTTCACAAAAGGCAAGTTCACAACGAACAAATACAAAACAGAAGAAGAAAAAAATACATGATAAATCACAGTAATTTTTTGGTTTGTACTGCAATCTCCAAAACTATGATATCGTAAACTGTGGTGTAGCCCAAACACGACTGAGCCGTCTGAAGGAGAAAGCCGTCCACAACCACAACAAAAATCCGAGCTTCAAAACCACCTTGACTGGGAAGAGGCCTTGAACAAACAACAGATCTAACGCAGATCTGTGTGGAACAGGGCCAGATCCAACCACGGAATACGAAGACAAAGAGATCTTATTGCATCAATCAACCAAACCAAACAAAAAATAAAACCAACCCTCAACAAGGAGGGACAAAGGCCGCAACAACGAGGGACAGAACTCCCAACAAAGAGGGATAAACCCCCTCACAGGAGGGGACATATTATTGAAAGCAACAAAAAATAACAAAGAAAATGGTTAAAGGCTCTCCCATAATAGATGAGAGAGCCCCTTAGAGACGGCCGAAAAGAGAACATAGAAGTTAGATAGAAGGGAGAGAAAACCTAATTTTATTTTGGAGTGTTCTAAAGAGAGTTGATTTCCATCATAAAATTATGACCACACAATTCAACTTCAAAGAGGCTGCCAAGCATTTGGCAACCCTAGCAACCATGCTTTTTGAATAATTCATTCATTTTCATGATTTTGAAGAGTTTCCTGTGAACATGTGACACGGAATTGGAGGAAACCAGAAATCACCCTAACCAAAATGTTATTATGTGGGGCCTTAAATACTAGTGTAGATAACGTTACCATACGAGGCCTTAAATACTGGTGCAGAAAACACTCATGGATTTTTAACTAACTAGTATAAGGCGGGCTTAAAAAAACCATGCTATTTGGTGGGTTTATTGTTCTTGGTAATTTGTAGAACTTTTGGGTTCAATTAGGATCTCTTTTGTTTGTTTACCCTTTTGTAGTATTTTTGTGAGGCTTTGTTTAAGAGATTAATTTGATTTGTTTTTGAGTTCTTTGAGAGTGCTTTCAACTCTCTTTGGTATATTGTAATCATCTGTTTGATAGTGTAATTGTTCCTTTGCTGCGATGTGTGTGTAGACACCTCATTTTTGTCCACCAAAAAGAAATTACTGTTGCTGGGGGCTCACCAAGCACGTGAATCGACAAAAAATAGCTTCAAAGTCCAAACAGGACACCCAAAGGTTAAAACGACGACCTGAACTGCGCTGACACAAACATATAGCATTCCGGGACGTGAACATTTCAGTTAATTATGTGAACATTAACTTCTCAAAAAAAAAATTTATGTGACCATTAAGGCCTTGTTTGGCTACTATGGCACATTTTTTTTTCTTTGGATTTAAAGACTTGCCAAACAATACATTGTACCTATTGCAGGGCCGGTCCCGAGTATTTGGAGGCCCGGTACGAACTACTAAAAGGGAGGCCCTTATACGGGGGTTCGGGTGCAGTGCCCCTAGGCGATTATTTGGGGGGTCTATTTATACATAATTGGCAATTTTTTTAGGGTTTACTTATATATAATTGACAATTTTTTTGGGGTCTACTAATAATATAAGTCTCTTTGTGAAACTTAAACATTGCATGGTGTCTTTCAAAATTCTAGAGGGGCTTATTTCTAAAACTCAAAAAATCTTACACTAAAAGTGTAATTTTTAAAATTCTAAGGGCATTTGCTTTTGAGTTTTATATATATCTACATTAATATATATAGTTAATGACACTAAATTGGGCCTTGGGGAAGGCTTAAATGTAAAATACTAAAAAATCTCAAGGTAAAAATGTAATTATAAAAATTTCATGGAGGCCCTCAAAATTTTGTGAACTTTGATGGCCCGAGGCTTTTTTTTCTTCTTCTTACCAGCCTTGAACCCCTGACCTCTGATTAGGGAATAAACCCACATTCCAACTAGGTACAAGGTAAGCCGGTTGATAGCCCGAGGCGGTTGCCCCTTTTGCCCCCCCTTGAGCCGACCATGTCCATGTGAGCGGATAAATGATGGTCGAAGCAAGCAAAAATGGATGTAGTGATTACAGATGGAGAATGTGATGGTGATTGATCAGAGTAGTACTTAGTACTTTTGTCTTCTGAATTTTTTACCCTTCTCATTACCGTGGGACTAATATATACATGATCTATCACTGTTTCAATTCATTTTCAAACTCATCACTTTTTAAAGTCACTAGTTCAAGTAGCGACTTCACCAATTAAAAATCCGTAGAAGTCGCTAGTCCAACTCGCGATTTCTGGCCGCAATAAGAAGTTACTAGTTGAACTAGCGGCTTTTGTTGATATATACAATAGAATCTCTCCAAGAAAGAAGTAGGAAGAAGTGAAAAGTAATAGTCCAACTCGTGACTTCTGGCCTCAACGAGAAGTCGCTAGTTGAACTTACGACTTTTGTTGATATATACAATAGAATCTCTCCAAGAAAGAAGTAGGAAGAAGTGATAAGTAAAAGTCGCTAGTTGACTAGTGACTTCTCGTTGCGGCCAGAAGTCGCGAGTTGGATTAGCGACTTTTATAAAAAAAATTTGGTGAAGTCATTATTTCAACTAACGACTTTAAAAAAGTGATGAATTTGGGAAATAAGTTTAAACAGTGATGGGTCATATATATATTGGTCCCACAGTAATGGGTTGGGTAAAAAATTCTCTATCTTCTACCTTATTTTTACCAGGTACGGACCTTTCTATATCTATAATAAAATATTAAACTTAGGGTAAAATGGTAAAAGAGCAGTTATCGTTAATATCTTAAACTTGAGGCATGTGATTGGGCCAAACCTCAACGGTGGGTAATATATACCCATAGGAGGTGGCTACCAAGTGGAATGGTAGTTTAGTCCGTATGGGTGCGGACGGTTTTCCACCATTGGATTGCTGTCCGAGGATTGGTGAAATCTAGACGAATTATTTAAAAACCAAAGTGGTTTTGGAAATCCACCCTTGCAACTTACACAATCGGTCACTACTGGGGAGACAACTTGCATGGCAGGCCCATCTCTCTCTCTCTCTCTCTCCACTTTTTAACCACAAATTTTCTTAAGAATACATTTTTGCTCACCCCAAAATTGTTGACCCATTGCTTACCCAACTCTCTTATTGGTTAATGCAGTGAGACCAAGAATAAAAAGGACTAATTAATGGTAAAAAGTCATGGGTCTCACTGTATTAGTCAATGAGAGAGTTGGGTGAGTAATGGGTGAGCAATTTTGGGGTGAGCAAAACTCCACTCTTTTCTTAATTGTAGTATTTATCTATTATTTTAGAATAATGCTATGCTTCTCCAATCTTAATTCCAAATTACATCTCAAGTGATGTGGCAGTTGAACCACTTTCAATAATGATGGAACCAATTTAACATCATCTAATCAAAATTCAGTGGGCCCACTGCCGCATCATTTAGGATGTGAATTTGATATTAGGATTTGGAAAGCATACTATTACTCATTATTTTATTACACTTACAATACTATTAAAAACAATGCTACAGTTTTCAAATTTGAATTCCAAATTTAGTTATCCAATACTTTGTTAGTTGTACTACATGTAGTGTGGACTAAACGTATTCATACTGCAAAAATTCATAAGATATTAAATTTAATACCCGATTAAAAATATTTAACTATATTTAGTAAATATATTAAATAATTAAAGAGATATTTCAAATGGATTAAATAATAAGGTGGACTACAAAAGTAAAAATATTACATTGCTTCATCCAAAACTAAAGATTAAATTACTATGAGATTAGAGTATTAAAAATAATAACATTTTAAAAAGATTGGGTAAAATTTGACAAATAGTCATTTTAATCTACTTTTTATGCAACGTATCACTTACGTTAATACTATATCATTCAAAATGAGCTTAAACAAGATCAAAACTATCAGAAAATACTCTACACAGGTAAAATCACTACTCACATAAATCAGGTAACGTCAAATAACATTTAATCACATAAATGTTATTTAATCATGCCACATCCTCATGGATTATCAATTTCTCATGTCCTCAATTGGCACCCATCGTTAACCCACTGTCACGCCCCGTAGTAGCAAAAATAGAGAAAATAAATTTCTTTTTGGACCCGTAGGCCATGACAGTTGAAAGTCACCATATTGTCTATAACCAAAGTCAAACCATCAGAGTAATAGAATAAATTGCGCATTGGAAAGTTCAAAGTTCGATATATATAATCAGAGTCCAATACTAACTATTACAAAATCAAGAATGTTTGTAGAAACATAAAAATAGAGTATTACGGCAACATACGCCGATATAAATGTAACTATTATAGAGTCTCTAAAAAAAATAAACATAAACTATCTACGGCAAGCTCCAAGTCTTCAGCTTGCGAAGTAGTCAGCACCAGCATAGCCTCCGTCATCGTAGGCTCCATTCTCGTAGTCTATATCCATGTATGCATCTCCTGCATTCTCATAACCCTGGCCAGCTGGACGTAGAATATCCAGCGGCATAAACACCGTCAGCTACGAAAGCCAAGTGAAAGCAAATACTAACAGAGTATCTATAGATTTGCAGTGTATAAAACAACAGCATCACTAATGATCATCTCATCGTTCGTACTCATGTATACACCAACTCAATATATAACAACGGATGTCGTCCCAACCAATTCCGAACATAACATAGACTCTTGGGTCTACATTAATCAGACACGTAGTCCCATACCTATGGTCTGTCAAATCCTGACACACAGTCCCATCTCTCTGGCCAACCCGCCTTGATGTACTCTGTCCAATCCGCCCCTGATACATCTTGGCCTACACGTCCAACCAATACGCTCGATACATTATGGCCAAACCGCCTAGACATACATCTCTTCCACCATTTCATTCCTCCTAGTCTCGGTCATGGACTAAAGTGGCATCCCTTAGCCTCTGCCGAATCTCCCGTCTCGGACTGAGGCGATGTACCTTTAGCCTCTATTGGACTAGGTTCATGATGTATTCTTCTTAGTCTCGGTCCTGGACTAAAGTGACATATTCCTGTAGTCTCTATTCGGATCTCCCGTCCCGGTCATGGACTAAGGTAATATTCCTTTAGCCTCTGTTGGGCTAAGATGATAGCATCGGCATAACTCTCAGTCTCAGTCTTGGACTAACGTGACCATGCCCTTGTCTCTATCGGATCTCTCATGTCTCGGTCATGGGCAAGGCGGCATTCTGTTAGTCTCTATCGGACTAGGGTGCTAGCCACATTATCGTTCTCACAAATATGTATCCATTCGTCTCTCTCGTGTACTAAGGCGATGCCAACCATTTATCACTTAGTCTCTCTCGTGGACTAAGGCGATTCCAACCGTTTATCCCTTAGTCTCTCCCGTGACTAAGGCAATGCCTACTAATATATCCCTTCTCTTGGATTACGGCAATGCCTACTAATATATCCCTTAGTCTCTCTTGTGGACTAAGGCAATATACGCACACCGCAACCCACATTATACGATTTTCGTGATCGCATTTCCCACGCACCAATCATAAATAGTATCGACCTCTGTGGTCGATAGACCCACTGCTATGCACGTCGGCTTCTCAATTCGCTTAACAATATTATATCATCATTATACAATTGGTTCCACTGTTCAATGCATTAAGTCCATTATTCCACGTGTGTAATTCAAATACAACTTCTATCAATCATTGCATGATAACATACAGCTTAACAGTTTATCGGATATAAACAAACTAAACATTCAACATTATGTCAAGTACGATCGATTGAACTCACTTCAATCGATTGAGGTAAATCTAGGTTCGATCGATCGACGTCATTTCGATCGATTGAACTAAGTTCGATCGCTTGAGATTAGTCTGTGCTCAATCGATCAAAAGCAGTTTGATCGATTGAGAAGGGGTTTTCTTCCCAAACTGAACTGGACCATTCATGCACATGCGGGGTCCATTCTATCTTACCAAAACATATATATAGTAACATATCTACGCTACTAAGTGAGTATAGGTACTCACCGTTAACGTCGGTGACACCGGCTAGCTCGAGGTAGTTGCGGGTGGTCTCGGGGTGATCTCCTCTCTCTCCTCTTTCTCTTTCTCCTTCTCCTTCTCTATCTCTCTGTCTCTTCCTTCTGCTCCTCCTCTTTTTCTTCTCTTTCTCTTCTTAAGAGTGTGTGTGAGTGTTTATGAGTTGTGTGTATATATATGTCCAGTGTGTGTGTATATATATAAGTATGAGTGTGTGTCTATAAACTATATATATCTCTCTCCTCTAAAACTCAGCTAAAAACCCAGTGTAAGTGAGTGATACATATATATAGGGACGGGGAGGGTGCATGTGGCAGAACATGTATACTGAAAATACCAAATTCGATCGATCGAAGTAAGTTCGATCGATTAAGAACATGTCGGTCAGGGTTCGATCGATTGAGAAGGGTTCGATCACTTGAGAAAGGGTTCCACGTCATAATTCAGATCGGTAGAGGTTCGATCGCTTGAAGTGGGTTCGATCGATCGAAGAAACAAAAGTTCAATCGCTCGATAAAGGTTTGATCGATTGAAATTGACATTACAGGAAATGTAAATACCAACATACAGAATCTGATTTATATCAAAACGCAATGTAAGTACAACGAAAATACATTGTATTACACCCACAGTCAACCTCATCCACAATTAATCAACATTAATATTTCTCATTAAATCAATTATGTATTTTGAAATGAATGTATTTTTCAGGATGGGTGTGACACTTGTCACACCAAACACTAGAATGAAATGAACCCATGAATACCTATTCTACTTGTAAAATTGCATTAGGACTTTAAGAATGCCTTTCAAGAATGAATTAATTCCTTCGCACCTTTGCATGCTCTTCATACCGGCAAAGAATTGGCTACTCAAGTATGCCTCAGCCCAAATCGAACATGTTTCATACATCTCTGTTGATACAAAAACCAAACCCGATACAGTATTGATACAACATATTACAAGGTTAACATGTTTAAACTTAAGCTACTCCTACACCTAGTTTTTGCCCAGCCTGTTGAATCATTTCTTCGGGTCCTCACCGGCATGATCACCTACAATGGTTGTATAATAACCACTACAATATATAACCTATGTGCTTAGTGATAATAATTGAAAGGGTAGAAAGCATTTTGCCCCCTCAAACTATACACGCTCTTGCAATTCTCACCCCGAACTTTAAAAAGTTGCAATATCCCCCTTGAACTATATTTAAGGTTGCAATGTCCCCCCTAAACTATCGTCTGTATTGTAATGTTCCCCTTGAACTATCTTTCGTGTTGCAATATCAACCCTGTCATCACATTCTGTCAAGAAATGTGATGGGATGTGCTCATGTGAGACGCACATGGAAAATTTCAAGGGTATTTATGACATTTCACCTTCCGCTTCTAAATTAACAATCATAAATAATAAGAAATTTCTCACATGACCATTTTGCCCCCTCATAAATAATAAGAAAAACGATAGTTCCATCACATTTCTTGACGAAATGTGATGGTAGGGTTGACATTGCAACACGAAAGATAGTTTAGGGGGAATATTGCAACACAAATGATAGTTCAGGGCGGACATTTCAACTTTTTGAAGTTCAAGGGGGACATTGCAATCCAAAAGATAGTTCGGGGGGGGGGGGGGGGGGGGGGGGGGGACATTGCAACTTTTTAAAGTTCGTAGTGTGAATTGCAAAAGCGTGTATAGTTTAAGAGGGCAAAATGCTTTTTACCCTAATTGAAAACATGGATTAACTACAAGTCATAATCCACCACACTACAAAAAAGTATAGTCGTCAGGAGTACATTGTTGTCACCTTCAACATGCTGTAAAACAATATAATAAACTCAACACATGTCTCAATCGGGGACTGCTACATTGGCCACAACTAGGTTATGTTTAATGAAATTATGCGTGTTATATGGACAAGTATGCGTGTAATATGGACTATGTTTAAGGAAATTCGATTATTAAGAAATTATGTACCCTTATTGTTCCATGATTAAGAAATTTTGTACCCTTGTTATTCCATGATTAAGAAATTTTGTACCCTTATTGTTTCATGAATAAGATATTTTGTACCATTATTAAGAAATTATTGCTTACTCAACACTTATTGTTGCATACTTCTGAATAGTTCCTTAACAATGTAATCTTTTTTAATTAATTAAATTTTAATTTTTACAAAAAGTTTGAAAGTGACACATCTGAGTGAGTTATATGGACAATTCACTGGAAATGTCTGTAGTGATGTGACTAAACTTTCTGAGTAATGATGTCGACAACCTACGGTAGCTTTCAATAAAGTGACAAGTCTTCAATTTTTCAGTAATGGGACTAAAATTTCTAAGTGAGTGATTGATGTTGACAATTCTATGTACAGCTTATGGGTCATTGCTGTCACGCCCCGACGTAGCATAATTCAGGAAAGCATTTAATTTCCTTTATGGACTCGTAGGTCGTGACAAGTGAGTATGACCAATTGTCCCTGCAAATTATAACTGAACAACATTTCTAGAGCAAAGGATACTAACAAACCATAAGCTCCAAAATTAAAACTTACTAACTATTACAGCAGTCATAAACTTAGGCACAAAACGCCTTATTCAAAAGTCTAGAACTAGTTTATTACAACCCAAATAAAAGACATAGGAAATATAAAAAAGCCTCCTGGAAAGTCCCCTGCCTCTAACTAGCATAGTCGAAATACCCTGGCTGCTCCTGACCCTGAAAATCTGGACATACAGTCCAGGACGCATCAACGCCGTCAGCTTATGCAAGCTGGTGAGCAAAATAAACAAGTGCTTGCAATGTATATATAAGCAATTAAACAGTGGTGCAATTTAACTTAAAGAGCAATAGATTCAGGGTTCCAATTCTAACATAAGTCACGGGGGAATATAGTAAGCAATAAATATGCAACCGTGCATGAACAATGTAACATCTCATCTTTCTGACTCTTTTCTCTCAACAAACTTGATTCAACAAAACCATTATCTCAGATACCAGGAATAATATCCGATCGATATCCAAAATAGCACACCAAACCATCGCTTCAGATACCAGGAATAATATCCGATCAATATCTAAGCCGCACTCAATACCATCATTTCGGATACCAGGAATAATATCCGATCGATATCCGAAACAAGCGCCCTAGATACCAGGAATAATATCCGATCGATATCTAAGCCGTAACTCAATACCATCATTTCGGATACCAGGAATAATATCCGATCGATATTCGAAACAAGCGCCCTAGATACCAGGAATAATATCCGATCGATATCTAAGCCGTAACTCAATACCATCATTTCGGATACCAGGAATAATATCTGATCGATATCCGAAACAAGTGCCCTAGATACCAGGAATAATATCCAATCGATATCTAAACCGTAACTCAATACCATCATTTCGGATACCAGAAATAATATCCGATCAATATCCGAAACAAGCGCCCTAGATACCAGGAATAATATCCGATCGATATCTAAGCCGTACACGACACTGTCGCCTCCAATACCAGGAATAATATCCGATCGATATTGAGGTGGCACACCAGACCGCCACTCTTTACTCTTTTCACACTTTCTCACACACATGCATGTTGACACAACCTCGACCCTAATATGTATGTCAATGTTCACAGTTTGTAGCAACAATTATTAATCTCAAAGCTGAATATTCGTTCAACATAAATCTCGATCTCAATCGTTCTTATAAGTTCAATTCCTAACAGCGAGCCTTTAAAACAGTATATTTGTCAAACAGTTCTTTAAAAACTTTCAAAAACCTTTTTCCAAACAATCCCTTATAAAAATACAGAAACTGCTCAAACTGCCAGGTCGCGCGAGCGGGTCGCGCGCGCGAAGGGGGAGAACAGGTCGCGCGAGCGGTCTGCGCGAGCGAATGGGCAGTGGGTGTCGCGCGAGCGAGTCGCGAGCGCGAAGGGGGGTAATGGTTCGCGCGAGCGAAGGGGCAGAACAGGTCGCGCAAGCGAGCCTCGCGCGAGCGAGCTTCGCGCGAGCGGGTCGCGCGCGTGAGTTCTTGCAGTTGCATCATCTTCCTAGTTTTCCCCTGTTTCTGGTTTTAAACTGATTTTATACCCATTTTCAAATTCTGATTTAAACGATACATGTAATATATGGATCTCTTCAGTTTTCCGCGTAGATTAAGAATACGCGATCAATTTTAACTAATACGGATTGTATCTCTAGATATTCGCGATTAAAGTTAGAGTGACAAAACTTTAAATCAACCGTACGTTGCGATATGGATGAATTACTCCGTAGGATTCGAACCATAGCCTATTGGGACTAAGATCTTCCATAATCAATTCACGGAATTGATTTTGGTTGAGTTTTGGTAAAACTCCAATTCAAAGCCTTCAATGGTGTATCTATATGTATACCCATATACACACCTATATATACTGAAATACACGTATATAAACATGGCGAGTGAGTTTATAATACTCACTGAGGTTAATTAGACCAAGAATTTGAGACCGATAATTTCCGCCGAGAATTCCGTCGTCCAATTCTACTCCTCCGTTCTTGATTGATATATGTATATAACTATGTATTTATGTAACTGTGTGTTTGTGTATCTACATATATGTATATATATAAACTGTATGTGTGTTGATGTTTTTGAGAGAGAGCAAGAGAGTGATAGAGAAAATTGAGAGAGTTGAGAGGGATTGAGATACTAAGAGAGTTTGGGAGAGAAATAGTGAGATATATAAAGAGTAACAAATTAGGCTCCAAGCAACACATAGATTTTACACGGTGTGGTTGAGCTCACGTGCTCCGACACCCAAAACGCGATATACACGCAGGTTTAAATCAAAACTGGTATTTTACGGGTAAAATAAAATACAGAAAATTATATTAGCGTAGGAATAAATTCCGGGTTGTACAAAAATATAGATATCGATTTTGAAATCATAGAAAATATTTTTCTATATTTAAGAAAATTACGGTTTGACCCCAGATATATATATTAAAACAAATACTCATGGAAATGAAATGCAGTATTAATGAAAATAAAATACAGGGTGTTACAATTGCCGTCAACCCCAGTGTGAACATTATATGTGTATTCAAATCTGCTTTCATCATATAAATCATTACCCAAACACGTTTCTTCATCCAAATCTATGCATACCGACTTTCCCTTGGATCTCCACATACCATCGATTGGAATTTACACTGTTAGAAAACAAACAAATATTAATAAATGACAAGTATGCGTGTAATATAGACTATGTTTAATGATACTCTATTATTAAGAAATTATGTACCCTTATTTTTCATTGATTAAGAAATTCTATACACTTGTTGTTCCATTATTAAGAAATTTTGTACCCTTATTGTTCCATGATTAAAAAATTATTTACCCTTGTTGTTCCATTATTAAAAAATTTTGTACCCTTATTGTTCCATGATTAAGAAATTATGTACCCTTATTGTTCCAGTGATAATAAATTATATACCCTTCTTGTTCCATGATTAAGAAATTATATACCCTTCTTGTTGCTTACTCACCAAAACACTTATTGTGGCCTACTTCTGAATAGTTCCTTAACAATATAATATTTTTTTAATTAATTAAAGATTGATTTTTTACAAAAAGTTTAAAAGTAACACATCTGAGTGATGTGACTAAACTTTCACTTGAAATGTCCGTAGTGATGTGACTAAACTGTCTGAGTAATGATGTCGACAACCTATTGTACCTTTCATTAAAGTGACAAGGCTCCTATTTTCAGTGATGTGACTAAACTTTCTGAGTGAGTGATTGATGTCGACAATTCTCTGTTTCCTATTTATAGTACTGTCCCTCCTTCTAAACCTCATTCATAGTGTAGTCATTTTGAAGTTAAAATTCATTGACAGTGCACAATTCCTACTCTATAAAAAGCAAGAGGGGTTGCAAACAACATACTGTGTACTCAAATCTCCTTAGGATGAGAAGAGGTAGAGGTGGAGGGAGAAGTGGAGGAAGGGGAAGAAGGGCTAGTAATTCTCCTTCAATTAGTGATGTATGGCATATATATTGCTCTTACACAGATCCTAAATGGCAAACTTGATATGGCAAAAGACGTTCTTTTGTCAACACCCTGTAGACACCCCATTTTGTCGGCTATCAAATTTAGGAGACCCACAGCTTGGTGGTTCACGATGATTGAAAAAGACTCAAAAGGATTCCTGAAAGTCAGTTCTATTTCTCAAAATACTCAGAAAATAGTACAAATGACCAAAATACCCCTAAAAGCCCAAACACTCCCAGATTTAGACTGAAAGTTCTAAAAACATGCTATGTCGTAAGAAAAGTAATGAAATGAGTTTTAAAGCAAAATTGGATGAAATCGTCAGCTCCCAAAGGCCCCCAGAAGTACCCGAAAGTCCCCGTTGGCCGGTTTGACCAAGATTTGACCAAAATCATCCCAATTCGCCCAAAAGTTCTGAGATCACCAATAATTATGTGAAAATTAATAAAAAAAGTTTTAAAAGAAAATCAAATGAAAACGTCAGCTCCTGGGAGCTCCTAGAGGTTCCTAGAACTTCCTAAAAGTCCTTGGTTTTACCGGTTTGACCTAAAAGTTGACTCAGAGATCGGAGTACCATATCATTTTTCAAACATTTTTCATGGATACTAGAGGTTAATAGCTTTTCAATGGTATATCTCACATAATTTTTGAATTTAAAACAGATTTATTATAAATTTTTGAAAGTGAAAAAGGCGATCAAATCGGCTTTTATCCAGAATACCGCAAAATTTTTCAAGGTGACCTATCTCTGAACTTTTTTTTATATATAAAGTAGACTCCATTACCTTTCCAATGGTATATCACAAGCTCAGTTTGGAGTTCGTGCGCATTTTCTGTGAATTTCGTAAATATTTTCTATGAATTTCAGACGAAATAGGGCATTTTTGCGAATACCAGAACCTCTGGGGGCCTAAACGTAATTTTTAGATCATCTGATGAGCAGTCAACCATGGCACTGGCCCACTGCCGCCGCAGCACAGGCCCAATGCCGCCGCAGCACTCTCCTCCAGAAAGTCCATTTTTGTAATTTTTATTTGGGGGTCCAAATTGAATAATTTAAAGCCAAAACGACGTAGTTTCTTGTTCACAGATGTTTGGGACCAATGTCAGCACTATTTAAATCCCAAACTCCCCCCAACTTGGCCTATATAAACCCCCCTTGACTCCTCATTTTTGGGGGTAGCAAATGCAAGAGTTTAGAGAAGTTGTAGAAAGAAAGAGATAGAAATAAGGTTAGAAGAGAGAAAGTGAGATTCCTCCTTTGATTTTCAACAAGAAAGTGAGTTTCCAACCTTGTTTTTACTCCATTACTCCTCTTTATACTTCACATGCAATATACCCAACCACCATTTGTGTCACACCCGTTCCAGAAATTTATTATTCTGAAAATGCATAATTTTAGATTTTTGAAATTATCAATATTAGTTGATAATGGTGATGAGGTTGACTGTGAGTCAACGGTAAGGTGTCAGTGAGGACACGGGAACAGGGCAGTTCATATTGCATGAGCATGAGTAAATGTCATTTATATGATTTAAATGTTATTTGACTTATATGGTATTTTGTGAATAGTGAATTATACTTGTGTAGTATAATTCTGGTATTTGAATACTTTGGTATACCTTTTTGAGAACTGTGGTGAGAACGTGAGTGTTACGTTAATTAAAAGGTAGGTTGTGTAGAGATTCCACAGAATATAGTTTTCGGACGTTATTTTTGGACCCAAACGAAACCTAGTCGAAAACTTTTGAAATTTATAATTTTCACTCGTAAAGTTATAAAATGGACGTGTGCGAAGTTTCATGGGTTAATTAGAAGTTTTGAGGAACTCGTGGGGAGGAAAACGTAATTTCCAGAACGTTTGTCTATATATAGATGAGGATGAGATTTCAATCTCATCCACACTTTATAAATATCTAGAGAGAGAGGAGAGAGAAGGGAGATTTGGTTGCCCGAGCTTGCTGGCGACATACGACGACCTTCCGTCCGTCAGTTTTTCTCCAGATTTCATATTTGAACTCGTGGAGGTAAGATCTTCGTTTTGATACTACTTAGGCCATGTTTGGCCAAGTTTTGTAAAAATCTTAATTTTAGACTTTTGGGAAAAACAGGTATAAACTTGTAGGAATTTTCTCAAATTCGAAATCCGACGTTTAAGTGACCTCCTAGTCGATCCTTCAAAGTTTGGGAAAAATCGCACGAGGTATGAAGTTCTAACTTATGAAATATAGAGAATTACATGTTTTATATTTTGACGACGAAATTGAGATCCGGGCAAAATTCATGTGTTAATTGTAGGCCCGTTATTTATGCACGCGCTAATTTGTGAAAAGCATGTCTAAATTTACGCGAGCACGTTGAGTTGTCTATGTGGGTCAAAGGGGAGTCTTATACAAATTCATTCCGGAGTAAGCTTCTCGATGTTTGAGAATTTGAGTAGCGACGGCTACTGTGCATGGTTGTAGGCTTGGACTTGCCATGACACTTGTTGGGATGTAATGGTTGTAGGCTTGGACTTGCCATTGACATCGCGGTTTAAGGCTTGGACTTGCCGCTACCGGATGAAGGCGTATTTTTCTCCCTAGAGACTATTGACATGATTTATGAGATTAAAGCATGTTTTATCTTATATTGCATATGCTAGAACTTGTGCACTCAGTATATAGCTGAGCAGTGGAGATGTACTCCATTGCAGGTAAAAAGAAAGACAAGAAGAAGCGTGAGGAGTGAGGCCGTTGAGGAACGCCTGGGAACCACATTTGTATATGTTTTGTTTTAAATCCTAAAACTTGTGTAAGGATTGAGAAATTGTAAGATGTTGTAATATAATCTGAACTTAGATTTAGTACTTGTAATCCCTAGTAAACGTTCTTGTATTTATGTTTTGAATGATGGAATGAAGTGGTTATATGTTGGTTTGGATTTGGGAGAACCTTGAAAGGAAAAACTGCAGTTTTGTGTTTTGCTGATAGAAATCAGTCGACTGGTTCTTGATCCAGTCGACTGGATCGATGTGTTAAATTGGTTACTACTTTATTTTGTCTGAAGTTCAGTCGACTGGGTTGAGAAAACAGTCGACTGGATGGGGCCCCAGGCCATGACATTCTGCTGGTTAGGGTACCAGTTGACTGAACGTTTTCAGTCGACTGAAAATTTTAGGCACCAGTCGACTGGGTCCCCGACACAGTCGACTGGATGGGCTGTTGTATTTTGAAATTTTTCGTTAGAGATCACCAGTCGACCGAATCCCCGATCAGTCGACTGGTCCCCTGTTTTCAAAACTGTGTTCTTTTGGACAGGTTTCAATTGAACAAAACTTTTTATAACTCTGATTTTTATGGATTTTAATAATGTTTTCCGCTGCTATTTTACTTTAATGGAACTGGATAAGCCTTGATGGCGTGCCACGTGTCCTATTTCCACGCGTAGTGGGATGGGTCGTGACAATTTGTGAGTATTTATGAGATAGAAAGCTAATTCCATGTCCAAATGTCACCTTATATGAGTGAAAGACCAAGCTACAAGTCCCATATCTCATTGATTATTATCTATTGATTGCTATTGATTGCTTGCTTACTTTAATGTTCATCTCTTCTCACCTCATTTCTTTTTTATTTTCTTTGTTTATTCACTTGTTTATCATCATCTAGATGATGACATGGAGATTGAGGAGAGTGAATCCTTATGGATAGTAGCTCTTGACCTCAAAAACATGTTTGATAGATTATGATTCTAACTTCAATACTTCCCAAGTATTCTTGAAGTTATGTTCAAAATAGAACAAAGCCTTGCAAATGATTTTGAATGCTCTTGAGGTGAGTTTGATGTTGATATTCCAAGTGGTTATAATCTCCATTTAGTGCTGGAAATAGACTCTCAAAATCCCAATTTCAAAACCTCTCTTAAACCCCTCATTTTGATTTCAAGAAATAAAACATTTGTTTTCTCAAAATCTTCAAAACAGTGAGTTGTTCAAATTAAAAATGCCATTTTGAGTTCAATACTCAATGGATGATTGCTAGACCACTTGGAAGATCTTATTAACTCATTAAAGAATGTCCATGATTTTTGGATGAATTTTAAAACACTTGGAAGTGTCCCATTTTGACTCAAACATTCCTTATAAACATTCTGTTTTTTCTATCACAACAGCTTAGTTGACTTGCAAATTGTTTTTCAGAAAACTTTTCCAAAAAGAGTGATCCCAACAAATTTTTCCCTTGAACGTAAGTGTCTTTGGGAACTTTCTGTATAATATAGGCCTCTAAATGTTTTTTTTTCATTTTCAAATATTTTTCTACATTTTAGTCGACAATGCAGATTCTGTTTCTAAGTAATCTCTCTTGTTTATATGATTTCTCTCAATTCACAACTTCAATCTTGATTTGGCTTTTTTCCATGTGTTCTAGACACAATAGGGATGATCTCCATAAAATTTCATGAATTAAAAATATTCCTAACCTCACTTTTCCATTTTTACAAAATGAGTTCATTGTTCTGTCCACTATTCACAGCAAGCATATTTTTAACTTTAATTCTTTGATTAGATGTTCACATGCATTCCAAATTAGCCCATCTCTTAGGAAATAGTTCATACCACATTTGTACATATCCTACAATAACATTCTTCATTCATTCATGCATATTCTGGACTTCCAAATTACTTTAGAAAATCTATGAACACAAACACACTACTACTTTGCACATTCTAGGATCATACATTGCATTCATATAAGATGTGGAGTTTTAGTGACTCCTAATCTAATAAGATTATAAGGAATGAAGTTGATCACACGTTCATACTCCCCTTTGATGGAATCTTCTTTTCTCATCCGTCACGGGTATTGAGAGGTCTTCTTTTCTTAAGAATCAATATGCATATATTCTAACTTGCTAAGCATATTTTCGTTTTCATTGATTATTTGTTTTCAAGAACAATTCATGTTCCCCCCTCATAGATTAGGAAAATGTGATTACTTGATATGTGATTAGACGATTTTCCTAAGTTTGTTTTGTGTGATTTTTTTTACCTTTGCATTGTGTGATATTTGGCTTAGATCTTATGAATGATATCTTATCTTTTGATCTTCTATTTCAAGATTCTTATGCAATGTAATATACCTATCATAATATTAACTGTTGAACCAAACATAATATCATATGATTATTTGAATGCTAATTGAGGTCCGTCGAGAGATAGGGCAAGTTGAGGGTGTTTTAGTCGTGACAAAGGCTGCTTCCTCTCTCGTACCAAAACCCCGAGCCAAGTTCTTTGGTTATGAAGGGCCGGTGCCCTTTATCTGTTTGGGTGAGTCAAAATTGGGTTTCTTGGTTCCCTAAAGACCAAGTGGCGACTCTGTATCTGTTTTCACAGATTTTTTTTTCAAGTTTTCAAAGGAAAATCAATTTCAAAACTCGGAAAGGGGTGGACACCGGAGGCCGCGTGTCCACACCCCCAATGCCTTATAATTTCTCTTTCTCAAATGTTGGCCATATAATCATTGGTGACGCTCAGACTCAACTACCAAACAATGCAGTTCTTATTGGAGATGATCTACGATGGACAAAATTGTTTAGCATAAGGTGTGAGTACAAAGTATATTGTCGTTGGCACGGGTTACCAGTACCGATTTCTCGAGCTCCTAATTTCATGCGAAATCCGAATAAGGATGACGATCGAGTCATACATTTGCTGAAGTAAGAGATTCAAAAGATGAAACGACGATTGATGCGTTTTCGCGCAATCGAATATGCAAAAAAAGTATTATGACCCCCCCAGTCTTTGCTATACAAGATATTGAAGATGATCCATCTTATGCTGATGTATATCCCAATCTACCAGATTATACTGAAGATGATGTTGATGAGGATTTTCAACGTTTTATTCCTAGGTGTCTAATTAGAGATGATGGACAACCTTTTTGTTGTTATGAATACTATGGCGATTTATCTGGTTTGGACATCCTTTCTGATTAGTTCTATTATGGTATGCTCTTTTTAGCTTTAAGAGTGTTTTTTCAAGACAAGGCTGTGTAGTGAACAACTATTTAAATATGCATGTAAGATATTCTGTTCCCTTGTTGTTCCATCATTAATAAATTATGTACTCTTGTTGTTCCATTATTAAGATATTCTGTACCTTGTTGTGTTCCATGATTAAGAAATTTTGTATCCATATTGTTTCATGATTAATATATTTTGTACCCTTATTATTCTATGATTAAGATATTCTGTACCCGTATTGTTCCATGATTAAGAAATATTGTACCCGTGTTGTTCCATGATTAAGAAATAGTGGGGTATCACATTTATTTTCAATTCAATAAATTTTTTTATAACATTTATTTTCACATTATGTTTGTTCCAAAAATGTTTGTAAGAAAACAAATACCTATTTTGTTTTTTCTATTTCACTAATAAAGGAAGAACACTTCAAAAAAAAAAAAATTTAAGATGATATTTTGTCATCAAATAGAAATATTACCTACTACACAAAGCACTATTGTCTTTTCTTGTAGGGAAAGCTTCAAATGACTTGAAATCCAAATGGTTTCAAGTGTAATCCGAATTGCTTCAAGTATAATCCAAATGTCTATACTTGGATTATGCTTGAAATGAAAATTAAAATAAATGAAAGGAACAATCTGTTTATGCTTGAAATGATAAGCAAGAAATGAAGAAAAAATAAATGAAAGGAAAAATCAGTTTATGCTTGAAATGAGAAGCAAGAAATGAAGAAAAAATAAATGAAAGGAACGAGGGGATGCAATCTGCGTGTTTAAGGTTGTTTATAAGATTTGTGTTGTTATTCAATAAATGATTTGTGCGGTTGATGTGTTATGTAATAAACAGCCATCTCCAACAACCATAAATTCTACACGGTTTGTATGGTACAACAAAATATTGCATTGTAAGTACAAAAAATTTTAGCTGAAGAACAAGTCTTATTAAAGAGGAACAAAATTTCTTATATGAGGAACAAAATTTCTTACAAAAGAGCACAACAACTGGCTGCACCTGTTTAATGGACATTAAATGCGCATTTAATGTGCTAGCTGTCATAGTCAAACCTGTCAATCACAATGTGCTGGATTAATCTTCACCCTTGGATGATGTACCCAGATGAATCTTGGCCGTTCATTTTTTGTTCGCACCAAAACTTCCCATGCGGATAAACTACTCTACCGTATCACAGCCATCTCCTATACCCATATATATACATGCAAAATTCTATATTAATGTGTTCCAGTGGTTTAAAAACTACTCCCTCTGTCCCATTTTATGTGTTCCCTTATCTTTTTGGGATGTGTCAAAATTGTTCACTTTCCTAAATTAGTATGCAAATTTTACTTAGTTTCCCAAACTATCCTTCCTTGCAATTAACACAAAAAAAAAAAAGTGCAGTGATTATGGGCAATTGTGAAAAGTATGTATAGATTCTTTTTGTCCCCTTAAATAGTTGGATTCCCCAAGAGGAACACATAAAAACAGACGAAGGGAGTAGTTTCAAAAGCAAAAGTAGTTTTTAAAAAGTTCAGTGATTTTCAAAATTACAACTTTGCACAAAGTTACAACATCATGGCACCAAAGTGGTTATCGCTGATTCCAAATTTTTGCGTCCAAAAGTGGTATTGATTGAAGACAAATTCACATTTTTAGTTATGAACTTAGGAATGTTTGACAACTTAATTAACTGTTGAGAATGAAAGTTTTTTTAGCACCTATTTCTTTTCAGTATGTTTGATAATGTATAAAGGCTCACCAGTTTACTGAATAAGTAGTGAAAAACTATATAATAAATATTAAATAAAAAAATTTCTACTGAAAATATTATGTTAAACTTTAAGTAAAACATTATTTTCAAGATAGTGTGTTAGGACAGTTGGTCCAAATTATAATATGGCAAAGTTCCATGACATCAAATAACTGAGTCTATATTATTATTTCTTGTAATTACCAAGCTCTGAATATATCACAAAGCTACACACAAAGACTCAAGATACTAAGTGAAAGATATCAAGCTTAGAGTCATCATTTTTAGTAGTCTGGTAAGAAGACTGTTGTTATGTCCTAGGTTGACTCACACACTAACAAAACATATTTTTATAAATAAAAATGAGTAAAAATATATTTTAAATAATTTGAATACATTTAAAATGAGTTAAATATATTTTTCCTATATTAACAACGTCAGTAAAATCCCTTTTGGACACAAGCGTCCGAATAGTACACCCTAGGCGCCTGAACGGCCATGTCGGTTGTTGTCAATAGGGAAATATTGTTAAATTGGAAATGGGTGGAGTAGTCCATTGACTTGATATATTGAGTAGCTAGTTTAAAACTCTCGATTTGAGACAATCTCAACACGCCCTAGCATGTGTGGCATGACTGAGAGCCAAACACGTGAATTACTGAGATAGGGTGACGTGGAGCACACATGGACAAATTGTGCCCAACAATAACCTGCTCTGATATCATGTTAAATTGGAGCATCCATCCCAAAACCAATTGGCAATGGGTCGAGTAGGTCCCTTAAACTTATATATTGAGTAGCTAGGTTATACGTCCTCGATGTGGGAATCTCAACAAATATAGTATGTTTAGAAAAGCTTAAGTCGTTTGCAAGGTGTCTGGATAACTTTATGTTGTGAGAAAGCACCCACAAAGACAAACAATCCAAACGAGAAGAACAGATAAAAACAAACAATCACACACAAGAACAAGAACGAAGAATTTAACGTGTGGTTCGGCGTAAGCCTACGTCCTGTCATGCCCGCCCCAAAAGTGGGAGGTGATCCCTTTGAGGACCGCGACTGTTTACGTCAAGAAGCATGAAGAAGTGTATGAAAGTACGTGAATGTGAGAGTAGGGCCAATAAAATTGTCACACCCCAACCCGCCTCGAGCGGATTAGGGCACGTGTAACAAAGCCCACACACCAAATCATCCTCAATTTACTAAAAAAACCACGTATTAAACCTCATAAAACAAGTTTGTAATGAAAAAATAGCCCCAAGGGTAAAATGGTCATTAATAAAGTATAGAAAATTTTATACCAAAAGGTAGATTTTTGAGTCCCGGTTCTAATGCAAAAAACGGCGCGCGAATCTGAATTTTTTAGAGAGAGTTATGTCTGTTTCCGTAAAAGTCGTCTGGCTGAAAAACAGACCAGTGGATCGATCCGCCCCAAAACCGGATCGATCCGATTTTAGCATAATATAATTTTATGTTCCTCCAGATGCCCCGGATCTAAGGATGGCAATGGGGCGAGTTTCTCTGGTTCCCCGTCCCGCCCCTAATAAGTAGGGTATGGGGGGGCTTAATAGGGTTAGGGACGGGTATGGGGGAGGATTTTATAACTCGAGTCGGGGTCGGGGGTAGGGGCAAAAAACCCGAACCCGCTCCGATTATACTGAGAAATTACAGTCATGCCCTAGTTTATCATATATATTACCTAAAACACTTGGAGTATAAATACTCCTTATAAGTGATTGAGCTCATTTAGGGCATAGAAGACGCACAGACAGCAGCTCTCGGTTCCTCACTTCCTCTTCAACAGCCATGTCTTCTTCCCCTTCCCCCCCCTCCCCCCCTCTCTCTCTCTCTCTCTATCTCTCTCTCTCTGTGTGTTTTAAGGGATTGGGCTCATTCGATCTGACTCTCTCTCCTCCACAGGACCACAGAACTGCAGCCACCGCCGTCCTCTTCCATTGTTGAAGTCGAGATCCTCCTCTGACTGTCACTCTCAAACCCTAGCGTCCCAAATCAAGTAAATTTTGGACTATCTAACCCTAACTCCACAAATCTATTCGTGTAGTGTGTGTGTGTCACTGTGTGTTCATGTGTGGCACTGTGTGTTCGTGTGTATGTGTATCAGTGTGTGATGTATAATCCATAGTTGTGCCAAACATCTGATTGCTATTCGAAATCACGTTTGAAGCTTCCATAAGTGGAGCCAAACTAGGCTCTGAATGTTTTTCTTCTTCATTGGGTTTTAATTTGGCATGGGCTGCTTCTTTTTTACCTACAATTGTTCATATCATACCTACTGCCCTATTGGGAATACAATGTTTTCCTTTATTGATGCTTGTACATATATATATATATCAAGCAATATGATGTTTACCTTGGTGATATTTCTGATTTTATTTGGGTTTTTTTTTTCTTAGTGGTCTTGAAATTGTGAATTACTTGGGTCCTTGGCTGGAAGCTATTTTTTGCTCTTCATTTTACTTTATGTTTGGGTGTGCAATTTATTCTTAATTGGATCCATGGATTTTTTTTCTCCTTTCATTTTTGTCTTTTATATATGCCCAAAGGACTGCCCAATTTACAACCTACTAAAAGAAAATCTTTAGTAGTTTATGGAAGTTGCTGAAAAGAGGTTTGGAAATTCACCAAGAGCTCAACATTAACGAAGTTTACATACAAAACTACACATATGCATGACCATCAGAAATACTCAATTAAAACTTATGTAATCAAAGACTATTTTTTACAATTCATTGCAATTTTTATAACAATTTTCGAACACATTCAACTAGGTTATAATAAAGATAAAATGTGCTCACTCGTGATTTCTTGTTTGCCAAATATGATAAAGGCAGTTGCAGCAAAAGTTACTCTCCTAGCAATATCACAAGGACTTCTCCATCTAATAGATTCCATCCCTTTACAGTATTCCTTAAAACATAGTCATACTTGGCTTGACATGAAGAACTAAAAATCAAAGGATCAACCGTTTCACTATGGGCATTAGAGCATACACAAAGTTCATTACTGGCAACTGGGGTTTCCCCATACTAATTTGTGACACTGACACTTCTTAGTCGGCAATCCTAATGTTGTTCCAATTAGTAGAAGAACTTCATAATAAAAAAACAGGAAAAGTCATTCAAAGCCTACATATCTCGGCTGCGAACACATGCTATTTAAAGCTATTTTTATTCCCAAAAAACAGAGATCACAATCGTTTCTACTTTCTAGCAAATGAGATTCAAAACTAATGATGCTCCTTTTGTTGGTGAAGCTTCATGTGATAGTCACTACACCAAAAGAGCACATTGGTAATTTACCGTTAGGTATAAAGCGTGGCTAATAATTCTAACGGAATTTCTAACGGTAATTTTCCGTTAGTAAAAGTATTTTTACTAACGGTAAATTACCGTTAGTAATATGTTTACTAATGGATATTTTCCGTTAGTAATTTTTATTCCTAACGGAAAAATTCCGTTAATAATATTTACTCTAACGGTTTATATTCTAACACTTTTATATACAAAAATACTAACGGTAAATGACCGTTTATGAAATATGACAGTTTCTAACACTTTCGAGACAATTACTAACGGATAGGGGTGGACACGAGCCAAGCTGCTCAACAAGGGCTCGTGGCTCAGCTCGCCCAGAGCTCGGCTCGGCTCGGTTCATATAATAAATGAGCCAAGCTCGAGCTTGAATAGCAGGCTTGTTTAATAAACGAGTAAAGCTCAAGCACACTTGGGCTCGGCTCGATAAGGCTCGGGAACAGCTCGATTAAGGCTCGTATAGTAGGCTCGTGAAAAATCTCTTTAATAGGTTTGATAAGGACTTGTTTAAATATATATATATATATATGATAATTATAAAAATATGATATCTGTATAATGCAAAGTATTTGAAATTGAAAGAGCTATTATATATATATGATAATTATAAAAACATAATATATATAATATGAAATATTTAAAATTGACGTGCATAGTCTTAAATTCACGTGCCAAGCAATTGTTTTAAGTAAAAAATATATATATATATATATACATATATATGTGCCAACTGTCAAGCATTGAGCTTGGTGCGTGGATTTTGATTGACAACTTAAACTTGCTACTAGGGGTGTACACGAGTTGAGCCGCTCAACAAGGGCTCAAGGCTCGGCTCGATAATAGCTCGGCTCGGCTCGGCTCGATAATAAACGAGTCAAGCTCAAGCTTGAGCAGGATGCCAACTCTTAAAGCTCGGCTCGAGCTCGGCTCGAATTCGAAAAGCTCGACTCGAGTACAGCCCTACTAACGGATATAAATCGTTAGTAATTTTATTACTAACAGTTTGTTTTCCAACACATGTGTAAGAATACTAACGGAAATCATCTGTTAGTAATTAATTTAAATATGAAAAACATAAATACTAAAATATGCTCCCAATTTTATTTGCACCTAATTTCCATCACAGCCACATCACATTTACTATAAACATATATAATAAGCTCAAATCTAAACCATAATAAATACAAGCTCAATCTATATTAAATACAAAAAATATAATTCAAAATAGGCATAATTATCCTTAAATACAAACTGTTTCTAAGTCCAAACCAAAACTAACAAACCATGTCTGAAATTGAAAGAGTAAATACATCCAAAACTAAACTAAACCAACTGACAAATAAACCATGTCTGAAATTTAAAGTCAGAGAAAATAAGACAAACATAGTCAACCAATCTTTAACCAACACGCAAGTCAAATCACAAATCCCCCTTGAACAAAGTCTGCAATGTATCTTGTCCATCTTGAGGATCCCACAAACGAGCATCAGGCTCAAACACTTCCTCGATATAAACTTTCTTTTCGCTAATACCAACTTGTTTGCAGTGGCAGACATTAGCTGTAGCATCCGTCACAACATACCCCTTTGCCAATCAAAAGTAAACAAAAGAAAAGATTAAACATTTAATTATTACTAATACAAACTCTAGGGTATTGTTGCCATTAAATGTTTAGTGGAGGCTAATCATGTGCCAAAGATATTTACACCTCGGAAGAAACTTATGGAAACATAGATACTGGAAAGATTGTAAATACCAAAGATATGCGCTAACTAGGATATATTGCCTCGAGTCCCTCGACAATAGTCTTAGACGGCTTGCTTAAATTTCTACAGGTGACTTTTTGTGGTATGATATTCCAAGCAATATCATACCATTTTGAGGTAACATTATGATATTCACAATTCGGTAAGTAAATCTATTTATCTGTCGTTATTAAATTATTATTTTATTCAATGAATAGTTGTGTTTTGGAGGTAAATCCCCAACAGAAACAAAACAAAGCAAAGCATTAAAAGCTAGTAAAAATGGTTAAACAAAGCAAAGCAAAGTAAAAGCTTGTAGAAATGGTTAGCCAAACTAATTTATGTGAAAACATTACATGTATATAGGGTATTTATTGGGCAGAGGAAACAAAACAAAGCAAAGCAATAAACAATAGAGAGAGAGAGTGTGTGTATGTGTGTGTGTGTGTGTGTGTGAGAGAGAGAGAGAGAGAGAGAGAGAGAGAGAGGGAGAGAGAGAGAGAGAGAGAGAGAGAGAGAGAGAGAGAGAGAGACTCAAATTAAATATCCAAAAACAAAAATTGATACAACTAGTCAAAGCATACAATATAAAGATGAATACCTGAAGGTGTCTGTAAAATTACTTCTAAGACGAACAACTTACTAAACATGCTCAACAGACTAATAGAGATAGAGATATAGAGAGAGTGTGTGCTATGTTACTAGTTGCAACAACAAATCAAGTAGAAAAGCAGATAATAAACACCTAATCTTCACCAACAACTCAGTTATGGTGACCAAAAACATAAAAGACATTTGTTGAAGAAGGCCTAAATCAGAAACTAAAGCAACCAAATAGATATATCCGTTTGCTAACGCACTACTTCTACCTAAAGCATCAATTACGTCTCCTCTATTTAGCTTTCAATATAAGAACCAGAAATCCATTTGTAATAAGAATGACCATCAAAGACGCCATTCTAGATACTGAAAGTCATTCACTTGCAAAAAATACTAGGTCGACCAGTAAAAGCATCACTAGTTAACTATTTATCTTTAACAATGATATCTAATACATTTCTAATAACTAATTTCTCTGAAAATATTTATATCTATAAAAGGTCCTCAACCGCGATGGTCAGGCAAGGCCTTTAAATAACTGGTAACGTGAAATACAACGGCAGTAGTGAAATGCTTCAACAAACTACTACCATCAGAGAGACCCCCACTAATACCAAAGATTTCAAGTAACTAAGTAATATATCCCCAGATTTTTCCAATACCAAAGAAAACAAATAATTGAACAATGCTTTTCATAGTTTCATGGAAGGCATGGCTATTTTCCACCAACACAATAGTAATGTTCAATACACAACCCTATATTTCATTTTTATTGGAACATTTAACCTTGAAACTATATCTCAACACGTGTACCTTAAGACAAAATAATTGGAAGACACTACTAGAAAGGTAAGGCTCGCATAGCAAAAATAATATTCTGAAGATGTTATCCCAAGTTATAGCAGCTCTGAATAGAAGAATGATCTATATTCACCTGTATGAGATGCCATGCACAATACCAAGCAGATCTTGAAAAGACTGGAGCCATTCCTTCCACAAATCTGCAAAAGTGAAGTGGTCTAGAGCATTTCTTCAACTAATTATTATGTGCTAGGAAATCTACTAGAAGATCTAATGAGTCTTAGCTAGTTAAGACTTAAGAGCATCTTTGTAAGCTTGAAGAACTAAAGTACTACTTCAACAATTATAGGAATAAAGATGCTTTAATGACATAGATAAGTAGCTTGATGAAAGATGGCCGAGGATATATTGGAGAGTTGATGTTACTATTACCAAAATCGTAATAAAAAATAAATAAATAAACAAAAGTAGGTTGATAACTATTATGCCCATATTGGAGCTATGAACACTTACCCAGTGCATGGTGGCTTATCACTCACATCTGAACACTTCACACTACCTCTGCTATCACATACTCTTCTGAACAAAGCAAAAATATGTCAACAATTAGCATAAGAGACATCAAAATGCGGGACTTTGTCTTTTAAAAGCATAATAATAATACTATCCACCTGTGAAACTTATTTGCTCTTTTCCGTATAGTAATCCTATGATGTATACCCGTCGAATTTGGGTCTAAAGTTGGCTGAGATATCTCCAGACCTTGTATTTCGTGATTTGCAAGTATCTGAAAAAAGAAGAACTACAAATCAATGGAAGTCTTTTATTGAGAGATTACGATATTCAACTATAAATAATACCTTGATATACAATCCCAAATCAAGAGAAAGTACATACACAAATAAACCTTCATCATCTATTGCGTTAATCTGGATGGTTTTACCAAACTAAAGAAGCAACAGTTAGACCATGTAATAGATTTGTTTCCCCGAGAGTAAACGAGGAGCAGGAGAATAAAATTAGATCTTCTTCAGCTGCCAAGATGTAAATTAATGAGAGAGAGAGAGAGAGGGAGTATGAAGGGAACCTAAAAACTTTCAACTCTATGTTCTCACATCTGCCAATCTTTATTTTTTGAGTAACTACACTTTGACCTTTAAATTGACAGTGTTCGTTGCATTCACCAAAAAATATTTATACAGACTACTAGAGAATCATTTTGAAAGGAGGAAAACATGAGCATAGCACACAAATGAATTCTGCACGAGTGCATTAACATACCTTCCTGGATGAAAATTCTCTACCCCCAGATCTTTATCCCATAGAAATACATAATCATAAATCGACACAACCGCTAGATGCAGAAAGCGCTTTGCAAACCACCAGAAATAAGAAGACATGTGATGCCATATAATTGTATAAGTAAAACTGTCATTAAATAATAAGCTTCACGCAAATCCCAACCCCTCGACCCCTAGAAGGCTAGAACGCACACGTAAAAATCGAGAGAGAGAGAGAGAGAGAGAGAGAGAGAACAACCATTCTGTAGTAAGAACATAATTTGAAACAACCATTTTGGAAATCACGGTCATTTCCACTTCACCGCTGCTCAAACTTCAGGATTTATTATGAACACACCAGCTTAAACTCCCGGGAAATAAGAAAAGGGTACAACGCCTATCACTAGTCAGTCAGTGGTTGTTTAGGGCGTTGTCTGCTGGCCAGACTAGTTCCATTCAAGAGGACGAAAGTTGTGATATGGCTATCTTAAGCCAAACACCTTTAACAATGCCAAATTTTAGTTGGATAGATGTAATTGTATAACAGTTTGAAATGAAAGAATAAAAATAAAAAATTGGCCATATGGAGTTACATGATTTACACAATGTGTTTGAATCTCCTCCAAAAACTTTGCACTACTTGCAACTAATCCTACACTCCAAACTTACACATACCAAAAAGAAAGCTCAATAACTAGAATTTAACCTTTGCCATTTTGTTTGGTTCTGAGCAACTATATGGATAGCCTCGTTACTCCATTCAAGATCCCACCACCCATCCACATGGCCGTCGTAATGGAACAGAATAATAGTAAAATTCTCTGAAAGAAACTGAATTGATTGAAATTAGGGAAAATATACATAATGATGTGTTGCACATTAAGAAACTATTACACTTCTGGATATTGAAATAAATATATATTGTTTTACCTTCTGAACAATAGCATCAACATTAGCCTTCTGTTTAATACCAACCGGAATTGCTAGCATGTAATGAGGGCCGGAAACATTGATCTACAAGTGAAAGAAACCCATGTTCCAACAAATAGAACTTCGGCACAAATTTGCACGACTAACACAACTTCCAGTTTTCCTTCTTCTTTTCACTTCCCTTTTCTTTTTCCTTCAATGAATTCACAAACCAAGCAAAGCCTAGGTGTTGTAAATTAGGGGCAGATTTTGAACAGCTAATAAACCTCACTATTCATATAGATACAGTGATACATAAATCAAACACTAAGAAGGCCAAAAGGATTGAATCATTAATCATAGTTAGAACTTAAAGAAACAAAATAAAATCAAAACACAATCAACTAACAAAGTGAATAATTGCTTTGAAGAACTAACCATCCAAAATCAAAGAAATCATAGTATTAATTTTCAAAACTGAAAAACCCCTCTTAAAAGCAATTAAGAAATCATGATATTAGGTCACCAAAAGAGAGAGAGAGAGAGAGAGAGAGAGAGAGAGAGAGAAGCACCTATAGAAACCCCCCAAAAAAACCCTAGCTATACAGATCTGAGATTGAGTGTGTGTGTGTGTGTGTGTGAGAGAGAGAGAAAGAGAGAGAGAGATCTCACCGGAGGGAGAGGATTGCCACGGCGACGGCGGAAGAGGACGGTGACGGCGACAGCGACGGAGAGGGCGAGGGAGAAAGATGACGTCGACGGCGACGGCGAGGGAGGAAGAGGACATCGACGGCGACGGTAGCGGACGGCGAGCGGCGACAGCGGTAGATGCTCTCTCTCTCTCGATCTCCTCCCCTTTTCTCTTTTTCTTCTCCTTTTTGAATTAGGGCAAGGAATAAAAAGAAAGTGAGGGAAAGAGAATTTTGGGGAAAAATTTTAGTGTTTGGTTTATTTATAAAATTGCCACCGCAATTTTAATTCTTAGGTTTTATTTACAAAAACGCCACTGCAGTTTTATTTCTCTCACTTTTTCTAACGAATAGTTTATATTTCTAACGGAAATGTGATATTACTAACGGGTTTTTACCGTTACAAATTGGTAACGGTAATTTTCTGTTAGAAATACCAAAATCTGTCTTGGTGTAGTGAGTTATCCATCGACTAACATTGTTCCAAAAGAAGCAGTAGGCAAATTTTATAATTATGTGACTAAGAGCTCGACCACTAAGAACGTGAGGTCTGAATTTGATTTTTACTTGGAGGAAGATCCGTATAGGGCAGATAAATTTGATATCTTGAATTGGTGGAAGGAAGATGCGCTCAGGTATCCTACTTTACAAAGGATTGCTCGAGACATTTTAGCTACCTTGTTTCGACTGTTACATCCATCTACCGTAGAGGCATTGATGTGTAGCCAAAGTTGGATGTGGACTGAGTCACAAGGTAATTAACTCTTTTTTTTTTACATATTACTATATTCTATTGATTTTGACACTTATATAATATCTTATTTTTGTTTGTGTAGCTACTTGTTCAACATCAAAGGCATTATGTCCCCCTACAATTTGTGATGACAATGAACCTCAAAAAGATATTGTGTTGGTTAACTTGGTTTAAGTCAAGTTTGTGGTAATTAACTCATGCTCCCCTTCAATTGATTTGTCATGTGTTAGTAAAGCAAAATATAACTTATTGTGTTTTATTTTTTAGGTTTTTATGTTCGTGGCTTGGTGCAAGTGTTGATGTTTACTATGGACGTGGAAGTGCTCTTTTGCCACTTTTTATTAGATTTATATTGTGCTTGCGTTATGTTGTTCGATTGGGTATTTTGATGTTATGAATGTTGTTTCTTTTTATTTTATGAACTTGTGTATTTTCTTAATTATGTTGGTTGAGTGTGGATTGCATAGTTTGTATTATTAATAATCTTGTGGTTTGAAATTTGAATCTTTGAATTTTTTAGGTTTTTTGTGTTTAATTTTTTAGGTTTTTATTTTTTATTTTTTATTTTTTCCCGGAAGATACTTCATTCAATTGATTTAATTATTGTGTTTAATTTTTTAGGTTTTTCTATTTTTTATTTTTTCCCGGAAGATACTTCATTCAATTGATTTAATTTTTCCTGAATCTTTGCATTATTAATAATCATGTGTTGAATGTTAAATGTATAATTTTTTTTTTCCTTTTGTTGACAAAAAAATGATTGGGTAACTTAAAAAAAGGGGTAGAATGCATTTAAAAAAGGGCAATTTGATCTTAACTGGGGCGGGGCGGGGCGAGACGGGGCAGCCCAAGTGCGGGGCGGGGTCGGGGTCGGGGTCGAGGTCGGGAAGAGAGACTAGGCGGGGCGGGGGGAGTGTTCAGTGCAGCGGGCGGGGTGGGGCATGGGGGCCGATCCCATACCCGCCCCATTGCCATCCCTACCCGAATCGATCCGCACATGACCCGAATTGATCCAGATTCAGCAGAACATCATTTTACATCAGTTTCCCCTGTTTTAAAAGTTCCAAACGCAACCAAAACTCAACCAAACCTCATGGGCACTTCAAAAACTATTTCAAAAGCATTTATAAGTCCACTCAAACACAAGGAATCGATTTAACCCAAGATAATAATTCAAACTTGCATCTCTCCCCAACATTTAGCTAAACATGACAAAAATTTCCGTCAAAACTTGACCAAACCATATCAATCCATATAGACACATCCAAAACCATTTGAAAAGCACTCTCAAGTGTCTCAAAACTTTAACTAAGCATCATAAGAGTTTCTGAACCATTCCAAACCCTTTGAGAAGTTATTTGAAACACCCACAACACATTGATTGATTCCAAAACCAAATTAAACCTTCAAAAACCATTTCAAAACATACCCAATTGTGACACAACAATCAAAACTCCCCATCTCATATTCAAACTCCCAACTTTCATTAATCCAACCCAAACATTATAAGAAGTTTAAAAGGAAACCATTTCCAAACATAGCATTTGAAAGCTACTACTCCTCTTTAAAACTCATGGACTCCAAATAGAAACACAACCAACTTGAGAGTTTTCCCAAAACCATTTTCAACCATTTGAAAAGTTAGTTGGTCATTCAAAACACATAAATTCCTAAATCTCTTCCCAATATACCCAACTTATGACTTGCAAGGCAACCCTTACCATGAAACATAACTAACATCAAATTAACTTGACACACTACAAGCCTTCCCAAAATATAAGTTGTTCACAATCTTCTTACCCATAAGTTACATTTGAAACTAAAAGCATCTAAACATATGGACATATCCACAACTCCCACACCCAATGCGTCATGCGGATCATTTCCTCTCATCCTCCCATGTCGTACATGCGGTGGTTATTCAATAACCACAACAGAAAGAAATATTCGTTTAAGCTTTCTCTTAGTGGGATAACTAATCATGCTATTAGAATGCAAAGTATGTAAATGCAACAATTATCATAACATCAATAAATTGATCTCTGGAAAGTCAAGTAATTCCAGCCACCACCCCCGGGTTCTTCTCACCCTGGATTTTCCTCACTTTTGGACGCATATAGCGTATCTCTCGTTTGTGACCCCGAAGGCGTCACTGGCATTTCATTATGGTCGTCACCACGTCCTACTCATTGAGGACTTCCTATCCCTTACATATGGGACCTATAAATAGTGACCACTACTTGACTTCCCTTTGATCCACATTAGCATATAAGCATAGCAATTTCACATTATTGGCATGTTTTTTACCCAAATTCATCAACATATATATACATAAGCATGGATTAAGCAACTAATAACAACAACCATCACATACACACATCTAAACACCCAATTTGGGGATTAAAACACTCACCTCTTCGATTCTTAGCCAAATTAAGCCTAAAATTCCCAATCTCCTGCAAATTTCTCCTCAAATCCTAACCGATGATAATCCTACATAGTTTTTACATATCAAACATCGTCTATCAAGAACGGTCGCCAGAAAAATGTTATCGAAACTGAAACAAATTACGTGTATGTGATCTTTTTACCTCCACGAGTCCAAAAATGGTCTCGGATCATAAATTCGACGCCAGTCGGCGAAGGAACGGCAAGAAACTTCATCGAAAAACCCCGTCGTCTTCGTCGAGAGCTCTCCGTTCCCTGTCCTCTCAATTCCCAGCTGTGAGTTTAATTAGGAGACACATATGCTAACATGCATATGTGTTGAAACCTCTTCCCCCTATTTCTGTTTACATCCCCCAAACTTTCTTAAAGTTTTATTATGAAACCCCCAAGATAATTATGTTAACTACCCATTTTTTCTAAATAGATTTAATCTATGTCCCGCATGGGTCCCAAACGTGGTCCCACATAAATTGTAAGATTGCTATTAAACCTACCAATTATGAGCCATATTCAAATACGCCCTCACATGGGTATCCAAACTGGCCCCCTTACCTATCATAAGACATAATATTATCTTTAAACATTTAAACAAGTATTCATATAAGCATATAATGGCATCTAAATGCAAGTTATTTTAACTAGACCCCCATTGGGTCCAACTTTTATACCAATCCTACTTATCACAGGACTTTTATCTGTGTCCACACTTGAACACCTTTTCACATGTGGGTTCATATCTCCACCTTAAACCATCTTTTGCATTAATTATCATTAATTGACACATATTAATACCATGTTAACCTTGTTTTCCGGGAACGGGTGTTATAAAAAGTTTTAGAGTCGCCACCTAACATTATCGAGAGTTAGGATCCCCACAAAGACGATTAAAATAATCATCTTTGACTTTTAAAATAGTTTTGAGAAAGTAAGGCCCTTTAAGAGTGTGACTCAAATAGCCATGCAAAAACCAGAGTTCTTGATACGGATTCGGGGACTCGATTATGTCGAGGGAAGGTGTTAGGCACCCTCAAGCATCTGTGACACACGGTTGCCGATTTATGTGGTTTTCATTATTGGGGCATAAGTAAGAGATAATAAGAGGCGAGAATATACAGGACATACGTATCTCAACTCAAGATAGGTGAAATGTATTAAAATGTAGGAATGTACATGAAATGGACCCGAGCATCTGTGACACGCGGTTGCCGATTTACGTATCTCGACTCGAGATAAGTAAAAGATATTTAGAATATGAGAAAGTATAAGAAATGGACTATCCGTGACACGCGGTTTCCGATCACGTATCTCGACTCAAGATATATTGAGAGATAAATGGTAGTATCCCTAATATGGGGCACATACGTATCTCAACACGAGACATGCAAAAAAGAATAGTTTGCATACGTATCTCGACACGAGATAGTTTAAAAGAGAATAGTTATGGCCGCACCCAAGTAAGGGTTGCATACGTATCTCGACACAAGAATCAGGTCGTACACAGTTCTGTGCTTTGTATGTGTGTGAGTGTGTACAAGTGTTTTGAAAAGTTGGTCGATCTAGACCGGGAGAGTGTAAAGTAGCGTTTTGAGTAAAAGTCGGTGTAGCTAGGAACTCTAACATGTACGGTGTAGTCCTAGACTTTTACCTTTAGAAAAGTAATAAGTTTTAAAAGAGTTTTTGGAAAAAGTAGGCCGAAAGTAAGGGCCGATGCCCAGTGCTTTGAAAAACATGTACCGGAAGTAAGGGTCGGTGCCCAGTGAGTTGAAAAAGTAATTGGAAGTAGGGGTCGGTGCCCAACCTCGCATAAGTGTGAAAAACTATGCCCAAGAGCTAGAAAGTGTATCTTTATAAGACATTCTAATAGCTCGAAAGGCTATGTTACATATAATGGACTACCGGGTATAGGAATGATAGAAATGGTGTCACATGATATTGAAAACGACTACATGTGGGTAGTTCTAAGAGATATCCTATGAGTTGGAGGATGTTGAAGACAACATACCATCTTTAAGCGAGGGTGGGGAGATTGAGATTCCACATCCAGTAATCGTTGAAAATGGTACTAGACGAGTGGGAGTACACTGCTAGATGCTAGTGGGAGTGCACCACTAGGCACTCGAGATTCTCAGGTAGTACACCATAGGGTGATGAGGAAAAAGGTCCGTCACCGTTTTGAAATTGAGGGAAACATTTTCATATGTGTAAATGTGTACACAAGTGGATGAGGATGAGCCTGCTTCTTTTGTTGAAGCAGTTTTCTTCGTCTGCTGAAGCTGAGTGGATAGTTGCTATGTCAGATGAGATGAGCTCTATGGACGCAGATAATGTGTGAGAGTTAGTTAATATTCCACATATGCATAAGACTATTGGAGATAAATGTGTTTTCAAAATCTAACATAAGGCAGATGATTCAATTAACAAGTATAAGGCGCACCTTGTGGTGATAATTTGTACCCAGAGAGGGTATAGACTATGGAAACATATTCTCCCAAAGGGTGAGATCTGACTCTATTCGCCTTATCCTAGCGATTGTCACACGTTTAGTTTTAGATCTTTTGCAGTTGGATGTTTAAACTGTTTTTCTCAATGAAGAACTAGACAAAGAGATCAATATAGACTAGCCCATTGGTTTTGTGACCAAAGAGAATGAGCGCAAAAGTATGCCGTCTCAAACGTTCCATTTATTATCTCAAGCTAGCAATCGTCTAGGCAGTGGTACAATGCGTGTACATTAAATGGTCCAAGAAAAGTGTTCTAAATCTTTACATGTTGATGACATCCTTCTAACTGGGAATTACAAGATGAGTTCCATTGTCGCCACTTGAGAGTGGTTGTCCTTTCAATTTGAGATTGAGGACATGGGGTGATGCCAACTACGTGTAGGGAGTTTAGATTGTGAGATATTGTTCTTAGAAGCTCCTTTGTTTGTCTCGAGGGACTTGCAAGATGAAGATTCTTGGATGTTTTCACATGAAAAGTTGTAAACCCATTAAAATCCCAATTTTTAAGGCACCCACCTTGACCTTATATCAATGTCTTAAGAATAATGAGAAAATGAAACAAATGTCCAGTTTTCCATATGCGTCCGTAATAGGGAATCTGAAGTATGCTGACGTGTGTACTCGATCAGATGTCTGCTATGCGGTTGGTTTAATTAGTCGTTGTAGCAACCCTAGTCCTGTCGCTAGAGAGTAGTGAAGAGGATATTGCGATATATTCCCAGGACTGTGGACCTTGCCTTATGCTGCCCACGATGGAAGCATAATATGTGGTGTGCTCTGCAGCTGTTCGATGAGCTGTTTTAGTTGAAGAGTTTTTACAGTGGCTAGGCTCTTTACCTCATAAGCGATGACGTTGTGCTAATCTATGTTGATAGCACATATGCATGAGCATATGCAAAAGATCTCAAAAATCATTCTAGCACGTAGACGTTCGTTTTTTGTCACATTTGAGATGTAGTTTGCGCGAAGGAAAGTTGTCTTGAGCATAGACATTTATTGTGTTATTGACATTATTATTCGAGTTTTTATTATCTGTTAATAATAAACTAGTTCGTTTCCATATGTATATTTGTTACTACCTCCGCCCCATTTTATGTGTCCATCTTGGGGAATCCAACTATTTAAGGGGACAAAAAGAATCTACCCCTACTTTCCACAATTGCCCATAATCATTGGACTTTGGTTTTTGTTTTGTTTTGGTGCATGTTGATTGAAAGGAAGGGTAGTTTGGGAAACTAAGTAAAATTTTCATACTAATTTAGGAAAGTGGACAATAATTTTGGGACATCCCAAAAAGGAATAATGGACACATAAAATGGGACGGAGGGAGTATATGAATGGAATGAATGCACATTTCTAATATGTCGCCGGACTTTAATCTACCTGCTCACACGGGTGATTCACCTTGGCGTCGAGATAGCAAACTAAGACGTGTGTCCGTAGCGCTTAGATGGTGAGCAAGATGAGACAATTGTGTTCATGGCGCTTAGATAGCTAGCTAGGACATATGTGTCTATAGCGCTTAGAAAGCGAGCTTCAGCATTTATATCTACGCAGTGTAAGAAAAGTGAGCTAGATATAAAACTTATTATCCTTATATGTCGCCTTAGATGGAGCTAAGATGAGACCTTTATAATTGGTCGAACATAGAGAGATCCCACGACTCTATATAACTTGTTTATAGTCGAATGTGAGTTTTCATACGGGCGCCAGAAGGAGCGACTGTGCTGGGAAACTCATGTTAGACGTTTTGTGTAACGTCTAGACTAAGATTCGTATAGCGTTACTTGTTTTTTCAAACACAGAGTGACATGCCCATTTTTATGGAAGAACGCCATAGCATACATATCATACTGTATGTGCTTTCGCGATCGACTATGGAGCAGTGAAGGATTCCTCTTCATTGCTGCGTGAGCCACGTAGCATATCTAAAATTTAGTTATCCTACAAACTTGTTGCCTTCACGACTTGAAACTATGTCATGAAGAGGACGCTTGATGACAGCTACTTTAGCATGCTATCCTAGGACGAAGAGATAATTCTATTCTATAGGGCATGTCTGGGCATGCGGTCAAGTTAGTCAGATTGACATGTGGGCTCAGGGAAGGCCATTCAATAACATACCATGTATTGTGACTCATTAGCAGGCTGCGACAATCGTATTTTGTTACTGATATGTCATGAGTACATTACATTGAGGTGGTGCAACAATTTTTTCACCGAGGGATTGAAAATGTTGTGTCCAGTGTGGTTGAATCGTCTAAGGCATACACGAGAAGCTTCCGAGTGATGTGTCTTGCTGGTTATGGGGATGACTTGGCATTACACTCCTGTCGCTATACTTTCTTTTCGTAAGGTCGCACGTTCTATTTCCCTGTATAAAAAGTTGAGAAGTTCTGTTTCGAGAGATTGTTTTAGTAACAAGCCCCATGTGGGTGAGTGAGAGATGTAAGAAATATTGTGGGTCATTGGTTGTCACGCCCCGGTATGGCAAAAATAGAGAAAAAATAAATTTCCTTTTTGGGTCCTTGGGCAATGACTGGTAAATGTCACTTAATTGTCCACACCACGCAGTTCGAGACAAAACAACAAAGGGAAACAGTAATATAAACAACTTGAGTATATTACAAACATCCTAGTTATTACAATATTAGAGTTACCACAGGAATATAAAAGATTTGGAGGCAACAAATGCCCAAGTACCAATTATAATAATAAAGTTAATTCCAATGGTAGCTCGTTCTGCCTCCCACCAGTCAGTAGCAGCGTAGGTGAGGTACAAAATGGCAAGACGGCGTTTGTCCTACTCACTACATTCAAGAGCTTCAAAGATGAGCTCCATCTCCCGTATCCATTGTTCTACCTTCCATAGCTCTGTTAACCCGTCAACCTTCTCGGGACGTAAACTACGGAAACGTTCCAATAACTTATCACCGGTGTGCCTCGGCGAAAGTGGTGCAACTGGGTATTAAAAATGTGGCTGACGGGTGGCATGGTTGTAGGTATCACCCACATGCTCCATTCTTCTCATGAATGCTTCAACTGCGCCCGTGGGTCCATACCCTTTGGAATAGGTGCTCCTAGTCGTGCTTGGTTCCTTAAAGGTCCTACCACAGTGATCTCGTGTGAAGTATACCTACGAAAACCTATTGATTAGCTGATAGTCTTCTTGAAGAGACAAGATTTAGATAAAGCAATAGACGGAATGAACTAACAGTTCTACATCATAAAAACATATCAGAATTTAAATCACAACGCCAACATCTCCAAAAGTCACTCGCATATATATATATATATATATCAAAAGATGTACCGCGAAGTATACACTAGTCAAACTGTGTACCACATGGGACATAAGCAAATACAGTGCTAAGGTCAGCTATACATCATGCTACTACTATTGGTAACCATCTATACAAAAGCTATAGTCAAATAGCTATCTCTCAAGCCCCCAAAAATCAAGTGGACCACATGTCCTGATATATAGAAAAATCTAAATCCTACAGATCCTGACTCAAAAGTCATCCGGCTGGTGCTGCCTCATCCTCTGATACAATATCCATCTCCTGGGGTGGATCACCCCTACTGGTGCAACAAAATCCCTTACCACAACTCCAATGTTCCAATCATCAATCATTCGCTCATCAGCGTCTCCTGCTAAATCCTCCATCTCCTGGTCGGCAGCATCGGCGGCTACCTCAGTAAATCCCCCAGCTATTGCTATAGCCTCTGCTAGCTCAACCTCTCCTATAATGAATCCATCCGGCTGTGCGGCCATCACTGCCACCTACTCTGCTGCCATCTGAGCAACGGCTGCCATCTGTGCAATAGGTCCTGCTGGTAATTCTAGTACACCCTTCTCCTCTAGCTCCTCATCCTCAATATCCTCAGCTCCCTTCGAAACATTATCCTCTGGAACTACTATGTCCTCTCCAGCTATGATATTCATGTTTGTTGGCTCTGGGTCCTCCAGATCCTCCTCCGGGTCATCCTCTACCATGTCATCATCCGGTGCATACTCTGGCTCATTGGGGTCGTCCTCCGATCCTTGTCATCATCCTCATCCTCTGGCTATATACCCTCTGTTGGATCCTCATCCTCCGCTATCTGGTTTGGCTCTAAAGGCTCTGGCACCTTAAGTTGGTCCTGCGTCTCTGGTATGAGTACCGGTACAGATGGAATGGGTCCTGCTAGGATGGCACGTAACTCGATCACATCCACCTCCAGCTTACTCTGGATCAACCAAGTCATCTCCTGATATATCGCCTCTCTAGCCCTCGCATAATAGTACGCATCCATACGCATCTCGGTCAGGTGAGTCCGATCATCCACATAAAGAGCTCTCCACATATCCTCCTCGAGACAATGACTGACTGCACGTCGTATACGCTCCTGGTACAACTCCGGGTCAACCGGCTCCACAATATCCCCATGGATCACATGTCCTCCGTAGGGATCCTCCACAAACTTATGGAAGTTTGGATCCATGCTAACCTGCAAAGGAAACTATCTAACGTCAAAAGGACGAACTTATCTTAAACTCATATCTCAGGGATCTTAAATGCTAGTACCAGATGGTGTGGGACAATTAGTGAGCGAAAGTATCAAACCTAGGCTCTGATACCAAAAATCTTGTCACTCCCCGGTACGGCAAAATTCGAGAAAAAATAAATTTCCTTTTTGGGTTCTTGGGCAATGACTGGTGAATGTCACTTAATTGACCACACCACGCAGTTCTAGATAAAACAACAAAGGGAAACAGTGATATAAACATTCCGAGTATACTACAAACATCCTAGTTATTACAATATCAAAGTTACCACAGGAATATAAAAGGTTTGGAGGCAACATATGCCCAAGTACCAATTATAATAATAAGTTAAACAGGAATGTAAAACTAATGTAAATCTGCATCTCTAGCTGGCGTAAACGTAATCGTCAGCGTAGTAGTCCTCCCCGGCATATTTGTCCTCAGCGGAATCACCTTCTGCGTATTCCTCCTCTGGGTAGTAACCGGCGTCGTAGGCGTCAGTACCTGCAGTGTAAGGAACAGGGTAGTCTGGACGGGAAAAGTCTAGGCAATAAAGGTCGTCAGCTTACTGAGAGCTGAGTGAATAGAAACTAAGTACCAGTTATGTGAAGTAAACAAGTTATGAAGAATATGAGTTAAGTTCTACTAAATAGTATCTTCTCTTTATTTAACTCGTCGTAACCCAATCATTATCGTCTTGTTATCCTAAGACCGATAACCATCATACTCTGACTGAATGAACAAACTCCATCTTTCCACTCTATGGATATACCATCATTCTGTCCACCGCTTTTAAGAGAATATTCACAGCTCACTGCATGTCATGGATGTCACGTCAGTCCGTCCCTAACTTTTTAGAGCATATGCACAGCTCACCGCATTACAGGGATATAACATTTCGAACAACAGCACATCAATCTATTGCCACGACTTAGCGACACCTACCAGTGATTCTAGCTCATCAGTCATCGCCTTGTAAGAGCATATGCACAGCTCACCAACTTTTAAGAGCATATCATCGATCACCTGGCAATCTTAGGATTACTTGGTCCAGCTTACCGCTTTTAAGAGCATATGCATAGCTAACCGCTTTTAAGAGCATGTCGTTGACCAAACATCCGTCTACGTAAAATTCGCAGAACTTATCAAACCTACTTAAGTTCCGTACTAACACTGATACATGACTTCCCATTGTGGCCTCACTACTCTGATTAAAACGAAATGGATAACAAACTCATTTACGAATCGACGTCTCATCTAATGTCGTAACATTACTCCATTTATTCATAACCATGCTAGTCATTGGTAATACATTATCCCTTATTACCCCCGTAGTCGCATACCGGATGTACAAATTGATATCTGAACTATCAACCCCTTATATACTAAATAAACAAGAGAAACCAAGTTCTGTAACTACCAATCGATTGGGACATAGGTCCAATCGATTGGGACATAAACTCTCATAACAATCGATTGGGATTAATGGCAATCGATTGGATTCAAAACAATGCCAATCGATTGCAAGTTATGGCAATCGATTGGTTGTCATCATATACCAATCGATTAGGAAAAATATTCAATCGATTGAGACCTGATGGCTATCGATTGGGAAACACCCAATTGATTGGGACTTCGTCTTCTCCAGCAAAAGCATAATCCAACATATATAAACGTCAAAAGGACATATTGGATACATCTATCCTTCATGAAACTTGCAAAACATCAAATAAGGGGGACCAAGTGAGTTTAAACTCACTTTGTGTGTAGAGGGTGTGTTTGGCTATGGAGCTTCAAGCTTTACCTTCTCTCTATCCTTTAAGCCTCCTCTGTCTCTCTCTCTGCCTCCCTTTCTTTCTTTTTCTTCTTCTTCTTCTATTCTCCTTCTTCTTCTCTCTGTCCTCTCTTGACAGTGGGTGTGTTTTTATGTGGTGTATATATACATATGGTCTCTTTCTCTCTCAAGACTGTAAAAATAGTCCCAAGACAAGGAATGAACACACACACACACACACACACACACACACACACACACACACACACACACACACATATATATATATAGGGAAAACGAGGTACCACACGTCAAAACACGAAGCAAAGTTGAAAACTAATATCTGCAGGTGTCAATCGATTAGGATAAGTGGCAATCGATTGATATCAGATATTATATGGCAATCGATTATGAATCAAGGGCAATCGATTGAGATAGTGACACATAATAGATTCAGGTCGGTAGAATGGCAATCGATTGGGATAGATGACAATCGATTGGATATCAAAAAGTGGCAATCGATTGGGTTACAAGGCAATCGATTAGTATCAAAATTTTACCAACAGAAAGGTAAGGATCCTATAAGTGAACAGGGATCAGTGCCAAGTCTTATTTATAAATATACATTCCAAAAAACAGGGTATTACATTGGTGCACCCACATAACATTGGACCGGGTCCGATGGGCCTTGGCCTTGGGAGTCCCAGAGCAACTAGATGTGTGTGCCTATATATATGTATATTGCACACACAAATAAGGGTGTTACATAATAACCTAGAAGCCGGCCTCTCTATCTCCCCTCTCTCACGGTTTCCTTTCTCTAGGCCATCACCATTGGAGCTATGGGATTTAGCGTGATATTAACGGAGATTGCTCTAGTAGTGTCTCCTATAACCAACACGGAGCACAAGAGAGTATACGGAGGCTCAATGATCGCAACCGTACGTGGGTTCAAGTTCCAGGCTTGTTACAACGCTGAATCGATCCGTTGGGTTATTCCGCTAGGTAAGTGACTTAAACCCGACTCGTATGCATATGTGCATATTTTATCTACAGCATATAATCATTACTCATCATGTTCGACGACAAGAGACGACTTAGAGTGACGACGAAAGATTTAATTTCTGTACATGAGTCTGGGTATTTCAAGAAAGAAGCCAAAAATCCTATCAAAAAAGAAAGAAAGAAGTCATAATAACCACATTCCTTGTGGTCGAGTGGTAAGCTTCTTGCGTGTACCACCCAAGAGGTTTAGTGTTCGAGTCATGGGGAGTGTGGCTATTGGGGAATTCACTCTGCGACTCTAGAGCCTTTGGGTATTAGACGAGGTGCGCGCAAGCTAGTCCGAACACCCCCTATTACAAAAAAAAATTTAAAAAGAGAAACAAGCCGCAAAGTATGTCGCGACTTGATTTATTCTCAAACAAAAATGCTACTACACCCAAAATATTTTTCACAACCTTTTCCACAACCATACATCCTGGGGGTCCACCGAAAAAGGTTGTAGGTGTAGCATTACTCATTCTCAAATACCTGAAAGAGAAATAGAAGTTATTCTCACTCCAATGCAGGCAAACAGCACTCAGGAGAAAAATGTAGAGATTTTATTAGAGCACAACATAGCCAACAATAGATCTGTATAAGTTACATTCACTAATACATATCGAGGTTTACAGAAAAAATTAAATGTGAATACCATCATTGAACGGCAATCGAGACCTTAGCCAATAATGCTTCTGTAAAAATAATAGTCCCTATATAGTTTATACATGTATATATCTGTGGATGGAGAAAGGGGTTTACGGAAAGAATTAAATGCGACCACCGGTAATGAACGGTAATCCAGACTTAATGTTTTTGTTTTGAGCTGTTACCTCTAAAAGATGATCTGCTTCGAAACCACATACTATCTTCCGGCAACATTCCCAACAAAAGCACCAAATGAAGAATTTAGGAACATATGTTTACTGGTATACGTGTGTGTAATATCCAAGGACCCTGCACTCAAAAGATTAATTAGGCTCCGTTTGGTTTGCGGATTTAAAGAGGAAAAAAGCAAAGAAACACAAGAAGAAATTGTGTGCTAGAGCAGCAATCTATGTACCACGGACACGATAAAGACAAGGCAACACGACAAATATTAAGAGTGTAATATATGAAAACGGCTAATACAACATGCTGTGCAGAGCCACTCCTGTTTCTAAAATTTTCAAGTATACTCCTTATCTCCCATTTTCTTAAATTAAGGCTTTTACCTCAAAAATATTCGAAGAAGTCATTGTGTTGTGTCGGTCATGTGGTGTTGTACAGTATTAAAAGGATGTAAGACACGTTTTTCCGAGTGTGCGACTCGGACACAACACCCAAATTATGTCCCAAATTAAGCGTCCGTGCTACATAAGCAGTAATCCATTCACATCTTCCAAGTACTTTACATACAAAATTCTTATTTTAGATTATCTCAAGAGGGATAAAATTATATATGGGATCGATTTACCATTTGCTACTATACTCAAATTATACTCTAAATTAGGTGATTTACCTAATGGAATAATAGATGATAAAGAAAAAAGCCACGAAGTATACCGCGAGTTTACATACTCGGCGATTTGATTTATTCTCAAATACCTGAAATAGAAATAAAAATTATTCTCAGCAATTGGCCAAAAGCCATAGCAACAAATGAAAAACAAATTCAAATGCGTGAGAAGAGAGTAGATACGGTTTATTTACCATCTTGAACCGATCCATAGTTCCTGACATGATTCCCCTCGATGCATCCATCTCATTGCCCTGATTTAACGATACAGCATTAGAAAAACAAATTATATGAAGAAAAAAAAAATCATAATTTTAATACTTAAAAGATTGCTGATACATACCATCCGGTCAAGCATGCGGTTATGAGTCTCTACCTCTTCATGTATATCTCCAGTTAACTGCCAATTGATAATAAAGTCACAAACACCTGCTTTAGATTACATAAATATACCCGTATATATATATATATATAAACACGCACCAAACCAAACCAAACCAAGCCTTGTGTCCCAAATAATTGGAGTCGGCTGTATGAATCATTTTTCTCCATTCTGCACGATCAGAAGCTATATGCTCATTTAAATATTATATATATATTCATATCTTGTCTACCTCTCCCTCTAACCATTCCAGGCACTACGATCACTCTTTCGCACAGGTGCATCTACAGGTCTTCGTTGCACATGGCCGAACCATCTAAGTCTATTCTCGCTCAACTTATCCTCAATCTGTGCCAATCCTACAGTCTCTCGAATGTACTCATTTCTAATTCTATCTTTCCTAGTCTTACCACACATCCATCTTAGCATCCTCATCTCAGCTACGCTCACTTTGCTAATGTGTTGTTTCTTAGTTGCCCAACACTCTGTCCCGTAGAGCATAGTTGGCCTAATAGCTGTCCTATAAAATTTTCCTTCCAATTTTGCTAGTATTATCCGGTCACATAATACTCCGGAAGCGCTCCTCCACTTAAGCCAGACTATTTTAATTATGTGTGTCACGTCATCACCAATCTCTCCATCTCTACTGATCATTGAACCAAGATATTGAAAGTGTTCCCTCTTTGGGATCTCCTGATGTTCAATCTTCACTGCTTCGTTGTCTCTACTTCCACTGTTACTAAAACAACATTCCATGTATTCTGTTTTCGTCCTACTTATCTTTAGCCTCTTAGTTTTCAGTGCTTCTCTCCAAGCTTCCAGTTTAGTGTTGAGTCCATCTTTAGTCTCATCAACCAAGACAATATCATCTGCGAACAACATACACCATGGGACCTCATCTTGGATGTGTCTAGTCAATTCATCCATAATTAGGGCGAAAAAATAAGGGCTCAAGGCCGACCCTTGGAGCAAGCCTATGGTAATTGGGAATTCGCATGTTTCTCCGGCCGGTAATCTAATTGTAGTAACCGCTTCATCATACATATCCTTCACCACGTCAATATAACCCTTGATCACTCCCTTCTTCTTTAGCACCCACCAAATTAAATCCCTAGGCACCCTATCATAAGCTTTCTCTAAATCAAATATAAACATGCACATAATTTTTAAAAAAATAACTTTTTTACTGATGTTATAATTTTTGTGGCCCTTGATATTGAGACAGAGGGTAGTCATTGATAGGTTGAACACAAGCATGCATGTTATTGAAAATTCAAATATAAGGGAAAATATGTCCTCAAGTTCAACACAGCATGGTTTTTTTAAGCCCACCTATTCCTAGTTAGTTACACATTCATGAGTGTTTTCTGCCCAGTATTTAAATTAGCGATGAAAAACCGTTGTCCTTTTTTGCTCTATCAGTGTGTGAACTACGAAATGTTGCCATGTCTTTAAAGGCAGGCTATGGTGATGTGTGTAAAGGAAGCTCTTCACGTTGTGGCTATACAGCACTTATTGGCCAATATTCGGGCACGAGAGCTTAGCAAGAGAAACTACCTTGTGCCAATAGGGCCCTAGTATCATGGTTGTGAAATCATGAATGGTGTCGTTGATTGGTTGGCCAATTTTATGAATCGTGGATGCAGGATCATATGTATATAAATAATATGAATAATGCTCCCTCCATCCCTTTTTATGTGTCCTTTCCATTTTTGGATGTCCTAAAGGCTAAAACTATTATCCACTAAGAGCATTTAATGACAAAAATTTTACCGACTTTCCAAAACTACCCCTGTTGATTTCAAAAATACCCAAACAAAAGCAAAAGGGGAGAAAAAACAAGTAAGGGTACTAATGGAATAATGTCATAACTTTTATTCATATGAGTGCAATCATTATGTTCCCTTACAATTTTTGACTTACAAAGGGGGACACATAAAATAGGACAGAGGGAGTATAACACGTGCACATTATTTAAAATGAAGAAAAAAACCTATCTAACACAAATTTCATGCAATATCAAATCTCAAAATGTTGAAAGTTTTCGACTAAAAACATTAAAGTTGGAAATTATGAATAATAAATAGTATCAGGTTAGATGAACCGTAAATCGTTTCAATTCTAATAACGACGCGTAGTATTAATTTAAGCCATCGAAACCATTGATTGCCCTTTGTGCTCTAACAGTGTGAGATATTAAGCAATGTTGGCAACCTTTAAGACATGTATGGTAATGCCTGCAAAGGTAACCCTTCAAGAGTTGGCACTGATTGGCCAATAATTTAGGCATGAGAGCTTAGCAAGAGTGCAAAACAAACAGGCCATATCAAGCATATGCGCACTCATCCATGCAACAAACGAAGTTATCCTTAAACTACAAGATATGCTTATCATTGGGCAACATGTAAATTTTTCTGATTTGAAGTCTTCCTTTCTTTAGGTGTGTGGGGGTTAAAGTCAGCGGGCGATCAAATCCTATATGTAACAACAAACTAAGTTTTTTAAAAAAAAAAAGTTTACCACATAGTAGAGCGTTAGCTTCATTCAGTTGCTGAAATCAGAATTTCAAAAGATGCACAAATATAAGTTTTATTGGCTATGTCCGTGAACTAAAAATAACATGTAAAGGAATTGTATGAGATCCATACAAAGAAAGATCATAGTTTCCAAGGATAATGAAAATTTTGTTCCCCCTACTTCTGCTCTATCCTCATTCGGTTATGTTTGGTTCATTAATTTAGGGAGGGAAAGAAAACGGAAACACTAAGGTTTTGTTTGGTTTGCAGATTCAATGAAGGAAAAGAAAAGGGAAAGGAAAACAAGTTTCCTTGTGTTTTCCTCCATGCTTAAATAAAGTTAGGAGTCAAATTCCATTATAATAGTATTGTAACTTAACACAAAAGGAGGAATGTGACTCACAAATCAAAATTTTTAATTTATATTTCACCCTATTTTCTTTTACTTCCTATTTTGCTCACCTATCCTTACTAACCAAAAAAAAAAAAGGAAAGTGCTTTCCTCTATGTTTTCATTCTTTCCCCATACTAAACCATGAACAAACAGAGCCTAAGGAAAATTCTAGGAGAATTTTTTCCTTACCCTTTTCCTTTCCAAACACCCCCCCCCCCCCCCCCCCCCCCCCCCCCCCCCCCCCCCCACTTCTCCAAACAGACCGTTAGTAGCCTGGGTTAATACCTGGTTTTTTAGAGGCATGGAATTCAAATACTCAAAAAGCAGAAAATAAAAAACTTGAAAGGAAAAAAAAAATGAATTTTGAACTAACTCTCTTTAGAAAGACAACTCTATCTTGCAAGCTGTCAATGGCTCTTTCATTTTCATGCTCATCAATCTCATGGGAGTACGAGGACGAGGCACGAAGACTATCAAAGAGTGATGCTCTAGAGGAACGATGCTCCCTGTGAAGAAAGAGATCACAACCATAACTAAAAGAGCTAGCCGTACATAACATAGCTAACAAAAGTTCTAAAACACGCCAAGAAATGGGGAAAGCTGCATAACTAAACAGAGTTTCCCATACAAATACTGGATATGTGAACTTTCATAATACTGAATATTGGGCGCATGCATTGTCGTCAAACCAAGAATCATAAGATTCACTCTTTTCAGAAAATAAATAACAATATAAAACCCACTTAAATGGGACTTATTGCATTTCACATCAGTATGATCTTTAAGAGAGAAGTTCACTCATGCGTTTATAACTAGAAATCTTAAACAAACTTAGACTAACCAAGCAGGACTTATTGCATTCTAAAAGATCTCCTCAACTAAGCTCCAACCATATCCACCTACCTTTCCATTAATATAATATTTTTAGGGTAGTTAGGTTTTTTCCAATGTCAGCACAAAAATAAAGAGACCATTTTTGCTCACCATGCCTCCATTGGGTGACAGCATTTTATTCTAGTAATTATGTTGATAATACAGGGGCAAAATGGGAATGTAATGGGAAACACATCTCACCCAGTGAATGCATGGGTGAGCAAAGGGTGAGAAAAAGGGGAGAGCAAAAATGCTCTCGTAAATAAATGTACATTTTCAATCCTATTAACACTGCCGCCCACTAAATTAATATCTAAAATGGAGATAAAAAAATATGGTTAACTCAAACCAAATTACTTAACGAAACCTAAAACCTAGGTAGCACCAGTGCAGGTGTGGGGATTCGGGTACGGGGATGCGGGTGCGAGGGATTTGCCAATTTTCCTAAAAGTAAGGGTGTGGGTGCGGCGGGAGTACTTGGATAAAATATTATAAATATATTTTTATATAATAGTATATACAAATTAATTTATAACTATTAGTGCATTAGTATATACCTAGATAATTGCTATTATTATTTTCTATTATTTCTCTTTTAAACCCCCAAAGTTTTCAAAATTGTATGAAGAACTTATGTTTTTTTTTTTACTTCACAAAAGAGTGCTACAAAAAAGCCCCAGCCACACTCCAAAAAAACTCAAAGAATCCACGGCGCACCTAGTACGGGTGCGCACTGAGTGTGGGTGCGGTGGCTTTGTCGAAGAGTGCATGCTTCATTGCCTAAAACGCTCTTGGAATGTCCGCAAATCTCTACGTCACTAACATGATTCACTAGACGTTCTGAATAGCCCTCCATCATCAACAAACAATCTCTCCATTAAGTCGTATAAATGCACACTACTAGTACTCGTCATATAGGTGGAATAACCTGAATTCGCAACGAGCCCAATCCAGCTACTTACGCAACAATCATGGCAACAGAACCTTTGTTTGGTTTGTGGATCTAGAGGAAAGCTATTTCTCTAATGTTTTCCCTAGTTCTCACTGCTTGATAATAGCAATTACAAATTTTTTCAAATGCATTAGGAATTCAAGAAAAGAGAAAGGGAAGTGACTGACAGATTCAATACTTTTATGTAATTATTCACCATATTTTCTTTTGCTTACAATAATTCCTATTCTTATTAACTAAACAAATAAAATGTTTTTCTTGGGTGTTTTCTATTCTGCCCCGTCACTAAATCTATGAACCAAATTGAGCCTATTATCTTTCTCTCCTGATCAAAACTTCATTACCCACATGGGTATTCAAAAAATTTATTCATTTTCTTTTCAGCTTCTCCAATAACATATCCAAGTTTATAAGAGAAATAATTCACATTACTATGTAGAAGATAGAAACACCAAAAGCATAACAAAGATATGTATAAGCCATAATAATCCAGCACATTTGATTCTATAAAACTATCTAGCAAATTCAAATCATCATAACAAACTACAGAACTAAAAACCCATAATAAAAATCACAACTGTAAGGCAGTCCATACATCAGATCCATTGAATTGAATAATCATAAATGTATATACACAGCTATATCACAAACATATATATATATAGGGTATAAACAAATGTCAATGGGACGAACCTTCGGTAACTCATGGCTTCCACAAATCACAGGATTTCAGCCTCTAAGATGACAATTTAACCGAGGGGCGGGGCGGGGCGCTTCGCGGCGATGTAGTGGAAAATTAACCCCCCAAATTTGTAAAATACTTTACACACTAATACGCTAATTAAAAATTGGGTAAATTATACTTTGCACCCTTGTGGTTTAGATGTGATGTCATTTTGATCCCTACAGTTTCAATTTTATCATTCATTTACGGTTTCAATTTAGATTCAATATAATTCATTCATGGAAATTTTATACAATTTTTGACAAGATTAGGTTGTGTGATGCACAAGTGAGGTACAATTATGGATATAATGATAAATTTACTTGGAGAAATTATATTTTTCACACCTATGCTGAACCTAAATATGTCAAAAACTATAAGAAAAATTGATGAATGAGACTGTACTAAACCTAAACTAAAATTCTAAAGACCAAAGAAACAAAATTGAAATTATAGGAACCAAAATAAAATCACAGCAAACTACAAGGGTACAAAATGTAATTTATCCTTACAAATTGGGACCATTTATCTATAAATCCATTATTCCATGTTGATTTTTAGAGTTAAGGGGAATTAAGATGATTAGGCAAATGTCATCCGTTCTTAAGTATTAAATGGAATTTTACTAGATTGTGTATGAATATTATTTCACTAGGCTAGGTTCAAACCCAGGCCGCCGTTGTGTATAAAATTGTAGGCCCTTAGCTAAAGTCCCCAATATTTTGGATAATATTAGGCCTCCAATTTCAAACATTGAATAGTAATTGTTAAGCTCAAAGGCCCCAAATACAATCTAAAACCCCAAGATCTAAGGAAGTCAGTTATTTTGCAATGGACTTATCCACTTTTAGGGGCTTGTTTGGGGGAAAAAAAAACTACTCATTGGGTGCACAAAACTGGTGTACTTAGCATTTCCCCATAAAAAATAATAATAAAATATATATATATATAAAAAAAAAAAGTACCTTCTCAACTTTCCCAAATGTAAGACTTTTCAATATTTTTGGTCACTTTCCTTATATTTTTTTTATATAACTAAATATTTGAAATTTACTGAGCTTACTTGCAGTTTTTTAGAGTATCTTTGTACTAAAGCACTCAAATTCTTAGGACAGTCCCCTTCTTAAAAAAATAAGTTAGGTTTCCCTAAATAGACCCAAATGGATTTTAGCAACTACATTTTTGGATTTGATAACTAGTTCATGTTTATACGCAGAGGGCCTCATTTTATAAGTTTGCCTAAGGCCCCCAAAACCTCAGGGCCGACCCTGTTCAAACCCAACCCCTACCTAGGGGTTTTAATAAAAAAACCGACCCCGAAACCGACCGACCGAACCTAACAAATCAAGCTCATTTGGTCGGTTTTCAAACGTATAGTCCAAGAAGAAAATCGAACCGACCGATCGAAACACCCCAAAAATCCGACCGAACCAAGCATATTGGTCTATTTTTTTCATGTGCCAAAATCGAGAAAAACCGGAGCTATGTTCTCCAACGAGTCCACTACACCATCCACTACACCAATCAAAAAATAAATAAAAAGGAATCAAATTGAACTTTAAACTCTTGACAATTGAACATCTATTCAAATTATGCGAATTCCATTTTTGATAGAAAAATTTCAATAATTAGTTTTAAAATATATATTATAGTACCTTATAATTAATTTAATTTTTACTTTTAATAGTATGCTGTTAGTATTAGTAATAAAAATTAAATCATTTAATTTGTAATTACGTAACAATCGGTAAAGTTATCTTAAAGAAATAGAATGGACCATTTGAATGACACGTGTTGAAAACATTAAGATAAATGTATTTAATTATTTTGTAATAACAACAAAATTTTATTTTGGCTCCCATAAATGCATGCCCATATTTTTTAGCCACGTTGCCCATTTTGTCATTTTTTGGATGCGTTTAATGGTTGTCCTTAAATGATACACATTTTAAAATTGAAGACCATAAGTGTGGTAATTAACAATACATAGTCTAAAAAGAAACTTTGTTATAATTACTAGGTACTAAAGTGTTTGAATTTATGCGCATCAAAAAAAAAAAAAAATTTCCTTCAAATTTTCGTGCATGTTTGATATAAAAGTTCCATGCACTCCATGAATTTGACTGACCTACTATTTATAAAAACATTTTATGTATAATACTGTCATCCTGTATTAGCCCATTTGGAATCATGGTAGTTATGCTAAAAGTAATGTTTGAATTCATCAATTATATCTCTCATCTTAAAAGAACGTAAAAATAATCACATGTGCAGAAACATGATGCACTTTTCCATTTTTTACAATGAAAAAATTCAAGTTGTTTAAGTTTTATATTAAAATATTTTTATGATTTTGAGTGGACTAATCAACTTTTCAACTTAGCTTCCAAACTCATCAACTTTCTAAAGTTGTCTTTAAAAACACTACTTTACCAAATAAATTTTCTCTAAAACCGTAGTTTGAAAACATCCTTGTCAAATGTTTAAGAAGTCGTGTTTTGAAACACTAATTTAAGTTTCGTATTACAACATATATTATACAATCCTATTTGCCTTAAAACTCTTTGGAAAGTTATTTTCAAATTGTGTTTGCAAAACACAAGTTCGAAAGTTTTGTTCAAAAGTTGTGTTTTGCCATCACAATTTTAGAAGAAAATGATTTGATGAAGTCGTGTTTTCAAAAGATGACTTTAAATAACTGATGAGTCTAAACAAAAAGCTTGCCAATTTGATGGGTTGAGTGAAAAAATCTAACTTAGGTAGTGTTTCTTCCCAGACAACATGTTACAATATCACCAATTGAACCAATCACAATCACATACAACCAGCTCTACAGCAATCAATATCATAACCAATGTACAGCTCTTAATTACAATCATTGACTAATGCATCCTCAAAACAAACCAATTTTGCAGCTAAAATTCATTGATGATACGAAATATAATTATCAGAGAGAGAGAGAGAGATAGGGTGGGTTTAAGTAAGGAACTGTTTGGAAATACTTAAAATAGGATTTGGTTAGGTACTAGAAACTATTTATGTGACATAATAGTTGATTCTGTAGTTCAAAAAGAACCGGTTCCCTAGTTTAGTGCTTGTGTAGCTGTGATTTGGTTACATTAATTAAAAGTACTCCTCTCACATACTAGCCTGATTGAGATTGAGAATGCTTAAAATTAGATTTGATTCAGTCCTAAGCTCACTTTCTATCTCATTTTTATGAGAACCTATGTTCACTTGTAAACAAAAGAAATGGCTCTTTACCTTCCCAAACAGCCCCTAAAAAATACTCAAAATAATTTTCTTTATCAAACCACCATAATATTGATTTTCATAAAACCAATTATGTGAGCCTAATTCTTAACCTGATCCTATTTTAAACATTCCAAAACACGATCCAAAGAAATGCACGTAAACATAACAAGTTAAGACCAAATGATCCAGAAAGTTAATGTAAAAACACTTTCTCAAGTCCCAAGTGTACTAATCAGCTCAACCATCTCATGAATTGTAACACAAGCCAAAAAAATAAAAAAAAATTCCATTGCGTCCATCATATTTTCTGGAATCATAAAAAGAAGCCACTGCCTTTGGAGAAGTACATGTACAAGAATTGAACTATGTATATCTATCTTGATAGTTCCACAAGTACAACTCTTGTTTCAATTAATATAAAAAACAACAAAGCCCATGTTTGGAGACCTTTTGTATAAAGATCAAGGAGGTTAAATATGAGTCAAAGAACAGAAATCAGTTGGGTAACCATAAAGGCATCAAGAACAATACTTGTTGTAGCACTTCTTCCTCTGTGATACCAGTGGTAAAATCAGTACTAATCCTATTAAATTTTCTGAAAATGAAAAATAGACAATAACAAATAACAAAGTGCAATGTGTTACCCATTGAATAAAGGAAATGAAAGAATAATTTTATTGACAGAAGGGGCATCACTTTGACGAAATTAGATGTGGAAACCCTTGAGACATGTCTCCTGACGTACTTATGTTCTGTTTGATTTGCAAATTTAGTGAAAGAGAATGAGAGGAAAAAGCATTTTCTCTTTTACTTAAAAGAATCACTAAGTGTTGTAGAAAAGCCAAAGTGGTAGTGGGGCTAGTGCTTTATTTTCATTTCTTTCACTAAATTCACAAACCTAACATAGTCTCAAAGTGCACATAGGTTAGATATATTTATCACGTAATTATGATATCACAGGTTTGATCCCGGTTCACCCGCTAGTTGAACCGATAACCCGTGATCCGGTCATTTTTTCGGTTCAATGAACGGTCCAGTTTTCAAAACATTGCATAAGATAAGAAAGTTGAAAATGTAACTAAAAAGGGGACAAGATATCTGCACAATACAGTAGCATGCTCAAGGTATGCACAGTAGATAGACTGCTGATGCAAAAAATGTAGGATAAAGAACTAAAGTAAGAATCAAAATGATTGCAAGTGCACAAACTAAGGAAAATCATAATGAAAGCAGCTTTTTTAAAAAAAATCACACATTGAGAAACATAAAATCTGTCGGAACAATCACTGAAAACTGTTGAAATCCACTTCTTTTCATCAGACCAACACTAAACATAATTAAAGAACATAGGACAACTGGAATATCTAATGCTGAAAATGAAACCCCACAACCACTTGATCTAACCAAGAGTTTATTGTAATGAAACCGAGATAATGGGAAAATCCTATAAAGGAATTGTATTAGGCAACCGATTTGCATAATTGAGAAGTATTTGTTTAATAGTTCTTTGTTCGGCCATAGTATTAAATGCTATGTTTGGGAGGAGGGACGAAAGAATGGAAGAAAGAGAATCAAGGAGAGATGGAAGAGGTATCTTTCTTCCCTCGTGTTGGGTAAATGAGAACGAAGTGATAAAAAGAATGGAATATTGTGTAGCTTCCTATTATACCCTTGCATCTGTAAAGTAGTATTTTCACTTTTCAGTAAGCAAAAATGTCATGAGCGAAACTTTTTCTCTCTACTAATCCGTCCACTTTTGAACGGATTGAAATATGTGAACCCGGACGGAAGAGGCATCCCTCTCTCCATCCACCCCTCTCATTCCTTCCCATCTTCCCTCACACCGAACATAGCATAAGTATACAAAAATGTGCGGAACAATCTTAGATGAAAAGTGTAGATTTTACAATCATTAGCAAGTGACATGGACTAGAACTTTTTTGATACCAAAGTAAAATTAACACCCCCACCAAGTCAAAGAGTGTCGGAGACAAGGCACTCTCTCACCTTAATCATAATACCCTCTCTCACCTTAATCATAATGCCCACTTGACGTAGGACCAGTTTTTTTTTTATCACAAGGAAAATTACTTGCACATACTGTAAATCTAACCCACACATTCTCACTAAAAGGGCCCAGCTTTTGGAAGAGTGGCGGAGACTTTGGGACAATAAAACAAAACAACCACCCGATGTGGGACAATGCTTTTTTCTTTCGATCACAAGAAAAACATGGATAATAAGTTGATGCTACGATCATATTATTGAAACAGAAATTTGTGAGAAAAATGACAACGCAAAACACTAACCAAATGCAATACATATATGCACAATCTGCAAAATTGAAAGATAAATCATTTTTCATTACTAAAAACCCAAACAAATAGAGTGGAATTATGTACTTCATAAGACCAAACTTGCCATACCTTGCAATCAGATACAACGATCAACACCATTTTACAACAATAGAAGTCCCCACCAATGTGCAAACTTCTGATATTCACAGCATGTTAAACCACCATTACGAATTAACTCCAACGTGTAATCAATGAAGATAAGAGAGTTCAATAGTGCAATTGCCACTCCACGCAATCCTCAAAGTCGAAACTGCTTGCACAGTCCAACAATGCATTTTGCTGTTGCTCGTAACGGCATATATAGTTCAACCCAACAAGGAGTTCACAAATAGCTTCCTCGGCCTTTTCTTTATCAGCAAAATAGAGCGTCTGAAGCAAAAGCACATTCCTCTTGGAGACAATCTGTTGTTGCTCGAAATTTCTCTCACTTTGCCATCTGATCATGTTATGAGCCAAAGGGGCGAGCCACCTTAGTATGTGATCGAGCTTTTCTTTCCAATCGTGGGCAAGAGGAGCATCGTAGATTGCCAAATCTTTGACATAAGACTTCAGATTATTCTTCAAAGCCATTCTCAAGCTTGTCGGTAACATCTGATAAAGATCGTCCCGTGCTTCCTCGCCAACCAAATGTGGGTAGCGAAGAAACTTCTCGATGACAATAATGACATTCGCGTAATGCAATGCTAGAGCGGATCCCCCGACAGTGCAAGGAGGGGCATATGCCATTAATCTACTTTTTGGGCCTAACAGGGAACTATTTGTCACACTACACTTGGGTTGTCTTTGATCTCCACTAAAAGGGACACCATAAGGGGACCGACTAAAGCACCCCGAATGATTTGGGTACTCCCTTTTTACGCTATTCGCAACACTACAAGAACCTGAAGTTTGACTACTTCGATCATCACGCCCAACATTGTCATCTTCATCATCATCAACTCTCGAAACCGAACTACTAAAACTAATGCAATCCATGAAAATCCTCCCCGGGGTTGATCCACAAGGAAAATTAAAATCTTGAGGACCAAACTGTATTTCACCTTTTTGTGGTGAAAATGAAGGCTTCAAATTCCTCCCCCTTTTCTCCACTACGGATTTTTCAATTGGTCCCGAATGACAATAACCGTAGTTCTTCCCCGAAACTGATTTCAATAACCCAGAAGGACCCATTCGCGTATCGCTCTGTATATCAAACTTACCGGATTTCTTCTCAAATTCCTCCTTCAAAGGATGAGAAACACTCGAAAACTCACTCCTCAAAACGGATTTACCAAACACAACACAAATCCTAGCATAAACTGTACAAACAGTCCTAGCTAACAATTCAACAACCTTATCATAAGTTTGATTCCAAAGTGAAACATCTTTCAAATGCTTCACATCCTGTTTCTGCCACATCAATTTCTGCTCAAATGCCCTCCGGCTCTCCTCGTGTTGATTCTGCTGAAACTTCTTTGTCGCGGTCTCCAATTCACTCAAAACCTCCATTTCACTATACAAATTCGCGGTCGAATTCACATACCTCTCCATCTTCCTAACCATACCCTCCATGTCCTTAACTAAAAACCCTAATTCCTTAACCTCAATAACCCCATTAACAATGTCACCATAAACATGCTCAAACCCTAGTAAAGCTATCACTGTACACTTTTTCCCTAACCTCGAGACCACACCGGCTACCCGGTTCAGGTCCTCAAGCTTCTCCGCCATAGCCAACTCAAACAAATAGGTTTCGTCGTCGGAGAGAAGCTTTTTAACTCCATCGGAGCTTAAGATCTCGTTTTTCAACTTGGAAATCTCAGAATCAGTTAACGATTTGTGGAGATTAACAGTTTTAGACATTAAATTAGCAACCTCAAATGAAAGAATCCCAATAGTCTCTTTGTTTTCGTGCTTTTTTGGGGGTTTTTTCGATGAATTTTCTAAAAGAAGAGCGTGTTTGAGATTTGTACTCACCTGGTTTCCCATTTTCACTATCCAAGGCTCGGCCACCATTGTTGTTGTCGATTTGAGATCTGAAACTCTTTCAGAAATTTGTTGTTGTAGGTATGAATTTCAGAGATGGGTCTAGATCTGATTCGAATTTTCTCAACATTATCAGCATTTGAGCATCAGAAATGTGAGTTTTTGATTTTTTTTTTTTCAATGATGGGTCATGGATTTGGTTGTTGAACAAAGCTGGAACAGCTTAGCAGAATGGTATTGAATACGCGTGGTCGTCGTGGTAAAGGTGGGAATGCGGCGCATGTTAGAAGGCATATGCATATATATATATATATATATAGAGAGAGAGAGAGAGAGAGAGAGAGAGAGAAGGGGTAATGGTAATGACTAATGAGTTGAATGGAAGAGAAGAAGGGAGAGGCGTGTGAGAATGGAGGGAAAAAAGGGGGGAAGTGAATCAAGTGATTGATAGGAGAGAGAGAGAGAGAGAGAGAGAGAGAGAGAGATGGGGGGATGAGCTACTGTTAACTTTCTCTCACTAATTTGTAGGGATGATTTTGAAAAGGAGCCATCTTCGGTACGTACACCCAAACCACTTGATGGTTTGGGAGTACGGGTATTTACGTATTTTTGTTTTTAAAATCATAAAAGTTTGGTTTTAATAAAAAAATTTGTTCAGTGATAATAAATATTTATTGTAATTCAAACTACTTTATTTTTTTATTAAGAACAAATTTTTATTAGTACTTATGAACAAATTTTTATGATTTGAAAAAAAAAATGACATAAGTACAATTAAATCACTTATTTATAGGAACGAGTTGTCCGTTTGAAAAGGGAAAGAAAGGGCAAATTTTGAAAGAGGAATAGGTGAGGGGTGTTTTTCACAGTAATTACGTCTGACGGTTTGTTTGGGGTTTGTATACTAACACTTTGACTTGGGTTTTTCCTTTCCTTTTTGGGTTTTGAAATTTTCTCATCCTTTGACTTCCAAATAAAGAGGGAAATGGGAAAATTGGAAAATCAATTTTCTAGGTCAAAACCCTAATGACACTTTTGTTTTAGGGATCGTCGGCAGTCCCAATAGGTGTTTGCTGGCATATCAAAATTTTCTTTTTCTGTAAAAAAAAATCTTTAATTTTTTTTGTTTTTTTTGTAAAAAAAAAAATGTGCAAAGAATGTAGTATTGACAAGCATTCAGTGATGCTATTGATTACGTCGTACTTAATTTTCTGTAGAGGATTGTTCGTGTTGTTGGTTAGATACTTATTATTGATCCACATGGATAAATTTATTTTTTATTTTTTATTTTTAATTAAAATATTGACAGACTTATACACGTGAATCAATTAAATTTCAAAAGAGTTGAAAAAACACTTAGGTTTTTTTTTTTACCTTTTGGGGGTTTCTTTGGATTTCTCCTTAGTAGAATTTGTCTTTTGTGCAGTTCCTCTTGTACGGATGGTAAAATTTCAAAATGCGGTTAATCTATGTGTAAAAATATTATTCTTTAATGAACCAATCACGTAGTAGAATAATATGAAGCATGTGTTTTACTTCTTATATACAGAATTTAAAGAGGACGTTATACATAAAAATTAAGAAAGTTTCTAATAGTCCTGCTTCATGTTCTAAAACATCGAAAGACTTGTGGCCCAGTGGGTAATTGCCGGTCGAGTTGATTGATCATGAAAGTTGTCGGAGTCTTAAATAAAGATTGGCTACCTACAAAGATCCACCCGTAACTGCACACTTTTATTTGTCTACATCAAATCAAAATCGGTATTTGTTTTTTTTTTTTAATTTTTTTTTTTTTTTTTACCAAAATGGTGAGAAAGTCAAAAAAGAAAAAGCGAAATCTATAAATATATTGCTTTATTTGATGTCTTCAACTTTGTTTGTGGAAATAAAGCAAAGGGCCAAATCTAATTACTCCTTTCTTTTTACGTAATAGAAAGCTATTGGAAAGCTGTATGATTAGTCCAAACTTCTAAAAAAAATTCATCCAAAGGTAAAAATAAAACAAAAAAAATTAAGATTTCATTTTCTCCTTTTATATTACTTTGATAATGGGAGATCCATTCCATGTGTTATTTTATTTGACTTCAATCTCAACAAAGAAATGAAAGAATAAATGACTCCTGTTCCCTCTAGTTATTTTATTTAAAAACCATGTGCATTGAAAATTTGAAATTAGAATTTGGGAAGCATAGCATTATTCTTCTATGTTTGTACTCAATTTATAGAAACAATAGCATGTGAGTTCTATCAAGTATGTGTGTGTGTATATATAGATAGAGAGATCAATTTTTCACCATAATTTGAATTGGCATTATAGCATTGATGGAAAGTTTTTGCAATATGTATATATGTAATACCTGTAATTTCTTTTCTTTTCGTTAATAATATCAGTTTTTCGAATTTCTGTATTGGACCGGCTATATTATTATATTATTATATTAGTAGGGTGACGGTTTTGATGTATCTTAGGATTACTGATTTGACTATAGTAACCGTACCGACTTGACCGTAATAGGATTTAACGTAGTCCCGTACCCGGACCCGGACATCAGAAACAATACCTGTTCTGACACATATACCGAGGAACTTATGCACGTAAATCGAGAAAAGTGGCACACAACCCGAGGCGGGCCTCACATGACCGGCCACATGGCAGCCCATGCAATACCTCCTCCACATGTCACCCACACCCAAGCCACTTGTCTTGTACAAGGACACTTGTTCATGCATGTGTACACTAGCACATGCATGGAGACACCTATCACTACACCACCTCTATATAAACATGCATATACACTTGCATGATACTTTTTTGATCATCTATAATCTGCATATAGAGTTAGAGAGAGGTAGGAGATGAAATCCATGGTGAGATAAAAGAAGTTAGAAGGAAAAGAACAAGGAGCTTTCACCATTGAAGTTGAATTCAAGCTTCCTAAGCTCAAATCCAAAGCTCAAGCTTAAATTTCAAGATTTAGTGAGTATTCTAACTCACTTTAGAACCTATATAGTATGTAGTAATGTTTAGCAAGTGTTTGATATTGTATTTTGAGGTTCTATGCAACATGCAAGTCAATCTTCAAATCTGGGAAGCAGAAACTTCCAGCAGAATGTTGTTTAGTAAAACGAACATTTTGAGCAGTTCAAAAATGGGAATGAGGCTAGCTTTTTTTTGTGGAGAAATGTAACTCATTTATCTACAAATAACTCTTCTATAGCTCAGTCTGAAAATCACTTCTTCATTGGTGAAATGTACATACAACGAAGTACTTTAAATCTGATAAACAAAAACCTCCAGCAGAATGTGGTTTAGTAAAATGAGTGTTTTAAGTAGCTCCGAAATCTGAATTAAGCTAGATTTTTTTGTGGAGAAAGCTAATTCATTTATCTACAAATAACTCTTTTATAGCTTAGTCTAGATATGTCACGCCCCGACGTAGCATAAATAAGGAAAACGTTTAATTTCTTTATAGACCCGTAGGTCGCGACAGTTTGAAGGATCGATTCCGTCCCAAACGTCGAACAACAATAAACAATAATCAGAGTAGAGCAATCAAAGCTTACAAATATTTCCCTAACTTATTACATATTACAGTACGGGGTCTCTAAAGGAACAAACCGCCTTAAATCAAAACAATATCTTAATGTCTATTACAGTCATCCTTAACAGTTCAACTTAAAGCATAAAACAGTAAACTCTTCATCAGATAGTTGTTCTCAGTTCGCATAGTCATAGTGCTCAGCCTGTTCATGACCTGAAAAACCTGAACACGAATGTCCAGGACGCATCAACGTCGTCAGCTTCAAGAAGCTGGTGAGTATTAAAAACATAACTTTGAATGTAAAACATACTCATTTACCTCTTTTACATTTCTCATTTAATTCAATATTAAAGCAATGAGTTTATTTTAGGAAACAAACACAATATTATTTAAAAGATGTAATTCACGCATATGCGACCGTGTATGAGAACAATGCATCATCTCATCTTACCGACTCTTTTCTCTCGACAAAACCCAACAACCCATCATCACACACCGGTATCTTTGAAACGCTAAGATAGCCACACTTTAGCACAGGGGTGCCAGGGAATGTCCAGTTTGCCTCACACTTTGGTCCGGGGTACCAGAGAGTGTCCAATGCCTCACACTTTGACTACCTAATCCGCCATGCAAATACCGGAGGCACCCTCACGCAGTATCCAGACTCGGGTATCAGGGAGTGTTCGTAGGCCACACTTTAGCACTTCCATGGGTGCCAGGGAATGTCCAAGTTCGGCTTCACACACTTTGACGCTACCATGGTCGTCAGGGAGTGTCCAGTTTTGCCACCGTCGCATTTCAAAGACACCCTCGCCGCAATGTCAATCACAACACACTTTGGTACTCACTTACCAGGGAGTGTCCACATCACATTCTCAACCGCACTCACTATACCACACTGTCCATTACTCTTTTCCACACTGACCAACATTCACACTCACCATGCATGTACAACTGACACCACATGTATGTCATGAAACCTTTAAAACACAAGGCAATTTACTGATTTATACAAATGACGTGCGTACGGGAATTGATAAGTCGCAATACAACGTTTTAATCATCTAACATATCCAAATAGGATTCTGATTTAATAGATTTCCCAAACAGTGCTTTAATAGTTCATAAAAATACCACCCAAACAGTTCCTTATCACAAAACAAGCACAAATTAGAAACTGCCAGGAGTCGCGCGCGCGGGCCGCTCGTGCGAGGGGTCGCTAGCGCGGGCCGCTCGCTCGACCTGCCTATTTTTCATTTTAAATATATAAACTTTTCTTTCTGCCTGGAAACGCACACCTCGCGCGTACGGGCCGCTCGTGCGATCGCGCGCGCGAGATGAAGCAGAGGCTTCGTCTTCCTCGCTGGTTTTCCCCTGTTTCAGAAATTCAGGATCCTTTTTGACCCATTTCCAAATCTGTTAGTATGTATATCATGTTATATATGGATCTCTTCGATTTTTCACAAGGATTATGAATCCATGATCAATTTTTCATAAATTCAACTATAACTCTAGAATTTAATGAAAGACTAAAAGATGGCAAAACCAATTTTCTTATATACTTTTTCATGTGGATGAATTAGACTTCAATACTTGAACAGTAGCTTGTAGGAACTATAATCTTCCTAAATCATCTCTAAAAACTTGTTTTGATTAAGTTTGTAAAATCACTCTTTTTCTAATTTCAAGCTATCATGAAAATCAACAATGGTGATTAACAATTCCATACATCCAAGTAGTAACTAAGCATGAATTACATTTAAGAGTGAGTTAATAACACTCACTGAGATTAATGGTGTAGCGATTGTTGAGAAAGATATAAGATATAGAAATCCAATTCTCAAGCCTTGGCTATGGTTGCAAGAGTTCTTCTCTCTTTAAAATTTTCTGTAAATTCTATAAGTAAAACTCTCTCTGAAACTCTCTCAATATCTTCAGTTTCTAAATGTGCAGATAGAGAGATGTGTATGTGTGAGAGTGCAAGGGTGTGAGTTATATAGACATCCAATACTACAACTTGGGGACCAAGTATATATTAAGATCACTTAATCAACTCAATTGTTGTAACAAATCTCCTGATTACACAATAAACATCAGCATATATATATATATATATATATACGTATAAGCACAAACATACTTACATGAGCTCCAGGATTTGCCAAGAGTCAAGTTTAGGTACCTAGGGGTCAATTAGTAGTAGAGGTGTTTGGAAAATCCAGTTTTAGGCACAAACTTAACACATGCAGAGTGCACATAGCCAAACATAGCACATACAAGTTGTCTAGGAATTAAATAAGTGTTTGGGAACACAACTTTTGGCACTACAATTACACACAAATTAAAAGAATTCCCAAACAAGGCTTTATCAAATGATTAGTTTGCCATAAATGGAAATAAAGTGTATGTCAAATCTAACTTTACATCACTTCCAAAATCTGTGAAAGTTTAATACGGCACGGACAATTTTGAACACAAACTGGTATTTTCGGGGCGCGGTGGTCACCACAAAAATACAGAAAATTCACTTTACTGTAGGAAATGATTTCCCGGTTTTATAAAAATATTGTTTGAGTCAAAAGAAATTATGTTCACCGTTTTTGAAATACAATTTTAAAATTCAACACAGGTATTACTAAATTTACAAAAATTGCAGTTTGACCCCAAAAGAATTTTTAATTATGAAGTAAAGCAAGAAATAAATTCTACACACAAGAATTGTAATTGAAATAAAAGTGGACAATGAATATTAAATATGACAATGCCAATATATGAAAATGCAGGTTATTACAAGATATCACTCCTTGAAGGGTGAAATGCATGTACAACGCAGTGTTACAAATATGGGAAACAGAAACTTTCAGTAGAACATTGTTTAGTAAAATGAACGTTTGGAGTAGCTCAAAAATCATAAAGAGGCTAGGTTTTTTTGTGGAGAAAGGTAACTCATTTATCTACAAATAACTCTTCTCTAGCCTGGTCTAAAAATGATTCCTTGATAGGTGAAATGCACATGCAACGCAATACTATAAATCTGGGATAGAGCAGTCCGAAAATATAGAAATGTCTAAGTAAAATAAATATTTTGAGTAGTTCAAAAATATAATTGAAGCTAGATTTTGTTGTACATGAAGATAACCCAATTATATACAATGTTCTAGTTTTGAGTTTGGTCTACAAATCAATTTATCATGCCCAAATAAATCATATCAATTCAGTCGACATAGTAAAATTAATTCCTGGCAGATTGTATAACTACTTGTATGATGTGTTTTATTGATGATGCTTGCTTTTCGGTCCCTGTGTGGTTATGGATATCTTGTGCTATGGTAGTGCTATCGCGTAGATGAGTATGTTAAGGCTTTCGTCTATATGGTTATTGGCTACATACTATAGATCTATGAGCTACATGCTATGTTTTTTTTTTTCCGTTGTCGCGAATTCAGTGTATTGACCATTAAAAGTTCATACCCAAGCTTTTAGTATGTTGTACGGCACGATTATTGCATCGATAGCGATTGGGTAAGTTTCCATCGTAAGTATATTATAACAAAATAGAATGACGGATGTATAACGTAACTTCGAAAGTATAAATAAAAGTAATTAACAAACTAAACTACGGAACGAGTGACGCGAATGCGGTCCAGAATACGTACGGACTAGTTGTACTTGATCAGGAGCAGCGTATGTCAAGGATAAGTGTTGGATAGGTAAACCAGGCCACGGGGGCCGGGAGGGTAAGAAAAGGGATGTGTTGTTGAGTTGTGAAGTGGTGACTCTTGAGTATTCTTTCGGTTCTTCGTGACGAAGCGGTGATTCTTTGAGTAAAGACTCCTTTCGGTTCTTCGTGATGAAATGAATGTTCTTGTACTTCGTAACGCTTTCGGTTCTTCGTGACGAAGCGGTGATTCTTTGAGTAAAGACTCCTTTCGGTTCTTCGTAACGAAATGGATGTTCTTGTACTCTGTAACGCTTTTGGTTCTTCGTGACGAAGCGGTGATTCTTTGAGTAAAGACTCCTTTCGGTTCTTCGTGACGAAATGGATATTCTTATACTCCGTAACGCTTTCGGTTCTTCGTGACGAAGCGGTGATTCTTTGAGTAAAGACTCCTTTCGGTTCTTCGTGACGAAATGGATGTTCTTGCACTCCTTAACACTTCAGTTATTTGTGACGAAGTGGTTGATGAAAGATGTTTTGGTTGATGAAAGATGGTTTGGTTAGCAAGAGATACTTTGGGTTTGTAAATGACGTCGGATGTTAGAAATGAATGGTAGTGGCATTAAGAAAGTCTAGATGGGTCTCCTGAATTGTTTGTATTCCTATCGAATACGTAGTCGGGTACGCTAATAGTTATAATTCGACGGAGAGAATGTAAAGATCCTAAAAGACATGTTGAAAGGTAGTAAATGGATTCTTATTGTGTTTTACTATATACGTTCCATTTGATTTAGCTTACTCACTCAGCTTTCATAAGCTGACGACATTCATATCGCTGGACATTCCCTTGTCCAGCTTATCCAAGTGAGGAGTACCCAGGTTATAAAGCTACACAAGAAGGAAACATTGAAGAATATTACACTGAAGATGGCTATGGTTATGCTAGTTAGAGAGAAGACTAGCAGTTATCTTTTGTAAATGTTTTTGATTATAACCAGAAGACTTAGCATATATTTCGTAATAGTTTTGTAAGGCCAAGAGCCATAAGACTCTGATGTATTTATAATGATGATGTTATCCTTTTATTATATCATTTAGTTATTATTATTTTGGTCATGCACAATTCGACACTGCAACCAGTCACGCGCCTCAGGGTCCAAGATGAAAATTTTAAAATTTTTCCATATTTTGGCTACGCCGGAGCGTGACAATATACATATATATATACAATATTAACATAATATGCACTAATTCTCTTACCAAGTAGCCATTCTTTTTGTACTTGATCATTTATATTCAATCTAATGTCCTCACGAGACCTGCTGTAAAATCTATCCCACTTTGTCTACCTTGTGCGATTTTCACATTAATATGTTATGTGTAGACATCCCATTTTGACCTGTTAAAAAAAAAAAAAAAAAAAAAGGAAAGAAATAACCATTGCAGGGGGGACCGCCTCCCACTTTCGGGGCGAGCGCGACATTATGCTTATTTAAAAATAAAACCATAGAGGTCCATCTAATTATATTTTTATGTAGTGTAGGTCTAAATCAAATATGTGTAGGATCTTGCTAGAGGCACCGATCGGTTGCACCAAAATGGTGCACCGAATGATCGGTGCCGACAATCTTAGTGGGCCCCACACAATCAGTGCATGGATCCCACCGAGATGGACGACATCGACCGTTTGGTGCACCATTTCGGTGTACCTCGTAAGTGTGCCTCAATATTTTCGAAATGTACAAGAGTAGGATTTGAATTCCAATGTTTCTCCTTACATTCCAAGGTCAAAGTATACTCTTTTCGTAGAGGGGCCACTTAGAATTGATCTCCTATTAAGTTCAGAAAAGTCCAAATAGAGGAAATAGGGGTGTAAGCGTTGTTTTTTTTTTTTTTTTTTTTTTTTTCTTTGGGTCGGTTTTGGCTTAAATATACATTTAAAAAAACTCACCAATTGGTAATTAGTCAGGATGATTTCGGTCGGTTTTCAATTTTCAAAAAAATTTTTTTACTTACACCCCTAAGAGGAAATTAAGAGTGGACATTGGATGCCTGTTGTGGAAACTGTATTTTTGGGGACAGAAGGGAAATAAAAAAAAATAAAAAAAAATTGAAAAGAGGTACACATTGTTTTCCTTCAATATTTTGCAATTTAAAATTTTTGATATGTAAAAAGAGTAATCAAAATATAAGAGGATGTTCAGGTAATACAATAACCAGTTCAACTAATTCTGTCGTTCATCAAGAACTGGATCTAAAAAGTTGGGTGGCGTTTGATAACCATTTCATTTTTTCGTTTGCATTTTGTTGTTTTAGTGTTCATTTTTTAAAAAATAAAAACAGAAAATGTGTTTGGTAACTGTCCATCTTTTCACCCCTTTTTTTTTTTTTTGTCAAAATCGATTTTATAATTTGGGAAGCTACCTTTTTTTTGCTTCCAGTTTTGGACCTTTTTTTAAAATCGATTTTGAAAAAAAAAAAAAAAAAAAACTGATTTACCAAACACATTTTCTATTGTCATTTTTGTAGGAAAAAAATAATTCACCAAAAACTAATAACAAAATAGTTATCAAACAGACCTTGTGTAGCTGCTTTTAGTATGTTGGAGTTAACTTATGGCTTCAAACACCTAAAGAAGGTTTTTTTTTTTTTTTAATCAAACCATACAATGCAAATATTCATGAAACCAAAAAATAAAATTGAATACGAGTTTGAAACCGATCCTATTTTTAACCCTTCCCAATTATAGGCCCAAGCCTCTGAAAACTTTTAGAACCAAAGAGGAGATAGAGGTACTTCCAAGTGAAAACACTTATACATATATATTTATGTCTGTGTGTGTACATAAATCTCTCTGTGTGTAATTTTGTATTCTGTATAAGTCTATAGGCTATAAGGCATACCAATAAGACCTCCAAGATAGGTTACAATTAAGCCGTGGGATTCGGTTAAAAAACTCTCTATTGACTTTTTATTTGGTACCATTATTAATATTATTTATACCATACCAAGACTACCAGTACCACCTTTGTAACATTCTCATTCTTCTCACCTACTTAATTTATTTTTAGTTGATCTTCAAAGATAGGCTAAGGTTGCTTCCATCAATTTCCATTATAAATATTCTTTATATTAATGTTATTGGCGTGAGGGCGGGTTTCGAGTATTTGGAGGTACGGAACGAACTACTAAAAGGGAGGCCTTTATACTGAGGTTTGGGGGCAGCGTTCCCAAGGCAATTTTTTTGTAGTCCACTTTTACATAATTGACAATTTTTTTAGGGTTTATTTATACATATAATTGACGATTTTTTCGGAGTCTACTTATAATATGAGTCTGTTTGTGAAACTTAAAAATTGTATGGTATCTTTCAAAATTCTAGAGGGTCCTATTTCTAAAACTCAAAAAATTCTTACACTAAAAGTGTAATTTTCAAAATTCTAAGGTCATTGCTTTTGAGTTTTATATGCATGTATATCAATATATATGTAATTGATGACACTAAATTGGGCCTTGGGGAGGATTAAATGTAAAATACTAAAAATCTCAAGATAAAAATGTAATTATAAAAATTTCATAAAAGCCCTAAAAAATCTGTGAACTTTGGTGACCCGAGACGATTAACCCTTTTGCACCCTTTGGGCTGGCCATGATTGGAGCCAAAACAACATAAAAGAACTCAACAACAACACCAGGAAATTAATTAAGTGCCATCAAAAATGGGTATGAGCTTGCTTCTTTTTCTTTTTTCTTTTTTTTTTTCTTCTTTTTTTTTTTCATTTTATTATAAGATGCTAAATGAATTGTGAGGTTAATTTTCCCACATTAGCTAAATAATATCACAAAAAATGAACTACTATACATAGATGGGCTCAAGAAAGATTTTGTATCGAGTTGAATTCCAACATTTTGTGGTAACAACTTCAGTTCAGACTCATGTTCTCTTTAAATGTCCATTCGGTAACCAATTATTTGAGACTATTATAGTACGGGAAAAATTAAGTCCCTTTGCTAATAGCAAATTGAAGCTTTTATAAAGACCTGAAATATCTTTAGTTCCCATAAATACGAAGAGATTTTTAAAATCTAAAAAAAAAAAAACACAACAACAACAACTACAATAACTGTTAGAAATTATTGTAGTAAAATATGTCTTATGGGCAGAGATTGCAAATGAGCTCTAAGTGGCATAAAAAATTTAGAAACAAATTGGGGTTTGTATTAACTACTAAGTACTAGATATTATTTATTTTTATTTGATAGCAATATTCACCTTTTTTGTTAATCTTACTCTTCAAAACAATGTTGTTCGGAAATTCTACATCAATCATCAACTTTAGGCACAATGTCAATGCTAAAATCAAGATGCAATTCTATTTTCAAACTCTTCAAGATACAAGCTACACCCAACCAAATCAACTAAGTTGGCCTTCAAATTTAGTTGAAGCCAAGCCAATAAAAGTGGCGAAATATGTAGAACCTTTGAATTGTAGAGACAGTGTGATGTGAACGGAAGAAAATTACATAAATACTATGATCAAATATACATCCCTTTCAAAGACTTAACTTGTAATATGGGACTTTCAATTAGATCTATTATTTGTTATATCATACAAGAAGAAGACATTTAGTTGATAGAAACTTCACTAAATTATGGGAGATTTTGTCAAAAAGGTAGCTCATAGTGGGAGTTGGTATCTTTAGTTTTTATAAAGAGAAAACACAAAAGACATCCAAAGACAGGCACAGGATGACAAAATTAATGACTCAGCAACTGATACACCTAAGCCTATATTTTTTTCATGTGGATTTGGCTTAACTGTTTTTAATCCACTCCATCACATGTATTTTTGAGTATGTGTGTGTATATATATATATATATCTGAAAATACTAGTCTACTACGTACATGTCTAAAGTAGATACTATATGGTATTTATATTGGACAAAAGGATTATGTCATCTCATTAAAGTGATGATTAAATAAATTTATGAAGGACCTGAAGTCGATTACTTACTTCAGTGTCCTAATTGTATGTCACGCCTCGAAATAGTCAAAAATAGGAAAATTTTAAAATTTCTTTTCTGGACCCATAGGGAATGACGAGTTACATAAAACTGACATGTTCGTGCAAACATTCTAACATAGATATATTAGAGTAAGAAATTCCATAAGATCTAATGGTATTCATGGGGGAACTTTAAATGTTTGCTACTTAGGCTATTACAGAAGTTTCAAATGAAAACCACAAAAGATACGTTTGGGTGATCGACGCCACTTAAGTTATTACATTAACAAAAGATAGTTATTTAAAATATAAAAGAAATCTTAGTACGGAAGTAGGCTAAAGTCTCCTTCCTAACTGGCATACCCATGCCCTTCGTTATCATACTCTTCTTGAAAGTCTTCCTGATCAGTATGATCTTCCTGATGGTTCCCCTTTTGAGGATAATAATATGCATCTTCATAGTCACCTTGATAATTCTCCTCATCATAACCTAGACGTAATACGTCCAGGGAACAGGGAAGAGCCGTTAGCTTTGAAGCCGTAATATATTCTTAATTATATTCCTAATACAATTAAGAATATACAAGTACGACGAATATCTTGAAAGTAAACATGAAATGAGCATATGATATGGTAGTATGATGACACAATGCAATATCGATATTTTCGACTTTACTCAACCACTGATGCTGACTCATGTGACTTGTTACATTACCGGTGTAACACCGTTGGCTTAGAGTAGAATGATTACATTGCTATCATCGCCTAGCAGGGCCCTATAGTAGTTTTAATTTTAAAAAGAGTATAATCATTAGACTCTTAGGTCCTCGTGACCTTGCTAGGAGAATAGAATAGTTACAGCGCTATCGTCACCTAACAGGGCCATATAGCATTAGAAAGTTAACTATTGTATTCAATTTCAGATGGATACTGTAATACCCCGTATTTTCAATAAATATTTAATGCAGAGAGATTCTATATACTTCAATTGACCATTCAAGAAATTTCATCTTCGATCGATCGAAGCTAGTTCGAGCGATCGAGACCCTTCAGTTCAAGCGATCGAACCCTTTTCGAGCGATCGAAAACCCTACCGACATAAATTAAATACGTGGTCCCCACTTCAATCGATCAAACTTTTTTTCAATCGATCTAACTGACCGATCTGAGTTCGATCGATCGAGCATTCTTCGATCGATCGAGAATGTAAATATCAGAATTCCAGTTTCCCGCAAATGCTGCCACCTACACTCCCATTTCTTTATATATACACTGCATTCGTGTATGTTGTGTGTTTGCTGAGTTTGTGAGAGTTTTAGAGAGTTGAGAGAGTTGTGAGTTTGTGTGTGTTTATATATATATACACAATTATACACACACACACATATATATATATATATCCGGGAGAGAGAACAAGAAGAAGAACAAGAAGAAGGAGAAGAAGAAGAACAAGAAGAGGCAGAGAAAGAGAGACAGAAGAGACGAAGAGAGGAGCAGAGAGAGAAAGAGGCCGCCATTAAAGCTTCGGAGCTAAAGCTTACCCAAACGCGCCCTTACGACTTTTGGTGAGTTCCAAACTCACTCGGTATCTTAGTCATGATGTTTTACATATTCTGGACGTATAATTATAACCCAAACACCCCTTAGCACATTCTGCACGTTCACTGGCAGAATCTGTAGAAGACGAAGTTCGATCGATCGAACTGAGTTCAATCGATCGAACAGCAGAGTCCCAATCGATCGAACTGAGTTCAACCGATCGAACATCCCTGAGTTCAATCGATCGAGAATACTTCAATCGATCGAGACTACCTTCACTTCGAGCGATCGAGAAGACTTCAATCGATCGAACAGCACTTTCTTCGAGCGATCGAGATGACCTCAATCGATCGAACCTAGCAGAACATGAACGTATTCCTTTCAGTTTATAATGCATAGTGCGTAGTTGTTTAATTGTTGTTTCATGTTCCTATTATGCGATATTATGGATTACGGAGGTAATGGGATACGATAATGAGATTGAGATAACATGGTGAGTAACGTAGTCGGGTTCGAAACGCTAGTAATAGTACGACGCGATAACGAGTAAGTTTGAGATGATAATACTGGGTAGTATTGGATAAGTGAGAAAGGAGTCAGTAAGAGGATTGGTATGTTTAAAGTTGTGTGTGTCGAGCTGATGATTCGCTCAGGTTGAATCCGATAAGTGTATGTCAAGGATTTGATCAGGATCGTGAGAATTATGGGTGCACAGTACTCGCAAGCGTTCTTAAAAGCGGTGAGCAGTAAGAGTTCTTAAAAGCGGTGAACAAGAGTAGATGTGGCACGCCCATGATTTATATTTACCAGAGCTGTGTATGTATCGTACTCGCAAGCGTTCTTAAAAGCGGTGAACAGTAAGAGTTCTTAAAAGCGGTGAACAAGAGTATGGGTATATCCATGGACCAGTCGTTATATGAGAACGATGTATGGGTGCTCGCAAGAGTTCTTAAAAGCGGTATAGCGGTGAACAAGAGCACTGGTATGTTGTGCTGATATAATCAGTTCGAGATAGTCAGTTGGGTATTGTGAAATCAGTCTTAGAGTGGGAGTCGATAATAATCGATTAATGATATGTCTGAATAAACGAGTAAGGGATATAATTAGTATCACTGTCATATATTGTTCATAATGGTAATTATGTCATTTCTATGAGACTGTGTTAGTTAGTGCTCACTCAGCTTTCAACAAGCTGACGGCCTTTATTGCCTGGACATTCCCCGTCCAGACTACCCTGTCCTTTACAATGCAGATGACGGAACTCATGGCGATAACGATTACCCTGAAGGGAGTTACGTAGAGAATGGCCCCACTGATGCCAGTTATGCTGACGCCTATCCGTACGCTAGCTGAAGACCTGAAGATAGATAGTAGTTATATTACTACTTTTCCTTTTTCTGTTGTACTTTGTAGTTAACGGGTACTTGGGCATATGTTGTCTCCAGACCTGTTGTGATCCTGTGGACCGTACTCTGATGTTTGTAATAGATAGAACCGTGTTTATATTTCAGTTGTTTTACTGTTCCTGTTTGGACTAGTACTGTGTGGTGTGGATGTTAGTGACTTTCACTTGTCATTCCCTATGGACCCATAAAGGAAATTTATTTTTCTCTATTTATGCTACTCCGGGGCGTGACAGATACTTTGCTATCGGCGCCTAACATGGCCCTACAGCATATCAACCATCAACTCATGTTCCGCTTCAATGCTTTCAATGGGTACCTTTGCTACCGTCGCCTAGCAGAGCCCTATAGCATTATATCGTGCTTCCCATTGATTAACTGTACCATTCGGACCACTGCGGTCCACTCAACATGTATAACAATATGACTGGGTTAATCTCCTTGACTAACAATGCGGACGTCAACATTAACATCATGACTCGACTATGTTTATATGAATGTTCATATGATGGTATAATCGTAAAGTATGATAAGCACAGGGGCCGAACTGTGTTGTTGGTGGGGTGTGCCATTACACCCTTCACATGTGGTAAAATGTTTTTACGTACTAATATACATGTATGCGTGTTATTCCTCCTATTTGTTGTCTGTTGGCACCCCCAAGCAAAAAAATATGCTATCCCTTAGTTACCTTAAATAATTTTATTGCTTTCTTTCAATTCTAAATTTCAACCATATGTGTTTGAGAATCATTTGAGATACAAAGATTTGGGTAGAATAACATTACTCTGTACAATTAGACCACTCATTATGATAAACTCAAACCTCGCCCCACCTCCCCAACAACTCTCAAACAGCACAAAATAACTTGACATAGTAATTTTGTAGTCTTACTGATAAGGGGGGGGGGGAAGTATACCCATGTATAAATAGAACCAAAAAAAATCGCCTCAGGGGCACTGCCCCCGAGCCCCAATGTGTCATTGTTAGATAGCCTACATAGTAACTCGGCACCCCCAAAGGCAAACTCCTGGTTCCGCCCCTGGATAAGCAGGAAGAACAGAGATTATTAACTAAGTATGGAGTATAGTTAACTAAACATGCGTTCATCATATAAGTAGAAATCTCAACATTCACCTATTTAATACTTAACAGCTACGTCCACACAAGACGCACTGGGTATTTATATAATACACATAGGATAATTCTATAATATACCAAGTGAGTTAGGACGACTCACCTCGATGCGGGTGCGTAAGAACAAGCGTAACTGCGGTTCCTACAAAGTATATAAATTTATAGAATGTTGATTAATATGTGCACTAATATCAAGGGCATAATGGTAATTGTGTCGGTGGATTCCTAAATCTCAACATGATGATCTAGACATCATTCTGAGTTTAACACCATTGACTACACTCAAATCGGAGTCCGTCGCATAAAAGGCTGAGTTTTCTATACCAGTGTGGACCCTAGAGATAAGCTGTATTTTTTACCGTTTCGAAAGGTCACCAAACTTTAAGGTGATGTTTTAGACATTATTCTAAGACTCTAGGAACTGACCTCGTATTTTTTTGAGCTACGGTTTATTTCCAATGAATTATTGAAGTTCTAATTGTCTAATAATGGACTGCGAGGTCCCACATTTATATAATAGGGTTAATTACAGAAACACCCCCTGTGGTTAGACCTTTTATCAGTTACCCCCCTATACTTTAAATTTTATCACTAATACCCCCTGTGGTTTGGACTAAAGTGAAATAGTCACTTTTTCCGTTAAAGTTAACGGAAAATGGGTAAAAATACGAAATTACCCCTATTACATGCTAATGAGAACACCCTTATATGCTTAAATGTTTATTAGGCATATGTGGTATACTATTATATTATTTTGATATTATATTTATTGTTGGAGACAATCCTGTAGTCACTTTGAGGTACATTCATGAGAGCAAATTTATTTAATTTTGGGAAAATTACACTGACACCCCCTGAGGTTTAGCGCTTTGTCACTCACACCCCTTGAGGTTTTTTAGGTTACACTGACCTCCCTTCAGGTTTATGGGTTGGTAACACAGACACCCCCTGCCATTAATTGGCGTTAAAAAATGGCTGACATAAGCAATTTAATTTTTCAAAATGTCTAAAATGCCCTTTGCTTCTTCTTCTTTCACACAAATATACACACACATATATATATACACACACATACATGTACACAAAAATAAGAGTCTCTCTCTCTCTCCCCTCACTCTCTACTGTCTCTCGTATCTCTCTCATGCTCACCACCACCACCACCGCCGGCCAGAACCCCCCCCCCCCCCCTCCCTCTCTCTCTCTCTCTCTACTCCTCACTCTCTATTTCTCTACTGACTCCTCTCTCTCTCTCTCTCTAAGCTCACCACCACCGGCCAGACCACCACCAAACACACTCATACCTTGTCAATCTATGATCATTCATCAATACCCATTACATAAACAATAACCCTTCCTTGTCCATGGCACATAATCAAATTTGGGAAAAAAATTTGGGGAAATTTTTTTAGGGAAAACTATATTTGCTTTTGTATTTTTTTCCAAAGAGTTTTTTATTTGATACCATGAGAAAAGAATTTTTTTTCCAAAGAATTTTTTATTTTGATTGAAACCCATCACAACCCATTTCTGATTCTCTAAGAAAATTGATACCTTTTTCAAGAAATCCAATTTTATGATCTGGGTTTACCAGATTTTGCTCTGAAATGAGGTGTTTGAGATTGGTTTGAGACCTTTCTCCTCCATAAACACACCATTAATTGAAAATGTCTTTCTCCTTCAACATGGTTACAGAGAAAGATTAAAAAGTGCGTGAGTGAGAGAGAGAAAGAGAGTTAACTCAGGCCTAAACATCGTCGTGCAATTGACCGTACCCATCGAGATCACTTGTCGCCATAGACAACGACGGCACATAGTTGTACTCACCAGAAATTGAGCTCTTGCCGAAGCTACTCCCGCTCGACTGCCTCTGCAGCCCGATCGACGGCATGAACGCTGCCGATCCGATACGACGGTGATCGGTTAGATCCCAATCGAAACCTCCGTCATTCTTGGCTCTGTTCTTGTTGCCGGAGTATGACTCGTAGTACTGAGCTGCTCCGCCGGCCACGACTGTGAACTTCGGCGGTGGCTGGTGGTAGTGGTGGTCGTCGGGATTTTGACTCAGCAGAGTATAATTAGATCTCCTACCAAGCATTTCCATTGAGAAGGCACCAGAACGAGCTAAGTTCAACAAAGCCCTAAGTAACGGCCATTAGTACATGTCAGATTCGGGAGATGGTGATCGTGGGTTTGAGATTGGTGTGAAGAATGAATGAAAAGAAGATGAATTGAGGGCAAGGAAAAAAATGTAGTGCTCTGTTTTTTTAGAGAGAGAGAGAGAGAGAGAGGATGTGCGAGAGAGAGAGAGAGGGGGGTATAGTTGTCTTTTAAATTTTTCCGTTAACGGCGTTGGCTCAAAATCTTTTATAGGGGGTGTGAGTGACATGTCTGAAACCTCAGGGGGTATGAGTGACAAAGTGCGAAACCTCAGGGGGTGTCAGTGTAATTTTCCCTTTAATTTTTTATTTTATTTTTGATCTACCCTTGGACACACACACCACAAACAGTCTTGGCGATATATTATTATTTTTTATTTTTTATTTTTATCTACTCTTAGACACATACAATCTTGGTGATATGTTAGTTTTTTTTTTTTAATCTACTCTTGACCACACACACAGTGAAATCCAGTGTAGTGATGTACTAAGATCTATAAAAAAAAAAAAAAATTATCCCCAAAATTTTGTGTGTGTGTGTGTGTGTGTCAAATTCGCTCTCACAAATGTACCCCTAAGTGACCACATAATGGTTTTTAACAACAAATGTAATATCAAAATAATATAATAATGTTCCACATATGCCTAAATAAACATTTAAGCATATAAGGGTATTATTATTAGTATGTAATAGGGGTAATTTTGTACTTTTATCAATTTTCCGTTAACTTTAACGGAAAAAGTAACTGTTTCATTTTAGTCCAAACCACAGGGGGTATTAGTGATAAAATTTAAAGTACAGGGGGGTATTTGATAAAAGGCCTAACCACAGGGGGTGTTTCTGTAATTAACCCAATGTTCCACATATGCCTAAATAAACATTTAAGCATATAAGGGTATTATTATTAGTATGTAATAGGGGTAATTTTGTACTTTTATCAATTTTCCGTTAACTTTAACGGAAAAAGTAACTGTTTCATTTTAGTCCAAACCACAGGGGGTATTAGTGATAAAATTTAAAGTACAGGGGGGTATTTGATAAAAGGCCTAACCACAGGGGGTGTTTCTGTAATTAACCCTATATAATATAATCTAGGACTATATTTAGCCTTTATAAATATTTTTATTAAATACTAGGCCTTAAAATAGGCTAGTAGTTTTTTTCTTATAATTTTCGGAGTCCATTTGGGATTTAAATAATTTAATTACATCCAAATGGGTCCTTTTTATAATTAACAAATAATTGTATGGAACACTAAAGCTTGGGTTTTATAAATACTAATTTATAAAATAGAGGCATTAGGCCTTGGAAAATTTTGATATAATTTTCCCCTATTTAAAAGTGGTCATTAGGTATTTATTACCCAATTATTTTAATTTAAAACTATCACTTATTATTTATTTAAACTATACTATATAAGAATAATCCATAATTTCAGAATATATAAAATTTACTTATAGCATTTTAAAACTAATATTAAGGGATTTAAAACTATTTAAAGCCATATACAACCATTTATCAAAATAGCCCAACATTTATTGTTAATTTTTAAAATAGTAGATAATCATAATTATTTACCTAAAATAATAATTTCATAATACATAAATATTAAATTATAACATTCTGGATTTTATAATAACATTAAAACTAATTTTACATAATTAAAACAATTAATAAACATATAACATTTATTAATTTAAACAAAACAATAATAACAAAATAATAATATTCCCAGACCCACGGGTCAACCCGAATCCATACCCAACACAACGGATCATCCATATACTCACTGAGGTCGATCCAACTTAAAATATCCGAACCAGATCCATTTTACTTAATATAATCCAAACACATGACCGTTTATACAAACAACTAGACCCATACCCAAACCCATGACCCAATCCAACTTAAATTAAAAAAAGGTAAACGATATAACCCGTTCACTTATCTTTTCCGGTGAGATAAGCCGCCGCCGGCGACACCCGATTTGGCCGAAAAACTTCCAACGGCCATATCTCACTCACCTCTCCATGTAAATCGCTCTTTCCAAGGCCAAAAGACTTGGTTGGGGGCCCTCTATCACATACTAGGAGCGGGGACAGTGGGTCATTCGTTTTGGTTTCCAACGAACCCATTATTCTTTTTGATTTTTAAGAGAATAATGCCTTGCATGGCATACCAAACGGGTCTCAAACCAAAAGCTGTTCCTATGGGGCCTATCTGGGACCATAAGGGTCTGTTTGGTACCATTTTTGTAAGCTTTGGTCAAGTTTGAATTTTCAAGCTTTCATGGTGAAGCTTTTATGGCCGCCAGATCATTCAGAGCTCCAGGCTTTGTTTGGTTTAAGCATGGGGGGGGGGGGGGGGGGTTGTGTGTGAGTGTATGTATAGAAAAAGGGAGGAGGGGGGGAACCTTACCTCTTCTCTAGACAGTCTCGGGTCTCTCTCTCCTTCTTCCGTCTCCGGCGAGCTCTCTCTCTCTCTCTCTCTTCTTCGACGTCCTTTCTTCTTCTGCTACTTCTCCGAATGGGTGTGAGTGTGAAGTGAATAGCAGAGAGGCGAGTAGTGAGTGTGTGTTGTGTTCTTTCTCAACTCTCCGTGGTACTCACTCTCACTAGCTCACACTATATAACACAAACCCAAGAACACGCATGGACTTGCTCATTATTACACATGCAGATTTCATATTAGTTCAGATTAGATGGTTCTAGGAAAAGAAAGAAGAGCCGGCGTTTGGGAAATGTGTGAGCATGCATGTGCCTTGCAACTTTTTCTATGGTTTACTCAACCCCTCTTCGTTGGCCCCAGCAGATTTGAAGAGATCTGTTTGTATACATGGATTTGTGTATGTGTAGTATTATATATGTACATATATACCTAAGAACAGTAGTTGGGAGATGTGGTGTCTATGTTGATTGGGTAAGTACCAAGGGTATCTAAGGTAAGATCCTCATTGTACTAATAAGCAACAGAGTCTGGATAAATGCAGATTTTACGGGTACGCGTGATATGTCAGTCTGGGTCATAATTTTACAGTCTAAGTTAATAATAAAATAATACGCTTTCATGTGGACACTAGAAATAACGTATTAAAAATACGGGGCCCATTTTATTAATCACATAAATTTACGGGTATTACATTGTATAATTACTTATCTGCTATCACTTTAATGTGATAGCAATGACACTTTTCGTCAATTTAAAAGTGAGCACAATGCTATTCGATTATCTTTTCAATGTTTTCATGCAGAAAGCTGATAGCAAGTCCCATAAATATTGAGTGTGTACAAAGTGGTGGTGGATACAGGGGGATATGTTATGTATGTACACAATGGCAGGGGGTGTTGGAAAATTGGACTTCATATAACTAATTTTATCTAAACTTTGGCTCCAATTTAAGGTGCGTCCCACACGTCCTTTGGGGCGGGACCACATTAGAATACGTTCTCTTCCGTGAGAAGATGAACGCCGTATATTTACATGTTGAAATCCAATAAGGGGTGAATTAGAAATTGTTATCCAAAGTGACCCATGTGAAACATTGGTGAAGGAGGAAAACGTGGTAAACCTTTGTTGTCCCACATAGGAAAAACAATAAAGAACTTAAGGGTATATTTAATAAGGAAGTCTCCTAAGGGGCTTGGGGGTACCCACTTTTATTAAGGGGGGATGACCTAGGCCTTTGTGGGATTTATCCGGCGCGGCTGGGCTTGGGCGTGGGTCGTGGGTCCATGGTCGTGGTCTTGGGCTTGGGCTTGGGCTTCTTTGAACAATAACTAATCTTTTTGTAGTAAATTTATTTGAATTTTCCTCCAGTTTATTTCAAACAGTCATGTCCCTCCAGAATAAGATAAGGTACTGTTTGGTTTTGCCGTTTTCGTACAGTCACCACTTTCAACAGTTGCAATGCTCTGTTTGGATGTGTTGATTCGTACAGTCACTAGAACTATCTATATATTCTCCTTTATTTTCATTTCATAACAACGAAATCAATCTCTCTCTCACTGCATATCATATCATAGTTGTTCGAGTATTAATACTGTTTTGTGTTCGCTGTATTCTGGAGATTGAAGTGAAACTTCTGCAGAATTGAAAATCCGTTCTATCTTGGGAGACGATTGTTCATCAACCTTGTGCATCGAGAGGGAGCAAATTCATCTTAAGAAAACAGTTCGCTGGGCTCGGATTCTTTCTCAAATTTTGTTTCTGTTCATCTTAATTACTGTGACTTTGATTTAATTACAGTTTGTTTATACAGATTGTCTATTAGGAATAACAATCTTAAGACGAATTTGTTTTACTTTTCCTTTTGTTAATCTGTCTATTGACTGTTTTTGTAAACTGGTTTTATTTATTCTGAAACTGTGATTTCGAATTAAAAATTGTTTTCCAAACTGTGTTAATCTGTTTCTGTTGTTAAATTGTTTTGAGAATCTGCTTTCACTATTTTCAAAACTGTTTTAAAAACAGGTTCTATTGTCTATTTTAAATACTATTTTGCAAACTGCTAACACTGGTTTGAAAACATTTTCGGAACTGGTATATATAATTGTGTTATAAATCTGCTATAAAAATCTGTTTGATTAAATTTGTTACGAACTGTTTTAATTTTAATTTAATTAAAACTATTTTATTATCCATTTGATTAAATTGTTTTAATAATTTGTTTATTAAAACTATTTTTATCAAACTGTTTTGCGTTTCCAAATTAGATATTAAATTTATCTTTCTTAAATTTGTGATAATAAAGAAACAAATCTCTTTAAAAATTTCAGAATGGCAACTACTTCATCTATTCCTGTTCCTAACGTGAATCTGTCTCATGGGGAAAAATCGAAAAAGTTCAATGGAACCGATTTCAAACGTTGGCAACGAAAAATGCTCTTTTATTTAACCATATTGATTTTGGTTAAGTTTCTTCGCAAGGATCCGCCGGAACTCGTAGAAGGAGGAACCAATAGTGCCTCTATTGATTCATGGAAGAATTCTGATTTCTTGTATCGAAACTATATTCTAAATGGATTAGACAATACTCTTTACAACGTATACTGTAAAATGGAATCAACAAAGGCACTTTGGGATTATTTAGACAAGAAATATAAAACCGAGGACACCGGCACGAAGAAATTCATAGTTGGTAAATTTCTTGACTATAAGATGATGCAAAATCTGTGATTAGCCAAATTCAAGATCTTCAAGTAATCCTACATGATATTCATGCCGAAGGGATGTCTCTAAGTGACTCTTTCTAAGTGGCTGCGATTATTGAAAAATTGCCGCCTACTTGGAAAGATTTCAAGAATTATCTCAAGCATAAACGCAAAGAGATGAATCTTGAAGAGTTAATTATGAGACTAAGGATTAAAGATAATAATCGTGGTTCCGAAAAAGAAGAGTGTAAGTTCTTCTCTTGGAGCAAAGGCCAATGTTGTAGAACAAGGTCCAAAGAAAAGGAAGCATGATGGCGGAGGTCCAAGTCAAGAACCTCATGGTCCTAAGAAGTTTAATGGCAAGTGCTATAACTGTGGCAAAAATGGACATCGTGCGAAAGACTGCCGCAAGCCAAATAGGAAGCCAAATCAACAAGCTAATGTGGCCGAGTTGGAGACACTTTCCAACGATGTTTCCGACATCAACCTCTCCGTGGTTGTTTCCGAATGCAATCTAGTTAGTAATACCAAAGAATGGTGGGTGGATACTGGGCTACGCGCCACATTTGTTCAAATAAATGGATGTTCTCTACTTACAAGCATATAACTCACGAAGAACAACTATATATAGGTAATGCTTTAAGCTCTAAGGTGGAAGGATGAAAAAGTGACTCTCAAAATGACCTCAAGCAAAGAACTAACTCTCAATGATGTGCTTCATGTGCCCGAAATTCACGAGAATTCAGTTTCGGGGTCATTGCTTAGCAAGAATAGCTTTAAATTGGTGTTTGTTTTCGACAAGTTTGTACTCACTAAGAATGAGCTGTATGTAGGAAAGGGCTACCTTGGTGATAGGCTCTTTAAGATGAATGTAATGACTGTTGTACCCAAAGCAATTAATAATAATAATACTTCTTCTTACTTGCTTGAGTCTTCTAATATTTGGCATGCTAGATTATGCCATGGTAATTATGATACTTTGCGTAGATTAAGTAATCTAGATTTTTTGCCAAAATTTGATATTGATAATAAGTATAAATGTGAGATATGTGTTGAATCTAAAATGACAAGACCTCCTTTTAAATCTGTTGATCGTGATACTGAACCTTTAGATTTAATACATGGTGACATTTGTGATTTAAAGTTTGTACAAACTAGAGGGGGCAAAATGTATTTTATAAATTTTATGGATGATTGCACTAGATAAAGTTATGTATATTTGTTAAGAATCAAAGATGAAGAAATAGAAATGTTTAAACATTATAAAAATGAAGTTGAGAATCAACTTAGCAAAAAGATTAAGGCAATAGGAAGTGATAGAGGTGGTGAATATGAATCTCCCTTTTAAGGAGTTCTGTGGAGAACATGGAATCATTCATCAAATTACTGCTCTTTATTCACCTCAATCTAAAGTTATTACTGAACGCAAGAACCAAACAATGAAAGAAATGATGAATGCTATGTTGTTAAGTTCTGGACTACCCCAAAATTTGTGGGGGGAGGCGATACTCTCCGCAAATTATATTCTCAACAAAATTGTCACAGCCCGATCCCACAATAGCGGAACCGGAGCCCGTGGCACGCCACCGAGGCTAAACCAATTCATTAACGTTCCCAAAAATTAGTTTGAAGAACACACGCAGCGGAATAAAACAAGTCATTTTGAAAACTATTCGTCCAGTCGACTGATCCTCAGACCCAGTCGACTGATCCTGGTCCAGCAGAAAGCTAGGTTTTAAAACACCATCCAGTCGACTGCTTTCTAAACCCAGTCGACTGGGGCTTCAAATTTTCAGTCGACTGATACGGTCCCGTCGACTGAAGTCCAGCCTGGTACAAAAATCTAAATTTAAACTATGATCCAGTCGACTGTGTCGAGGACCCAATCGACTGATCCTCAAATAAAAGGTGCAGTGAGTTGCTGAAAACAGAGGCTCCAGTCGACTGTTTCCTCCACCAGTCGACTGATTTATGGCAGCTTCTCATTCTGTAGAGTTTTCTAAGTTTAAAAGCTTTTGAAATCAAACGGGGATCAAACACACACTTCCAAAAGTACTCCAAAACAATCCTAAATCTATTAACATATTACCGAAGCACAATTACAACATGTCACTAACTATTACAACATTTTAGATTCGTTATAACATATCAAGTTAAACATAACTAAAAACCATAAGAATTCTTATTACAACATTCCTATTGTCTCAAAACTACAAGATTAACGTTCAAGTTGCCTTCAAAGCGAACTCTAAACCCACGTGCTCACTTCTGCGATTCCTCGCCAGCATTTACACCTGAAATGGTTATTTGAATAACCACACATATTCGATTTGTTTAAGCTAACGCTTAGTGAATAAAACAACATATGCACATGAATAATAAACATGTCCGCATTCACATCTCTACATTTCATACTAGTCGCCGGAGACTCACGAGCCCGTCCATACTCCCAATCCGCGACTCCTCGCCAATAAGTCCACGCGAAAGGGTAAGACCCACGATTCTTCTCTTCAATCGTGCGACCTTAATGCCTATATCGGCTCCACAAAATGGCACGGTGACCACGTGCTCCTTCTGACCCAAATAAGCAACTTAACATGCTTAAATACATATCACCATACTCGCGGTAATCAAAACATATCATCGTGCTATTGAGCCTACTTATCAATATAAATGCCCAATATGAACTACACAATATATTTCTAAGAATTAATACATGCTATTCACACAAAACATGAATACATGTCAAGAAATCATTCCAAAAACATAGTTGAATCACTCACCTCCGATTTACGCTCTTAAACTTCGATTCAAAGAAAACCCGTGTACAAAGAACGTGTAGAAGTCCGTCTAGTACAATTCCTATGAATCAAAATTCCATTTATCAACTTTTATGAAAAATTCTAGAAAACATCTTTTTCGAAAACTTAGCCAAACAGGCCCTAACATATATCAAAACGAAGCTCTTACCTCGAGGAGCTCGAATATGAAATATGGGAGAAAATAAACTAACGGAAGGTCGTCGTTTGGCATCGCAAAGCTCTAAGCAACTAAATCTCCCTCTAGCCTCCTTTCTTGAACTTAGGTTAAGAGTTTATAAAAAAATCTAAAGATTCATCTCTATCTATATATAAGCAACTCTTTTGGAAATTACGTTTACCTCCCCCACGAGTTTTCCAAACTCCTAATTAGTCTCTGAAACTTTCTATACAGCTTATTCATAGCTTTACGAGTGAAACTTCAAAATTATAAAAGTTTTCGACTAAGTTTCGTTTGGTCGCTAAAACGCGAATTTCTATATGATGTTTCCGAAGTTGCTAATTAGCCTACTAAATTAATAGCGTGTTAATTCGTTCTCACCAGGATACTAAAACTAACAACAGAAATAAATTCTAAAACAGAAAATAATACAGATATTGCAATATACAGGTAAACATTTATTTTCAGATAAACATTTAAAGTGTTCCACAGTGATCGTCTCATACTCGGAGAGACGTCACAACAACAAATTCTCAATCACCACAGTTTCAAAGGGTTCTCTAATACAGACACCCAAATCAACTCGTGAGTCCAAACTCACTCAACCATGTGTCATAAGACACGCCACATCACATTATCATGCATGACAATGTAATGCAAATGCAATAACACAAATGTGGGTGTTATAAAAGTGCTTCACAAGAAAACCCGAAAGACACCTTATGAATTATGGAAAGGTCATAGACCATGTTACAAATTCTTAAGAGTGTGGGGGTGCTTAGCAAAAGTGGCGGTCCCTAAACCTAAAAGGGTGAAAATAGGATCCAAAACCATTGACTGTGTATTTATTGGTTATGCCAATAGCAGTAGTGCACATCGCTTTTTGGTGTACAAATCTGACATTCCCGATATTCATGTCAATACGTTTATAGAATCAAGGGATGCCACATTCTTTGAGGATGTATTCCCTTATAAGAATGCAGTAGAGACGAGAGTGTCCAAAAGACCTTTAGATAGTACAAATGATACTCTAATAGATCAAGACCCTTCAGACTTGGAACCTAGACGGAGTAAGAGGACAAGAGTGGCAACATCCTTTGGTCCTGATTTTCTAACAAATCTGGTAGAAGATGAACCTCGAACGTTCAAGGAAGCAATGTCCTCTCCGAAAGCTTCATATTAGAAAGAAGCTATCAATAGTGAAATTGAATCTATTATGCAAAACCATACTTGGGAATTGGTGGATCTTCCATTTGGCTCAAAACCTCTGGGTTATAAATGGATCTTCAAAAAGAAGATGAAAGCAGATGGATCAATAGACAAGTATAAAGTTAGACTTGTAGTCACGGGCTATAGGCAAAAGGAAAGACTGGATTATTTCGTTACTTATTCTCCCGTTACAAGAATAACGTCTATTCGGATGCTCATTGCTATAGCATCACTGAATAATCTTGAAATCCAACAAATGGATATAAAGACAGCATTCTTGAATGGCGAATTAGAAGAAGAAATATATATGGAACAACCCGAAGGGTTTGTGGCTCCTGGACAAGAGAATAAAGTGTGCAGGCTTGTTAGGTCTTTGTACGGCCTAAAACAAGCACCGAAACAATGGCATGAGAAATTTGATAATGCAATGTTATCAAATGGATTCAAAATCAATGAGCGTGACAAATGTGTGTACGTGAAGAACACTCCAAAAGGATATGTCATTGTTTGTCTCTACGTTGATGATATGCTTATAATAGGTAGCAATACCGAGATGATAAGAATTACTAAACAATTTTTATCTAATAGATTTGACATGAAAGACATGGGTGTCGCAGATGTTATATTAGGAATTAAAATTTCTAAAACATCTGAAGGACTAGTATTGTCTTAATTTGAAAATTTTAAGAAGTATGAGATCAAACCTAATTAAGAAGACACCAATTGATGTGAGTCTTCACTTAGCTAAGAATAATGGAATAAGCATTTCTCAACTAGAATACTCATGCATCATAGGCAGTCTAATGTACATTATGAACTGCACTCGACCAGATATAGCCTACTCCGTGAGTAAATTAAGTCGATTTACAAGTAATCCTGGAGAAACTCATTGGAAGGCTATACTAAGAGTTTTGGGCTATTTAAAGGATACTCAAAACTATGGATTGCACTTTACCAGATATCCACACGTACTCGAAGGTTACTGTGATGCAAATTGGATATCTGATTCTAAAAACTCAAAATCCACAAGTGGATAGGTCTTTACACTTGGAGGTGCAACCGTACACTTGGAGGTGCAACCGTATCTTGGAAATCCTCAAAACAAATGTGTATTGCAAGATCTATAATGGAATCCGAATTCATTGCCTTAGATAAAGCTGGGGAAGAAGCCGAATGATAGCCAATCTGCGATTGGTAGAGCACAGAGTCACATGTATAACGATAAGTCTCGTCATATTCGTCGACGACATAATACCGTTCGACAATTGCTCTCAAATAGGATCATATCCATTGACTATGTAAAGTCAAAGGAAAATATAACGGATCCACTTACAAAAGGCCTAACAAGAGAGCAAGTGGAAAGTTCATCGAGGGGAATGGGTTTAAAGCCTATGCATTAAACAAGAATCATCACGGTGGCAACCCAACCTAGTTGACTGGAGATCCCAAGATCTAGGTTCAATGGGCAAACCGAACTGTGTAGTACTCAGAATACACCGAGAAGAATTATGTCTTCTTTCTCCCATTTCAAAGTTGAGTCAGTATCTATCTAACGCGAGAAACAGGATAAGATATGCTTTTAATGGTCTCTATACCTTGAATAACGCCCAAGTGTGGTATTACAAGATACTCTTCATAGATACCACTTACGTGAGTAAGAAGGGGCCGCTTCCATGAGAACTTAAAGGCTAAATTCTCTAAAACACTCACGGAACCAAGAGGTGTTCAAGGCCAAAATGAACACAAACGTGATAACCAAATCCATAAGAAGAATTGCTGTGTGAATTCTATTGTCTAGGTTTTCACAAATGGTTAGGAGTTCAAAGATAATCTCATCTACTCGCTGACTAGTAAATCTGATAGTTTTACACTAGGGCAAGTTCAAAGCCACTAGGCTACTTAGTCTGAAGCAGTAATTCTTCGTCAATACTCAAACTGTGTCAGCATTTTCATTTACATTGTTAGGTCACCAATTTCATTCATGTGGGGGATTGTTGGAAAATTGGACTTCATATAACTAGTTTTATGTAAACTTTGGCTCCAATTTAAGATGGGTCCCACACGTCCTTTGGGGCATGACCATATTGGAATGCGTTCTCATCCGTGAGGAGATGACGCCTTATGTTTACATGTTGAAATCCAATAAGGGATGAATGAGAAATTATCATCTAAAGTGACCCATGTGAAATATTGGTGAAGGAGGAAAATGTAAGAAACCTTGGTTGTCCCACATAGGAAAAACAACAAAGAACTTAAAGGTATATTTAAGAGGGAAGTCTCTTAAGGGGCATGCTCATTTGGGGTACCCACTTTTGTTAAGAGGGGAGTACCTAGGTCTTTGTGGGATTTATCCCACACATGCGCACACACACACATACGCGCGCGCCGCCGCCAACAGACCGACTGACTGGGCTTGGGCACAGGCCGTGGGTCCGTGGTCCTGGTCTTGGACTTGAGCTTCTTTGAACAATAACTAATCTATTTTGAGTAAATTCATTTGAATTTCCCTCCAGTTTATTTCCCTCCTGAATAAGGCTCTGTTTGGTTTTGTTGTTTTCGTACAGTCACCACTTTCAACAGTTGTAATGCTCTGTTTGGATGTGTTGATTGGTACTGTCACCAGAACTGTCTATTTATTCTCCTTTAGTTTCATTTTATAACAACGAAATTAATCTGTCTCTCACTGCATATCATATCATAGTTGTTCGAGTATTAATATTGTTTTGTGTTCGCTGTATTCTGGAGATTGATGTGCAACTTCTGTAGAATTGAAAATCTGTTTTATCTTGGGAGACGATTGTTCATCAACCTTGTGCAGCGAGAGGGAGCAAATTCGTCTTAAGGAAACAGTTCGCTGGGCTCGAATTCTTTCTTAAATTTTGTTTCTGTTCATCTTAATTACTGTGAGTTTGATTTAATTACAGTTTGTTTATACATATTGTCTATTAGGAATAACAGGGGGTGGGGGGAAGTGGGCCTATGGCCACTCCAAGATTTTTTTTTAATTGCTCTTTTATACATATAATTTATGAAAATTTCAAATTTTATTGACATTGCAATCCCCCACCCAAAAAAAAAAAAACCAACTGTAATCCATTTCTCCCAAAAAGTGAAAAAAAAAAAATATATATATTATATAATGTATTAGCCTAATGGTAATTTATAATATTTTAAATATTTAGACCGGCCAAAATTTCATTTCGAGGCCCCAAACCCTTCTGAAATTGTACTCTTCTGTACAAGGCCCCCTAAAAGGATCATTAGGTGGAGTAGTATAGAAGATCAATTGTAATTGCTCCACTTGCTCATTTGCCTTCAATTGAAGTATTTTTATTATTTGCATGTCATCATGAGTTTCAGGGAAATAAGCAGTGCATTTACTACCGAAGTGTTTTTTTTTTTTTTTTTTTAAAGAAAAAAAATCCCTGCAGGACTTATTACTGAATTCTTAGTCAACTTTTAATGTTGTAATTGTTTTTACCATTATTCATTTCCTATCTTCGTCTGGTGGATTTCACGTGAGACTCGTAACAATTTATTTTAATGAAAGATGTGGAGGTTGGAGGGTTTACATGCATAAACATTAAAATTGATATTTCTTTTTACCAATATATATATATATATATATATATATTGCAAGTTAGGAGCGGCGGTATACTAAATATAAATTGCAACTCACTTAATCGTTACAAGTTTTATACTTTAGAGTCGAAGAAAAACATAAAGAAATAATTAAGCTTGAAAAAGACCAAGTTGGCTTTACTCAAATGGTGTGATCTCTTTCTCTCCAATAGGAAGTTTGAGGGTTCGATACCCCTTAGGGGAATATTTGCTTGCTTCTTATTTGTTCTTCAGTCAAAATGAGAGACCTTGTTGGATTTTACTGTAGTCATTATGGAACTTTGGGATTAGATTGTGTTGGGTTGAATTAAAGGGGTGTGTGGTATGTGTGTAATCGTGGTAAGTATATATATATATATATATAATGCTATTTTGATCATTAAGTAGTCAAATAAATTGTAATCAAGACATTTTAATAGAATGTTTTCCATGAATAAAGAAAACAATTATAAAAAATAAAAATAAAAAAGCATTTTTTTCCTTCTTTTTTTTTTTTTTTAAATTTAGAGACAATATCATCACATTGAATAGGGAAATGCTATTGTGAGAAGCTTCTCATATGAGAAGGCGGGTTTTAACCGTTGGATGAGCATCTAGCAATAGATGCTTCTCCAGATTCCTGAGAATCTTATGGCTAGATGCTCATCCAACGGTTAAAACCCGCCTTCTCACATGAGAAGCTTCTTACAATAGCATTGCCCCATTGAATATAGTAGGAACTTCTTTTCTTTTTGGTAATATCTTATTTTCAATTTGGGGTCTATCTTCTGTGTAGCATGCTTAGACCGTCACTAGCGAAAAAGTCAAATTTTATGTAGCATTTGCAACCAGCTAATTTTGAAGTGACAAATCACTTCACCAGATATGCCAAACATCTAGGGGCATTTGGCTTCCACACTCATTTGGCAAACTTTGTTGGAAAATTGAATGATAAATTGGAATTTAGTTTTGTATATGAGTTTTGCCAAACAACCCCTTATTCGAATATTTGTGACTGTTGACGAACAGTCTTCTTTTGAAGGGTTGTGACTGTTGACGAACAGTCTCTTGCAACCTATATATATATATCAGTCTTGTTCATTTATTTTAGAATATACAAATTATTCTCTCTCTCACTCTCTGTGTATATTAGAAGTGAGTCTGTTCGAGTGTTATACATATTTGCGTTCGCTGGGTTCTGTATATTAGAGTGCAACTTATACAGAACTGTAAATCCGTTCTATCTTGGGAGACGATTGTTCATCAACCTTGTGCATCGAGAGGGAGCAAATTCGTCTTAAGGAAACGGTTCGCTGGGCTCGGATTCTTTCTCAAATTTATTCTGTATTTATTTTGGATCTCCAGTCAATAAATATTTCAGATTTCAGATTTATACATCCCAAAAATTATTTTGGTTAACAATCTTAACATACGACAAAGCCATATGTGTCTTTTACTTTTTCAACAATGTTAGGGCTCAAACACTTTACACAAATACTTATAAACACATTCTATCTCTCTCCTGGATGACACTGTGGAGTCTGAATAATTTCAGTGGACCCTATAATACCACCTAAGAGAGAGATAGAGTGTGTTTGTATAAAGTGTTTGTGTCCCAAATATTAGCTTATTTTTTAGTGCTGCTACATGCATCGAGTATCCACCGAAAACTTTTACTGACTGACATCAACAGTCAGGTGTTAAATGAGTAATACTTCACACACAATTTTCACACAACTTTTTGTGCACAATCCACAACAGTATGTCTATCTCTCTCCTGCATCACTGTGGGGTTTACTGACATCACAGGATGACACAGGAGAGAGATAGACACACTTTTATAGATTGTGCACAAAAGACCGTGTGAAAGTTGTGTGTGAAGTTTTATTCTTGTTATATTGTACTCCGTAGTAAACCAACTGGATGTCATGGCAATTCTGTACATGGCTGGCCCAAAGGGGGAGCAAAAAGGGCAACCGTCCCGGGTCACCAAAGTTCACAAAATTTTGAGGGCTTCCATGAAATTTTCATAATTATATTTTTGTCTTGAGATTTTTTGCATTTTACATTTAGGCCTCCCAAGGCCCAATTTAGTGTCACAACTACATATATATTGACATACATGTATATAAAACTCAAAAGCAAAGGCCTTAGAATTTTGAAAATTACACTTTTGGTGTAAGAATTTTTTGAGTTTTAGAAATAGGTCCCTCTAGAATTTTAAAAGATACCATATAATGTTTAAGCTTTATAAATAGATTCATATTATAAGTAGACCCCGGAAAAATCGCCAATTATGTATAAGTAAACCCTGAAAAAATTGCCAGTTATGTATAAGTAAAACCTAAAAAGACTGCCAATTATGTATAAGTAGACCCAAAAAAAATTGCCTCCCGTATAATTTAGTAGTTCGTCCCAGACCTCCAAATACTCGGGACCGGTCCTGATTGTGTAGAATTATTGGGTGACTCCAATTTATAAACTTAGCAGTTCTCTTTATTTTTGTTGACCATAATATAAGTGGTTTCCACCATAGAGCATATCAGATCGAGTTCTGATTGGATGGATTTCTTACTAATTGATCTCATATAAAAGACACAAATAATAAATTAATAAATTTGACATGTCTAGTGGGTGGAGTTATTATTACACATAACAAATTTAAAGATAACACATTCAAATAAATTCGGCTGCTTAAAATTTGAAGTATTAGGAAGAGATGCTCTAAAGTCTTTCTAAAACTTTGTTTTTGCTATCCCAAAAGCAAAAGATGAAGTGTTCCATGGGTTTGTCTCCGAAAAATTAAAAATCAATCAATTATTTATTGACAATTTAAAAATTAGTCATGTACTTTTTGAAAAATAAAAAGAAATCTATTTAAAGTGTATAAATGAAAAATCAATTAACTACTTTCCTAAAATGTCTAAACTACCCCTCTCTCTCTTTCTCCCTCCCTTTGGTCTCTTCTCTCTCCTCACATGGTCACCAACACCACCACCACCTGCCGCCACCACTTGCCGCTGCCGCCGCCACCACCACATGTCACTGCCACCACCACCACTACCAAACCTAACCCAAACCCCACCACCACTACCACCACCACCAAACTCCAACCTCTCTCTCTCTCTCTTTGATCTCCTCTCACTCCTCACATGGCCACCAACTCCACCACCACCTGCCGCCGCCACCATCACCACCACTACCACCACCAAACTCGAACCTCTCTCTTCCCTCTCTTTGATCTCCTCTCTCTTTTTCTCTTTCTCTTTCTCTTTCTCTCTCTCTCTCTCTCTCTAGTAGGAAGAAATAGCCATAAATGGCCACCACCATCATTGACCGCCGCCATTGTAGGAAAAAAAAAAGTTACAGGTTTTGGAGCAACTAGCCAAACATAAGAGCAACTATCCAAACATAAGAGCAATTATCCAAACGTAAGAAGCAACTCACCAAACAGTATCGAGAGCAACTTTCTAAACATAAGGAGCAACTCACCAAACGTTATCGGGAGCAACTCACCAAACGGCATCGGGAACAACTAACCAAACTGCATTGGGAGCAACTCCCCAAACTGTTTGGACAGTTGCTCGATCCTTACGTTTGGAGAGTTGCTCCTTAAGTTCGGAAAGTTGCTCCCAATACCGTTTGGTGAGTTGTTCCTTACGTTTAGATAGTTGCTCCCAAACGTTTGGGTAAGTTGCTCCTTATGTTTGGCTAGTTGCTCCAAAACTTGCAACTTTTTTTTTCCCTACAATGGCGGCGGTCAATGGTGGTGGCCGCCTATGGCTTTTTCTACCTACTAGAGAGAGAGAGAGAAAGAGAGAAAGAGAGAGAGAAGATCAAAGAGAGGGAAGAGAGAGGTTGGAGTTTGGTGGTGGTAGTGGTGGTGGCGGCGGCGGCATGTGGTGGTAGAGTTGGTGGCCATGTGAGGAGTGAGAGGAGATCAAAGAAAGAGAGAGAGGTTGGGGTTTGGTGGTGGTGGTGGTGGTGGTGGTGGTGGTGGGGGGGGGGGGGGGGGGGGGGGGGGGGGGGGGGGGGGGTGCGGGGTGGGTGGGTTAGGTTTGGTAGTCAGGGGCGGACCCAAATGGAGACCTGGGGAGGACCACGGCCCCTGCAAAAATTTTGAGGGTTTATATAGAATTTTGAAGATTTGAAAATATTTTATATAGTGCCCCCCCCCCAAATTTGTGACTTTACATGTAGAGGTTCTTAATACATAGTGTCCATTTAACTTTCATTATGTTAAAATGGTGATGTGTTAAAAATAATATTGCAGGATTAATAACAATATCCACTAATGTGACAGTGTGACATTAAAAGTCCCTATTAATAGTGAAAGGGAAAAGTAATATCCCCTTATTCAGCTCAGGAGATAAACAATGTCTAAATCAAATTTGCCACAACTACTTGTTCGATTCTTTGTCTCACTTAAAAATAAAAAAATATGTATAAGTGACCCAAAAAAAAAATTTCGGGGGCAGCCCCGCATGGAACTTGGCCCCCCCTAGCTCAAAATTCTGGATCCGCCACTGTTGGTAGTGGTGGTGACCCTTTAAGGGTAGTGGTGGTGGTAGAGTTGGTGGCCATGTGAAGAGAGAGAGGTTGGGGTTTGGTGGTGGTGGTGGTGGTGGTGGGCAGTGACAGGTGGTGGTGGCGGCAGGCGGCGGCAAGTGGTGCCAGCAGGTGGTGGTGGTGCGACAACAGGTGGCGGTGGTGGGCTGGTGAGAAGAGAGAGAAGAGATCAAAGAGGGAGGACAGTTTTGACATTTTACACATAACTTGATGTGTTTTTAATTTTTAAAAAGCACATGACTGACTTTTAAATTGTCAACAAATTGTTGACTGATTTTTAATTGTCAACAAATGACATGGCTATCTTTTACTTTGTTTTCTTTCTTTTTTTTATTGTTTTGATTTTCGTTTTGAAAATAACATCCTACCTTTTACAACAAAACAATTATTCTTAACATAGTTTGAAGGGTAATAATGGCATTTGCATGCAGCTGATCTTAAAACACAATTTCTGTTATCAAAGTTTCCAAAAATATTAGGTAACGTAGTTCTATTAATTGTTAATAAGCTGAATCATATATATATCACCAATGCCAATAATTTGTGATGATAATGTTCAATACACTGATATGAGATTGAAATACTAAATTGACTCAAACAACTCCATTACCACCATGTGAGACAGTTATGGCTTACTGTAACATTACCATAATAAAAAATATATTTGTGAATGTCAAGAATAATTTTTTTTTTTAAAAATACAGGAATGCGCAAATTATATAATTTTTTGGCAATTAAAAAAATAATTTCCTCCACATGATTCAGGAAGATGGTTCAGGAACAATTATTGCATCCACAACAATTGCATACACAATTGATGTGTTAGCTAACCAACTGCAAGGTCTAAAAGTAGCAATTTTAAATGAAAATAAATTCATCCCATCTCATCAAAATAAGAACATAAAAGTACTTTTACAAACGATTTAAAATTAAATTATTTTATTATTCTCATTTTAATGAGATTTTTTTGTCCTTTTACAATCAAATACAATGTTATCCTATTGTACTCGGGGGTGGATGCACATAAGGACAAGAGGGGGCAGTTGTACACCCCCTCCCCCCCTTAACTTTTCAAAATTATTATTTAATCCTATAAATTTTATACATTATTCATTTTTGCCCCTTAATTACCTCCTTTCAACTTTTTAAAATCACTTTTTTACCTTATGTATTTCACACGTTAGTCATTTTTGCCCCTTAATTGCCCCCCAACTTTTCAAAATAATTCTTTTACCTTATATATTTCATACTTTATTATTTTTTGCCCCTTAATTACCCCTTCAACTTTTCAAGATAATTTTTTACCTTACATATTTTATACTTAATTTATTTTTGCCCTTAATTCTCTCAACTTTTCAAAAAAAAAAAAAAAATTTACTTTTAAGCTTTCAAAAAATTGTATCGAGGGCATTACCCCAAACCCCTATATAAATTTCTACTTCCTTTAAACAAAACTCTTGAATCCGCAACTCCTTTCAACTTGTGAAGTCTTATAGCAAGACGTGTATGAACTTGTGACTTTGTGACAATTGGCACTGATCCATGTAGGACCCATAATTTATTTTCCAACTTGGAAAAATACATCCTCGTTTGTGAGTGGAATTTAGTTGATATTTCAACCAATTTCCCTCTCATTTGCATGTAAGTTTGTGTTTGGACGCACTTTTCAATGAGGAATATAGTAAGGCTGTTCAACTTGCCCCGGCCCACAAGTCTTTAACTCTCTTTATAAAACAATTTCTCTATGTCATTGTCATGGAGAGGTTGCTTTTTTTTGTTTTTCTATTTTGTTGTTTTAGGTCTTAGCCTTTTTGACTATTATGCACACTTAGGTTGATATGAGGTAACAATTGTTTAACAACCAATTAATAAGTTATATAGTATGTTGGAAAAATTATTTCATGTAATTAACTTTTATAGACACGAGATTTATCAGCATGGACCAATCATACACCCTTAGTTAAAGATTGATTGGAGACTTTAAAAGAGTTGTAACACTTTGAGGGGTTAGACAAAAAGAAGTTACCATAATTAATCAACTTTGGATTTTCTTTTAGTGCTTATTTTTATAGTAAAAGAAAAAATTTGTAAGGACCATCTAAAAAGTATACTCTTCTTTTTCTTTTTAACTTCTATCTCTTCTTTAATGGATAAGTATATGTTTCTTTTAATTCACAAGCAAAATTAACACCCAATTAACACAATATTTCGTGCTTGAGATTGATCATTTTATGTTGTGGACTTGTAGTGATATAGAAGTCATTTTTTTTTTTTTTTTTTGTGGCATATGCATTAATCTGGAGGTACATATATACAGAGAAGATAAATATATATATATATATATACACGAAAATTCTCTAAAGAAGGCGCTCTCTCTTTATTAAAGGGAGGGTCTATGTTTGGATCGTCGGATCGTGTTTAAAAACTGGATCTGATGGTCAAAACAGAGGCCTCTCTTTAATAAAGTGAGGGAGCCATTTTTAGAGCATAACTGTGTATATATATACAGAACCCTTCTTATGAGGGATCCCTCACTTTAATAAAGTGAGGACTTCTTTTTACAGCCGTTGGATCCAGTTTTTAGTCTGTAAAATTACTTCAATACATAAAAATAAAATAAAATAAAAAGAGAGTGGAAAAGATGGAAATAGAAATATAATAGACTAAGAGTAATTTGCTAAAAAAAGTTGAAAAACATCGAATTTCGTCCACCCAAAACCTATATCATCCTATGCAAAATACCATTTCTAACTTAAAATTGACAAGAAGTAAGATGACTATCTCGGAAAAGTAAGAATTGCATTGAAAATAAGTTTTAAAAAAATAAAGAATAAATGTGAGTACTATAATTGATGAGTGCATTCCGAAGATATATGTTTGGAAACTAATTATGTATACCTAGAAACAAGAGAATATAAAATGTGACTTTTGGAAAAGTGCATTAGAAGCAAATTAATGTATGTAGAAATTAAACTGATAGTGAGATAAAGCATCAAGTTGGACCACAAAAAAATAAATTGGACCAGCCACATGAATGTGTTAAAAGCAAAGAGAGATCATCACCAACATGAACTCATCAACCTAATTTGGCACACAAACATAATAAGCAAATATGGCTACCAATTTTCATCAGTGATAACTGTGACATAGCAGCATTATTAGTGGCCAGTGAGATTGAAATTGGAATAAGTGGAACCATTGCAAACTTTGTGACTTTGAGAGAGAGAGAGAGAATCTTTACCAGTCATTTAAAATATTATAACTGGTAAATTCAAAACTGATTTGAGAAAATATTATTCAAATAGCATTGGTGATTTTTTAGAATTTTTTTTTTTCATAATTTTGAACTTAATTTCACATAGTTTTAGCATTTTCTACAATGGAGGTAAAAGCTATTTTTTCATGCCGAACTTAAATTTTGGCATTGTTAGAGTATCAAAATGAGTATATTGCAAAGAAACATTATTCTTTTATCTGTATTGAATGAAGTTGATCTATTTGTCATGATGGCATACAAAATTATAGCATATCGTCCAAAATCACCAATATAATGGCATGTTACATCATGTGTCAAATTATTGTACTGTGTCAAATTTGACACAGAATATTAGTGTTGCTGTAATTTGGCAGGAACTTTAATACACAATTAGAGTTATATTTTCTGGCGTTCTATTTGTCTATAAGGCTTAATTATAAACTATACCCTTGAAGTTTGGTCCTTGTCTCTTTTTAACCCCTGTAGTTTCAGTTGCATCGATTTGGCCCCTGATGTTTTTAAACAAAAGTATTAATGTGATCCAAATGTCCAATTCTGTAAGAAAACTTGATGAAATTTACTCACATGTTATGCATTGTCACGTTTTTTTAAAGGCAAAAAAATGAAACACACCAATCTCCAAATCAATGTAATTGAAACTACAGGGACTAAAATGAGACAGGGATCAAACACCAAGGATATGTTTGCCCAGCATTTCTATAACATGACCTTATCTGATTTAGGCCCAAGGCATAGGCCTTCAAGGAGCTATATTTAGATCATAACTATGTAAGCTTCATAAGAAAAGGGCCCATGCCATATTTTTTTTTACCATATAGGCCCAAGACCAAATGGTTACCATTAGATCATCACTGTGCAAGCTTCATAAGATTATGGGCATATGGATATGTCCTTAATGCATGCTCTTCTAATACCACCTCTGAAGCCATGGGCTACTTATTATCAGGGACACTCATGCGGTTAACTATCTCATATCTGTAAAATAATATGACAATCAAATATTTTAATATATATAGTCTTATTTAAGATCTACTGGCTTAAGCTTAATCCTATGATCTTCTGTTTGATCTAGGGCTGCAACTTGGGTCGACTGAGTTTGGCCCAAATTTTAGTAGTGTTCTCTTTTGTATGACCCGAGCTTAATTTGTTATATATATTTAATTGACTCAGGGTGTATATGATAACTCAATTAAGTGGTAAGAATAAAAAGTTTCTCCACTTAATTTTTTTTTTAAATGTATTTGGTAATGTACCATTTTATTGAAAAAAGCATCTAAAAACTACTGCAAACTTTAAGTAAAAAAGTTATGCTGAAAAAAATTATTAAAAGCAGTCTATTTCAATACTTGAAACACTGTTTTCAAAACTGTAAATTCAATAACTTAAAATTTCAAAACCTGAATTTTTATTTCAGTTTTATCAAATGGAACCGCAGTCTCGAATTGAGATTGCTGCTTGATGTCTATGCCCAAAACCAGATAGATATTAGGTCGGGTTTGGGTTAGCCCATCGGAGTTACAATCCTAATATAAACTTCCTATCTCATGATTAGGGGTGTTCAAGAAAATCGAAAAATCGAGAACCGACCGAAATCAAACCGACCAAACACCAATTGGTCGGTTTTCAAAATTGTGCACAAGCTAAAACTGACCGAAAACCGATGAAAACCGACCAACCGAAATCGAATGGTCGATTTTAAAATCACTAAAAAAAACCAAAAAAAAAAAACGGACTGCGAACACCCCTACTCATGATAGACCACTTTAATATTGTAGCAAGAAAAATCTTTCACATGATTTTAAGAATAAAGATTGGGGCACAAACACAATCCACAACACACATAAATGTGTCTATCTCTCTCCTGATGGGGTCTACTGCCATTGTGAGGTCCACTGACACTGTAGGGTCCACAAAAGAGAGAGATAGACACATTTTGATATTTATAGATTGTGTTTGTGGATTTTATTTGTGCCCAAAACATTGTTGATATTTTAAGAAAAGCAGTGACTTGTAATATTCGAAGATTGGAATCAATATGAGCTTTAGTGTCTTTTCCTTGGGTCTCACAGTTTTTGTGTCCAAATATATCAGACCTATGATATTCAAAAGTTTCTTTCAGTCAAACCAGACTCCATAGAAAGCTAATTTGGAATCAAGATGATCTTCAATGCATGTCCTGAGGGAATTTTTTTATCCTGTGATTTGGAACAATTTGAGTCAGTCATATATAGAATATTCTGGCTTCCACTTCTATTACCTCAAAGGAAACATCAAACAGAATTACTTCTTTTTCCCTTTCCCTTTTTCTTTTACTTTTTTTTGGGTGTCTTCTCAAGCAAGGCAATTAGGTTAGGGCTAGCATTATTAAAGATAGAGATTTTGGTATTCAGTTTTTATTTTTCATTTTTTTATATCTATGATTGACTCTAATGTGAGAGAATTCTAAATTTTAATTATAAAAAAAAAAAAATGAGAAAAAACAAACAAACTAAATAAAACCGCAACGTTACCGGGTCATGTGCCCTTAATAAGTAAATTACACTAATCTACCCTAAGGTAAGATCAAAATACAAGGACCTAATTTGTAGTATGCAAAGTTACAATAACTCCCTTTGTCAGAGATGGCAAGCAAACTTCTCTCAAAAAAAAAAAAGAGAGAGATGGCAAGCAAACAAAATTAATGGAAAATGCAAAATTATCTATGTACCCCTTTGTTAATTTAAAATTTTAACGCAATATGAATGTACAAATTCACCATTGAAATAATCTTACTTTCATACACATATTAGGAAGAAAAAAATTAGACTATTATTGACTTAGAAAATTGTAAAATTGGTCATGATTATTTAACAAAAAAAAGTAATAACGGAGAGGGAAAATGTTACTTAACCCCAAACCTTGAGAGATATCATCATAAACTTTCATTCCAAGGGAGAGGTCCTTATATTTATTAGGTTAAAAATTCCACCCAAGAAATTCTAAGGGATTTAATATCTAAAGAAAAAAGTGAGAAAATATGAAAGAAAGGAAAAGAAACTGAAAACTATAAATTTGGATTTCGCTTCCCTTCTTTTCTAAAGTTCTACTATTTTAAGAAGAATAATATTTGATATTAGTGAAAATTAAGTATTTTGACTCCTTTTTTTTTTTTTTTTTCTTTTCCGTCTATAAACCTACAAACCAAACAAACATTAGTAAGTTATGTACTACTCTATTTTGTCAGATAGGAATATAATCAATAAGATGGGCAATGTGATATTACATTTATAGTTAATATCAGAGTGATACTCATACTAAGAAAAGTGAATTGATGACAAGATATCAAGTATTTCAATGGTGTGAGTCACTCTAGCCTTTAGGACCAAGAAATTAAGGTGGAATTGGATTTGCACTATAAAAGAATTTCTAGATGTTAAAAAAAGTCCAGAATCCGAGAATCGTATCATATCAAGTAAAAACAACTGCCCAACATTATACCCAAATAAAAATAAAATAAAATAAAATAAAAACTAGCTACTGCCAAACAGCAATAAATTCTCTCTCCCTCTCTCTCTCTCTCTCTCTCATCTTAACCATTCAATGTGGCCGTACCTTATTTTCATGACATCTTAACCATTCAATGTGGCGGTACCTTATTTTCATGACATCCAACATAAGATCCTCATTTTTTTTCCACCACAACAATCCCTTTGGGCTTCGTTTGTTTTGCAGGATTAAGGGCCGGATAGGGGAGGATAGGACTATTAGTTCATTTTAATTTAATAGTCCGGTGTTTGGTTCGGCCACCTTACACCGGACTATTAGTCATTTTTAACTAAATAGTCCCCCAAATGGGCCACTATTTTATCCCATGAGGGGGTTGGTATTAATAGTCCCTCAAATAGTGAAGGAGAGAAGTAATCCCCCTAATCCTGTCCAGCGAAACAAACGTGTGCATTATTTTGGTATCAAAAGCGGAAAGCCCAATAAGATTTAGTAATTGCTTCTCCAACCATATCTTACTAATTGTCCTATTTCAAATTTCAGTATTCTATAATCTACAACTTCGTTCTACATAAAATTATACGTATGGAATTGATCGGAAGTTGTGATTTTTCAAACAAGATCTATGATGGATATGAAATTTTCACTACAAGAAATGTGACTTTTTGCACAAATACTTTTTTCGCGTCACAAAAAGTTATTTCCGACGCATTCAACGCGTCGCCCGTGCGTCAATTATTCCCACGTCTCTGATAACTTTTGTGGCACAGATAACGCGTTGTGACACAAAAATGCGCCACAAATAAAGGCCTTTTGCATCGGAAATGGACATCTATTATTGGGCATCTAGTGCGCCACAAATAGTACAATTATCTGCGATACTTGAATTTTACGTCACAAATAATTACTATTTGTGGCGCGTTGACTGCGCCACAAACGCGCATTTTGCGCCACAAATACTTTTAAAAATTAGTCATAATAATATTTATGACGTGACTTATGCGCCACAAATACTATAGTCAAACTATACATTGTAGTATTTGTGACACAAAAAGTGCGTCAGAAATACTACCTGCAAAATTAAAATTTTGTATTTTTTTTCCATTGTGTATATCTGCTATATCAATAAATTTGCAATCATAAACAGAAATTTTATGCTCACAAAATAGTCATTCACATACAAGTCTTAGAAATAAATCCAATAATTCATACATAATAAGTCAATAAAGTCACTAAATAAATCCAATATCATGTCCAACATGTTCAATTCTGCCCAATATAAGTCAATAAAGTTCAGTGTCTCCGAATTAAAAATAAAAAACAAAATCAATCCAAGGTCGGTCATTTTCCAATAAAACTCCATACTTGAAACATAACGCGATTACTTGAAAATATCGTACCGTCATATTTTTTGATATTTTTTCTTCTTTCGTGTTTTTTTTCCCGAGATCTATCAATTGGAAACTTGTAATATTAAAAGGTAATAACTTTTTCTTTTCTTTGTTGGTTAGATTTTTGTGCGTTTTTTTTTTAAATTGTCACACCTCAACCTGCCTCGTGCGGATTAGGACACATGTCATAATGCTCCAAGCGCTCAATTATAGTAACTAGCAAAGAAACATGCGAATTACTAAGAAACATATGTGTTTAACAACATAAAAGAACTTTATTGTGACAAAATAGCCTCAAGGGCAAAATGGTAATTAATAAAGTATAGAAAATTTTATACCAAAAGATAGGTCTTTGAGTCCCGGTTCCAACGTAAAAAAAATGGCGCGCAAATCCGAATTTTCTAGAGAGAGTTATATCCGTTTCCGTAAAAGTCGTCTGGCTGAAACCAGACCTACGAATCGATCCGCCCTAAAACCGGATCAATCCAGTTTTGGCAAAATGCCATTTCTGGTTTCTCCAGGTACTTCGGATTGATCCGCCCATGACCCGGATCGATTTGGTTCCTACAGAACTTGATTTTCAGCAGAATTTTCCCCTACTGCAAGTCTAAAACATGTCCAAAGCCAAACCAAACCATATAGAACTTAGGAAAAACTCTTCAAAACCTTTATATCAACACTTAAAACATTTCTAAACATCTTGAAACCATAGTTACCATCATATGAGGATCAAAACAAGTTCTTGAAACACAATCTTCATCCAAAACCATCATTTTACCAAAAACTTGTTGAAATGAACTTAAATTCAAACTAATCCTCATGAACATTTCCAAACCATTTCTAAAGCATTCCAAAATCTTTAAAACTTTCATAACCATGACAACAAACACATTTAAATACCTTCACACAATCACAATATGACTCAAACCTCATTCGAAACAAATTGAAACATGGGAACCCCATGCGTGGTAAGACTACAAAAGTAATGGAAATTATTCAAAACATGCCTCTAAGAACTTACAACCAACTAGCTTGCAAACAAACTTTACTCAAAATAATTGTAACACTAATCCGAACTTGCCGGAAAGGTCCAACTTCAACCAACTCATAAACTCGTAGTCACTATAACAAAACAAAAACATAGTTTGTCAAAGTGAAACTACAACTTCCCAACCACCTATATTACAACACAAGTCAAGGATTCCAAGCCACAAGTTAAACTATTTTACAAGTTATAAACATGATTACAAGTCTCAAATCTCTCTCCTTCCCAAGCACATTACTTCCTCTCCGAATATTGTTCCGTACCTGCGGTAGTTGTAATTTACCACAACAGAAAAGGAAAACGATTTTCTTAAGCATTACGCTTAGTGAGCAATCTAAACATGACTGGATGTTTAACATGTGCAATGCTACAAATAACCACAAATCTCATAATCATAATCGCTGAGTCACCGGTTCAATGATTCATTCAGACCCGAAGACCTCCCTTGGTCCTGAGGTCACTTCTATTCTTTGGACTTCCGTAGTTCTCGGATTCTTCCTCTTCACCACCCTTATTACTCCCAACAATGAATCATTTTCCCGGTGCTCATTGGTTACTACATAAGCATATAAGCACATAACATGTAGGCATATAAAATTTTCATAAAATTGACATGAAATTCACATTTTAAACATCTCCATGACTTCTAAGCATGAATAATCAATACAATAAGACATTCTCATGGCTCCTAAGCATAAATTGCTATCTCTAACATCATTTGAAGCCTTGAACACATTTTAAACACAATCATTCTTTAGTGTAGAAAACTCACCTTAGCAAGATCTATCCAAATTAAGCCAAGAAGTGTAGAATTTCTTAACAAATCTTGCTCAATTCTTACTCAAAAGTAAATCCTACAAAAATTCTTCAACCGCGTGTCACCAATTGGCGTGAGCTATAAAAATTACGATGATTAAAACGTAGATTAAAGATACAGAAATGATCGTCTCACCTCTACGAGTCCGAATACGGCTTCGATTTGCGAATTGGACGAACGGCGGCGACAGAACGACGGAAAATCGACGTCGGTGACGGTTTCTCCGTTCTCTTTCTTTTCTTTCTTAATTTCTGTAAATTTGGAGATTACTCTCCCTCTTGACACACATGCAACATGCAATGTGTTGTCAAGCTCACATTTTCCCACTTTTTCGTTTACATCCCCAGAATTCTTAAGTTCTTATTATGAAATCCCTCTAACATTCCATTGATTATCCAATTATCTAATGGATGTTTGTCTAAGTCTCGTATGGGTTCCAACTTGGGTCCCAAATATTTTGTGAAATTGCTATCACACCTACTAATTATGAATCTTTTTCAGTTATACCCTTATTTGGGTGTCCAAACTAATGCTAACACATAACAATATAATATGAAAGCAACTTAACAAATATCCATGTAATCATATAAAATGCATTTAATCATTTATAATGCAAATTATTACTTAACCCTTCGTTGGGTCCCACTCCAGTATCTGTCCCACCTCACTGGGGACTTTTCTAAATGCTGTCCTTCTCTAAACACTGTTCACACGGGCGAGTCCAAAGCCTTCTCTTAACCCATTTTTTACACTAATTATATAAATTAATGCATATTAACACTATGATTAACCCTTTTCCCAGGTATGGGTGTTACATTTATTTTGGATTTTTTTTTACATGCATTGAAAACTTCCAAGAGCAGTTTTTTTTTTTTTTTTTTATCACCAAACAAAGAAAAGATTTTATTCAGAATTGACCAAGCGAGAAACATCAAGATTCAAAAAATGTTGGATGTTGGAGGGGACCTCCTCCATCCACACACGGAAAGAACGACTAACAGAAGCAGACTTAGCAAGCTCATGGGCAACACAGTTGCCTTCACGTTTAACATGCACGCCGGGGGGACAATCTAATGCGTTGAGAAGAACATTTGCCACATCTAGAATGTGTCCATGGGAAGCCAAGGAGTCTTCATCGCAGTTAAGGGCCTGGACAAGGGACAGAGAATCTGATTCCACAATGAATTTGGAGAAACATGCCTCATGGGCCACCGATGCAGCTCTCCAAATGGCCATGCTCTCTGCCGTCAAAGCATCAAAACCACCCCGAATAAAATCAGAAAATGAGAACAAACAATGGCCAAGGTGGTCACGTAAAATACCTCCCACACCAATCGCACCGTCAGCAGCAAAACTGGCACCATCAACATTTAGCTTCAACAGACCAACAGGGGGTGGTGTCCATTTCACGTGTTGTCGTTGTTCCCCCCTACTCACCAGAGACTGTGGATAATCACTATGGTTCGCACTGAGAAGTTAGATGGTGCAAACTTTGCAAAAACACCTCATTTTTTATGAGTTTACACTAAAAGTTAACTCTTTCATTTTGTGGTTTTATTGGGTGTTTTTTTTTTATATTTTATTTTATTTTTATATATTTTTGGGTATTTTGTCAAGATCTTTGGGTCGAGGAATACCAATTTGCAAAGGCAGTCACTTTTCTTTTGATTTAAGCAAAAATACGTTTTTTGTCCTTTTATTTCAAAATTTGTGAATTTCTCGTCATAATTTTATAGCCAGTATCAATGATAATGTTTTAGAAATCTCATTCTTTTGAAAACATCAATTTTTTTTATTTTAAAAACAAAACAAAACAAACTTGTACAACAAAAGTTATTGCATTTTAAAATTTTGAAACAAATTGGTAAAAAAAACTTTTATATTATTGCAAATTTCCAACACTTTGATCAGTATGTATAAGGGTATTGAGTCCGGATTGTGAGTAGTCATTGTGGCAGCACCCACATGATTACTTGCATGATCATAAATTTGTGATCCTGCAAGTGGTCACGTGGATGCTGCACACAATCCGGACGCCAAGGATCCTAAATCAAGGGTATTACACAGAGAAAAGAAATTAAGTGAGCCGATATTTGTGGTTAAAAAGCATGCATGTGACTTACATTGGGAAGTACGCACTCTAGGAACTTATGACTACGTGCGGCTATTTTTAATTCTTGGAAGTATAGTTTGATTTTGGGACTTTAATTTTAATTAAAAATTTTGATCAAGTTTTTTTTTTAACCAAAATAAAACTTGGGACAATGCTTAAGGTATGTTTGGACTAGTTGTAGTTTTTGTGCTAAGGCCAAAACAAAAGTAGAAGTCCTAATATTACAACTGCACTTTGAAAATTAAGAAAATAATTATTAAAATCCATATCTATTTCATGCATCATATTTGGGCTGAAGCAGTTGAAGCACCTCTGTCCTACGTACTCATCCATGGTATGGGGCTCTGAAGTGGTTCTTAAAATTTATCCAATCATATTAATATATGTTTACAGTTCCAGAAGCACGTTTCCATACTCAAACGAGCATTTTAGAAGTAATTTCAAAGATGGCTTGCTATCAAAATTCAAAGCTAATTTTCTATGGCACTCATGTCAAATGGGACCTCCATTCTCAATAAGTGTGACTTATTTTGATCTTATCATGTTTGCTAGAGTACTACCAAAAATAATCGTATGTGGTAGCTAGAGTTGTAAGCAATTCTCCCCCAATGCACCTAGATTTAATATCTTTTCCCTTGTATTATTTGTTGAATTAGTCTAACAACTCTTTTGAGTTTTGAAGGACAAGGAAGAGAATAGAATATAGTCAAGCTTGATGTCACTTAATATTTGGTTTTTAATACTTTGGGTTGAAGATTTTGTCTTCCTCTTTAGTCGTGTATAGGTTGCGTTTTGTGTACGTGGTTGGGACTCTTGGCTAATTGTAGGCCCTAACATGATTTTTGAAATATCTCATTTACATACATACATATATATATATATATATATATATTGATGAATGTGAAAATCTACATATTTTGTGGTATCTCAATCTATTTTTTTGTCACATATTGATGTCAAATAGGTAAGTTCCTCACTAACAAATTACAATCGAGCAATAATATATGCTGTGTGGATAAAGTAAAAAGGAGTTGCTAAACAGTAAACACACCCATTAATTTTTGTTTTTTTTTAACACTCACTTTATGTTATTATTGTAGAAATTTGGTGGGCTTATTTAGCAACTCTCTAAAAAAAACTAGGTAACCCAATTGTTATAGAACTTGCTCGGAAAGAACCGTAAATTTAGATGTACCGTGCATTCACAAATTTGAATGGAGTTATTATTGTTGTACAAAGCATTTCTGTATAGAAATTTATTATGTTGAACGAGGTTATTTAAGAAAATGATAGCTATGTTTAAAAATTGTGCTTAAACTCACAGAATACATCATCGTAAAGGACCTTAGAAATGACTAAATATGGAGAAATACAATGTACTTCTCCATTATCAATGAATAAAGTCAAGATGATAATATTCTATATAAAAATCCTTTATAAATCATGAACGACCGGTGATCCCATTCAAATTTGTGGACGCCCTAAATTTTCGTGGTGGTATACCTTGTACGTCCTACTGGATATTGGTGGTGAATAATTGCCAATACTACAAGATAGTTGAGACATCAAATAATCGGTCATGTGGTTCACTAGTGAACTGGTCTACAAATTTAAGTGTTGGTGAGTGTCAATTTCTAGCATAGGAGTTAATTACTCTTTCAAAATTAATTTTTTGTCAAACCAACATTATTTTAGTTCTCACAAAAATAAAATAAAAAATGAGAATTAGATTAAGAATATACTTCACACACAACTTTTCGATCCGAACCGACCATTAATTTTGAAGTTCACTCCACTGCAGGGATGAGTCCTTTGACTTGTCTTTAGAGGTTGTCATTTAATAAAATAACAATAAAAATTATATTAATAAGATCGATAATTTTCTATACTTTATGTCATGAATAGGGAAATCTAGTATAGACCGATGGATTAGGACCACTATTAGGATTAGTCAAAGGGAAGGCATTCAAATTACTATAGAATAACTTTTTCAAATGTTAGGTATCCCAATCTTATGTATGTCCATTTTCTCTATTATTATATGATATGTGTGTGTACTTAATGTATATTTGTATTTGTAGGTATATGTATATAAATTTGATGGTCCAAGTATTTGTTCTTTTTTGGGACTAAGTCCTAATAATTGTTGAGACTTTTTGCTTTTTTATTTTTTGTCTTCTGCCTTGAGTAATGAACATACAAATCCAACCATACCAGCCTGTTACAAATTATTGGATAGGAATGTATTACCTCATATAATTGACATTGCAACTTTTATTGAAACACACTATTATATATATATATATAGATATATATATATATATATATAGAGAGAGAGAGAGATTGATTTTCTTGGGCATTTGGTAATTTGTGTCAAGGTAAAATGTATTTTGCAATCTTAAATTATATTTTAATTTGCAATTAGTATCTCATTTTTTTTTTCTTTTTTCTTTTTTTTTTTTGTAATCGTACCTTATCTTTCATTTGTAACAATTTAGTACATAAATTTTTAATACCAAATGCTGACATTCCATTTAGCTTGAAACTTGAAGACCAAATTCCTACAATTGAAAGGTGAACCAGAAATTATTTAAGAGTAATATTTGAGGCATAAATACTTTATATAAACACTTATAAATATATTCTATTTTTCTTCTGGGTGGCACTACAGGGTCCGGATAATTTCAGTAAATTCCACAATACTACTAAAAAGAAAAATAAAGTGTATTTATAAGTGTTTGTATAAAGTATTTGTATCCCTAACATTGTTGATTATTTAATAGTTGAAGTGCAAAATGATTTTACCATATTTTCTAACTCACAAGTTACAAGTACATCTCTCATGGTACAATCACAGCTGTGACCATTGACTGATAATTTATGGATTCGCACTAGATAGTCAAGTGGCCATGTGTTCTGTTTCATAGGCCACCAACAGCACCAACGTGTGCATATATCTCATTCACTATTCATGACATGTCCTTGATTGGTATTCTATCCTCTAGAAAGGTTTTTTTTTTTCAAAGTACATCTACCTTGCATAGAGGATATAAATGAAAATAGAATTGTTATAAGAGTGATATTAATTTATTATAGAAGACGAGGAGCACATGTTTGATTAACTCCTAACTCATTTCGTAATGTACAAGATATTATTTTTAACTTAAAAGTTGAAGCAATTAAGATTTGATTTTGTGAAAAAATAAAAATTTTATCACAATGCATTTTTAAAATATGTTGCTAATGAAGATCACTATTTAATTAATTTATAAGAATGCATTCTGAAGTGATTATATATACCAAACATTATATTGTGTTTGGAGCGGAAGTAATTTATTTTTTGAAATACGTACTGGTATCAATATTTATATCTAAAGGAAAAAAGAAAAGAAGTGCCGAAATATAAACACAAGATGTACTAAGAGATGTTTGTAATAGAATGTGAGGAGCACGGAGTTCTATCCATCCCTAACTCAAACATGTCCTTAAACGCAAATCACTGTCTCCAACTTAAAAACGAAAACAAATAATGCTTTTTTCGAAAAATTAAATATTGAATTGGATTGAATTTTAAATTGTCAAAATTAATGAATTACTATGGGTGTGTTAGGAATGACAATTTCTAAATGTATTTTCACCAATTGTAATTACATTATCCGCTTCATTAACAACTTATTTTGAAGATGCATACAAATGCAATTTTAATTGTTCACAAAAGCAAGTGTTACGTAGTTCTGCCCTTTAAGTTAGAGATAGTATTTTGCACAAGAGGACATGAGTTGTGGGGAATTACGGAACTTCGTCCTCTTCGACTTTAGACAAATAACTGTATAATATTTTATCTCCTTCTCTACCTCGATATTGCTCCCCCCCCCCCTATAGATATAATGTATCAATATTGATATGCTTGGGAGATGTGGGGGCATCTTGGCTTACAAAAGTTTTTAATAGGATTTTAATGACTAAAAAAATGTCTGATGAGTGGAGGTAGAGCACTCTAGTGCCTATATATAAGAATAAATGAGATGTACAACAATGCAACAATTATAGAGGTATTAAGTTGATGAACATACTATGAAGCTGTGAGAGAGAGTGATGGAGCATCACTTAAGAGGCGCAACATCAGTGTCAGAAAATCAGTTTAGATTTATGCCTGGGAGATCAACTTTGGAAGCAATTTATTTGCTTAGGAGACTAATGGAAAAGTATAGAGAATACATATGGTTTTTATTGATTTAGAGAAAGTTTATGATTATATGGTGCCTAGAGATTTAATTTGGAAGGTGCTAGAGAAGAAGGGAGTGACCAAGGGTTATATTGACGTGGTGAAGGATATGCATGATGAAGCGAATACTACAATTAGATCACCGGCCGGAGAAACAACCGAATTCCCAATTACCGTAGGCCTGCACCAAGGGTCAGCCTTGAGCCCTTATTTGTTCGCCCTAATTATGGATGAATTGACTAGACACATTCAAGAATATGAGGTCTCATGATGTATGTTGTTCGCAGATGACATTATCTTAGTTGATGAGACTTAAGGGGGACTCAACACTAAACTGGAAGCTTGTAGTTTTAGCAACAATAGAAGTAGAGATAATAAAGCAGTGAAGATCGAAGATCAGGAGATTCCAAAGAGGGAACACTTTCGCTATCTAGCTAGGTTCAATGATCAGTAGAGATGGAGAGATTGGTGATGACGTGACCTATAGAATTACATTAAGTTGGCTTAAGTGGAGGAGTGCTTCTGGAGTATTATGTGATCGGATAATACCAGTAAAATTGAAAGGAAAATTTTAGAGGACAGCTATTAGGCTAGGCCAGGTATGCTCTACGGGACAGAGTATTGGTCAACTAAGAAACAACACATTAGCAAAGTGAGTGTCACAGCCCAATCCCACAATAGCAGGACCGGAATCCGTGGCACGCCACCGAGGCTAACCAAATCATTAACGTTCCCAAAAAATTTTAGTTTTAAGAACACACGCAACGAAAAACAAAACATAACAAATCATTTTTGTTAAAACAAGGGTCCAGTCGACTGCACCTCGTGCCCATTCGACTGAGGCAGGTCCAGCAAAAAGTCTAATTTTTCAAACATAATCCAGTCGACTATTTTCTAGGTCCAGTCGACTGGGGCTTCAAATATTCAGTCGGCTAGTACTATCCGGTCGATTGAAGTCCAGTATGGGCAAAAATATCTGAATTTAAAACATGATCTAGTCGACTGTGTCGGGGACCCAGTTGACTGATCCTCTATAAAAAAAAATGCAGTGAGTTGCTAAAAAAGAGGCTCCAGTCGACTATTTTCTCAACCAGTCGATAGGTTTATGGCAGCATCACACATTCTGCAGAATTTCTAAGTTTAAAAACTTTCTGAAATCATTCGAGGATTAAACACACACACCAAACTTACTCCAAAGTAATCCTAACTATATTATAACATTACTAAAACATAATTACATCAAATTAGTGTTTATTACAACATCACTAATCCGTTCTAAGATACTAAGTTAAACATAACTAAAAGTCATAAAGATTCTTATTACAACAAGTCTATTACAAAATGACGAGATCAACATATCGAGTTGCCTTCTAAGTGAACTCCCAACCCACGTGCTCACTTCTGTGATTCCTCGCTAGCATTAATACCTGCAATGGTTATTTGAATAACCACACATATTTTGATTTGTTTAAGCTAATACTTAGTGAATAAAACAACATATGCACATGAATGATAAACATGCTCGCATTCACATCTCTACATTTCATACTAGTCGTCGGAGACTCACGTGTACGTCTCATACTCCTAATCTGCGACTCCTCGCCAATAAGTCCACGCGAAAGGGTAAGACCCACGATTCTTCTCTTAAATCGTGCGTCTTTAATGCCTATATCGACTCCACAAAATGGCTTAGTAACCACGTGCTCCTTTGACCCAAATAAGCAACTCAACGTGCTCAAATACATATCACCAAACTGTGGATACCGGCATTTGGGCCCACTTTGTTCAAAACAATTTTCAAAATAAAAACCAAGAGTCGCCACTTAATTTTTTAAAGGAAAATTAAGAAACCATTTTAAAAGCAAACCGATCTTTTGCGAAATCAAAGATAAACTGGGTTCGTGGATTATGGAATGAAAGGGGAAGGACCCCGCTGGACTAAAACACCCCCTCTCATCCTATCTCGCGATAGGCCTCTACTCAACATCATTTTTAATCAAATTATTAATCTAAGCATGCCCTCCACTAATACATATATATAAGTATACATAGCACAAGCATGTCAAAATGGTGCAAAATTGCTAACGATAAAACGCATACAAAATCACATAGTCCAATTAGCAAGCAAAATGATATGCAATAAGAACAAGAGAACTTACCCGGGATCCAGCCGCAAAAGTGGAAACGTGCAGTGAACACAAAATAGAAATCCTAAGAAAAGGGTCTCTAATCACATATATACACATAAGACAAGACCTAATTCTAAAGTGTCGCACATGGAGTTGAAAATCAATTAAATCAAAGAATAAAATGAACTAGAGAGGTTGAGAAATCGTACCTCAATAGCGCTACAAAACAAAGGGTTAGTCCACATGCTTTGAACAAAATATAATATTGAATCCTAAATAACATATCCAAATATCTAGCTTAAATCTAACAATCAGAGGAAGGGTTGACATAATCATGAATTCGTTATAAGTAGTTGGAAATACAACACCTCCATAGATATGTAAGTCTTAACTATGAGCCAATGCAATGTTCATATGGAGATGTTGTAATCCCAACATGATCATAAAGAAACCATAGTTATGTTCAATTAAGTTCAATTTGAATGCAACATTAAGCTAAAGATTAATCCTAATCATAAACATCAACATATATGGATGGATACATAGACATGAATAAGGATGAACTATGAATTTTTCATTAATTTGGATCACTTAGCCTCTGGATTTAAGCTTGATTATCATCATTTAAGACATTGTTTGAGTCCTAAGGCACTAGGAGTCCATTAGATTAGAGTTATTCAAGTTTTATCAAAGCAGTGACAGAATTGTAAAAATTACAGAGAGCAGACCAGACTTTCAAAAATAGAAATAAAATACTTCCAACAGTTGGATATTAATTATTTTTTAGTATGTTATGCCTATGTGAGTCTAGTTTCTAACCCAAAAAGAAAATCAAAGATTCAACAGATGAATCTCTGGGAAAAGGGTCATGACCAGACATCACTCAGAAATTTTCAACTCTCTGTCCAGAGTTCTTGTATGATTTTCTAAAAATAGTAAAAAAAATCAGAAACACTTTGATCTTTTTAGGGTATTTTCCTAACACATTGAATACCTAGAAAAATTTATTTGAGGTTAAGAAAACTTGATTAAGGATCTGATTTACTCATTTTAAAACGAATTTACTGTTCTGAAATTTTGGATAGAGGGCAATATACTCACAAATCATGAAGTCTAACCATCTTATGCATAGAATTTCATCAAGGCAAAGATCCTAATGATACATATATGAGCTGTGAACATTTTCCAATTGGTCTCACTCAATTCTCATGGACCATGATTTAATTAAAAATCTTTTATCTCAGTGAGTTCACGAGTTCACTACACCAATATTGACTTGTTATTCATAAAAAAATATTAAATCAACCCCCCTCTCATTGTTGATGATCCTTGAGGGATATGAACCCTTTTTTTTATATCCTAATCTCTTCTCAAATTGATGGTCCTTGGAGACTAGGATATGACCCAAAACCATATGAACCTCATAGAATATGGAAATAACTCTATGAGACTCAATTTGGAGGACTTCAAGTCATGAATCAAGACTTAAACCCAACAAAAACATATGGATATACCTATGACCCATCTTAATCCACATATAAATCATAAGATCATAGGGCATTAAGGATCAAACCGAAGAGGATCCAATGAGATATTAAGGATCTTGTAGACACCCCATTTTGTCGGCTATCAGATCTAGGAGACCCATAGCTTGGTGGTTCACAATGATCAAAAAAGACTCAGAAGGACTCCTGAAAGTTAGTTCTGTCTCTCAAAATGCTCAGAAAGTGGTACAAATGACAAAATTGCCCCTAAAAGCCCAAACACTCCCAGATTTGGACCGAAAGTTCTGGAAACATGTTGTGTCGTAAGGAAAGTCAAAAAAATGAGTTTTTAAGCAAAATCAGATGAAATCGTCAGTTCCCAGAGACCCCCGAAAGTCCCAAAAGTTCTCGGAAAGTCCCCGTCGACAGGTTTGACCAAGGATTGACCAGGTTTGACCAAAATTGTCCAAATTCGCCGAAAAGCTCTGAGATCATTCTAGATTATGTGGAAAGTACTAAAACAAGTTTTAAAGAAAAGCGAACAAAGGCGTCAGCTCCCAGAGGTTCCCAGAACTTCTTGTAGGTCCCTAGTTTGACCAGTTTGACCAAAAATTGACTTTAAAACTGGAGCACTCTATCATTTTTCAAACATTTTTAATGGATACTAGAATTCATTAGCTTCCAACGGTATATCGCACATAATTCCTGGATTTAAAACGAATTTATTATTAATTTTCAAAGGTAAAAAAGACGATCAAATCGGCTTCTATCGCGAATACCGCAAAACTTTTCAAAGTGATCTATCTCCGAACTATTTTTTATGTAAATTAGACTCCATTACCTTTCCCACGATATATCACAACCTCGGTTTGGAGTTCGTACTCATTTTCTGTGAATTTCAGACGAAATAGGGCCTTTTCGCGAATACCTGAACCTCTGGGGGCCTAAATGGCATTATTTGGATATCAGAGGAGCAGTGCCGCCGCGGCACTGGCCCACTGCCGCCATGGCACAGGCCCAATGCTTTCGTGACACTCTCCTCCAGAACAGTCCATTTTTGCAATTTCTTTTGGGGCTCCAAATTAAATAATCAAAAACCAAAACGACATAGTTCAATGTTAACAGATGTTTGGGACCAATGGGAGCACTTTTAAAATCTCAAACTCCCCCCAAATTAGCCTATATAAACCCCCCTTGACTTCTCATTTTGGGGGGTACAAACACAAAGCTTAGAGAAGTTGTAAAGAGAAAGTTGTAGTGATAATGTTAGAATAGAGAGAAAATAAGTTTCTTCCTTTGATTTTCAACTTGAAAGTGAGTTCTAAACTTTGTTTTCAACTTCATTACTTCCATTTACTTCACATTCAATGCATTCAACTACCATTTTAGTGAGCATTTAAGAGAGGGGAAGATATTTCCATATCCAATGTCACCATATATGAGTGAAGCACCAAGCTACAAGTCCAATGCATCATTGATCATCAACTATTGATTGTTGTTATATGCTTGTTTATATGAATATTCATCTCTCCTTACCTCATTTTTTTTTTATTTTTCTTTGTTTACTTACTAGTACATCATCATCTAGATGATGACATGAAGTTTGAGGTGAGTGAATCCTTATGGATAGTAGCTCTTGACCTCAAAAACATGTTTGATAGATGATGATTTTAACTTCAATACATTCCTATGTATTCTTATAGTTGTCTTCAAAATGAAAACAATGCTCTCCAACAATCTTGGAGGTTCTTGATATGAGTTCAATATTGATGTTTCAAGTGGTCATAATCTCTATTTAAGTGCTGAAAGTATACTCTCAAACCTCTATTTCAAAACCCCTCTTAAACCCCTCATTTTGACTTTAAAGAATAAAACCCTAGTTCTTCTCAAAATCTTCAAAACAGTTAACAATCTGAGTTTAAAGATTTCTCTAAGATTCAATACTCAAAGTATTAACATGAGACCACTTGGAAAGCCTTCTTAACTCATTAGAATGATTTTTGGTTTGACTTGGAAACACTTAGAAGAGGTCCATTTGGACCCAAACATTCTTTCCAAACATTCTGTTTTTGCTGTCACATCAGCTTGGTTGACTTTCAACTTGTTTTACCGAAAATTTTTCCAAAAGGAGTGGTCCCAACTCATTTTTCCCTTGAACTTCAGTGTCTTAGAACTTTATGTATAATATATGCCTCTAGATGTATTATTATCATTTTCTAAGATTTTTTGACATTTCAGTCGACAATACGGACTCTGTTTCTGAGTGACCTCTATTGTTTATATGATTTCTCTCAATATGCAATAGTTATTGAGGATTGGCTTTTTGATATGTGTTCTAGACACAATAAGGATGATCTCCATAAAAAAATCATGCATTGGAAACATTTCTAACCCTACTTTTCAATTTCTACAAGATCAAGTTACTGTTCTATCCACTATTCACAGCAAGTATACTTTTACTTCCATCCTTTGATTTGATGCTTATATGTACTTCAAATTAGTTCATATCCTAGGAAGTGGTCCATACCATATTTGTACACATCCCATGATTATTTTCCCCATGCATTCATTCATCTTCTAGACTTCTAAATCACTTTAGAAAACTCATGTACACAAACACACTACAACCTTTGGACATTCTAAGACAATGCATTGCATCTATGCAACATTTGGGGTTTTTTGTGACTCTTAATCTAAGAAGATTACAATGAATGAATTCGATTACACGTTCATGCTTCCCCCGATCTAATCTTCCTTTCTCATCCATCCCGGGGATTGAGAGGTCTTCTTTCCTCAAAGATTAATATGCATCATTCTAGCTTGCTAAGCATATTTTGATCTCTTAGATTTATTTGTTTCAAGAACAATTCATGTCCCCCTTCTAGACTAAGAAAACTTGATTACTTGATAAGTGATTAGGCGATTTTTCCTAGGTTTGTTTGTGTGATCTTTCACCTTACATTGTGTGGCTTATGAATGATATCTTATCTTTTGATCTTCCATTTCAAGATTCTTATGAAATGTAATATACTATCATAGTATTAATTGTCGAACCAAACAAAGTATAAGATGATTATTTGGATGCTAATTGAGGCCCGTCAAAAGACGGGCGAGTTGAGGGTGTTTTAGTCGTGACAAAGGCTCCTTCCTCTCTTGTACCAAAACCCCAAGCCAAGTTCTTTGGTTATTAAAGGCCGGTGCCCTTTATCCGTTTGGGTGAGTCAAATTAGGTTCTTGGTTCCTTGAAGACCAAGTGGCGACTCTATATCTGTTTTCAACAGACCTTTTCGTTTCCTTTCAAAACAATTTCAAACCAACGAACAAAGAGGTGGGATTCCACGTGTCCACAGATCTCATGGATTTCAAAAAGAAAATAGAGACAAAAGGAAGTAAAATCAAAGTTTAAATAAAATCCAAGTAAGAAAACTTTTACAACTTGTTTTTGTTTAAACCCAAGTCTATATCTAGATTCAAATCAATGAAAACATCACATGAAAATTCAATCACAAACTTTATGTGGTGTGCGATGGAATGGGGTAGGAAGAGAGGTTTTGAAAATGTGTAAAAGTCCTAGATCTATGAATTTGTGATTGAATTACAATCTAAATGGGATTAGAAGGTTACCTCTAATAACCTCAAGGTTCTTCTTAATTCTTGAAGAAGATCTTCCAAGTTCTTCAAATCTTTCCTCAAATTCTTCAAAATTCTTCTTAGTTTCTCCCAATTCTCTCTCTATATTTCAATATATGTGTTTCTTGCCCAAGAAGAAAAATGGAAGAAAAGATCCTCCTAATCTCTCTCTATTGTATATTCTATACTTATATTGTTCTCCAAGAAAGGATAAGGATGGAAGAAGGATTGAAAAATTGGGATCCTTCTAATGGAGGTGAAGGTTTCCTTATATCTTTTTCTTTTCTTTTTCAAAATTCTCTTTTTATTTTTTATCTTTTCCTTTAAAAATTATTTTCTTCCTTTTCATTTTCTTTTCAAATTATTTTTTACAAATTCAAATTTTTTTCAAACTATTTTTCTTATACGCACTCTTTACCCGAATTTCCCCAAACACCCAATTTCTCTCTTCCTTCTTTTTTTTTTCTTTTGAAAACTTTTATGGAGACTGAAGAATCTTCAGAAGGACTTGAATCATTTAAAACCTTCGAATTTTTGCCGGACATTGTCATCATCGGTCTAGAGGTAAACATCCCCTGAATTCGACGGTTGGTCAAAATAAGGGTGTCTACACATACTTGCGGTAAACAAAACATGTCACCATGCTAGCTATTGGGCCTACTTATCAATATAATTGCCCAATATGAACTACACAATATATCTCTACGAATTAAGACATGCAATTCACACAAAACATGAATACATGTCAAGAAATCATTCCAAAAACATAGTTAAATCACTCACCTCCGAATAACGCTCCTAAAGTTCGTTCCAAGGAAAATCCGTGCACAAAAAACGTGCAAAAAAAAACTCCTAGTACAACTCCTATGGATCAAAAGTGTAAATATCAACTTTTAAGAAAAATTCTAGAAAATAACTTTTTGAAAAAACTTAGCCAAACATTGCCTAATAGGTATCAAAATGACAGCCTTACGTCGGGGAGTTCGAATATGAAATTTGGTGAAAAACCAGCGGACGTACGGTCGTCGTTTGGCGTCAAGAAGCTCTAAGCAATCAAAATCTCCCTTTTGGCCTCCTTTTGTGTTTCAGGTTAGAAGTTATAAAAAATATCAAGATCATCTCTATCTATATATAGGCAACACTTTCAAAAATTGTGTTTACCTCCCCACGAGTCTTCAAAACTTCTAATCAATCTTTGAAACTTTCCACACAGATAATTCATAGCTTTACAAGTGAAACTTCAAAATTACAAAAGTTTTCGACTAAGTTCCGTTTGGTTGCTAGAACGCAAATTCTTATATGACTTTTCTGAAGTTTCTAATTAACCTACCAAATTAATAGCGTGTTAATTCATCCTCACCAGGATACTAAATCTAGCAACAGAAATATATTCTAAGCCAGAAAATAATACAGATAGTGAAATACATAGGTAAACATTTATTTTCATATAGACATTTAAATTATTCCACAATGATCGACTCATACTCGGAGAGACGTCACAACATCATGACACTCAATCAACACCGTCTCAATGGGTTCTCTAACACAGATACCCAAATCGACTCGTGAGTCCAAACTCACTCAAACAGGTGTCAAAATGCACAACACATCACATTATCATGCATGACAATGCAATGAAATGCAATAACACGCATGTGGGTGTTATAGTGAGCGTAGCTGAGATGAGGATGCTAAGATGGATGTGTGGTAAGACTAGGAAAGATAGAATTAGAAATAAGTACATCCGAGAGACTGAAGGAGTGGCACATATTGAGGATAAGTTGAGGGAGAATAGACTTAGATGGTTCGGCTATGTGCAACGAAGACCTGTAAATGCATCTGTACGAAAGAGTGATAAGATCGTTGTGCCTAGAATGGTTAGAGGGAGAGGCAGACCTAGACTGACCTGGGAGTATGTAGTGCAACAAGATATGAATATATAATTTAAATAAACATTTAGCTCTTGATCGTGCAGAATGGAAAAAAAAAAGATTCATACAACCGACTCCAATTGATTGGGACACAAGACTTGATTTGGTTTGATTTAATTTAGTTTAGTTTATTGATAAATGTACTACCAAACAAAAGTTCAAATCTAAACAAACAAAGCACAATGAATTTACAAATTGGAGAGAATGCATTCTCGAGATGTGAATATTCCGAACGCCCTTATGCACAATGCAATACATGGTTTGTATTTTTGCTTATGAAGTGAAAGACTTTTAAATCCCTCAAACAAAATTTAGTTCTTCATGTATTGATTCGAATTTAATTTCAAAACAACAATATGATAGTATATAAATTTTCAGCATAAGAAGTAGAAAAATATTCTTTTCGTGTAGAATATCACATGACAAATGCTTCAAAGATGCCATAATGGAATCTCATAATCTACTTTTGACCATCAAAAAGAAAAAGAACTAAATTACTTGATGAGATATATAGTACTAGGAGAGAGCATTTTCGCTCACTCATTATTCATTCAATTTTTTAGTGGATACTATGTGTTATATTTTAGTAATTATGTGAATAATATTGGGGTAAAATAGAAAGAAAATGGGACACATATCATCCACTGAACACATGTACCACATTCCTGAATGAATAAAAATGCTCTCCTATCCAATAAATTCCAATTCCACTTGAGCGTGGATTATGTGTTGGCATGCAGAAAATTGCTAATGTCATTTTCTATTTTCTCATTAATTGTATTGGAATGGTAAAGAATTAAAAATTTGTCATCTAACATGAAAACCAAGGTAGGATTAAAAAGTGGCAGTCAATTAAAAAATCTAGAAAAAATAATAAGTATACTAGCTTCTGAAAGCTATTCACTGGGTGAGAAGAAAGTATTTCAAGGAGCTGTTTGAAAAAAATAAAGAAAACATTTTAGTTCATAAGTGAACTAAGTTTATAAATTTAAGTATTTGATGAGAGTATTTATTTTTTGTACATGAATTCGCGCTTAGTCTAATAATAGCTTAAAACTGTTTTTTGTCACTTTTTTTAGAATAATTCAAAAAAAAAAAAAAAATGACACGGTTTAGGTTTTAAACGGAAAATGAAAACTACCAAATGCTGCTTTTTGGTCCAAAAAATATTTTTCTCCATGTCTCGTTCTGGGTCGATGTCATGGCCATCACTGAAAATTGGTCTGGACAAACCAAAATACTTATTTGCAGAGTTCAGATTAGTGTCGAACAGTCGAAAGCATGTAAGTATCTGACACTTGTCAAATTGAACCATATCTTATTTTGATCATTTTCAAGCGAGTAAAGATTGGGACACACTCAAAGACACAATTTTTTAGAGACAACTTAAAAGATGTGTTTATATCTCTCTTGTGATATCACTGGACCCCACAATGACACAAGAGAGAGAGATAGACACATCTCTTGAGTTATGTCCCAAATATTGCGTCTTTGGGTGTGTCTTAAGTATTATCCTTTTCAAGCAGGCATGTAAGCTATTTGGGAAAGCAATAAACTAGTAACGTAGATCGTAAGCAATACAGCTCTACAAATTCAAGTATTTGATGAGTGTCAAGTTATTGCATAGGAGTTCGTGCCAAGATTAATAGATATTTTAAAAAATTAATTATTTGTCCAACCAACATTACACCCTCACAAGAATCAAATAGAAAATGAGAATTAGTTTGAATTTGGTCTGATTTTAGATTTGGAGACACCAACACTTCCAAGAATATAACTATCACGTTACTTACAATATGGATGTATAATTTTTTTGCATTTTATCGTGTCGACCTAATATCGTCAGAGTATCTGGGTATGTGCTTGCTAGATTTTAGACATGTCCAAATAGGGTGCTTTAGGTATGTATCTATTAGCAATTGAAATTTGTTAAATTGTCAATGCTATTTTTTTTTACTTCCTCTGTCTTTTTTTTTAGTTTTATATTCTATTTTGAGATGTCACAAAATTAGTGTACATTTTCTTAAATTGGTATACAATTTTTGTTTACTTTCCAAAACTACCCTTCCTTGAAATCAACAACAAGACTAAATTAAAAAAAAGTTATTGTAATAATTGTGGACAATTGTGAAAAATAAAAATAAATTCTTTTTGTCCTTTTAATAAGTTGAATTTCCAAAGATGAACACAAAAAAATAGACCAAAGGAGTAATTTTTTTTTGGGAGATAAAATTGAGAAAACAAATTTCGGTACATTTCCTTTTGGTACATTTTGTGTACTTCCTCACATAATTAATAAAAACAGAGTGAAATTACAGTTCTGATCAAACTATTTTTACAGAACAGCACGAAATCTACTGAAATTTTTTTCCCCTAAAAATGGTATATGAACAATAGATTTATAGGTTGTAACCACAATTCAGGACCTCAGGTCCTTCAATTCCACAATAGAAGAAAAATTGTCATACACACACACACACACACTCTCCGTTAGATGTATATATAGTGTGTAATATCTATCTATATATGTATATATCAAATGCTAAGACCTATCAACGCCTCCGGTACATACAAAAGGAACCAACGGAGCCGGCTCGCAACAGAACGGAGCCGCCGGGTGCTGCCATTTCTTGAATACCATCGGCTTCTCGGAATCCGTGACGACCTGACTACTACGTTGATGATTTCTCGATTCCTCCTTATTATTAGTAGTAGAAGAAGACTTAATTAACGCCGTCAGATCTCGTGATTCCGGAGACGACGACGGCGATGAGATCAACGGTGATAACAGTGGTATCGCAACGTTCCAATCTGATACGGGGCTTATCTTTATCGACGCCGGCGCTCTCCTTTGAAGCCGGCTCGGCTGCCTCCGATTTCCAGAGTTCCTCGCCGATGTGTCCGCCATTAATTTAGGAGAGAGAGAGAGAGATGTGTGTTGGTCAGGTAGGATTTGGGGAAATAGGAATAGAGTGAGATGATCCACTGCTTGATCAAGATTATGAGAGAGAGGAACAGAGAAGATAGCTGTGTTGTGGACTTGTGGTGCCTATATATAATGGGTAAAGGTAAACTTTGTTAAGAAATGAGAAATTATTCAGTGGTTTGTTATAGAGGTGGGCATTCGGTCTATTCGGTTTGATTTGGGATGATTCGTTCAGTTTGGTTTGGGAACTAATTAACGAACTGAAACTGAACTGAAATAAATTCGGTTAATTCGGTTCAGTGATTGAAATAAAATTTCGATTCGATTATTTTATTTCGATTAACTAAAATTATTTTATTTATTATTTATTATTTTTTTGGCCCTTTGTGTTTTGGCTATTAACTAGCCAATAATCAGCAAATTGTTTCGTAATAAGAATTCAGAATAAGTGAAAATTTTCACTTGAGGAAATTCCCATTTCCATGGTAAAATCATATCAAACAAAAGAACTAACAAAAAACAGCATAGCTCAGTCTGGAAAGAAAAAAAAAAAACAATCCCAACAAGATGAGTCGTCGTATGTAGGAATCAAACATGATATGATCTCTGCAGTCTGCGACTTTAATTGATCTCGAGCTATTCGAACAAAGTTATGATCTCTCCTTATTTAAATCATTTACACCAAAAACCAATTTCAGCAGTTCAAATCTGTAATGCTAGTGAGTAAGATTTGATTTGGTGAAGAACCCAACTCAAATGGGGAAAGGGAGGTCAGAGGTGAGGGACGTCAACGGGGCATTGTCAAAAGGGAGAGGAGGTGAGAAGTGAGGGAGGTCGCCAGCTATCGTCGGGAGGGAAATGAGGTCAGAGGTGAGGTCGTCGCCTCTTTGGGACGGTGGCCTGTGGCTGTGGGATGTCGCAAAGAGAAGAGAGAGAAGTTGTGAGAAGGTAAGGTCGTCGGAACGGTGGCTGGTGGGAGACGAGGTCGTCGAAACGGTGGCCGGTGGGAGGATAGGAGGCGAGGCACTAAGGAGGTAGGAGGCGAGGCGCAGAGTGGAGGTTGGAGATGAGATCAGCAGAATCAAAGAGTTAGGTTAGGGTTTTCTAAATATAACATATTATATATGTTAGGGATATATACCAAAAGTCATGCTTTATGTAGTTGATTTATTATTCATTTAATAAAATCAGTTAATCCACTTTTTTATGAGAATTTGTGTGGGCAATGTTTGCATTATATTATTTATTTAATATTATGCATGTGTGTCTCTCATTCTATATAGTAAGTCTCTCATTCTATATAGTAGGTGGTTTGGTGTGTAGAATTCGGCTTACACACGGAAGATCAGGCCATCAGATATTATAGAATGTAAGATTTTGGTTTACAGTCTTAGATGGTATTGGACACACCATCAGTAGGATTGCAGCATGTTGTTGTAGTAGGTTTGTCTTGCCTACGGAAAACGGTATAGTTTCAACTCACTATGCTGGTACACTTTGTGTATTAAACGAGACTGACTTGGGGTAATTATCTTTATACTGACTTAGAAGATAATTAATACCTCATGGCTATTATGAGTGCTTATACTCTAAATCCTAAGTTAATTTGTAGACACGTACATTTGATATTTACACTTTAATCCCTAAAAGGGTGAGATCCTTAAATGTGTCAATATCTCATTGGATTGGGTGGCAATATTAATTGTGTGGTGGATATTAATTAATGATGGAATCCATGTCTCAATTTTGGGATTGATGATATCCCCTTGAGAAAACTTATAAGTTTTGATTATGTCAAACCCTACAGGTGGATTTTGTATCCGATATATCAGATAAGTTAAGCAGAGGATCTCAAGGAATTTTAAGAAATTAATTAAATATGATTGTCAGTAATTATATTTAATTAATGGATATCTGTAATCTTAACGTGGGGAGATATAAGCATTTAATAACATGGAGCTCGAAATATATTTTTGAGATAAGGGTAGGAGTGCAATTATAATTCTTTAGTGGTATGAATTATAATTTATGGAAATAGGAATCTGATTCAGTTCGAATTAGGGTTTCCTAATTCCAAAAGGAAGCATGTTCCTTATTGATTTCTTATAGTCCCTATCGTAGCCTATATATATGCTGTTTTGGCTCTCTTCTAGGCTAGCGTTTTTCTATATAGAGAATTATAACTCGGAATAGAAAAGAGAGCGTAAAAGAGGGAGAGTAGAAAACAGAAAGGATTTCGAAAGAGCCCACACTCAGTTCGATATTCTGGCAGCGGAGGAATACGATAGAAGATCGTGAGCTGTTATCGAGCCCGTGTTCTCGATTCGTCTACTACAGCAATCCGTTTTTGCAGTTCAAGGTAACCCTAGTTCCGCCCTTGTAGGGTTATTGTAGTTTTCACGTAATTTTTTTGCAGTACCAACTTATACGCGCTATCAATGGATTCTGGAAACGTAATTTCCTAACAATATATACATACTAGCATATATATATATAATTCAATTTTTTATTCGGTTCAGTTCGGTTCAGAACCTTGCTACCGAAAATTGAACTATATTATTTATTTCAGTTCAGTTTCAAAAAGAATTGAATTTTTAAACCGAATTAACCGAACTAAATTAGAAATTTCAATTCGGTTCGGTTGAAATTTCGGTTAACCGAACTATTTACCCACCCCTAGTTCACTACCAAGCACGGATATTTTTAAAAGGTCGACGCACCCGTACTTTTATTGGCGTGGATATTTCTCAGATGCGATCTGGTGTTTCTCTTGATTATTATTTTTTTTTTTAAAGGGATGCTAACATAATTATAATCAATTTAGAGTCAAAACTTTAAGAATATTGAGAATTGATTTACATGTCAAAAGACTAGCATTTCTTATTTATGCTTATTATGTGTAGTAATAACTTTTGAAAAATTCCAGACAATGTATAGTTTATGAAATTTTATAGAAAGTTTTTTTTTTTAAAGAATTTTTAAAAGTACTCGTGCACCCTTGATTTTTGAAATTTTGGGGATTCTCCAAATTTTATGTTAGTTGTACCTATTGAAGTTTGATATACATTGCTAGACTCATTCTCTATTAACTTAAGCTTTTGAAGTAGTTGGTAACTTAACATGGTATCAAAGTTTTTTTGTGGGAAGTCATGGGTTTGACTCTCTATCCCCGTTTTATTGTGCATATTTACACTTTGTTATTTGTCTCCACTATGATGGAGTTTGGTTTGTTTGCTCTCCACGTGCAAGTCGAGGTAGCATGTGAGGGAGAGTGTTGAAACTTGATATACATTGTTGGACTCATTCTCTATTAGATTAAGTTTTTGGAGTAATTGGTAACTTAACACTACCATATGCATTCATGGGGGGAACCATTGATCGTTGTCACAGCATGTGGTACAACTATTAAGTCATTTGGAGAGCCATATTTAGAATTCAAATTTGAAAAACACAACATTATTCAATTACTTGCCTAACACAAAGATGAACGGTTGAATAATGATATGTTTCCCAAATTTGATTGTGAAAAGTTTTGCCAGTGGTACCACATTCATGGGTATGTGGTACCATTAGTCATCGTCACAGTATTGGTATAACTGCTAAGCATTTGAGAACCAAATTTGAATATAAATTTGAAAAGCATAACATTAATATTCGAACAGTTAGCACAACAAATGAAATAAATCAAAAAATTGTTATACTTGTATTTTTTTTTTTATACACATGATTCTTTCGCATTGGATTTGGCTATCACATATTAGATGGTGGTTTGAACCATGCAATAATTTCTCCAAAGAAAAGCTTATTCAATGGACTTGGACCATTGCCATGTGGTGGTCCCGGCTAGTAGGGGACAGTTATGTAAAAAAATTGTCTACTTGTAAGAGACAAAAACTTACACTTAACTACATGACAGTCTACTACTGACCGGGATCACAACTTGGCATATGATCCAGGACCATAGAATAATTTCTCCAAAAAATCTTAGTTCACACGGCACGGCTCTTTCTCGAAGCTGTTCTTGAATAAATTCCCATTTTAATAAGAAAATGCTTTTGCTCACCCAGAATATGGTTCACCAATGCTCACCCAAGCATCCTATTAGCCAATGCAGTGGGACTTAGGATTATGATATTTAATCCTGGGTCTCACTGCATTAGCCAATGAGAAGTTTGGATGAGCATTGGTGAACCATTTTTTGAATGAAAAAATGTTAATTTTAATAAAGAGTTAATCCAACTGCTCTTTCAATTGACCAAATTATTTCCAGAATCTTTTTCTCTCTTTCCTTGATCAAAGACCTGAAATTCATTTCTCTGCCTTCACACACTTTGTAGTTTGTAACGTCAAAATGTTATACAAATTCAGCCTGCTAATTAGGGTGTTGGGAAAGTTTTAAAAACTTCTTGAAAATCTCATTGGTATATTTTAGTTTTCAACCTTTGGTTTTATTTTCATTCTTTAACAGATTTTCAGTTTTAGTTTTTAGTCTTTATTATGATTGATTATATGAGTATTTAATAAGTGAGTGCATGGCTATTACCAAATTAATTGAGTTCTAACAGTCATATTTTTAATGAGATCCAACAGTCACCTTTGGCTAGGTTTAACCACCACTTTGACACACAGTGAGGAAGGAAAAACAAAGTGAGACGAGAAAGTTTAAAAAAAGACTAGTTGACTACTTTGGATTCCGAGAAAGTTTTGGCTTTATTTCCGGACCCGTTTGAGAAGCTTAAAAGTGGTTTAGATTTAATCTAAGTTTTACTTTGTAATTGGTTCTGGTGAGAATCAAAGTAATGTAATGTTGGTTTTCAATACTTAATTTTCAGTTTTATCAAGCGATTTAATACTTAATTTTCAGTTTTATCAAGCGATTCAATACTTAAAATTCAATACTTAATTTTCAGTTTTATCAGGCGATTTAAGCCGATCCTAAGTTTTACCTGTGAAAATTTTAAGCCATTAAATTTGTAATACTGAAAATAATTTTTTAAATATTAAAATAGACTACATTCAATAATTATTTTCAGTATAAACAATTAACAGAACCGATTATGTGCTTTCTCGAGCGGTCTTTAAATTACCACTTTTTGAATCTTTATGTCGAAAATGCTGGGGGGCAAAGTAGTTCTCATCTCATGCAGGGTAGAGATGACTATTTCTGTAATTTCACATTAAGCCTAACTATCCAGAGCTTTCTAGATTCAGCCAAATTCATTCAACGAAGCCAACTATCTTGTAACTGGAAGGCTCATTTACCGTCAAAGTTAATTGGCCAATTAGCCTGAAAATGTTAGGTCGGTCGTTGACGGCCTGCCTCGTAACGGACAACCTTTCCTTTTTCTTTTCCTCTCACACCACACGCTTCTCATCCAAGCTGGCAAATTATTTTTTTTTTTTTGGGTTTTTGGGCGTAAAATGCACTTTTCACCTTTTAGGTTTTTGGCACTTTAGAACTTCATGTTTTCATGGTGGTAATATGGTCTGTAAAATTTTACATTTGTGACTAAAACTTCAGTAACAAAGTTGCCGCAATTAAAATTTTAGAGTCTAAAATGCCAAAACTCCCAAACTTAAGGGGTGAGTAGTGCAATTTACCCTCTTTCTTTTTTTCTTAGTATACAACAAATTCCTCTGTTTGTCCTCTGCGATTTCATAATTCCTGACAGTATTCTAAACGGTTTAACCTATTTCCGTTTTATCGGAGTAAAATAGGGGGCAAATCACAAGTACGTGTACCGAACCCATAGCACGCGCACTACTAATTAAGTCAGGGAGGTAAGCTAGCGACAGAATATGAATCCACACTAAGTAGAATTTTTTTTGTCTATCTTAAGATCCGTCTCTCAATTATCTTGAGGAAATCGGGCAACTCAAATGATTATGCAAGTATATTTAATCAGCATGCTAAAACTCATGTTGTAGTAAAATTATAGCATGATTTTCCAAAAAAAAAAAAATCACAAAGAGAGCTCATTTCAAATTGGGTAATGTTTGTGACCAGGGGCAGAGCCAGAAATTTTGGTCAAGGGGACCTAGGCTACAACGGGTTCCCTTGAGGCGATTTTTTTTTTTGTCTACTTATATATAATTGGCGATTTTTTTTACAGTCTACTTATACATAATTGACAATTTTTTTGGGATCTTATAATATGAGTCTATTTGGTGACACGTAAATACTGTATGGTGTCTTTCAAAATTCTAGAGAGCCTATTACTAAAACTCATAAAATTCTTACACTAAAGTGTAATTTTTAAAATTCTAGGGGGCTTTGCATTTTAGTTGTATATGCATGTATATCAATATATACGTATGATGACACTAAATTAGTCCTTGGGCCCCTAAACGAAAATATTAAAAAATCTCAAAGTAAAAATGTAATTTTCAAAATCTCAGGTGGGGAGGACTCTGGTCCTTACCTCCCTCCGCCCCTATTTGTGACACAAAATGGTCACAAAGAATGTGGCATCCCAAGTATGGTAGGTCCGATTACCACGTGAGATGCCATATCATTTTGTGACCATTTTGTGTCCCTAGCATTATCCTTCCAAATTATAGCACTGTCAATAGATCAACATTTCCCAATGAGCAATGTTATGCATCCCAAGTTATGCATCTCAAATGTGATTCACAATACATCTGGTAGTGTGATCCTTTTTAATAACAGTGGGACTACTTCAACATCCTCCAATGAAAATCAAGTGAGTCCATTATTACATGTATTGGGAAACGTATTGGATTGCAAATTTGGTAACCATAGCATTACTCTTCTCAATAAAAACAAAGGACTAGCATTTCTTTTGGGAGCGCATTTTTGCTCACCCAAAAAATGGATCACCAATACTCACCCAAGCATCTCATTGGTCTACAACTGGATACTTGGGTTTTTTGGGCTCCGAACCTATTAGTTAGTCCACTAAGAAACAACCCATCATGGCTCGATCCTCTATTGAGGCTGAATACAGGCCCTTGCTACTGATGCAGCCGAGCTTTCCGAATGCTTTTATGTGATTTAAAAATCTGTTTATCTCAAGTTCCATGTCTTTTTTGTGACAATATCTCTGCTCTTGCACTTGCTTCCAACCCGGTCTTTCATGCTAGGACAAAACATATTGAAATTGATTACCATTATGTTAGAGAGAAAGTCACCCGAAAGGATTTGGTTGTTCAATATGTCAATACTGAGGATCAACTTGCTGACTTCCTTAATAAAGGATTATCCTCTCAACATTTCGTACATTTTGGAGACAAACTTTTTGGTGCAAGCCCCCACTTCAGTTTGCGAGAGGGTGTTAGAGTAACTCCCAATTGACTCAGCTCAATATAGTGGCTCTCAGCTTTTGGTTACGTGGTTTTGTTACTGTCTTGTACAGCTGGAATAAGCCGGTTCATAGTTTGTTGTAACTGAATGAGTTGTTCACTGAGTCTTGCCTTTAAATATAGCTTAGTCTGTATATGTTTAATAATCTGCGAGAAATGAAATAGATCTGAGTTCATCTTCTTCCTTAAGACTCTTCTATTACTGTACTTATCTGCATGACCCAATAGAATGTCTCAAATAAAAGAATATGCATAGTGATTTAAACAAACTTATTTATATATATATATATATATATATATATGATCGAACTCATTATCTTTCTTTTTTATGTATTGAAACAAATTTGTTTTTGGGTAAGCGTTTTGAAACAATGTTAGGTGAAAACATAATAGCATATTGTGTCTTTTATTGTTTAAAACAACATTAGGTGAAACCAATACTGATGTATATGGTCTCATTATTTCATAATTTCTGTTTTCCAAATAACTATAGAACTAAAACCTAATAACAAGAGGCAAAAGAAGAAGCAGCAAAACATTAGGTCAACAATGGGATGCTTGGGTGAGTATTGGTGATCCATTTTTTGGGTGAGCACAAGTATTTTCTTCTTTTGGAAGAGATGTGCTAGATTAAAGCATTTGTACATTGTAGCAATGTCAAAATATAGGATTGTTAAGAACATCTCCAACGAACTTGCTATTGTCAAATTATAACGTGGTCCTCAAAAAACACCTCGACAATAAAGTGCCAAAAGTCACAAATTATTGTATCATGTGCCAAATTACATGACATTTCGCATTGTTATAATTTACTGTAACTTTTTTGACACACCATTGACCATTGAAGTGACGTTATTCTTGGAATCTTGCTATATTTGGCATGTCAACAGAACAACACTTATAACATTTTCTAATGCAAATGAATGAATAGTATTTCTCTAGAATGTACCATTGAAATATATATACTAACATTTTCTAATCCAAACGAATGAGTAGTATTTCTCTACAATGTACCATTGAAGCATATATACTAAATATAACATTTTAGCTTCGTAGCCATACAAATATATATATATATATATATACATATATAGTATTTTCCATTAGAGGTGCTCTAAAAACTACAATAAACTCGATGGGCAACTAGCCTCACATGATAACGTTGGGAGTTTACTGTGATCAATTCAAAAAATTAAAACAAAAACTACAAACCAAAAACCACAACGTTATCATGCGAGCCCTTCACTTTTGCCATTCAGTAGCATAAAAGGGTTATAAGTTATCTTAGATAGCTTCCAACAAGTTTCAATTATGTGGATTGAATTGAATTGAAAAACAAAAGTTGTTGCCAAACGGACCTTTAGTGTAGATTTAAAGGCCTGTATAGAGTTGCGTGGTCATTTTTACTCCACACCCACTCCAGCAGTGGGTGACACTGGCGGAAACACTGTGGGCTCACCCACTGTCTGGTTGTAATAGGCCTTTCTAGAAGATGGGCTCACTTATTTCAAAGTCAGGCTGTCTAAGATTGAATTGTCATTTTCAGTAGAACATTCTGATACCAAAAATACTAGACATACAATTTATTTCGCAACTTATTTTACAATTTATACATCTTGACCATTGATTTTGGTGAGTCCTGTGCAAGATCCATGTGAAATTCTCATATAGCCCATCAAAATCAATGACCCGGATGTGCAATTGTGAAATAAGTTGTATATGTAGCATTGCTCTTCTGATAGTAGTATTTTTCTTCTGCTCAAGTCAAATATTCACTGCTGAACCAATTTTTACCAATCATTAGAAATTTCAAGTAATACTCCGTACTATTAGATAAGATATGATCATATTAATTAGAGAGAATCAACAATATGGCCAGTGTTGAATATACAAAAATTGGAGGCTCATTGACTTCTGTAACAAAACTCACCCCCTCGAACATAATGCTCCCTAACATATATGTAGATATATATAACATATATGACCATATATATATATATATATATATGTAAATTATCTGAAAAGCATTTTAAGCTCCTCTAGTCTAGCCGATCGAACTTCCTCGTCGGTGAGAGCTCCCGCGATCATCCGTTGCTTCCTCGCCTGAACTTGTTGCATGCGCTCCTCCACCGTGTCCTACCCACGTTAAGAAACCAGCTTTAGAAATCAATCATGTGTAAGAAAGTAGAAAATTCCAAATATACATGTGTGGACACCACATAAACCACAAAAAAGATTAAACGGGGAATGTTTCAATCCAATTCTCATTTTCTATCGAGTTTTTATGAAAGCCGGTAGAGAAAGAACAAAGTTTGAGAGTTGTTATAAATAGAGCAGGACTTGGATGCTTGAATATATGGAATTGGTTCACTTATGAGACATAGAACCAGTTCTGAACCTTTCCAAACTGGTGCTAAGCACTTCACAATGATCCTATATTTTGGGTTTGGATTCAACCAGTCATAAATGTCATAAACCATTTTGAAAAGACTAAAATTAGGCTATTTGAGCTTCATTTCAACTTGAAAACAAGATCAGAGCCACTGGTACAATATTGTCACAACCCTAGATCAAGAAGAGAGTGTACATATATATATATATATATATATATTACCTTGACAATGAATCTTCTAACAGAAACTGTTCGCTTTTGTCCAATGCGATGAATTCGCATTATGGCTTGCTCCTCCACTGCAGGATTCCACCATGGATCCTACATTTGGAATGTGCTAATATTTGAATATCCAGGAAGCAAAAGGCAAAGTAAAAAAATAAAAAAATAATAATAAAAAGAGGCTTAAGGCTCTGTATGGTTCGTAGATTTATACCTTTGAGTGAAATACAGGGGGAGATGGTAATTTAAATTAAAAAAAAAAATTGAACTTTTTGAATGTTTATCTTCTTGAGTTGATGATTTAATTATTTTGAGAACTTTTGTTTCTAAGGTTAGTTAAGCTTTAAGCATACAGTTAAACACAGGGATATGGTTTCCATTCTCATTTTCCTTTCCTTACCCAACAAATCCTTAAGTCCTTTTGGTTTGACTGTGATTTTCTATATTCTAATTTATTTTTCACCATTTTCCTTATTAACCAAACAAAGAACTATTTTTCTTCATGCTTTCTTTCATTTTCTCTTACTAAATCTGCAAACCAAACAAAGCACAAAAGACTCAGGAAAAAAAAAAAAAAAAAGAGAAGCAAAGATGGTGATATACCATGAGAAAGACATTTGAGGCTGCAGTCAAATTCAAGCCCACACCTCCTGTTCTCAAAGACATCAACATTACCTAAAATTTAAAGAAAACGGTAGAGACATTCAATCACTTGAAATATTTATTCAATATAAACTCTCAAACAATAAAAGGAATTTTCCAAAGAAAAAGAAAGCTATTAACTACTTAGAGCCCATTTGGATCAGCTAATTTGCGAGTATTGAGAAATATTAGTCAAAAACTTTTTCACAGCTTTTTCAAAAATAGAATCCGCTTCAATACCAAACGTACTCTTCGCACTACTTACCATTTTCTCTGAAGTCTCATTGAACTCCTTCAAAACTCTCTCCCTTTGCTTCTGCACCAACTTTCCATCAAACCTCAGAAACCCAATTCCTTTTCTCCTAAGTGGAATCTCCAAGAGATCCATAAATGAAGTCCACTGGCTAAAAACAATGCTCTTCTCACCATTACCCAATTTTCGTATATTTTCCAAGCATTCAAAGAGCTTTTTGACCTTTGAAGACTCTTTCCAGTTCTTATGAACATCAATCCGAAACCGGTTCTCCGATGGACATGTGATCAAATCATTTTTTTTCAATAGTTGCCGGCAAATTGGGCAAAACCCAGTTGATGGGGTCCTCCAGCTAGAGAGAATACACTCTCTGCACATTCTGTGTGCACATGGTGTGAGCACAGGATCATCTGCTGATTCTAGGCATATGGGGCACTCTTTGTTTTCACCATTTTTGATATCTTGAACAACCTCTTCAATGTATGCTTTAGTGGGGACTTTCTGGCCTGCAGTGACTGAATCAGGATTGATTTCAAGGAATTTTCTAGCTAACTTGTTCAAATCTGCGTACTCTTGTGTATCGCCTCGGCTGTAGATACAAAAATCAAGCATTCCTAAGTGTTAAACATCAATTAAAAGAGGTTATGAAATTTTCCAACACTTCAGTAGTTTACTAAGTGATCAAATTTGGCTTGATTCTGAAACGGATACAAATCGAGGACAATCATAAACAGGTGAAACAAAATCTTTGATGGTTGCACACACATATATCGGCTTAAAACAAAATGAATACTAGTTAGTTGATGACAATTGCTTTATAATGAAGTCTTTGACAATTGTATTGGTCAAGAAATTTTAAAGTCTATACATATGTCCAAGTGTCCAACCATATTTACCATTTCGAAATTTCTATTACAACGATTATGGGCTCTCCATTGATATCATTTGAAAAATCTAAGGCCTTATGTGTTGGAGTGAATATGCAGTACCTAATGTGTAATTTTCAGAAGAATATAGAGAAATAAATTGCATATATGCACAATTATCTTTCCAATCACACTATTGAGCTGACGTGGTGTGACATTCGTAATGAATAATCTCTTTCAATTAGTACCATTTAAAAAAATCAAGGACCTTAAATATTACAACTGAAATGTAGGGCCCAGAGTGAAATATCTGACAAAATATAGAAAACTAAAGTGTTTTGACCCATTGAAAAAAAAAAAAAAAAACAAAAAAAGAGAGGGATTAAAGTTTGAAATAGTTATGAGAATAACAGTACCTCATAACTAGAAATGGGTGATTGCAGCACTGCCTCAATCTAAGTAGCAGCTCAAGAATATTTGCATAGTTGTGAAGAACTTTGCCTTGTGCCACAAACTGGTCAAACTGAACCTGTTTTGCATAATAAAACATATAGTTTATCAATAAGAAATAGAACATGAAAGTATAAATGCTACATCACATATTCAAAATCAGTAATGGGTGCTTGCTTATCATCAAATGCAACTCTACTCTCCCTGGCAGAAGATAGTCCCTGTTTGGCAACGGCTTCTGGAGCCTATGAGTGATTATGGAACTCCAAAAGCTATTAAAAACCCTTTAAGACAAACTCTATTTCAGTGATTGCAATCTCAAAAAATTTGCATCAACCATGTAAACTGGATTGTCAAGAAGCTATCTTGGCCAGCTTCTAACTAATCAGAAGTTTTAGGCAATTGTATCGTAGAAGTTGTTGCCAAACGGGCACATAGGCATACAAAAAGCAGGTTAGGAACTTACTTTTGATCTTCTGAAGAGGGCATCATAGAAATCACTTTCAGCTTCTGACTGTTGGCACTCGATGACTTGGATGTCCGTTGGTGGGAGAACAAGAATGGGCCTATTTTCACAGGCATCAAATATCAAAATGCTAAAAGTAGACAGGAAACTGTTCATGCTAAGGCTCCGTTTGGTTTGAGGATTAAAAACGGAAAAGGAAAATACTGAGGAAAACTATTTCCCTAGCGTTTTCCATATTGTTTTCCTCCATGCTTAAATAACACTAGAGATTCAAAACTTTCAAAATGTAATAGTACCTCAAGAAAAGAGGAAACTATTCATGCTAAGATCCCGTTTGGTTTACATATCAGAAGGGAAAGGAAAAGAACTCTGATGTTTTCCATGGTGTCCTCCTCCGTGCTTAAATATCATTAGAAATTCATACCTTTTAAAACATAATCGTAACTAAAGAAAAGAGGCAGGAAGTGACCCTGTAAAATTGTTGTCACAAAATTTTATTTTCCTTCTTATTTTCCTCATTTTAGTTATTAATGAAACAAAGAAAAGCGTTTTACTCGGTGCTTTCTTTTTCTCACTGAATCCATACACCAAACAAAGCCTTAGCTCATGTTAAAAGGAATATGGAAAAATAAAAACAAAAGCAAATGAGGACTATCACCTTCCCACTTTATCCTTGGTATCCTTTGTTCTCCTCAGCATTAGTGGTCTCAAAATGGCCTTAATCAATCTGAGCCCTCTCGGATCACCATTCTCATAAGGCTTTTGAATCAATTTATTCCACCTGAGCATTTGTAAAAATTTAGGGAAAAATAAGGCCGGGATTATCAACTATTCATCATTCATAGAGGAAAAATTAGCAAAAATACCGTGTAGTGTGACTCTTATCCAAATATTATGTGTTAATGATAAAAGCTAAATGCGGCTATGCATATTATGTGACTTTCTATACATACCATGCCCAGTTGCACCACGGCTCAACATGCAAGAAACAAAGGAGGCTGTAAAGGTCTTCCAAATTATTCTGCATCAATTGATTGAAATTGGCTTTCATAAATTTATAGGACTAAATTCTAAAAAAATTCACTCTCCAAGTTCAAAGACCAAATAACAACATTCATGGTGCATTAATAACAAAGGCAGTGAGCAATTTTTGCCAATATATTTTCTCGCCAATCACAGTTTTCTACATGACTCGCAATTTTTTGCAATTGAATCGCAAAAGCTGATTTTGCCAAACAATTTAATAGGTGCCTTTTGGAGTTCCATAATAACTGATGGACTCCAAAAGTTTTTCCCAAACACGGTCATGGCCCATAGTCATTCTCAAGAAAACAACACACAATTTGCTTCAGAAATCCTAGATGTCCCCATGTCTTTGGTGATACCATGCTACAAATCATTTAAGAGATACAAAAAAACATACCTGAAGAGGTGTGCCTGTGAGACACCACCGGCAATGTGAGGACAATGTGAAGTTGGCCTGAGCAACTTGAGTCCTTGAGGATTTTATAGTATGAGCTTCATCCAAAACTACCCTATACCAGTCAATTTTGTGGAAAATGCTATCCTCCCCATCCTGTTTCAAAATGCATGAAATCATGTACAAACAGTTAGGAAGGAAACCGATTAAGAAAACCGGTTCCATAGTATTCTTAGTATTTTACCTTGTCTTTTAGCTTGGATTACATTCAAAATCAAGAGTGTTCAAAATATAATAGGAACTCGAGAAAAGAGGAAGCAAGTGATTTGCAAAGTTCAAAATTTTTATTTTATCTTCACTCGTATTGTCGTTTCTCTCAAATGTTTTTGTTATGAACCAAACAAGAAAAGTACTTTCATAAATGAAAGACAGAAAAACTTACACTTTTATAAGCAGCGCTTAAGACACCATATGTTGTCAAGACCACATCATTTTCTGAGACCACCTTGGGGTCATTGGTTCTATCCCCACCATAGTGCACAAAAACTGAGATGCTTTCTGGCATTGAATGTGTTTCAAGCTCATCCTGAGGTTATTGATAAGAATTAAGACTTCTTAGTTAAATCATTTCATGACTGTAATCTTAAGTATGAAATGTTTGAGATAGTATGGATTGGAACAAAATTGAAATACTTAATGAGTAAAATGAACCAAAACAAAGAACTCAAAAAAAAGGGACATATATGTGCATTTTATAGACAGGAAATGCTAACGTACTACATAAACATTTTTAAATGGATGAAAAATTTAATGTCACCTATTAAAATAAGGACACTAAAGTAATTTGGCAAAGGAGCTAAAGTAAATTATTTTAGGGAGCTGCTAAATTGCTAATACACCCAAAGAATTCCTCTCCACATGCACCTAAAGCATGCGAGGATGAGTACATGAAGTATCTCCTATGGTACATGTGGGTGTACAGAGAAATTTGGTGGTTGTGCTTGGTAGCTCCCTTGTTTTAGTACCCTTGTTGCAAAATTACTTCGTTTCCTTCATTGAGATGGAATTGATTTTTCTTGATCATTTAAAATTGGACAAAATTTCCTATATTCAAAAGTGTTGTCCTACTACATATCCACATGTATGCATTAGAATGGCAAGCCCCTAAATAAATATATATGTATATGCATGCTTCATATGATTAATTGAGTGACTCACCTTCCACTGGCTCAGCAAAGCCATTGGACAAACAATGAGAGTGCCACCTCTTACTTTCGGTGAGAGTTCTGTACTACAATCTTTCTTCCTTTTCTTTATGTATTCAGTGTCATCCACACCCTCCCTGGAAAGCTTTTGATTATCAGGAGTTCCTTTTCCACATCTTGCAAGTATTAGAGCTATTGTCATCACAGTTTTCCCAAGTCCCATGGCGTCTGCCAAAATCTACATAAATGCTTCCCAAGTTAGAGATGAAAATACAATGGGCAGACTTGGGTTGCATATCAATATATAGAGCAATTGTCATTACAGTCATCACAGTTAGACATACATATATGAAAGCAGAAACTTTTGCTTTTGCCAACTGACTGCAAGTGTGGCACACTTCTTTAAACACTTAAGGTACCAATACGTCACTATGTATAAATACTAACATATACTCCCTCTGTCCCAAATAAAGGGGATTCAAAGTCCAACTATTTAAGGAAACCTTATCTTATTGTGATAGGATTTTTCAGCTTTCCATTATTTCGTGTCTTTTAAATTTAAAACTTCAATGCCACATCAAATGAAAAGTGAGAGGGGCGTCATATTATAAGGTATAAACATGGAACGTGTATAGTTAAAGTACATTGACTTTTTTAAGACTTAAATTGGGACATCCCAACAATGGAATGGAGTCTTAAATTATGTTGGAGTAGAACTAACTAAATATTTAGATGACAATTACTTATCCAAAACTACTTATAATCGAAAAATGAAAATGTTATTCACAACTGATATACTCATATACATCTTAAAAAGATATTTGTCATATTTAAAATTTTAATCACTTGTCTCTACCTACTTGATCTAAAATGAATACTTTTATGGATCATTTTTTGAAAAATAAAAAATTAATTAATGTATCATGTGCAATGTACGGGTTCACCTCTTGTAGAAAATCCACACAAATATAAAGAATGATCTATTTAGAAACTCACTCCTCCTCTTGCCATCTGAGTTGCAGTTGGAAATTGAGTTGTTGCTTCCCCAGAGAAGACATTCACATAAATTGCTGAAGCCCTCCTGTTAAGAAGCATGTTTGTCAAATTACATGTCTAAAAGCTAACTAATGCTTAATGGTTTTAGGTCCTGTATGGACGTTTTGGAATATAATAGCATTCATACTTCTATTTCAAAAAATTGTGCTCATTCAAAAAAATGCTTTAAAATCATGAGTTTTGACATTTCAAGAAAATATAGAAATGGTCACATAAGAAGAAATAAGTGGAAGTCTCCTATTTATCTAAACGAATCAATTCGTGATGACGAATTTTACTTAACCACTATGCAAATTACAAGTCTATTCAAATACAAGTGACTACCAAACATGCTTTTATTAATTTTCTTTGTTTGGATCTATATATACATATGTAAACACACATATATGTATAAATATGCATGTATAAGGAGACTGCATACTTATCACATATGCTATACGCTGCCCAACATGGATGAAGAGTCTTTGCAGCTTTCTCAACATCAATTCCCTTCTCTGATTCTGACATCCAAAATAGAGCTTGCTTCTGGTATGGCCTTAAATCACAGACAAGTGTTTCTGGTGGGGCCATCTCCTACACGATTTAAAGAGAGAGATGAGAAGAGAGAGAAACTAACCTCCCAATCAAAGCTTCATTTCACTTCTCAAAACTAGAAGAAATCAAAAGCATTTTATGATTTTACCTCCAAGTCATACATATCTGCAGCACCAACAAGCTTATTTAAAGATGCTTCTGAGATAGCTTGCTCATCTTTGCTCTGTTCAGGATATTGGTGGACCCCACTTCCTCGTTTCGCTATGGGAATCATCGCTGAAGCTTCATCCTGTTTATCAGATAATTTAATAAAAATGTACATTGAACTTCAAATTTGCATGGATGATTTGTTGCAGCGTGGCTGTTGTTGCTAAGATTTTGGAAATCTTTTCACAAATACAAGCAAGACCAACTTGAACTCAAACAAAAGGTACACTAATACTATGTTTGCTTCATAGATTCAGGGATGGAAAAGAAAGGAAACACCTTTTTGTTTGATAATAAGGAAAGCAATGAACAAAATAGGGAAGGAAAGAAAATACGGTGAAAATAAAACTCAAATATCAAATTTTGTTAGCCACTTCATTTCCTCTTTTCTCAAGTTACTTTCATATTTTGAAAACTTTACTTTTCAATGTTATTTAACAAGAAAGGAAAACAATTGGGAAACAGATTTCCACTCTTTTTACTTTTGTCTGCCCTTTTCCATCTCTAGATCCGCAAACCAAACAAAGCTTAAAAGTAATGGTATAACTTGAAAGAAGTAAAGCACATACTTCTAGATTCAGTAAACGCTTCCGAGAATTAAGTTCATCTGGAGTAAATTCAGCCTGGTATAATATGGACCCAAAAACAATGTTAATGTTATATTACAAACCAAAATCAAATAAGCAGTATAAATGCTGAATTAGAAACTAATTACTTTTACTATATACCATTTTTGCACTTAGATTATGCTTACTACTATATCACTATCTAGAGTACCTTTTGGAATGGTTCGATTTTCAGCAACTTGAACAGAGTTGGCAGAGGATAAACTGTGGAATCAATATATGAGGGGGCATCTAGCCTCCAAGATGACTTATCGCCATCTGTGAAAATTGAATGGTGAACATAAAAGCTGCCAAACAGAACAAAACAGCACAGATGAGAATTTTAATCAGCAACCCAAAAAAAAATATTAATAATAGTTTCAAACCAATCATATCATTAAGAGGCCAAGGGCCGGTGTGGGCTAGTTATGGCTTTTGCGTTTAGGCAGAACCAAAAGCCAATATCCTTCTACTTTAGAAGTGAATTTGTGTGCAGGAACTACATTCAAAAGAGCTTTCATAGGAGATATCGTAGAGTTTGGTACTCGTTTGGAATTTGAGATTTGTCTTATAATCGCGAGGGCGCAATGGAAATTAATGAAAAACCATTTAGACCCAAATATTTGTTTGGAATGAAGCACCTCTAAATATGGTTCAGCCAAAAGGCCCAAAACGAGCTTTTGGTACTCTATAAAGTACGTACTAAAATTAATCCAAGCATGCTAATATGTGTCTCTTTGGTCCCAGAAGTACATTTGAACCCAAATATGGGTTGTGGAAATGATTCCAAACAAAGCCTAAGAAGCAAATCAACTGGACTTAAATTCGCCAAACTATGATGAACATATAAAACAAGCCTATAATCAAAATCGCATCTCCAGGAAAGTGGAAGTTTTACCTTACATACAACATTATCTCTTGCATCAAATGAAGATTTAGGGGAGCAGCAACACATCTAGCCAGAACTTTCACCTTTAAAGAACTCACAAGTGGAATGAGGCATTTTGCCCACTCCATTGGAAGGCGACCAATCTGAGTAATAACAACACATTTAGGATATATCAGTCTTTATTGTTTAGTGTGAGAGAATACTTATCAGGGTGCAACTTAGCAATTTCTTGTCAAGGCCACATTTTTCACAACACCAGAAATTAAAAGTAAATAAACCCATAAGGTCATCCCCAACCCTTACTCAAAGTTGAGAAAGAATCATTTGATATGAGGCTCTCCAAATTTCCTATGGTCAATTAAACTTTTACTCAAATATTCTTTAAAAGTCTACGTTCTCTCTATTTTATCCAAAAATTTCATTCCAGACCCGCTAAAGTGTATATCGTTTTTAAACTGATTTTAAATGTCCTCGATCAAAATCGAATTCAAACTCGAGAGCATTCAACATACAAATTATGACATATGGGGCATAAATAAAATTTTTGGGAAAACAAAAGGTATCAAAGTGTATAGGACACTAACATACTAATTGCATATCCAACCTTAACATTGAAGCCATTGAGTGAAAAATTGACTAAAACTATCAAGCCAAATTCATTAACAGGCCAAGTTTTTTTCTCTCCACCAGAATGTGGTGTTACCTAAAAGTTTTTTTTTTTTTTTTGATAGGTAACATATCTGAAACATAAAGCAAGTTAGCAACTTAGATAGGCTTCAACCTTTAGATAAATTACAAGCAAAAAAAAAAACTCAGAATTTGATGTTTGGCAATAGTGCATTAGCATTACCTCTCCGGACCGTTTGGTTGAGAATCGAACAATCGTCGAAGCAGCCTTAGCACTCATCCACTGAGAATTACTTCTACTTCTTGAATCTGCAGAAGGAAAAGCAATGTGAACAATCTCATTGTTCTCCAATTTCCTTCCCTTTGTTGTCGAAAGCCCGGTAATCACAGTTCTTCCCACCAACAACCAATCTGGCTCTTCAGGAAAATCCCCATTCTCTATCAGAACTGTACTAAGAGTTAGATCTTCAACTTTCTCTCTCCTCACATTCCTGGGTTTGAAGAAATCACTATTAGTCCCCTTTTGATTGGGTTCTTTCTTAACACCAATCTCTGCTTTGACCACACATTGCAATACTAATTCAGACTCTCTAGGCCTCTCTATCTTAATCTGGGTATTCTCAAATTCTTCGGAGGACTTCATCTTCATCTCATTCGATTGAACAAGCTCATCCAAATCCACTATTTCTTGTTTCACAATCGCCTTTTTCTCTGTACCCAAATCAGATTCCTCATTCACCTTCAAATCCATGTCTGACCCACAAATCATTTTAGGACTCTCTTGCTTAACTAGTGATTTGAGATATTCATCGTCAGCTACGACTTTTGTATTCGTCGCCTGAAGATACTCATCAAACGACATTTTCGATGCCATTTTTCTCACACTATCCAAACACCCAGATCTTTCTTCCTCCTTAGAATCAAAACCCATTTCTGATACTTCATTTACTTCGATCTTCGGCTTCTTCAATTCATGAATCGATTCGGGTTCTGATTCTTCACCATTTTCTTGCTTGATCTGGGGTGAAATCCGAGCACCGGTGCTAGTAACCGTTCGCTTAACAGTCACCGGCATTTTCTCGGTTATGAGTTTAATGGCTTCAACTGGGTTGTTCTGGCATTGCGAGAGAGCTCTGAGAATGTCCGGTGTAGGAAAATCAGAACCCACCATTGATCGGACCTTTTGTATGTTCTCTTCTACTGCTCCTATGTCCGTCGTCTCCATATCTTGTAAAATCAATTGCAGACCCAGAGAAGACTTGGGACGAAGGGTTGATAAACAAATTGATAAAATGGAGGGGAATGAAGTAGAAATGTTTAGAGAGAGAGAGATATGAATCAGTGAAATGATTATTGAGAGATATTTGGGGTTTATTTGTTGGTGAAAGAACTAAATTTGGCGCGGAAAATATTTAACAATCATCAGATTCGCGGGTTTTTTTTTTTTATTTTTTAAGTTTTTGGTGCGTTTTGACTGAGGGTGAAATAGTAAAATTAATATAATTTTGGCGCGAGTGAGAGGGTAAAAGGGTAAAATTAATATATTTTTGGCGCCAGCGTTAGATCAAAACAAAAGGATCAGAGTTTGCCTTTTCAAATTAGGTTGTCCAAAAAAGAGTAAAGATTGGGATACATCTAAAGACGCAATTTTTAGGACACAATTTAAAAAATGTGTCTATATCTCTCTTGTGATGTCACTGGGCCCTATAGAGATAGACACATTTCTTGAGTTGTGTCCCAAAAGTTGTGTCTTTAGGTGTGTCACAAGTATTACCCCCCAAAAAAAATAGGCTAATTGTATTGCTAGAACAGCTTTGGTTAATGTCAGAGGAAAATGTATCGCTAAAAATTTTAGTGACACTTTTTTTTATCACTAAAATTTTAAGTGACAAAAATTGTTCCAATAATAGCCAGTGTTACTTTGGTAATAGTATTAGTCAAAAAATAACGTACCTATGTGGTTTGGCAATAGCTTTTAGACAAAGAAGCACGAACACGGAACATCGACACGAATATTATACGATACGGACATGTCTGCATACCAAATCTTGAAAAGAAATATATATATATATATATATATATATATGCAAGTTGACACCACAGAGTGTCACGAAGTCTTGTGTCCATATGTAGGTCACTACATGTTACCTTCTGAGTATTGTGCTCTCTAGCTTTTAGAGTTTATAAATAATTATCGAAATTCTAAAAATTAAAATGAAATGGTTTGGCAAATTAGAATATGTGATTCAATCCTAGAAATGAGTGATTCAATCGCAAAAATTGTGATTAGTTAAAAGCTGCCAAATAGCATTAATAGAACTCCAAAAACTAAAACGAAATTATTTAACGAACTAGTTTCAGTGGTTCAATCCCAGAAAAATGTAGGTCAGCCACAAAAATTTGTGAATGGTCAAAAGCTGCCAAATAGCTTTTAGAGTTTACAAGTATGATACTCCAAAAGTTAAAATAAAATTATTTGACTAACCGGCTTCCGTGATCTAATCCTTGAAAAGTGTGAGTCAACTGCAAAAATTTGGGATTATCTAAAAACTAAACAGCTTTTTGTGATTGAATCTAAAAGGTATAAAATGTTGACAAACAGACCCCGCGGCTACGTTATGCAAACTAGTGATGTCCCCACTCAGATATTATTGACAGGTTCAAGAAGAAAAAGTAGGGTGACCTTTTTAGTGTGAGAAGAAAGTTGGGGCAAATAATAAATTTAGGCACTTTTAACAAAGTTGTATGGGAACTTTTTAAGTTTGTATGTTTTAGGCGTGGGGTAAGAAAGGATTTGGACCCCAAAAATAATAGGAATATACATTAAACGACACACTAAATGACCCATCAGTTTTTAATGCATGTACCATGTGTTGCGTAAGTGATGCACAGAAAAGTGTGAAAAATTCAAACAGCACATGGTACATACATTTAAAGCACAGTGTGTCATTTGGTGTGTATCTCTATCAGTGTTGTTTGGACCCTTTGGCAATTGCTTTTGTACTCCATAAGTGATTATAGAAACCCCAACATTAAAAAAAATATTGCTTCCCAAAATTCTACAATTGGCCAAAACCAAATTTATATGATGGAATCGCATAAGAAAAGGTTATTGTCAAATGAAAGCTCTAACCTTTGCAAACAAATTTTTGAACAATATTTAACCAGAATAATGTTATGGATTTCATATTTTTTTTTAATCTCTAATTATGTAGACAGTGCGTTCACTTACAGTTAAATTGAATATGAAAGATGTCGCGGAACATTTAGGACAGGGAAGTGATTATGAGTATTGGCACTATTTTTCCATCTTACTTTCTCCATGGTAAGACTAGTCTGATTGAAAAAATCTAAAATTGAACCAGATTCAGTCACGGTCTTACCATTTATTTAGGATTTGTGAGAATCACAGTAGTGAACCAACCAGATTGAAGAGAGTTATTAGACTAGACATTGACTATTATGTAAGGAATTGGCACTCACCAATTATTTGAATTTGTAAAACTGGTTCACTTATGAATCACATAACTACTTCATTACTTTCTCAAACAGTCTTAAAAGACCTTTCTGTTTTCCCTTGTACGTATAGTCTTCCTCAAATAAGAAACTGCAATTTTTATTTTTATTTTTATTTTACTTTCCTAACTAAAATTATCCAAATGAGAGAAAGTGGTATCACCGTATTTCCTTTTCGTTAATTGTCTAGCATCATCCTTAACTTGTCCCCCCAAAAACAAATTAAATTAATTAATCAATGTCCTCACATTTCCCCCTTCCCCTGACTTTGCTTGGTTTCCTTTAAAGGAAAAAGGAAAAATAAATGTTGCTGCAGAAATTAAAAAGGAACAATTTTACCAATATCAGTAGCCTTTGACGTTTTTCTTGGAATGAGTCGCGGACTTAGTCGCTCTCTTTAAGACGCTTCGCGGCTCTACCCAAGTTGTGCAAGCAGTTCGGATGAAGGCCACGACGTCCCCAGGATAAAGCAGCCCAGAAATCGCCTCTGTCTCAAAAATCCTTGCACCGAGGAAGATCGGAAAACCCACACCCTTTCAGTAATTGTTGCTCAGAAACTGTATATGAAAACTGTGTATAATGTATTTCTGTAACTCTTTTTCTCTCTGTAAAACTGTCTTTTTCTCTGTAAGCAGTTTGTGTATACATAAAGAATATATTCTGAACGTTGGGAAAGTTAACGTTGCAGAACGTGGAGAGAACTGTGGGAACGTTGGAGAAAAAATCTGGAGACAAAAACGTGGAGGGGTTGGTGGGGAGACTTGGTCTCCAACTGAAATTAAACTCTTTATAATTAAAAAATTTATTTTCCAAATAAACTTTGTATAAAAAGAAATATATAGGAGTAGGACCACATCCACATCCACATCCAAACCCGGAACGGAACGGAGCGGGGCGGCGGCGGCAGCGCGCGCGTGTGTGTTTTGTGGTAAACCCAATTGGGCCTAGGTCCTCCCCCTTCACAAAACTTGGTACCCCCAAGGGGCCCAACCCTTACTCCAACCTCCACTTATATATGTCCTTTCCACTTCCTCTAATTTTCCTATGTGGGACAAGCAAAAAATCATTTGGGTTAGTTTGTGAATAAGACAAAACTCAAAACCAAATTTCAAAGTTTTTTCCTCAACCTTTCCCTCCAATTTTTAAATATACACTTTTCCAACAATAAAAAAGGAAAAAAAGACTAAAAGGTTGAAATAAAAAATTGGAAAAAAATATTTTATCCGAAGAAAAGTTGAGGAAGAGACTCATAAAATTTTGGATTTTAACTTTTATTTCCTACTCTATTCCTTCTTCTTTTTTTTGTTCTCACTATTTTTCTTTGGTATTTTGCTTTAATTTCATTTTTTTTTTTATCAAATCTATGAACCAAACAAAGTCCTGTATAAACTTTAATAGTGGTAGAAGTTCAAAAAAAACATATATCATGTGTCAAGTTGGATATTGGAGTTGTCTAAGATACCAAAGACATTTCAATAACAACAAAATTTGAAACTCCTGTTTGGAATCCTTGTGGCTATGTACATAGGCAGAAGCAAGTGCCCAATTTAAAGGACATCATCATAGACATAGAGGAAAATTTGTCAAAATTCATATATGCTTCTTATATCACGTTGGACTGAAATCTGAAGCATCTACTTCATCCAAAACATGATTTTGGCTACAATTAATCTGAATAAGCGAATATATACATCTTGGGGTCCAAAAACATGTTGTGAGTGCAGATGCACATTTGAGAAATTTTTTTCCCAGCAAGGGCCTTATATTTATAGGCTAATGTTTGCATTTGACAAGGTGAAATTGTGGTCTTGGTTTTAGAAAAATGATTCAAGGTTACATTTTTTATGCCTTGTGTTAGTGTTCAAAAGTGAACAACGGAAATCTAATAAATAAAATTGAGAGTTTTTTTGTTCACTCAAACTTTGTTTACCCATTGTTCACATAAGCACTCCATTGGGTGAGCATGTGAGGCTCACCATTTTTTAAGGGCAAAATTGGGTAAATTGGGATAAATAAAAGATGAAAAGAAGTGGGCCTACGTGCTCACCCAATAGGGTGTTTGGATGAGCAAAAAATGCTCTCAATAAAATTATAATATTGCCTTCTTTTGCAGAACATATTTTCATTGAATCATCCTTTTGGAATTTCTTCAGAACTCGTAGTGACAGGTGTCTCGCGAACTGTGTTTTTCTTTTTACCTTCTATTTCTCTCTCTATGTGCAAAATATGAAGCATGAACTCCCACCTATCCACCACAACTCGGATGTATGGATGATATAGTATCACAAATCAACCAAATTTGTCATTTCGTATCTGTCTCCTCTAGTTTTAAGGAAATATGTTGAACATAAGCACTATATCTAAGTGTATTAATGTGTTACAATAACCCACATGGTATCACAGTTGCATCCAATAACGTTGTCGAAATGCAATTTATTTCTTGGCATACTACTTCAACAAAGTTCTTTAGCAATAATTGCCTTGTTCCGCTTTATCATTGGCCAAATGTGCAATATTTATCTGCGTGGAGTTGTGGACCATACCCAGTATCAGAGTGTCGGTCCTGACATTTCGGGGGCTCTAAGCGAACTTCAAAGAAGATGGCTCTTTTCATAGATTTTTTTTATTTGACATGTACCAACATAAATTTTGAGTAAATTGCACTTTTTACCTCCGGAGCTTGGGAGTTTTGGCAATTTAAACCCTAAAGTTTCAATTATTGCAATTTGGTCCTTAATATTTTGGATAAGTTGCAATTTAGTACCTCAAAGTCTTTTTGTGACTAATATTTTTTACTTTTAGAGACAAGTTATTATTGGACCAATTTGTCATCATTATGAAACTTTAAAGACTTACTTTCCAGAATTCAAAGTTTGGGGTCTAAAGTATCCAAACTCCCAAACTTAAAGGGCGAGAAGTGTAATTTACCCTAAGATTTATTTGTATAACAAGAGTACCTAACTAACATGCATGAGCTATATATTGTCACACTCATCCCGAAGAATCTAATTATTTTAAATGCATAAATGAAATATGAGAATTATTAACGTTGTTTTAATAATCGTGAAAGTGGTTGACCGTGGGTCAACAAAAGGTGTCAATTGAGGACACGATAATCAAATAATCGTAAGGCATTGGAGTGATCAAATGACATTTATGTGATTTAAATAATATTTGATTTTATCTGATATTTGTGAATAGTAAATATACATATGTAGTACGTTTACTGATAGTTTTGATCTTGTTTAAGATCATTTTGGATGTTGTAGTATTAACGTAAATGACACGTATAAAAGGTATATTATCTAGAAATTTCACGGAAATAGTTTTCGGAACGTAATTACGGAGACAAACGGAACTTAGTTGAAAACTTTTATAATTTAGAGATTTTCACGCGTGAAGCGATAACTTAGACGCTTAAGACGTTTTGGGGAATAATTGGAAGTTTAGAGAACTCGCGGGGAGTTAAACGCAATTTCGAGAAGTTTTGCCTATAAATAGAAGTGATGTGAGATATTTTCATTCAAAACATTTCATCCTAACCTAATTTGAGAAAAAGTGAGAGCAAAGGGAGATTTCTTTGGCTTCGGGCTTCATGACGCCAAACGACGAACTTCCGTCCGTCAGATTTCAACCAAATTTATATTTTTGGATTCCTCGAGGTAAGAACTATGTTTGACGTGATTTAGGCAAACATTTTTTCGAAAACTTAACTTTGTGTTTTTCTTGAAAACGTGTAAAACTCGTAGGTTTCGCTTGTAATCAGATATTTGGCTTATTATTGGACTCCTAGAACTTGTCTCAAAAAATTAGGAGCATTGCTAACGATATGAATTTCTAACCCATGTTATATAGGAATTTCTATGTTTAAATATCAAGTATGAATGTATGATATTGTTGATCAGGGCAAAACTCATGTGTTAGTTTAGGCCATTAATTATACCCATGAATTATTAAGAAAACACGTATATGTGTTTTCATGAGCATGCTATGTGTTTACGTGAGTCAAAGGGGAGTTTTATACAATTTCATTCCGAGATAAGCTTCTCGATATTTGGAAATTTTAGTAGCGACGGCTACTGTGCATGGTTTTAAGGCTTGGACTTGCTAGGGCACTTGGATGTAATGGTTTTAGGCTTGGACTTGCCAGGGGCACTTGAATGCAATGGTTTAGGCTTGGACTTGCCATTGGCATCACAGTTTAAGGCTTGAACTTGCCGATACTGGATAAATGCGTATTTCTCTCCCCTAGAGACTAATTGATGTGTTTTGATGATTTGAAGTATGAATTGCCAAATATGCATCTGTTAGAATTGTACATTCAGCATAGAGCTGAGTAGTGGATCTTTACTCAATTGTAAGTGAAAAGAAAAAATGGAAAGAAGAAACGCGAGGAGTGAGGCCATAGGACCACCCATGTATAATCTCTCCCGTATATAGTTTTGTAGTTCATCCTTATGTTGTAAACGAATCGTAAGGAGAGACTATTTTTTGAAATCTCGGAACACTCGTAGTATTCGAATGGTTGTAATATGATGGAAAGGAACTTTTAGTTGTGCACAAATCATATCCGAACCTTCGAGTTCGTGTTTTGGAAATGTTGAAATCGGATTCTCGTGTTTTATGTAATAATTGGGACTCCTATGAGTTTTTATCCAAACGAGTCCCTACAAGAACCATTATATAATATTTTTCCAAGCTTAAACAAGATGTTACACATGTTTAGACACCTTTTGGTAAAGTTTCATTGAGTTTGTATATCGTATATCGTTTCATTGCAATTTTGGAATGTCGAAAACAAGGAAAATTATGCAGAAACAGCAGATTCGATCGACCGACCAGTCGGCTGGATTTGTCTATACATTTATGTTCTTCTCAAACCAGTCGACTAGAGATGCCTTTACAGTCAACTCGATGCATGTTCAAAATTGGACTTTCTGGAAGCTCAAGTACAGTGGACCAGATGAGTACCAGTCGAACGGGTTTGACACCACCTTCAGCAAATGTAGTTGACTAGACATGGGTCAGTCGATTGGATTGGATCTCAGAGAATTCATGCTCTGTGCAATTTCCAAAGTAGTTGACTAGGATCCTGATCAGTCGACTGGATTTTCGTTTTCAAAATGGATTACATTTATAAGTGTTTTAAATGGGAAACCTTTTTATAACTCTGAACTTTATGATTTTATTGAATCTCTAGGAGTATTGTGTGTGTCTCGGTGGCGTGGCACGTGTCCTATTCTGCCCATGGCTGAATAGGTTGTGACATATATAGTAGACGAAATGGATCGGAATACCCTATTTCGGAAAAAATTTCGAAAATTTCAAAAATTAAATAGGTGTTCTGAATTCTGTTCCGTTTTTTTTTTCCTTTTTTTCAGAACTTCATTTTCCTTTCCGATTTTTGAATTTTTGGAATCGAAATTCTTCGAAAAATTTCAGAATTTTTCCAGAATTTTCGGAATTGGAATTAGAAATTTTCATAATTTTTGGAATTTTTGAAATACAAATACTATTGAAAGGGTAAGTCATGCTTTTATACAGAGTTCCCTACTCTCTCATTTCTCTTCTTATTTTATGTAGGACAAGCAAGTCCACAATCTTCCAAATTTTCAGAAAATATTCAGATTTTTTTGGAAATATTTTCAAAATTCTCAAAACAATTCCGATTTCGATCCCCTTTTTTTTTCGGAATTTTCGAAATTCAAAATTCAAATTTTTTGTGTCAAAATCGGAATTTTTCGGATTGGAATCATTCAGAATCGGAATTTTCGTTCCAAATAGCACCCATAGCCAAAACGATTACTTGGGTGACTTATGCTAAGAACTGATCCTAAACATACCTACAACAATGTTACTAATAAAGAACTTTCCTAAAGTCTTTTCCTATTTCTCACCAACCCTTAAACCCTTTTCATGTGGGAGAACCACTTCCACCAAGGGGTGTTCATCAGTCAGTTCGGTCGGTTTTTCCATGTTCAAAAACCGACCGAATGGCTCAGTTCGATCGGGTATTGGGGTGTTTCAATCGATTCGGGTTTCTTCTATGCGTATACTTTTGAAAACAGACCAAATGAGCTCGATTTAGTCGATCAGTTTCAGGGGTCCAATTTTTTTTTGTACAGCCCTACTTCCACCACTATTCCCATTAGCCAAACTAAGTCCGCATTGCAATCCCTCCATTTTTAGTAGCGGTGCAACTCGGGTGGGACCCAGAAGGGTTTTGGCTCTATTCAGGCCCGAGCCCGAATTCAAGAAGTCTGTCCAAGCCGACATAAATTCGAACTTTTCAGCCCGAGCCCGAATTCAAGAAGTCTGCCCAAGCTCAGTTTGTGATTTAATTAGTATTAAACCTGAGCCCGAGCCCGAGCCAGAGCCCGAATTGCAATTTTTTTTTTTGCAAACCGATTTTTAGTATGTAAACAACAATATGTAGAGTATCAAATCTTTTTTTTATTTAGAAAAAAAAAACATTCATCTATTAATTTAGTGCTTGAATAATATCTGATAGTATATTCTTGTCACTAAAAAACACTACTAATCTAATCTATTATAAAAAATAATAATACATAAATAGAATTCGGTCTCAGGCTTGGGTTCCACGGGTTAGAAAAATTCTGCCCAAACCCAGGCCGAATTGAATTCGAGCTTCAATTTTTCTGCCCAAGCCCCCCCCATGGTGAAAATACCATGGATCCAAGCCCGATAATTTTCAAGCTAGGCTCGGGCTAGGCACGGGTTGGCCCGCCTGAGTTGCACCCCTAATTTTTAGTCAATAACCCAAAATAAACAAAAGTTTGCCATTTTTCAAAGAGTAATGCTATGCATCCCAATTTTTTTTCTCCCAAAATTGCTTCCCAAATGATGTGTCAGTGGGGCTAGGTCTAATACAGTGGGACCAGTTGAATTTTGATTGGTAGTTATTTACCTAACCCCATTGTCACATCATTTAGGATGAAAATTTAAGAAGTAGTATTATTCTTTTTTAAACCTTGCAAGTGGGGGCCCACTAAAAATAATGATCTGGACCTTGCCCCATATCTCATTACTCATTTGTTACCACTACATTCAAACCTATATTGACCTAACCATATACAGGGACCGTTTGTTTTGTTACTGCAATTATATTGAAAGGGAAAAAAAGGATATGGCCAAAAGGCGTCCAACGTCACTTTTGACGAATAACAAGTATTTGTATTTGACTCACATCTTGTTGGAACATTTAGATAGAATTGGAACAGAATTACTGGATCAGTTGCCTCTTTAACAAATCTTGGGTCGAGTCGTGGACCACATCGCTCTCTTTAAAACATTTCGCGGCTCTGCTCAAATTGTACAAGCAGTTCGTACTTGCCATGCCCCCAGGATAAAGCAGCCCAGAATCTCATCTGTCTCGAAACTCCTTGCACAGAGGAAGATCGGAATGCTCACACCCTTTTCAGAATAGTTGCTCAGAAATAGAAAATAACAATATAGAAACTGTTTATCTTTCTCTGTTGACTTTTTCACTCTCTGGAATTGAATATTTGAAGAGAGAACAAAAGCTCTATATTTGTAGGAAAGATTTTCATAACATTAGAAAAAATTATCTTGGGGAATCAAATAGGAGAGAAAGACTTGGGAGGAAAATTGTGGAAGAGATTGAGGGAGAGAAATATTTAGAAGACAAATCCCACAGACCAAGCCCAACTGATAAGTTGCTTGCCTAATATTTTTTTATTCCTATTGTAAACAAAAATTAAAACAAATTTTCAAAAAAAGAAGAAGAAGGATATATCCTTAAGTCCAAAATTTTGATATAAACACATGGTTCAACAATCCCCCACTTGTATGCTTAAAAATGATTTAAGTTCATTGAGCTATGTATCATAAGGTTGTGCATAAATAAATGCATTTTTCAACTTAAACCTTTAAGTAGTGATTCGGCCAATTTTGATCGATTGAAAAGTGGTTTGATCGATTGAAGTGGGGAACACGTAATAAATTCATGTCGGCAGGGTTTCAACCAATTGAACAAGGTTCGATCAATGAAGAAAGAAATTCTCAATCGCTCGAAAGGGCTTCGATCGATTGAAGAACAAAATCTTCTATCTTTTGAAGAGACTTCAATCGATTGAAAGTGAAATTTCAAGTATGATCAAGGGAAGTATATAGAATCTGTCTGTATTAAATAATTACTGAAAATATAGGGTATTACATCCTAAAAATCGGAAACAACCAAAGTCTAAAACAAAAAGGGAAACTTTTCACACATCTCTAACTTTAGCTCCCATGAAGATTCCCCTTCGTCATGATGCTTCCACTGGATCTTTACTAACGGAATCTCTTTGGTCCTGAGCTTCTTGATTCCATGGTCTAGAATCCGCACTGGTCCTTCATTGAATGTAACGTTGTCGTTGACTTCAATACCTTCGAAGTTGATCTCGTGTGATGGGTTGTGAGAACACTTCCGTAGCGTACTGATGTAGAATACATTGTACACTCTTGACATCTTTGGCGGCAACGCAAGTCGATAAGCAACCTTCCCAACAAGTTCTAAAATCTCGAATGGTCCAATAATTTGCAGTGATAACTTGCCTCTCTTCTGACCAAATCTGACGATGCCTTAAATAGGAGAAACCTTGAGTAGCACGTGATCTCCAACCGCAAACTCCAAGTCTTTGTGTCGCTTGTCAGCATATCTCTTGTGTCGAGCCTGAGCAGTTTTCATTTTCTCATATACAATCTGGATCTTCTCGCTTATCTCTCGTACCATCTCTGGCCCAAGAAGTTGAGTATCTCCGCCTTTGGCCCAACATAGCGGCGATCGACAAGGTCTTCCGTACAAACCTTCAAACGGCGCCATTCCTATACTCGTATGGTAGCTGTTGTTGTAGGCGAACTCGATCAACGGTAGGTTTGTCTCCCCAAAACCCTCAAAATCCATAACGCATAGCGCGTAGCATGTCCTCCATCACTTAATTGACTCGTTCTGTCTACCCGTCAGTCTGCGGATGAAAGGTGAACTCAAGTTTAGTGTTGTTCATATCGCTGTTTGGAGACTCTTCCAAAACTCTGCGTTAAAATGTGAATCTCGATTTGACACGATAGAAACTGGTACGCCATGCAATCGTACAACGTGCTGTAAATTACCATGTTCCTATGACGATGGCTACTACCCGGAGGGGGAATATGCTGCGAGTGGCCCCACTAATGATGATTATGTTGGGAAAGATTACTACGCTAACGACTATCCTAACGCCAGCTAGAGACGAAGAAGTTAGATCTAGTTTATATTTATGTTATTTTTGTTGAACTTTTGTAACGGGTACTTAGGCATATGTTGTCTCCAGACCTGTTGTGATCTTGAGGACCACTCTGATGTTTGTACTACATGCAATTGCTATTACATTCAGTTTGATTATGTTGTTATTCTTATTCATTAGTTAAGGTTTGGGTGACGAACTCGGAAGTTAAACTCAAAGAGTTCAACTTGAATTGAATTTTAGTTTATATTTGCTTAACTTGTTTAAAGGGTTGTTATGAACTCGAGAAGCTCGAATTTCTGTTTCAATGGTGTTTTTTTTTTTTTTTACATGTTTTAGAAATGAACTTGATATTTTAGAATGTTTGAAAATGTTCAAAACTCAAAGTGGTTGATTAACTTCTAGGCAAAATTCTGCAGCAAGGGAGAATTCTGCCCAGGGGTCATTCGACCAGTCGAAGGGGGTAGTTCGACTGGTCGAAATACCCCCTGGTCCTTTCTTGGCTCTCATTCTTCAGGAGTTCGGTTTTACTTCTAATTAAATATGAGGGTACCTTTGGGACTCCTTTGAACTATAAAAGTGTTACTTTCGAAAATAAACTTTGTTAAGGTGTATTTGGGTGTGAGTTTATAAAATCTCTTTAAAAATGTTCAAAATATGTTGAGTTCATGAGTCAAAACTTTTACTAATTTGATTTTTGGAACTTTAATAACTGGGGACAAGCCTTGGTGGTATGCCATGTGTCCTAGAATTGTCCGTGCGGTTCCAGGGAGTGACAATATCACTTCATGACTTGTTATTACCCTTTGAACCTATTTCTTGGGATCACCAGTCTATATGTTGGGTTATCATCACAAGTGGCTTAACTATCTGAAGGCTTTAGTCCCTTCCCTTTTGAGGTTTTTAAAACCAGCTATCAAGCTAGTTCTTTTGTCAAAGAATTAGCTATATTAACCTCAACTTGTACATGATCCACTCTTACAGCTTCAATAGAGGAAAAACTCTCGGATATTATTGTTCTTGCGACGTATCAATCACCTCTTTCCGTTATAATGGTTCTAACTTTTTGCAATAGCCGTGGTACTATCGCAATGGATAAAAAGTTGATATCGATCTCTCCCTTAAAGGGATATCTCATAGCAGGCTTTTCAGCCATGCTTCTTCCTCACTAGCAATAGCTAATGGTATCATCTCCGACTCCATTGTGGATTTAATCAAAATAGTCTATTTTTAGACTTCCATAAAATTGTATTTGTAGTAATACAAAAAATCTTTTTATTTTGGTTTTGGAGACATTTGAAATGATATTCCAATTAGCGTTGCTATATCCTTTAGGAACGGCAGAAATCCTCGCATAATGTAATCCAAATATTGTTCTCAACAATACTCAAATACTAAAAATATAGCCACTTATATCTTTGGAGTCTTCCGTTAGGGAATATCAATTAGTATCACTGTAACCTTCAAAACTTTTTTATAAAAAACACCTAAATTAATAGGTTTCTTTAAAAATCTCAAAATCTTTCCAGTGGCGTTCCAATTTTGAAACTACATACTTATTTCTCAAAAATTTTGGTTAAAGCCATCGTTGAAAAACCCAAAACTTAAATTATTTCGAAATTCAAAGTATGCAATATATTCTAACATATTATATTCTAAACGTTTTTTTTTCTTATCACCGGGGTATACAACACAGTTTTCAAATTTAGTTTCTCCCCAGAGGTGAAATTCAAATTCACTTCGCCAATATCAAACCTTGGTATTGCGCGATACACCAAGTAGAATTTTTTTCATTCTCTATCAAAAAGTTTCTCTTATAACAGTTGGGATTATTACACATATGCCTAGAGGCACTCATATCATTATTCCATACTTCAAATTTTGTCATGGAATGTAATTCCGTAAATATAGCCACAAATGACTCTTCGGTTACATTAGCCTGTGGAACAGACTGATGCTTCCAGCTTCTTTAAGCAAAATACCCAATCTTTCGACAAACAAAACTTACATAAGAATCATTCTGTTTTGAATGAGATTTCTAGTTCGTATATGTAGACACCCCATTTTTTCAGCTAACAGATTTAGGAGGTCACAAGAATGTCAAACCTCGGTGATCAGAAAGATCGGATTTTTAAATATTGCCCCTAACTTTCAAGAAGTCAAAGAATTGGCAGAAATGTCCAAAATGCCCCTGAAAGCCCAGAACTCTCCGAATTGGCCCAGAAGCTCAAAAATCATTCGATGTCATTCAAAATAAATAGATAGTTATTTTAAAACGAGAAACATTTGAAAACATCAGCTCCCAGAGGCTCCCGGAAGTCGCGAAAGTTTCCGTTTGGCCTCAGTTTGATCGAAAATTTTTGAAATCGCCCGAAAGCTGTGAAATCATTCTAAATCATATGAAAAGTCTTAAAATATGTTTTAAAATAAAATCGAACGGAAACGCCAGTCTCAGTAAGCTCCCGCAACTTCTTGAAATTTCTTGAAAATGCATTGTTTGACTGATTTGACTGCAAGTTTGACCGAAAGTCAAAGTCGTCTTTTCAATGTTGAAATATTTTTATCAAATACTAGAGGTCAATATATTTTCAATGATATATTGTACATAATTTTTGGACTTAAAACGAATTTATTATGAATTTCTGAAGGTGAAAAAGGCGATCAAATCGGCTTTTATCGCGAATAGCGCAAAACTTTTCAAAGTGACCTAACTTTAAAATATTTTTTTTATGGAAATTAGACCTCAATACCTTTCCAACAGTATATCACAATCTCAATTTGGATTTCGTATGAATTTTCTATGAAATTTGGAATAAATAGGGTTGTTTCGCGAATTTCCAGAGTTCTAGGGGCCTAAACGCAAAATCGTGTCAACCGGGGGGTTGACTGCCACGGAGGCACTAGCCCACTGCCACGGCGATAGTGGCCAAGTGCCGTGGTGGCACTTTGAGTGTTTTTTCATTTTTTTTGTAATTTTTGTTTAATTTTTGGGTTCCAATTCAAATTTCCAATAAATAAAACAACATAGTTTTAATATTCTGAACCTTTTGGACCAATTAGAGACTTTTCAAAATCCAAAATACACCCCCATCTTGGCTTATAAAAGAAGACCATTTGCTTCCATTTGGAGAGGACTTGAAATGTTTAGTGGAAGCTTAGGGAAAGAAATAGAGAAGAAGAGAGAAAAAGAGAAAAAAAAAAAAAAAAAAAAGAGAGAGAGAGAGAGAGAAGAAATTAGAGGTTTTTTCATACTTCCAACCAAAAAAATGTGAGTTTTTATTTTATTTCTACAACTACTTCAATCCATTTCACTATTACAATGAGTTCTTAGAAGTTAGAGAACAATCTACACCCACATACACACATATATGAGAGGTTTAATGCTTGTGGTTCCACCATTGATAATCATTGATTATATATTTGTTCTTCTTTCCTAATCCCATTTAAATTTTTATTTTTCTTTATCATACTTGCATTTCGCTTTCTCAGCCCCATTTCTATTTTGATTTTTTTTTTCATTCTAGCATAATATCTTCTCAACCCCCATTTTTATTTTGGTTCATTTTCATTTGCATAATCTATCCCTCATCTCATTTCCATTTTGATTTCTTAGTCATTTGCATCATCTCTCCCTCAACCTCATTTCTATTTTGATTTCTTCTTCTTTCAAGTTCTTGAGTTTTCAAGTGTTAAGCGGATGTTCTATATGGTTACTTTATCTACTCAAGTATTTGAGATCATAATTTGAGCATCTATTTCAAGCCCCCACTCAAAATCCCAAACTATTTTTCAAAAACTAAATGATTTTCTTAACAGTGATGCAAAACAATGAGTTACTGAAGTTCAAACATTTATCTTGAATTAAATACTCGAGATATGATGATGAAACCACTTGGAAAACCTTCTTAATATATCATAGTCACCTTGATTTTTCCTCATCAATTTTAGAAATGTAGAAATATGTTTTCTAGATTTTAGAAGTTCATGTTAATAATCTGTCTTTTCTCTCACAGATTGTAGTATGACTTCTTACTAAGGGTGTAAACGGTTCGGTTCAGTTCAGTTCCATTCGGTGTGTTCTTTTGGCAAAAATGTTCGGTTTCGGTTCGGCTCGCTTCGGTTCGGAGTGTGTAAAATTTTGGTTCATTTTTCGGTTTTACACTGCACAAATTAAATGAAAACCGACCGAATCGATCGATTCGGTAGGTTTGGTGTGTCGTTTGGTTCGATTTCTTTCACCCCTAATTCTTACATTTATTTCGGATGTTTGTCATCACATATCATGGCCTTTGTCTATTTTTTTCATTTGAACTTCAATGTGTTATAAAACTTTTTGTATCTTTTGAGCATCATAAGAGTTGTTTTAATGTTTATAAAAAATCATACAAAATCAGTCAATAGTGTAGTCCCTGTTTCTGAGTCATGTGTACATTCTGATTTGTTTCTCTTAATCTGTGATAGGTATTATAGTTTGGCTTTTTGCATGGTTTAATAGACACATTAAGGGTTATCCATGATTTTTCCCACTTTTACTAGAGCTTTTTAAATATTTTTGGTGGATTTTACAAAATTAGTTCACTGTTCTGGATACTATCCACAAATTCTTTTATTCTATACATATGTCTTGATATGATACTTCCATCCATCCTAATTTGTCATACATACAGAGAATTTAATTTTTCCATGTTTAGTCACATTCCATGCCCTCATATGTACCATCTGCATCATCCATCATCTCATGTATCATATTCTCATGGATTCTTGAGTTTGATTTCTAAATCAAAACCTTGATTTTGTCAATACTTTGAGGAGTTCTTGAAGTAAGTTCGAAGATGATATTACAAGCGGTTAGAATATTCATCCAAGAACTGAAAATATTATCTCAAAACATCCATTTAAAAACCCCTCTTAAATCCCTCATTTTGATTTCAAAAAATAAAACATTTGTTCTGCTCAAAATCTTCAAAATAGTGAGTTGTTCAAAGTAAAAATGTCATTCTGAGCTCAATACTCAATGGATGATTGCAATACCACTTGGAAAGTCTTCCTAACTCACTAGGGAATGTCCATGATTTTTGGATGAATTTTAAAACACTTGGAAGGGTTCCATTTTGACTCAAACATTCCTTCCAAACATTCTATTTTTCTGTTACAGCAGTTTTGTTGACTTGAAACTTGTTTTCTAGAAAACTTTTCCAAAAAAGAGTGGTCCCAACTCATTTTTCCCTTGAACTTCAGTGTTTTAGGAACTTTTTGTATAATATGGGCCTTCAAATGTTTGGTTTTCATATTCAAAGATTTTTCTACATTTCAGTCGACAGTATGGATTCTGTTTATGAGTAACCTCTCTTGTTTATATGATTTATCTCAACCTACAGCTTCAATCTTGATTTGGATTTTTGCTATCTATTCTAGACATAGTAAAGATTATCTCCATAAAAAATCATGAATTAAAAACATTCCTAATCTCACTTTTCCATTTTTGCAAAATCAGTTCACTGTTCTGTCTACTATTCACAGCAAGTATATTTTACTTTTATTCTTTGATTCGATGTTCACATGCAATCCAAATTAGCTCATTTCTTATGAAGTTGGTCATACCACATTTGTACATATCCTACAATTACATTATTCATTCATTCATGCATATTTTAGACTTTAAAGTCACTTTATAGAAACCCATGAACGCAAACACACTACTACTTAGCACATGCTAGGATCATACATTGCATCCATGCAAGACTTGGGGTTTTTGTGACTCCTAATCTAACAAGATTATAAGGAACGAAGTTAATCACACATTCATGCTTCCCCTCGATCCAATCTTCCTTTCTCATCCGTCCCGGGGATTGAGAAGTCTTCTTTTTCAAGAATTAACATGCATCATACTAGTTTGCTAAGCATATCCCATTTTCTTTGATTATTTGTTTTCAAGAACAATTCATATCCCCTTTTAGATTAGAAAAACTTGATTACTTGATATCTGATTAGACGATTTTTCCTAAATTTGTTTTGTGTGATATTTCACTTTACATTGTGTAATACTTGACTTAAATCTTGTGAATAATATTTATATTTTGATCTTCCATTTCAAAATTCCTGTTGAATGTAATATACTTATCATAATATTAACTATCGAACCAAACGTAGTATAAGATGATTATTTGGATGCTAATTGAGGCCCGTCAAAAGATGGGACGAGTTGAGGGTGTTTTAACCGTGACAAAAGCTCCTTTCTCTCTCGTACCAAAATCTCGAGCCAAGTTCTTTGGTTATGAAGGGCCGGTGACCTTTATCCATTGGGGTGAGTCAAAATTGGGTTTCTTGGTTCCCTAAAGACCAAGTGGCGACTCTGTATCTATTTTCACAGACTTTCTTTTTTCAAATATTTCAAAGAAAAGTTAATTCCGAAACTCGGAAGGGGGTGAACCCTGGAGGCCGCTTGTCCGTAGTATACCAACTAAAGAGGTTCTGACTAATAGCAAATTTTCTTTTGAAAACCTTTTTCAATATAATAACATTGATCAATAAATTGCCAATAATAGTATTTGTAATTTATATCCATAAAATCACATTCGTTTCACCTAAATCCTTTGTATCAAAATTAAGTGACAACAAATTTTTGGTCTCTTTTGCAATCTCTAAAATAGAACAAAAAATAAAGAGTAATGCTATGTACACCTAAAAAGAACACAAGCTGATGTGGATCTCGTAAAATGCTCTTTAGTTATAAAATATATGAACACATGGAGTATTTTAGGAGATCCACGTCAGCTTGTGTTATTTTTAGGTATATGTTTTAGGTGTACCTAGCATTACTCAAAAATTAATAAATCAATAATATCATAACACACAATCCATTTGTGTATGATAAATAAATACATTTGACACTTTCAATAAATTTGAAACAATTTGGAAAAATAATTTGATCAAATTTTTCATACCACTAGTTGAGTGCCAGTTTTAAACCAATTCTTATCTATAAGCCCTTTAGGTTTATCCAAATAAATTCCATCATCTAATTCTCCATTTTTTAAATGTTGTTTTAACATCCATTTGGTAAATAAATAATTCATAAGTATCAATAACAATTAATAAAATTTTGGGATACTTATTATATAGTCCATTGTAGCCACTTTTTTTTAGAAATTGGTTCCTAGTATAACACAACTTAAGAATTTCCCTCACCAATTTTAGGGACTAAAATATCCCCATATTATATATATGTATATATATATATATATGTGTGGTAACTGTCATCCAAATCTCTCTCTCTCTCTCTCTCTCTCTCTCTCTCTCTCCGTCCTTTCTGAGCAATTGGATTCATCCTTTCCCTAGTTAACGTTTGAACTAATGGAACAGATGCCACGCCTCACCGACCCCAAGGTCATCGCCGCGATGCAAATCGCCGTCTCCGAGGTCGCCCAAACCCGATCGGTCCTCCAAACCCTAGGTGATTGTCCCGATCACAAGTTTGTCGAAGCCGCCTAGGTTAAGTTCTCTAAGATCGAGGCGACGTTCTTGAAACAATTCGAAGAAATCGTGTTTCGCCGCAGCATGTGCTTATCACCATTTTTGCAAATTCAGGGTAACGTTCAGTTTGCAATCCTGTCTTTCAGTCACAATATTTTTTTCCCTTTTTTCCTTCTTCCCAATTGTAATTTTTTTTTGTTGATATTCAAAAAATCTGTATTCGTAAAACTTTTCACAAAAAAAGGTGAGAAAATTCTTTCTGAAAATGAACCAAAAAAAAGGTGAGAAATTTCTCACCAAAATCTCCGTGAATAAACTAATTGTCAGAACAAGAATAAAAAATTACTCACTTTGTTATACATCATTTAGTCACAAATTTTTTTTTCCCTTTTTTTTTCCCCCTTCTTCCCATCAATTGTAATTTTTTTGTTGATATTCCAAAAATCTGTATTTGTTAACTTCTTACCAAAAAAAAATGTGAGACAAATCGTTTTGAAAATGAACAAAAAAAAGGTGAGGAATTTTTTTTTGAAAATGAACAAAAAAATGTCACAACCCATCTCGCTACGGCGGAAAGAGGACACGTGGCACGCCACCAAGGCTTATCTACTTCCATTAAAATAAAATAGCAACGGAAAATACAAGCAAAATCCATTAAAATCAGAGTTATAAAAAGTTTTGCCCAATTGGAACAGTCCAAAAAGAATCCATTTTGAAAGCAGAGGTCCAGTCGACTGCGCGCGGGGACCCAGTTGACTGGAGGTTAAAAGCAGTAAATATTAAAAGTCCAATGGCCTCATCCAGTCAACTGTGTCGGCGACTCAGTCGACTGGGGCCTCAATTTCCCAGTCGACTGGTACCTTATCCAATCAACTGAATCAGTTCTAGCAGAATGCTATGTTTTCGTGCAGAAACCAGTCGACTGATTCCTGTCTTTCAGTCAACTGAAGCCTTTGAAAACTAAAGAGATGTTTCGTTAAAACAGGGGTCCAGTCGACTGTGTCAGAGACCCAGTCGATTGATCTCCCTCAAAACTGCACAATCTGCAGCAGCTCAAACCCATGGTTCTCCAATCAAATACCAACATAACACCACTATATTCCAATGTTCAAAAAATAGATTACAAGAGTTCTTACTAGTGATTACAATACCATAGAACTATCCCAAGATTCTACTATGACATATTTCAAGCTTCCCAAATCATTATTACAAGTTTGAGATGAAAACAAAAGTATGAACAAGGTGATGTTTTCCTCGGCGTTTCTTGACCTCACTCCTCACGCTTTTTCTTTCCTTTCTTCTGCTCAGCTATGTGCTGAGTGCACAAGTTATAACATATGCATATATGATAAAAACATGCTTTAATCTCATAAATCACATCAAATAGTCTCCAGGAAAAAAAACACGCATTCATCCGGTAGCGGCAAGTCCAAGTCTTAAACTGTGATGCCTACGGCTAGTCCAAGTCTACAACTGTGCATCCCCAAGTGCCATGGCAAGTCCAAGTCTTAAACCATGCACAGTAGCCGTCGCTACTAAATTCTCAAACATCGAGAAGCTTACTCCGGCATGAAATTGTATAAGTCTCCCCTTTGACCCACATAAACAACTCAACGTGCTCGCTTAAAATTAGACATGTTTTTCACATTTAAGCGCGTGCATAATTAATGGGCCTACTATTAACACATGAATTTTGCCCAGATCACAATTTCGTCGTTGAAAACCAAAACATATATATTCCTATATAACACAGGTTAGAACTTCATACCTCGTGCGATTTCTTCCTAACTTTGAAGGATCCATTAGAAGCCCGAATAAACGTCGGATCTCTATTTATAGGCGATTCCTACAAATTTTACCTGATTTTTTCAAAATTTCTAGGAATTAGATTTTCGTAAAAAGTTTCCAAACAAGGCCTAAGAGGTATCAAAGCGTAGCTCTTACCTCGAGGAGTTCAAATATAAAATCTGGTGAAAAATTGACGATCAGAAGTTCGTCGATCAGCGACGTGAAGCTCATGGGGACCAAATCTCCTTTTTTTCTCTCTCCTAGGATATTTTTGCTAGTTTTTCAATAATGAAATCCCACCCTTACTATTTATAGGCACCACTTTCAGAAATTATGTTTACCTCCCCACGAGTTCCTCAAAACTTCTAATTATCTCTCAAAACGTCCTAAACGTCAATTTTATTACTTCACGGGTGAAAACTAAAATATTATAAAAGTTGCCGACTAAGTTCCATTTGGGTCCAAAATAAGGATGTAAAACTAATCTCCGTGGAATCTCTATACCACTACTTTTTATGCAACGAATCCCTTACATGCTCACCACAGTATTCAAAATGATCTAAAACTAGATCAAAATTATCAGAAATTATACAAAACATGTATGATTACTATTCACAAAATTCAAGAAACATCAAATAACATTTAAGCCAGATAAATGTCATTTACTCATATTATTGTCTCATGGATTCTCAAATCCTCGTGTCCTTACTTGACACTCTCCGTTGATCCACAGTCAACCTCATCTCGATTATTAATCAACATTAATAATCCCAACATTTCAAATATGCAAATTTTAAATAATGAAATTCTCGGGACGAGTGTGACAATGAACAAAAAAAGGTGAGAAATTTATCACCAAAAATACTATGCGAATAAACTAATTGCCAGAAACAGAATGACGAGAAATTACATAGAAAAACACGAAGTGAGAAAAAGATCCTAAAAAATAAGTGACAAATTTGACAAGAAATTATTGCAAACAAATTCCAATATGGTTGTTGAGTACAAACGGAGAAATATCTTGATTTTTTGGATAATGATTCATTATCTAAGGTTTCCTTAAATGTTGTTCCCATAATTGACTTTATATACATATATATATATATATATACACACACGAATATGTATTAAATGGGGGGTATAATCGTCCAAAAAAATCTCCAAATTGGGGGAAATGACTAATTTTTAATTATCAACATAAATAATGATCAATTTCAATGTTACAAATAGTCAAAGGACCAAATTCGTGTTGACTGAAATCTTAAGGACTAAATCGTAGGTTTCTATAAAATTTAACGGATGTAAAACAGGAAGATAGGTATCCAAAAAGTCCATTTTTCCTTTAGCTTAAAACCTTTAGCTACTAGAGTAACTTCGAATTTTTCAATAAAACCATCAGGTTTAAAAATCTTTTTAATATCCATTTTCTTTTTTGTCATAATATATTCAGGTGGTAATCCTCAAGAATTTAGTACTATTGGATACAATAAGTTCATCTCATCTTGAATGGTTTCTCTTCAAAAAAATTAACATTTGAAAAGATAAAAATGACCTTTAAACAAATACGATCTCCTTTTAAAGTAAATGTATAAAAATTACTTTTCAAAGTCATTTGAGCTCTTAGCATTCTGACTATTTCGTAGTCCAAATTCTGTGTCTTGATCTCTATCTTGCACTCTAAATTCAATAATGTAGATGGAATAAAGAACAAGATCGTGAAAACCTCCACTATTTCTCAATTTAAAAAAAATACATGCTCACAAAAATTAGCATTAATAGACTTAAAAGTCACATTGATTTTTATGTCTAAAATCTACAAGCATTACTGGTAAATACATGTCCCAAAAGACATGTTCTACGGCTCTACAAGCAATTTTTCTTAGGATTGCAAAATACTATCATAAGCCAAGTAACCCAATATTATGAATGAATCACTTGGACATGGGATGTAAAAATTATTGGATCAACAGGTATACAATCACTCCCAACAAAATCTCATACCATTGTTAAACACCACCATTCGTCCCCCTTATCTCTAGGGTTCGTACTACTCGGATTGTGTGTGTATGCGTGCGTATGTGTGGCGTGTGCCATCTAAGTAAGTAAATAAATAAAAATATATATATAGATACACAATATATATAATAGTGTATAGTGGGAGGCAGAAGTGCAATTTGGCACACCAAAAATCAAAGCCACAAATACATGTTCTGACCATTTTTGTGTTAATCTTACGTTATAGCCATTAGCACAGAGCCTTAAATCATTCAATACGGATATAATATACCATATCTATGCACACAATGTGCCTTGCACTACCACATTCTCACCACCAAGAGATCGAACCACCCTTAAAATTAGGACTAGCTAGAAAAACAACGTTTAGCCATATATGATACCAAAAAAAAGTGTTGGTTCAGATATATGAAGTATACCATAAAAGAAAAAAATATATATATAATTGGTTAGTGGGAGTGACGTGGGAGACAAAAAGACTCTCACGCCAGTTTCTTATATTGACCAACCCTTAAACTCTCTCACTCCCTCTTCTCTTATTTTCTCCTCATTTTTCTGCCGAGAGTCCGTGGCTTCTTCCCCTTTTCTACATTTTGATGGCTTTAATGCAAAATTCTCATCAATTCATATTATGAAAGAGGTAGGTTGCGACCAGATCTACACTTTGGTGTATTTTTTAGTGGAATATGTTTATTAAATTAACCCACTAATTCAACATTATGGCCAAGCACTACTGCTTGGCATCTCCGCATCTCATGGGTAATTACTGTTTTATCTTTTTATCGTATATTTATTGAAATATGCTTATTAAATTAACCCACTAATTCAACATTATGGCCAAGCACTACTTAGGCCTCTTATCATTATATATACATCTCTGCTTAGGCCTCTTATGATTTCTTTATAACCATATCACAACGTAAGGAACAAGGACCCGTTTTTTTTGTCAAACACACATTTGGAGGTGAGGACCAACTACGCACCATGTGCACGTTAGAGAAGCGCGGCAACATTTTCTTCCTAACCATAACCGGCAACGACGACCACCGGTTAAACCCGACCCTAATCGCCTCTCTCCGGTCGGCTCTAGCCGAGGCCAGATCTCAAGCCACTCGCGGCTCGGTCCTGATCACTACGGCTCAGGGAAAGTTCTTCTCAAACGGCTTTGACCTGAACTGGGCCCATGCCGCCAGCTCGGCTTTGGCAACAACCGACCGGCTCCTCCACATGGTCGATCTCTTCAAGCAGGTTGTCTCCGATCTGGTGTCCCTCCCTATGCCAACGATCGCCGCCGTGACTGGTCATGCTGCCGCCGCCGGGTTGTTGCTAGCTCTGAGCCACGACTATGTACTCATGAGGGGAGATAGAGGTAATAAAACTGAAAATTAAATACTGAAAATTTTGAGAGATTGAATTTACAATACGTGTTTCAATTACTGATGTAGATTTATTTTGGGTGATGCTAATGGCAAAGCAGAACGTATCGCTAAAAGTTTTAGCGACACTAGGTAAGTGTCGCTAAAACTTTTAGCGACACTTTCTGCTTTGCCATTAGCACTAGCCTTTATTTTAAGTAGAATTTTTTCACTTTAAATTTTTGGTGAATTTTTTTTGGCTATTTTCAGTTTAGTAGTACATAATCAAGAGAATTTTTTACTAATTTTTTCTGTTTAATGCTATCAAATGTACTGATTTTATCACTTAGAGTGCATTTGATAAAATTGAAAATTAAGCGTTAAATTTTAAGTACTGAAAATTTTAAGCGATTGAATTTACAGTACTGGAAATAGTTTTTCAAGTACTGAAATAGATTGCATTCAGTGATTATTTTCATTAGAATTTTTTCACTTAAAGTTTTCAGTGGTTTTTTGGCTACTTTTTCAATTAAGTGATACGTTATCAAACGCACTGAAACAAAATAAGTGCTGAATGTTTTCCTTGATTTTGGAAAAATTGTAAATGTAGCTTAAAAAATAATAATAATAATAATAATTATTATTATTATTATTTTCTTTTTCACTTAAGCCCTCCAAAAGATTCAGAAAACTCCCTAACTCCCAATTTTATTAGAATTTGAGTTTTGAATATAAAAAAAGTATTTGAGTTTTGAAATTTCAATAATCTCGAAAGTACTATTAGTTGTATGATGCATCCAATATCTTGGTCTCAATTTGTAGTAATAAGATGTCATTTTGTGAAACATTGGTGCCAATTAGTATTACCTTTTCTAATGGGTCATTTGCTATTAAAAATGTGACATTTGAGAGTAACTTTTTAGATGCCATTTGATAGTTACAATTCAATATTTGGTAGTAACAGTGTCCAAAGTGTTGTAAATTTATGCATGTCTTGCAATGATTTCTTGAGTTTTTATACTAATTTTTACAGCATTAATTTATATCATATATACGAAAAATATGTATAAATAGACCTAAAAAAGAAAAACTTACTTTAACGGCACTGCCCTCGAATCCCTGTAAACTCAGACCATGCACCCTCTGGTGTAACTTGTTGGTTTCTGTCACACCCCGATTTTTGGCATGCCAAATATCCAATCAAGATAACCAAAAGCTCTGATACGAAACTGTCACAACCTTGGATTTTGGGCGGTTGAATATTGATCAGGGTATGCACTTGATTGGATATTTAGCCTTCCAAAAATCGGGGTGTGATAGTTTCGCCCCTAACAAGCCCCTCCAATAATAAATTTTTGCATTCCTTATAAATTATGGACAAGTATGGTCATGTCAAACGGACCCTCAATTCGAATGACTGTGACTATTGTTGAACAGTCCCTTTGCAAAAGGTTATGACTATTGACGAACAGTCATCTACAACTTATATATATAGGTCTTCTCCATTCATGTAATACAGAATAAAAAAACAGGTCATATATAGGGGTGTACTCGGTCGGTTTCGGTCGGAGATTTTCAGAATTTGGGACCGAACCGAAGGGCTCGGTTTTGTAAAGGCTAGCACCAAAACTGACCAATTCAATATCGGTTTCGGTTCCTTCGGTTTCGGTCAGGGGTGGTCGGGGTATTCGGTGCCTCAATCTCCAAAGCCCACCATAGCTAAATGAGGGGAGAAAATGGGAGAAATCAGAGAACGTCTTTGATCAAAATCATTCAAAATATAGATGCACAATCAGCCAATCACAGATCTTACACACTTTCAACATTCACAAACTAAATCATTTGTAGAGATTCAAAAAATCACAAGATCTGAAACTAAAGCATTTATAGATTCAAAGAACAATAACAGATCTGAAATAAAAATTACAAAAGCGAGAGAGAAAGAGAGATAGAGACAGACAGAGACAGAGACAGAGTATCGATCGGGAGCGAGCGAGAGAGAGAGAGGGCTTACTTGTGAGTATTGACTGAAAAAAGAAGAGATGGTGGAATGAGGCAGCGGCGGCGGCGACAGTGAGTGGTTGATAGTCGATTCAACGGCTGTAGTCGATAAAAATCACAGACTAGTTCGTCTTCAACATCTGAACTCAGCCTACGACGAAGGTCCATGCTTGGTTGTCCATGGTCGTTGTGAGTATTCACTCATGAAGTAATGTTTGATCTTGAGTGGTGGGTAGAGAGTGGTGAAGGAGGAAGATGAAGAAAAGGCGGCTACTGCTGCTAGGTTTCTTGAGAAAAGAAGGAGAAGTTGAGAGAAGTCTGGTTTGTGAGAGAAGGGATTTAGGGTTTCTATTAAGTATATATACCAATAATACATATCTATTTATATATATTGCTTATTTCGGTCGGTTCGGTTCGATCTCGGTGTAACATATAAAGAACTGACCACTGAACCGAATGTTTAGTTTTTATATAGACTACAACCGACCACCAACCGAACTCATTATACACCGACCAAAATTGGTTGGACCGGTTGGTTTTAACTGGTCGGTTCGGTTCGGTTCGTCAGTTTATTTGTACAACCCTAGTCATATATGTATAGAGAGTACAAACATTAATATGGTTCACTGGAACCTTGTTATTAAAAGTGCTCTATAGTAAAGGGAGATCAAATCTGGGAGCTCCAATATTGTGGGGCATAATTGTCTTAATTATAGTGCCAAACACTAAACTCGATCTATTGTTCTGCTTTGCCTCTATACGGTTATTTTATAGTATTTATTGTGTCTTTAAGATTTTTTATTTATACAACATTTTACCATATTTTGGATAACAGGTGTGCTGTACATGAGCGAGCTCGATATTGGGATCACACTGCCGGACTACTTCGCAGCAATGGTGAGGTCGAAGGTGGCATCGCCGGCGGCACAGCGGGACCTGGTTCTCCGGGCAATGAGGGTAAAGGCGACGGAAGCGGTGGAGATGGGAGTGGTGAGCTCTGCGCACGGAAGCGGGGAGGAGACGGTGGAGGCTGCGTTGCGCATGGGGGAGGAGTTGGCCAAGAGAAAGTGGGACGGTGAGGTGTATTCAAATATTAGGAAGAGTTTGTATCCGGAGGTATGTGGCGTTCTAGGATTGGCCCTCAAGGGTCTAGCTTCTTCAAGGCTTTGAAAACATAGAAAGTGTTTTTTGTGTTTTATGAAATTATGAAATTGGTTTTGTTGTGGTGGGCAAACTAGTAATGTTAAACAAGGTTATTATTGGAAAAATACAGTTCACATTGTGAAATGTTGGAATTACTTTGTTGTGGAAAAAATTGTAAAGCTGAACAGGGGTATTATTGAAAAAATGCAGTTCACATCATACGGTTATAGGCTTATATAGCTTCTGTGTTTTCTAAATTCTATGAAATGATCAAATTTATTTCTATTGTGAAAATTTAGGTAATGTGAAGTGGGGTTATTATTGGAAACATGCAGTTCACATCACAAGGGTGAAGGGTACATAGCTTCTATACCTGGCTACATGCATAGAGTAGTTGTACATTCGCCATTCCATATAATATAGGAGGAGAATGTATTTACTATTTAGTAGTTCATGGTAGCTCGTCCACTGCTTTGAAAACAAAGAGTGTATTTTTTTGGCTTTTATGAAATGATGAAATTGCCTTTCCTTGTGAAGGTTACGTAAGAGTAAAGATTATTGGGACACACCCAAAGACACAACTCAAAAGATGTGTCTATGTTATGCAAACTAGTGATGTCCCCACTCAGATATTATTGACAAGTTCAAGAAGGAAAAGTGGGGTGCCCTTTTTTAGTGTGAGAATAAATTAAGTTGGGGTAAATAATAAATTTAGGCACTTTTAACAAAGTTGTATAGGAACATTTTATGTTTTAGGGCGTGGGGTAAGATAGGATGTGGACCCTTTGGCAATTGCTTTTGTACTCCATAAGTGATTATAAAAATCCCAACATTAAAAAAAATTGCTTCCCAAAATTCTACAATTGGCCAAAACCAAATTTATATGATGGAATTGCATTAAGAAAAGGCTATTGTCAAATGAAAGCTCTAACCTTTGCAAACAAAATTTTGAACGATATTTAACTAGAATAATGGTATGGATTTCATTTATATATATATATATATATCTAATTATATAGGCAGTGCGTTCGCTTAAAGTTAAATTGAATATGAAAGATGCGTTTACACCCTAATTTGGGATTTGCCAGGGCACATGACGGTCACATGGTTTAGTGATGTCAACAGAGGAGCAGGTAGAAAGATGGCCAAAGAATGGAGCTCGAGCAAAGAGAAGAGACCGATATCTATATCACGTACCTGGGGGGATGATACACCCAATTCATACATACCAGTGTGAAGACCGAGGACAGGATGATATTGGTTTCTCTAAGAGATACCGCGGTCTCAACAAGCAAGGCCAAGGTTGCAAAGTAGGAGCGGTGATAGCCGTGATATCGGTCAATAAAGACCGATGACCAACTATGAAGATTCCGAAGTCGCGAGACCAAGAGATAGTAATCGGCAGATCAAGTAATAAAGAGGATGTAATATAGGGCTTAAAGAATGGTTGATGAGGAACCTGCGAGATGGTTGAAATGGTCAAGCAAAGGCATCGGTCACAGAGACCGATGGACTCTAATAGAATTCCCACACAGAGTAAGACCGAGACATGTCAACCAACGAGCACCAAGCAGCTCAGAATTGTAAGAAGTCGGTCAAGGAGGGCATATTCGCAGGACCTTTTTGGCAGTTAAGTGCGGGTGAAGACGTGCATAGATTACGCTGAGCTGGAAGAGGGGGTTACATAAAGTCGTAACATGGCAAAAGTGGGATCACAAAACAAATCGTGGAAGTTAATCATGGGATAAAGAGTGAGTGCAGTAACTTGTTCATGCCTAGAAATTAGGGGCCATAACCCACTAACCCCACTAACACTAACGGTTACTCAAAGTCTATAAATAGGGCAGAATGTGCAATGTTTAGGGGGGCCAACACACATGCCACTTCTGCCCTGGCAGACTTTATTTTATTTTTCTCAAGCATTTTGCTCTTATCCTTGAGTGATTGCGAGTTGCATTCTCCTGAGAGTGATTGTAAACAACTTTTAAATTTGATCAATGAAGCTGATGATGTTCATGGAGGTATTTTAAATTCCAGTGTTTATTTGTTTCTTTTTCACATTCCATTTGTAATTACTTACTTGCATCAGAGTAGAGTAAAAGCCCTTTGTTGTTAAACACTTTTAACAATAGCCGTCTTAGAAGTCAGATTAGGTTTTCACAACCCTTTGCGAGTCCAAATGGACTTTGGCACGCCCAAAGCACATCACCACTGAATTTTTATTCCAAACAATTTTTGGCACGCCGGGTGGGACGGTGTCAAATGGCTAGAAAAGGACAAGATCTAGGGGTCCTTCCCAAGAGGTGGGCTCACGCGAGCCTACCAGAAATGTGGACTCCTCAGATAGCTTAGTAGCCAGTCAGGCAGACTTGTCTAATATGGGTAACAGCATACTAGAACTCTTCAACCAACGCTTCACTGAAATGTCCATTAGGCAGGACCAGACTTTTACCCAAGTGAGTGAGATGTTTCGTGAAATGAAGGAATGGAAGGAACACCAAGCGAGTGGTCCTTCACAGCCAACGATACCACCAACCTTGCTGTTGCAGGCTGGTTTGGGGGCAAGTAATAACGCCCCGTCTCCTTCCCTGACTGAAAAATACATTACCCCTCCAAAGAGGAATGGCAAAGAGATTTTAGGAGAGACCATGAACATACCCCAGGTTGTGGCTCGAACGGGCATTACCATCAAGGAACCAGTGATCGGCCAAACTGGGTAAGTTTCAGACCATTAGTGGGGAACAATTAACGCGTTGTTTGGAGATAATTTGGAAACCGAGGATGAGCCCGCTGGGAATGAAAGACCGATCCCAGGGCATGAGAAGGGGTGCCCCAGCCCAAACAGTGAGGGCTGATCGAGAGCAGATCGCCGAAGTCATCCACCAAGACTTTGGTGGTCTGCTCCGTAGGACCCAGCGGCCTGTATACAGGAGGCCGCGTAGTGACGCCATCGAGAGAGTTTCTCCCCCACGGGGATATAAGGTGCCCAACTTCACTACATTTTCTGGTGAGACAATCGACCATAGAACATATCGATCGTTTCGTACTTCAGAGTGGAGAGGTGAGCCACCGAGGAGATATGCTATTAAAGATGTTCCCCAATTCTTTAATTGGGGTAGCCTTCAGTTGGTATATCAACTTACCTCCAAATTCTTTCCATACTTGGAACCAAGTGGAATGAGCTTTTCACGCCCAATTCTATCGGACAGAGCCTGAAGTCTCTATGGCTGATCTGACTAGGGTATATCAGCTTCCAAGTGAATTAACGAAAGCACATATTGCCAGGTTTAAACGGGAAAAGCACCGCTGTAAGATCATGCTGCCCGAAGAAGAGTTCGTCAATATATCCCTGGAGGGGCTCACCTTTGAATTAAGATAAAAGTTCGAACGTATGGGTTTTCGCGATCTATTCGAGTTGGCAGCTAGGGTAGCCCGATATGAACGCATGCTGGAAGAGGAACTGGAAAGAAAAAATACTTCCAAGGGAACCTATTACAGGGATCACAACTATGATATACACACTACTAAATGTGAGATCAACACTGAAGTGGATGTGGCCAAGATTGTGTCCAAACAGCCGTATTTATGTCAACCTTTGCCAAAGCCGACAGATGCACAACTATCATTGATCAAGAAGCAACCTTTTGAGATCGGCAAGCAGTACTCTTTTAACATTGCAATGGTTGATCAAATTTTTGACTTCATGATGACCGATAGGCAAATTCAGTTACCACCTGACGTCAAATTACCTTCGGCTAACGAGCTGAAAGGAAAAGAGTATTGCAAATGGCATAACTCTTGGAAACATAACACTAACAATTGCTTGGTATTCTAGAATGTTTTGCAGGATATGATCGATAAAGGAAATTTGAAGTTCGCCGAAAAAGAGAAAAAGGTTATGGGAGTTGACAACAATCCATTTACTGCGGTGGTAGGAGCAAACATGGTGGCACCCAACTTTACGACCCTGCACAGGCCAAAGGAAAAAGATCGACTTCGGAGCTGCTAGGTTTACTGAAGCAAGCTCGAAAGGGGACGAACAAAAGTCAAAGGCAAGATTGGCCTCCAAAGTTATATCGGACGATGCCGAAACAAACACCGGCATAATCCCGACATTACAATGGATGGTTGAGTTGATTGAGCAGGGGTTATATCCCAAGTGTAAAATAGAAAACACTCTATCTGTGCCAAAGGAAGAAAGGGCGTATTGGCCCCCAAGCCCTAGGAGGCCGATTCAAAGCCGTTTCACTTATCCCAAGCAGGAGTATCACAGGAAGTCCGATTTCCAGAGACGTGAGTATCATTGTAATGAACCAAGGCAGGAGAAAGGAGACATAAGAAGGAAGACTTACCAATACCGTGACCGGCCCCCACGAATGGTTGTTCCACCTCAAGCAGAAGTAAACCATTGGAAGAGGTTGGAGCATCGCAAGTTCCCAGAGCAAGCCTACTTCACCAAGACACAAAAGGAGAATGCAAAGGTTGAGGTAGTCTGCTCGAGATTGGGAACCCAAATACCACTTGGAGAAAAAGCGGGTAGGCTGCAGAAACGATAAAAATGAAGACATGGTGCCAAGGGCGATCTTAAGCCAGAAGGGAAAGGAGAAGGTCGAGACTGAATGCGCGGGTAGTAAACTACGAAAGCTTGAAACACCATAAGTTCTTGAAGTGAACGAATCAAACATGGTAATGGCCGATCTCGATTCAGATTACGAAGAACCATTGGATAAATACATTCAGTTTGGAAGCATTCCAAAGGACTTCTCGGTAAATATGGTTTACACCCTGCCAATGACCTTTGGAGCAAGACCTGACCAAGAAAGTCAAATGGCAGGTGACGTGCATGAGGATCAGACTTGTCCATCGATGCCTATGTTTGTCAATAGCGAAGTAAAACCAAACAGGTCGAGGGTGTCGATAATTAGACCAAAGACAGAAGATGAAGCAGAAAAAAAGCCTGCTAAAGTCATCTTTGGAAAACCAGCAGAAGGTGTAGACACTCCATTTTTGCCCAACCCAGTCATTTCAAAATAAAGTACTCATTGACAAGAGCCTACCACTTTTTGAATCGTCCCAAACGGACGTCAGATGAAAAAGTTATGACAAATCAAAGTTTTTGGTCAAAAAGCCAAGCATGTATACCACATATCCTGTCACTCCGGATAACCTCCCATGTCCATGATTGCCTCCAATTATACACACCTAGTGGAGTCTTTTTTCTGTTTTGTGCTTTGGTCTTAGCTTCACTTTTATAATTGGACCAAGTGAGCCCATTTTTTAATGGGGAAGAAATGAAATGATTTTATCCTATTGGTCCACAACTCATATGTCAAATGTACTTGCCACACTGAATAAGTTCCTATAGCTCATTATGTGCCACATACGTACACATGAGAACTTTTGTTTTGATCTCATCCCTTCACCAATGGGCAATGACAGTTGGTTTCCAATAGAAAAGAAAAAGAATAAAAGAGAATGCTCACTTATTGGCCTCACTAGATCTCACACAACAATTTTTCATATGCCTATATAATCTCTGCTTTCATTTCACTTTTAGGAGGGGTCTTTTCCCATCACCAATTCATATTCCCCCCCCCCCCCCCTCTCTCTCTCTCTCTCTCTCTCTCTCTCTCTCTCTCATACCCATGTCCCTCTCCTCACAAACCAGGCCCAAATTTCCAGTTTCCCAATGTCCTCTCTCTCTGTCTCTAAGCACCCATTTCTCTTTCTCTAATACCCCAATAAAATATCCAAATTCACTTGACTAGAGATTAGATTAGAATAGATTTGGGGGACTTTTCTTCTAGATACAAACAGGTCCACCCCTCTCTATCTGTATTTGTATATACTCACCTATGAATATCTCTCTCACCATATTAGTCACAATCACCACCCTTCACCTAGCTGTCATATCATCCCGATTCTCATCAACATATCCCACGGCCACTGTACCACCGCTGTCATCATACCGTCTCAAATCACCGCCCAACATCCCAGTCACTTACCATCAATATTCTAGTCGATTTAACCAGTTCCTCTAATAACTCAGGTTTTTTTTTTTTTGTACATATTATCTTTATTCTTGCTTGATAAAAAAATAAAAAAATAATATCCACGTCATACTCGGGACTACTTGGTTTCTAATACAAAAATTACGTCCGACTCGGGATTATATGGTTCCCAATACAGAAATCCCACGTGGTTTCTAATAAGGAGAGCCATGTTCTACTGGGGATGATGCGATTGCTAATATGGAGACCTATGTTCTACTGGGGACTACATGGTTTTCTAATATGGAAATCCATGTCTAAATAAGAAAGATCGCTTAATTTACATAAATAAAATAATAAAAAGAAAGAAAGGATTAATCGGACTCAACAGCCGCCTTTGCATTTAGAGATCTTCACAGGTAAGTCTTCTTATCCTACACACTTCACATTTTTTCTTTCTTTTGGGCACCGACCATTACTTCTGGCATAAAATAAAAATACAAAAAATCACTTTTCAGTCATTTCGGCACCGTCCTTTTCTTCCGGTATAAAATCAAAAATACAAAAAAAAAATGAAGACAAAAATAAAAATACAAAAAATGGACTTTCTCAAAATAAAACTCCAATGTCACCTCTGCTTGGAATCTGCAAACAGCACATGTAAGGCAGGTAAGTCTTCACACTTTTAATGGGCATCGACCCTTACTTCTGGTACACTTTTCAGTCATTTGGGCACAGATCCTAACTTCCAGTATTGGACTAAAAGGACTGAAAAAAATGAGAACAAAAAATAAAAAAGTACAACAAAAAAAAAAATACATCATTCTCCAATCACTTGCATAGTCTCATTTCAATCTCAATGACTTTCCAAAGGTTAAAATCTAGGACTATACCACGTGGATTAAAGTTCCTAGTCACACCGACTTTTTCTCAAATCACTATATCACACGTGCATAGTCAAACGGGGCCACTTTTCTTTCTCTAAAAAAAATCATGCATACACTCGCACACACGAAGGTCAGAACTACGTTTGGCCTGATTCCCATCTTGGGATACGTAAGCAACTCTCAAAGAGTACGGCCATACCTATCACAATTTTCTATCCTATTCACTTTCAAAAAAAAGATTTTTTTTTTTCTTTTTCAAAAGAAATGCCCCATTTTAATAAAAATACTAAAATTGGCAACTGTGTTTGCACGGATGTTCGAGGGTGCCTAATACCTTCCCTCGACATAATCGAGTCACCGAACCCATCTCAATGATCTCTAATTTTCGCATGGCTATTAAGAGTCATACTTTTAAAGGGCCCACTTTTCTCAAAACATTCTTTTTTTAAAAAAAGTCAAAGATGAATTACTTTAATTATCTTTGCAGGGGTCCTAACACCCTAAATATTAGGTGGCGACTCTGAACTTTTTTCAAATAGGCCCTACCATAATCTTTTCACCCTTTCCAATAAAAATCAAGTCGCAATTCACCCACTCTCAAGAAGCCGGGCCCACACCGACAGCCTGACATTCCAAAAATGTGGGCGCGATAGAAGGGATGTCACAACACTTGAAGTCATTATATCAACGCAGCTATTAACGGAGTGCCATACTTGAGGGTGCTGATCGATAATGGAGCGGTGGTGAATATCCTACCATCGCTCATGTTGGTGAAATTGCAAAGGGACGAGAGTGAGTTAATCCCTACCGAACTCACTATTTGCGGGTTTACAGGAACACCAACAAAGATAAAAGAAATCCTCCCGGTGGAGCTTACTCTGGGAAAAAAGACCACCATGGCCTCCTTCTTCATAGTAGACTCTGAGCATCATACAACGCATTACTCGGTCGGGACTGGACCCATACCAGTTGGTGTATCCCGTCAACCTTGCACCAATTCCTGATTTTTTGGAATGGTGACAAGGTTGAGGTAGTTTGGGCTGATCACAAGCCTTTTGTCACCAGAGTTCATTGCTCTGAGGCTGTATTGTATGAGGAGGATATCAGCCTTGTCAAATTAATTGGAACAGATAAGAACGGTAGGCCAAAATCGGCTACCATGGTGAAGGAACAGAAGAATCAGTTAATTCAAGTGTACAAACAACTCGATCGGCCATCAATCGTGATTACGCCGATTGACAATGATGTAGAACTCAACGTTCCCAATGGACTAAAATGCATCATCAGTGAAGCTTAGAAGGGCACTGGTCATGCAAGCCAGTGTAGCCAGAATGCAAGCTTTTCTGGCAGACAAGCGAGTACAAATGTCATCGGCTAATTCGGCCGATATCATAGAGGATTATCAAGAAAAAATATCATAAGACTGCTTAAACCTAGAAGAGTTAGCATCGGCTCCCTCAAAGCTTGATGATTTGAAAACCGATGTACAAGATCCTCTCCTTGAGGTGATTTTGGGGGCAAGCGAAGAATACCAACCCACTTTCGTAAACAAGTTACTCGAGCTCAACTTCCAAGCTTCGTTGATTTCTTTTCTAAGATAATTCAAAGATTATTTTGCCTGGGACTACCATGAAATGCTTGGGCTGGTAAGGGAGCTCGTGGAACACCGATTACCAATCAAGGAAGGATTCAGGCTGTTCAAGCAATTGGCAATGAGTATATCTCTAGAAGTTGTTCTAAAAGCCAAGGAAGAAATCGAACAACAAGTTAAGGATTTGTATAGACTTCAGAAATCTGAATATGGCAACTTCAAAAAATGAATATCCAATGCCTATGGCCGATCAGATAAATTGACGCTATGGCCAATCATCAAATTTTGTCCTTTATGGATGGGCATTTGGGTTATAATTAGATATATATATATATATATAGCCGAAGAAGACGTCCCTAAAATCGCATTCAGATGCCCAGGAGCAATTGGGAAGTTTGAATGGGTGGTGATGCCATTTGGCCTGAAAAATGCCGGGGCAACGTATCAGCAGGCTATGAATGCTATTTTCCATGACATGATAGGAAAAATCATGGAGGTTTACATTGATGATGTGGTGGTGAAATCGGCCACACAAGAGAAACATTTGGTCGATTTAAGGAGATCATTCAAAAGAATGAGGACCCACGGGTTGAAGATGAATCCTTTGAAATGTGCTTTTGGAGTATCGGCATGGAACTTCCTCGGTTTCTTAGTACACCAAAGAGGCATTGAAATCGACAAGAATAAAGTCTGATCTATTCAGTCAGCTAAACCCTCAAGGAACAAGAAGGAACTCCAAAGGCTCCTCGGACAAATTGGCTTTCTACGGAGGTTTATCTCAAATTGCGCAGGACGGACACACGTGTGGTCCCCGTTACTCAAGCTCAAGGCCAAAGAAGAATTCATGTAGCAATCTCAGCACTAACAAGCCTTCGAAGCTATCAAGCAGTATCTATCCGAACCACCAGTAATCATGGCTCCATGAAAGAAGAGCTCGTTGAAGTTGTACCTATCGGCCTCGAATGAATCCATAGCATGCATGTTAGCACAAGACAATGAGTGGGGAAAGGAACAAGCTGTGTATTATCTAAGTAGAGTCTTAACTTCTATCGAGCTATGATATACGCCGGTAGAGAAGTTATGCTTAGCCTTGTACTTTGCTTCACGGAAATTAAGAGTATACATGTTTCTTGTGTTAGTTTATTTGATTTGTCAAACTGATGTCATTAAATACATGATGTCATCAAGACCGATAATGCGTGGGCGTATCGGAAAGTAGACTCTGGCCATGATGGAGTTTACATTTTAATTTGTTCGACAGAAATCGATGAAGGGACAGGCTCTTGCCGATTTCCTGGCTGATCATCCGTGTAATGATATCCGTCCTGAATTAATTGAAGCAATCGATTCCACCCTATTATCAATAATTTCTCTGACCCCTTGGACGATAATATTTGATGGGTCAAGAAATGCTGACGGGGCAGGAGCTGGAATAATTGTAGTATCTCCAAAGAAGAGAAAGACGGTTTTCTCATTCAAACTAGAATTCGAGTGTTCTAGTAACCAAGCTGAATATGAAGCATTGATTATCGGCCTCGAAATCATGGCCGAGTAGAATAAATCAGTGATCTATATTATCGGTGATTCAAACCTTGTTATTAGCTAACTCAGTGGTGAGTTCAGATGCAAGAGCTGGGAGTTGTTTCCTTTCAACTCAATTGCTCTTCAATTATTATGAGAGTTTGACGACGTTAGAGTCCAACATATTGCTCGAGTAGCGCAGATCGTATCAGGGACCAAGTTGGAAGTGAGTGATAATGAAAAGCTAATAAAAGTGCAGAGAAGGATCTTGCCATCAGCAAAACAATGAGAAATGGCAACAGAAGTTTTCTCGATAATCATTGACGATCAGGATTGGAGAATCCCGATAATCAGGTGCCTCTTGTGTCCAAGTAGACAAACCGAGAGAAAAACAAAGTTATCCTCAGTCAACTATGTCTTACTAGATGGGGAATTGTTTAAGAAAAGCCTAAAAGTTGAAGTTTTGCTGAGATGCTTGGACAAGCCCGAGGCCATGAAAGTAATGGCCGAAGTACATGAAGGTATATGCGGAGCACACCAAGTAGGTACAAAGATGAAGTAGATTCTTAGAAGATACAATTACTATTAGCCGAGCATGCTAAAAGACTGCATTGACTATGCTAAAGGATGTCAGGCTTGCCAAAGACATGGGCCTTTACAACGAGCGCCAGCCACCAAAATGCAAGTGATCGTAAGGCCATGACCGTTTCGGGGTTGGGCCATGGACTTGATAGGGAAAATATACCCACCATCATCAGGCCAACATTGTTTCATTGTGGTGGCCATCGATTATTTCACAAAATGGGTGGAAGCTGTGCCAAAATCAATAAATCAAGCTTACGTGATCAAGTTCATTAGTGACCATATAATTCACCAATTCGGGCTTCCAGAAACAATCACAGCTGACCATGGATCGGTCTTTACAGGAGATGAAGTCAAGGTATTCACTGAAAGCTGAGGTATTAGAATCCTTAATTCTACTCTATATTTTGCCCAATGAAATGGACAGGCCGAGTCATCGAATAAGACAATCAAAGGGAAAGTAGAAGGCAATCCTAAGGTATGGCATGACCTATTGTCTGAAGCGTTATGGGAATATCGGACATCTAAAAGATCGGCAACAAATATTACCCCATTCATGTTATCCTATGGTCATGATGCTATGCAACCCATGGAAGTTACTGTCCGATCAACAAGACGAGCGTTTCAGCTCGGTATTGAGTCCACAGAGTACACCGAGACAATGATGGCTGAGCTGAAAGAACTAGATGTTGTCCGTCTTAAAGCTTTAGACTGCATTAAAGCACAGAAGAACAGAGTAACTCGGGCATACGACAAAAGGGTCAAGCACAAGTGCTTTGGAGAAAGAGATCTAGTTTGGAAATCTGTATTGCCGCTGGGGGAGAAGGATAGCTGATATTGAAAGTGGTCCACTAAGTGGAAAGGACCTTATCAAGAAACGTCAGTCATTACGGGTGGAGCCTATAGGCTAATGGAATTAGATGGTAAAACGCACACGAGACCGATAAATGGAAAATATTTAAAGCAATATGTACCATCTCTTTGGGAAACATCAAGATTAGATGAGTAATTTCCATTAATATTCTGAGAAGTGTACAAAGTGGTCGTTGTATTAAACAAACGGTTGATTGAAAAAAAAAAAACATATATCAACACCAATCATTTCTTGGCAAATTTCAACCTCAGCTCCTCCCAAGCCTGGTCCAGGTATTCCAGCTCCTTTTTAGCATTAGCTTTGTCAGCCTCCCACCTACTCGCAGTAGCCGCAGTTCTAGTCAAGGCCTCTACATGTCCCTGTGCGGCTCGACCAATCTCGAGGATGGCCTTTTCAGAGAGAGCAAGGCCAGCATCAGTATTTTTTAGCTTGGCCTAGATTCTGGCCAACTCGGTCTCAAGCCTCAATTTCTCCTGAAGAAGTCACTCCTTCATGACCCTGGAGGATTCATATTGCTTCTTGCAAGCCCCAAACTATCAACTTGTGCTTTGCGCACCCTGGATTTTTCTTTAATCTTGGATACAAGCTTGGTGGCAGCCCGATGTCTGTTCAGATAGTCTGGTAGCCTCACTTCCAGATCCCTAAGGTGGGCCTTCATTTCTTCGGATATATCCAGGCAAGAAAGCAAGAGGCCCATGGCTGAGTAAAACTCCTCAAAGTCCGGGAGTTGAGAGAGCTTACGTTGGACCGTAGTCCTAAACCACTCCTCGGCCCATTGATATTCAGCAGCATAAGGAGCTGCACTGGCTTGAGCCACCATGGGTTCGGCTTGAAGGAGTTGATCAAGGTTCAGAAGGGCAAAGAAGACCTCGATGGATGAGACCGAGCTAAAGTCAGGTATGGGAAGGGAACTGGAAACCTATAAATGAAAGTCTATAAGCATAAAGACAATGGAAAAAACATTTGGAGGATAGCGAGGGAAGAGGCCATATTCCCTGAATAGAAGGGGAACTGGTAGAAGAAACTCTCGACGGTGGTGGTGGAAAAGTGTGTTCCTACACTGGTATCGGAGGAGAGACCGATGTCTCTGTGTGAGAGCAACTAGTGGAAGGAGGCTGATCGGTGACTTCTTTCTCGGCCATGATCTCAGCGTCACGAGGAGTCCCAGGGTTGCTGAGGTTAATGGGATCATTGTGGTCCGATCCTAAGGGCCTCTCATCCCCAATTATCTTCGACGTGTCACCAATAGTTGTACTATCGCTGTTGGACGTTATAACATCGGATGCACCCTTTAGTATGGCCTTCTTGGCCTCATCAAGTCCTCTTAGCCGTTGTAGCTCAGCCATTAATTGATCGTAGGTCATTGGCGGAGTGACTTCGGCAAAAGTGGCTAGCAAGGGGGCTGAAACAGGAGGACGAAGAGGTGACTTTGGAGGAGGTGGCATCTTAGTCTGAGAAACTGGGGGCTTCATCGGAGCGTGCCCTGTCTTCTTGGAAACATGACCACTGACCCCCTGTGATGAAGCAAAAGAGAGGGCAGCCTCATTTATTGATAAGGAAAAACAAAAACATTGGAGAGAACCTGTACCTTGCCCGACTTGAGGGAGGCCGTGGTTATGCATCAGAGTTGGTGAGTAGATAGAGGGACATCTTCGTCTGACACTATATCGGTCATGCCGAGAGGGTTTTCTCTTGGAAGGGCCTCTGAACAGGATTGAAAGTCAAAAAATCAGTTAAAGGATTGGTAAACATTTAGAAACATAAAGAGGGAAATACCTAAAACTGGTTCTCCAGTTTCTATAACCCAGATGGCCGATGAGTGATCGACCATTCCTAAATCACGCAGCCCGGTATAAGTGACTCTCTCCCAAGGTTCCGCCGTCGAGGACGCCTGCTTCTTCGCCATCGGAATTGTAATGGCAAAATTGGCCTCGGGTAGTAGAGGAGCCCGACACTCAAAAGGCTTAAGGAACTGTTCATAAGGGATTACAGCTGAATAATCAGCCGTTTGCAGGTACTTTTTGTACGCCCTTACTATTTTCTCCTTGTGTTCCTGCTCAAACGTTCTCAAATGCCACCTCATATCGGAGCGCATGATCTCGGGCACTCTGAGATCGAATTTGAATTTAAAAAACTTCTCAAAGGCAATAACGGCCTGGTAAATGGATTTACCTTTGGATATTGAGGCTTTCCTCTTCTGACCTGCAGCCTGAACCAGAGAGGGGTTAGTGGAATGAGAAGATTTTTCAAAGATGGGTGGAGAAACACGTTTGAGTACAGAAAAGACAGGCTCAGATCGCAAGCCCGAAAGAATTTTGGACCACCAAATGTCAAACTCGGTGGATGTTGAAGGAAGCTCTTGAAATAGAAGAAACTCCAGTCTTGCTCGGGCATTAGATTCGCATTTCCCAATCTTGGCTAGATCAGAAAAGAGAGATTGTTATAATACTCCACTCCATACTTATTATTGTGTTGAGGGATGATGGGGCTGTACAAAAGATCTCGGCTAACTAAGAAGCTAGCCCAGATGGCTTTGTGTTCATCTCGCTCGGCCTCAGGAGCTTGGCCAGGACTATAAATGAGCCAACTTGGACATCGAAGCCGAGCGTGAAAAGGGAGAAATTGTTGGCGTAATTGGGTACCCATGTGTTCATAAAAGAAAGAAAATAGATGATCAAAAGAAAGACCTTTTGGGCCGAATCTAGCGAAATGGAAAACAAAAGCAGAAGAATGCCCTGGGAGAGTGGTGGGGTCAAAATTATCGACTAGGGTTCTTTTTTCCAGGAAAATAGGATTGGAGCCAACATTGGAGGAGCCAGAGGGCTCCTCCTGAAGTTTTAAATTGGAAAAGATAAGCTCAAGGATGCCACGATAAAGATGGGAGAGGACAAGAGGAGCAAGAGCAAGTTTTTGGCCCGAGGCCAAAGCTAGGGCGATGTGATGGTATTCTTTTGTAACGTCGTAAGAGGCCGAGCAAAAGACAAAACGGTTGAGCCAGTAGATCAAGAAGGTAATGTGCTCTTGGTCAGTGACCTCCCCTTGTCCCACACTGGCCGAAATAAATTGACCAAGGTAGTAATAAACCTAGACCCTTTATCCTTATCGGTCTTGGGATGCTCAAACTCTAGGGAGGAATAGAGATTGGGGGTAATTTCTTCACCGTGGGCAGGCAGGTTGGTGAGAAAACAGATGTCTTGAATGGTTGGGCTCATGGGGCCACAAGGAAACAAGAAGGCATTGGCCGAGGTCGACTAGAAAAAGAGAGAAGAAAATAAAAGAGATTTGTCAAGGAAGAACTTCTCTAGGCTAAGCATAATTGCATCGTAGATATCAAGGGCTCTCCATAAGTCCTTCTTTACCTCACCCACTCAGTCTACCCAAGAAATCCAATCAGTGGAAGGAATAGGCCAATTCCTTAGGGGATTTGAAGGGGAATACTATTATCCCTAATCAAAGGAGGGTGATTGGTAAAGCAACTCATTGTCTTCCACCACTAAGGGAAAAAAAGGATCTAGAGATGGAGGAGGAAAGGATTCAAAGGCCGGACCAAGTCCCGTTGAACAACCAGAGGATAGAGAAATTAATACCTGAGGATATATTAGCCCAGGAATGGCTTCAAGAACCTGCTTAACAGTCGTGGCATTGGTGGTTTTGGTAGCCGGCGTAGTGTCAGTGGTAGCAGGAGAAGAAGAAGTGGCACTGGCAGATTGTGAAGCAGTGGTTGTAGAAGAAGAAACCATGGAAGCTTGTTGATGGAAGAAGAAAATTCACCAGGAAAATTGAGGGCCAAAATGAGGGTAAGAAGTAATGAGTAATGATGACTTATATAAGCAAAGGAAAGAGGGGTCATCATGACTTAGGAACGGATTTCCAAGAGCCATGCCTCGATCCTTGAAACAAGACAGGGCGAACCACCAGGGTAGTGACACTTGGAGCAATACGCCGTCATTCGCAATGGTAACAGTAAATTTAAAATTCAAACGTCTCATCAAACTGCTTCATAATGTTTGACAAGACATTTGGGGGGACTTTGTTTACACCCTAATTTGGGATTTCCCAATGCACATGACGGTCACATTATCACGTACCTAATTTAGTGATGTCATCAGAGGAGCAAGTAGGAAGATGGCCAAAGAATGGAGCCCGAGCACAGAGAAGAGACCGATATCTATATCACGTACCTGGGGGGATGATACACCCAATTCATACATATCAGTGTGAAGACCGAGGGCGGGATGATATTGTCACGCCCCGACGTAGCATAAATAAGGAAAACGTTTAATTTTCCTTTATGGACCCGTAGGTCGCGACAGTTTGAAGGATCGATTCCGTCCCAAACGTCGAACAACAAAAACAATAATCAGATCAGAGCAATCAAGGCTTATAAAATATTTTCTAACTTATTACATATTACAGCACGGGGTCTACTAAGGCACAAGCCGCCTTGAAACAAAACAATAACTTAATGTCTCTTACAATCATCCTTATTACAAGACGGTTCATAACTTAAAGCATATAACTTAAAATATGCAATGACAATAACAGTTCTCTTCCAGAAGCAGCCGTTCTCAAATAGCATAGTCATAAGGCTCAGCATAGTCGTAACCTGAAAAGTCTGAACACGAATGTCCAGGACGCATCAACGTCGTCAGCTTCAAGAAGCTGGTGAGTATTAAAAACATAACTTTAAATGTAAAACATACCCATTTACAAATTTTCTCTTTTTTTTTTTTTTTTTAAGTTTTGTAAAATCAACGGTTTTACCATAGAAAGAATTCAATTATAAAATAACGGGGAAAGTTTTTAAAAGTTGTTCATTCATTTAAAACATATGATCGTGTATGAGACAATGCACACTCATCTTATCGACTCTTTTCTTTCGACAAACACAACAACCCACTATCTCACTCCAGTATCTTTGAAACACTAAGGTAGCCACACTTTAGCAACGGGGTGCCAGGGAATGTCCAGTTTGCCTCACACTTTGGTCCGGGGTACCAGGGAGTGTCCAATGCCTCACACTTTGAATACCTAAACCGCCATGCAAATACCGGAGGAACCCTCACGTAGTATCCAGACTCGGGTATCAGGGAGTGTCCGTAGGTCACACTTTAGCACTACCATGAGTGCCAGGGAATGTCCAAGTTCGGCATCACACACTTTAACGCTACCATGGGCGTCAGGGAGTGTCCAATTTTGCCACCGTCGCATTACAAAGATACCCTCACCGCAACTCATCACATCACGCTTTGGTACACAAAAACCAGGGAGTGTCCACCACACAATCTCAATCTCAATCTCAATCTCAATCTCATACTCTTTACCACACTGACCATTACTCTTTTCCACACTGACTGACACCCATATGCATGTACAACTGACCCCACATGTATGTCATGAATCCTAAACATAAAGGAATTCGCTGAATTAAAGAAACAACGTACGTACGGGATTGATAAATCGCAATACATTGTTTTAATCATCCAAACACAACCAAATAGGATTCTGATTTAATAAATTTCCCAAACAGTACTCAAATAGTATATAAATTTTATCCCAAACAGTCCCTTATCACAAAACCCGCAAAACTGGAAACTGTCCAACGTCGTGCGCGCGGGCCGCTCGCGCGACCTGCCCATTTTTTTTTTCTTTTTTTTTTATTATAAAACTTTTCCATTGGCCAGAAAACACAAGGCTCGCGCGCGCGGATCGCTCGTGCGATCGTGGCGCGAGATGAAGCAGAGGCTTCATCTTCCTCGTGGAACTACTCTGTTTTAGAAATCAGGGGGTCTTTTGACCCATTTCCAATTCTATAAGTTACTATGCCTTATTATATATGAATCTCTTCGGTTTTTCACAAGGATTATGAATATGTAATCAATTTAACATAACTCAAACCATATCTCTCTAATTTTATGAAAGATTAAAAGATGTTAAAATTTGATTTCCCTTATACTTCCTTATATGAACAAATTAGGCTCTAATATATTGACAGGAGCTTCTATGTATCATAATCTTTCATAATCATCTCTGAAAACAAGTTTTGGTTAAGATTGAAAATTTTCATGTTTCAAAGTATGAACATCAACGTAATTTAGCCATGGTGATTTTCAAATCAAGCTATATAAACAATCACAAGATATGAATTACATTAGGAGTGAGTTAATAATACTCACTGTGATATAGATTGAGGAAGTAGTTTGAGAAAGATATAAGAATTTAGCAATCCAAATCAAGCTTTGGCTATGGAGGATGAAGCTTCTCTCTCTACAAAAATTCTGAAATTCTCTGTGTATCTCTCTCAATTCTCTCAGTGTAAGTGAAGTGCAGAATGAGAATGTGTGTGTGTGTGATGAAGGGTGAGGTGTATAAATAAACATAGCAAGCATTGAACTTGGAGGCCAAGTCTCTTAACCTTCACTCTACAAAATGGTGTTAATTCCTAAAAAATCAGTTTATGTATATACGTATATAACCTGCTGTATATGAGAGTAGGGGGTAATTAGATGTGTAGGGGTCAAATTAAGTGTGTTTGGGAATTTAAGCTTATGGCACTAGAATGCACATACCCAAAAGCAACAACCAAACAAGGCTCTAAACAATCATTAGTTTCCATAATTGGAAAGTAATGTATAGTCACTTCAAGATTGGTGGAGTATCCCAAATGGTGGGAGGTCATTGTAGCACGGACAGTTTTGAACATAAACTGGTATTTTCGTGGCGCGGTGACCGTCACAAAAATACAGAAAATTTATTTTAATGTAAGAAACGGTTTTCTGGTTTTATAAAAATACAGTTTAAATTAAAAGAAAACCTTTTCACCGTTTTGAAATACCGATTTGAGGTCCAGCACAAGCGTTACTATATTTACAGAAATTGCAGTTTAACCCCCAACATGAATTACAATGTACAACAAAATAGGCCGCAAGGTTATAAAACATGACCATTGAAATAAAATGAACACAGATAATACGAATTAAACATGGAAATGTAAATTAGATTTACATGAAATGCAGGTTGTTACATCCTTCCTCCCTTAAACAGGATTTCGTCCCCGAAATCAAGACTAAGTAGTCCTGAAACAACTCCGGGTACTTAATCATCATATCAGCTTCAACTTCCCACGAGGCTTCATTCTCGTCATGGTGATTCCACTGAACCTTCACCAACGGAATGTCCTTATTCCTCAGCTTCTTGATACTCTGATCCAGAATCTTCACGGGCCTCTCCTTGTAAGAAACGTTATGACTCGTCTCAATATCGTCATAACTAACCACATGTGAGGGATCTCGTATGTACTTTCTCAGCATACTCACATGAAATACATTGTGAACCCCAGACATCTTTGGTGGTAGCGCCAGTCGATAAGCCACTTTCCCGACGCGATTCAAAATCTCGAACGGTCCGATGAAACGCGGGGCTAACTTCCCTCTCTTGAGACCAAAACGTACCACTCCTCGGGTCGGTGAAACCTTAAGGAGTACGTGATCTCCAACACTAAATTCCAAATCTTTTCGGCGTTGATCAGCATAACTCTTATACCTGCTTTGAGCGGTTCTCATCCTTTCCTTGACCAAGGAAATCTTTTCGTTGGTTTCTCTAACCAAATATGGTCCCAACACATTTGTATCTCCAACTTCTGCCCAACACAACGGGGAACGACATGGTCGTCCATACAATGCTTCGAACGGAGCCATCCCGATACTCGTGTGATAACTATTGTTATAGGCAAATTCAACCAAAGGCAAGTGTGTCTCCCAAGATTCTTCAAAATCGATCACACAAACCCTATTCATATCTTCCATGATCTGATTAACACGCTCAGTTTGCCCATCTGTCTGAGGGTAAAAGCAGTGCTCATCTTGAGCGAGGTTCCCATAGCTTCTTGCAGGCTTTCCCAAAATCCAGAAGTAAAACGCGCGTCACGGTCTGACACAATTGACACAGGTGCACCGTGAAGTCGCACAACTTGTTGTATGTACATCCGGCTCATCTTTTCTACCGGGTAAGTCATACTATAAGCAATGAAGTGTGCTGATTTCGTCAATCGATCCACGATTACCCAAATAGCGTCATGATTCTACTGTGATCGAGGCAATCCTACTACAAAATCCATCGTAATGTGCTCCCACTTCCAACCAGGAATAGGTAGTGGTTGCAACAATCCTGATGATCTCTGATGTTCGGCTTTGACTTGTTGACACGTCAAACACTTGGATACAATTTCAGCCACATCCTTCTTCATACCTTCCCACCAGAAATTTCTTTTCAAATCTTTATACATTTTAGTTCCTCCTGGGTGAATTGTATACCTTGATTTATGTGCTTCTTCCAGGATATCCTTCCTAAGCTCTCCAACATCTGGCACACATAATCTATTCATGCACCGATATCCTCCATCGACTCCCACCTTCCATTCTGTCGGATCTTTCTCTGACATCTTCGCAAACCATGTCTGAAACTTCTCATCTTCTTTCTGAGCTCCAATAATACGGTCGATAAGAACAGGCTGTAGGATAAGACATCCAAAAAGTTGTCCTTCTCTTTCCTCAGCACTCTGTACCTCGAACTCCACCAACGTCTCCAATGCTCGCCATTCTCTAACCATTAATGAGGCGATTGTTTCCCGAGTCTGCCGACTCAAGGCATCAGCGACCACATTAGCTTTACCAGGGTGGTATTCTAACGTGAAGTCGTAATCTTTGATCAGCTCCATCCATCTGCATTGCCTCATGTTCAACTCTTTTTGTGTGAACAAATATTTTAGACTCTTGTGATCGGAGAATAAATCAAACTTCTCACTGTAGAGATAGTGTCTCCAAATCTTGAGTGCGAAAACTACTGCCGCCAACTCCAAATCATGAATATGATAGTTCAACTCATTCGGCTTCAGCTGTCTAGATCCATAGGCGATAACTCTGCCATCTTGCATAAGCACATACCCTAATCCTTGATATGACGCGTCACTAAAGATAGTGAACTTATCATTTGGCTTGGGTATAGCTAGTACCGGTGCGGTAGTGAGTCTCTCTTTCAATTATAAAAAGGCGCGCTCATGCTTCTCTGTCCACTCGAACCTCAAATTCTTCTTCGTCAACCCAGTCAATGGTGCGGCTATTTTAGATAATCCCTCAACAAATCTTCTGTAATAGCCTGCGAGTCCAAGAAAACTTCGAACCTCTGTAGGGTTGCTCGGCCTAACCCAGTTTGACACAGCATCGGTCTTGGATGAATCCACAGAAATTCCTTGAGATGACACCTTGTGTCCCAAAAATTTAACTTCTTGCAACCAGAACTCACACTTACTGAACTTGGCATACAAGTGGTGGTCCTTGAGCGTCTGCATCGCAATCCGTAGATGTTGCTCGTGCTCTCCTCCTGACTTAGAATAGATCAAAATATCATCAATGAAGATGATGACAAACTGATCTAAATAAGGCTTGAACACTCTTTTCATCAGATCCATAAACACTGCCGGGGCGTTCGTCATTCCAAACGGCATCACCAAAAATTTATAATGACCATATCGGGTTCTGAAAGCAGTCTTAGGTATGTCTTCCTTCCGTACCCTCAACTGATGATATCCCGACCTTAGGTCTATCTTGGAAAATGTCGTAGCTTCTTGTAGTTGATCAAGCAAATCATCAATCCGAGGTAAGGGATACTTGTTCTTGATAGTCACTCGATTCAATTCTCTGTAATCGATACACAGCCTGAGCATCCCATCCTTCTTCTTCACGAATAACACTGGTGCTCCCCAAGGCGATGTACTCGGGCGTACAAAACCTAGGTTCTCAAGCTCTTGAACTTGTTCCTTCAATTCCGATAGTTCAGTAGGGGCCATTCTGTAGGGAACCTTGGTGATCGGTACGGTACTTGGTATAAGCTCAATACAGAACTCTATACTTCTCTCGAGCGGCAAACCAGAAACGTCTTGGAATACTTCTTCGAAGTCCTTGACTACAGGTATAGAAGACACTGTCGCTTCTGTACTGACGACTTCGATGTTGGCTAAACATCTCGTGAGGAACATATCTCCCGAAGGGTTACATTGAAAATCAAAGGGCTGATTCTCATTGTCGGGGAATGTAATTCTCTTCCTCGCACAATCCAACTTTACTTGATTCTGAGAGAGCTAATCCATTTCGAGGATTATGTCGAACTCCTTCATCGATAGGACAATCAACCTTGTAGGGATTTCACGGTCTCCTAGCCGTAAAGGACAATCCTTGCATACGTGTCCTAATCTGACTGCGGCTCCTAATGGTGATGTAGCCTTCAAAGCTTTCTCTAAGCGATGAGGTAAGATACCCAATCTCTGAATTATATTAACAGATATGAATGAAAGATCAGCACCCGTATCAAATAGCAATTTAACATGGGAGTTAAATAGAGTTAATGTACCTTCCACTGCTTGCTGATCAGGTTGAGCTTCTCTATAATTTCCTTCATCGTACACAGTTCCATCATATCCAGTAGCATCTGGAATAACAGCATTCAAGCGAGTCTGACCTTGTTGACCATAAGTCACCTGCTTAGGGGCAGTGCAGAACCTACTGATGTGACCTGGTTCACCACAGTTGAAGCAGACTATTCCTTGCTAAGCAGCACGCCTTGGTGTCTTGCAATCTCGAGCCAAGTGACCAGGGTTGCCACAGTTGAAGCATTTTCCACCACTACTTCCTTCTCCTGCTCGGGGTTGAGTCGGGTAGGCAATAGCCTGGGTCTTCTTGCTTCCGTCAAAATTCTTCTTCTGCCCTTGGGTACGGTTCATTGGTGGTCTATTCCCAAAATTACCCCTTTGAGGTGGTCGGAATTCAAATTGCTTATGGTTCACTCGAGCGTCTTCTTCTAGATCAGTAGCCAAGCCAACCAATCCCTCAAACGACTTATCTAGGTGACCGAGAGTCAGGTGGCGAATTTGCGGTGCCAGCCCTTGGTTAAACTTACGGATCTTGTTTTCCTCAGTATCAACCAGGTGTGGAGCGAACCGAGACAGTCTCTCGAACTGTGTGGTGTACCCTTGCACCGACTTAGTCCCCCGAGTCAAATCCATGAATTCTTTCTCTCTTCTGTGCCTCTCCGTAGCCGGGAAATACTTCTCCAAAAATCTCCCCTTGAATGCAGTCTACGTCATTCCCGTAGCAGCTGTGTTCCCAATAGTGGCTATCACTGAGTCCCACCAATCTGCGGCGGCGTCGGTCAACTGAAATGTAGCCAATCTCCTTTTGTCCATCTCGTTGCACTGGACAGCCTCGAACATGCGGTCCATCTGTCTTAACCACTGTTCCGCTTTCCAGGGCTCCGTGGTACCCGCAAACTGCTTGGGCCTTAGCGCACGGAATCTCTCCAGCAGTTTGTCTCCAGTTTGGCGGTCTCGTCGGTTGTCATTCGTATTACTGATTCTTTCTAAACGTCTGACAAATGCTTCGAACATCCCCGTAGGATCGACAGCCTCGGGTGCTCCCTCAATCAAATTCTGATTCCTCCTCGGTCTCCCAGTCATTCTATGCTGATAGTGATAGCAGAATGAGAAATATGCATGCAACAGTGCTATGAAGTAATTTAAATAACGACAACATTCAAAAGAGTATATTGTATATATATAACTTCTTGTCAAGTTGATACAAAAAGCATGTATGATCAGATCAATGCCTACCCTATCTATGTAGGTTAGGACGCATGCAAGAGTTAATGTTACGAAAATGGGGTCATTGCCCTACACTCTAATGCATGTAGTTACAGTTACAAAAAGAGATAGAGCTAATAGTCAAAATAGTTCATATGTACAAGGTCATATCTAGAACGTCAATCGTCTCCATAAGCAGCTATCAGGAGATCTAGCGAATCGACGGGGCGAAATCGCTGCACAAAGAATGGGCCAACCCCGTCATAGCCATGAGAGGTCGACAATGAAGCAGGCACAGGAGCATCTGCCTCAACTACCATCTCCTCAGGTAAGGCTAGCTCGAGTGCTAGCTCAGCCTCTAGGCCAGCGCTAAGTCGCCTAGACCTATGCCATCCTCTACAACCTCCCCACCTACTGGGACTAAATGAACAACCTCAGCATCTTCCTCAGCAATGGGAACCACTGGTGGAGGCATCTCTAGCTGAGCCAGATGGGCATGCACAATCTGGATCTCGAGGGGGAGGTAGAAAGCATCGCTATCGACCAACCTCAAAATCTCAACCAAAACCAAGCGCTGAGCCTCTACAAAGTAACGAAGCTCTAGGCGGATACGAGTCAAGTCAACTAAGCCTACCACGTGAACCTGGTGCCATAAATTAGATACTACCGTCGCTGTGGCCAACTGCTTAATGGCCGCATGATACAAGTCGATGAAGGCTGGGACCACTGCCACAGGTGTCACAATGTGTCCCCCAAATCCGTCTGGTACATATAGTGGATGAGCTGGGTCCATACTTGATAAGAAGGTACTACTTAAGTCAGGACAAAGATAATCTTAGGCGTTTGGGTAACTGAGTCTATCCTCCCTGTCGTACCATCGGGTGTGTACTACTTAATGGAATGTGGAATCGGGTCTATACTGGTAAACCTAACCTGGCTAAACTATCTTGAGATAAATAATAACCTAGCTCTGATACCACTAAATCCTGTCACGCCCCGACGTAGCATAAATAAGGAAAGCGTTTAATTTCCTTTATGGACCCGTAGGTCGCGATAGTTTGAAGGATTGATTCCGTCCCAAACGTCGAACAACAAAAACAATAATCAGAGCAGAGCAATCAAGGCTTATAAAATATTTTCTAACTTATTACATATTACAGCACGGGGTTTACTAAGGCACAAGCCGCCTTGAAACAAAACAATAACTTAATGTCTATTATAGTCATCCTTATTACAAGACGGTTCATAACTTAAAGCATATAACTTAAAATATGCAATGACAATAACAGTTCTCTTCCAGAAGCAGCCGTTCTCAAATAGCATAGTCATAAGGCTCAGCATAGTCGTAACCTGAAAAGCCTGAACACGAATGTCCAGGACGCATCAACGTCGTCAGCTTCAAGAAGCTGGTGAGTATTAAAAACATAACTTTAAATGTAAAACATACCCATTTACAAATTTTCTCTTTTTTTTAAGTTTTGTAAAATCAACGGTTTCACCATAGAAAGAATTCAATTATAAAATAACGGGGAAAGTATTTATAAGTTGTTCATTCATTTAAAATATATGATCGTGTATGAGACAATGCACACTCATCTTACCGACTCTTTTCTCTCGACAAACACAACAACCCACTATCTCACTCCAATATCTTTGAAACACTAAGGTAGCCACACTTTAGCAACGGGGTGCCAGGGAATGTCCAGTTTGCCTCATACTTTGGCCCGGGGTACCAGGGAGTGTCCAATGCCTCACACTTTGAATACCTAAACCGCCATGCAAATATCGGAGGAACCCTCACGCAGTATCCAGACTCGGGTATCAGGGAGTGTCCGTAGGCCACACTTTAGCACTACCATGGGTGCCAGGGAATGTCCAAGTTCGGCATCACACACTTTAACGCTACCATGGGCGTCAGGGAGTGTCCAATTTTGCCACCGTCGCATTACAAAGATACCCTCACCGCAATCTCATCACGTCACACTTTGGTACACAAAAACCAGGGAGTGTCCACCACACAATATCAATCTCAATCTCAATCTCATACTCTTTACCACACTGACCATTACTCTTTTCCACACTGACTGACACCCATATGCATGTACAACTGACCCCATATGTATGTCATGAACCCTAAACATAAAGGAATTCGCTGAATTAAAGAAACAACGTACGTACAGGGATTGATAAATCGCAATACATCGTTTTAATCATCCAAACACAACCAAATAGGATTCTGATTTAATAAATTTCCCAAACAGTACTCAAACAGTATATAAATTTTATCCCAAACAGTCCCTTATCACAAAACCCACAAAATTGGAAACTGTCCAACGTCGTGCGCACGGGCCGCTCGCGCGAGGGGTCGCTCGCGCGACCTGCCCATTTTCTTTTTTCTTTTTTTTTTTATAAAACTTTTCCATTGGCCAAAAAACACAACGCTCGTGCGTGCGGATCGCTCGCGCGAATTGTCGCTCCCGCAGTCCGCTCGCGCGACCCTCGCTCGCGCGATCGTGGCGCGAGATGAAGCAGAGGCTTCATCTTCCTCGTGGAACTGCTCTGTTTCAGAAATCAGGGGGTCTTTTGACCCATTTCCAATTCTGTAAGTTACTAGGCCTTATTATATATGAATCTCTTTGGTTTTTCACAAGGATTATGAATATGTAATCAATTTAACATAACTCAAACCATATCTCTCTAATTTTATGAAAGATTAAAAGATGTTAAAATTTGATTTCCCTTATACTTCCTTATATGAACAAATTAGGCTCTAATATATTGACAGGAGCTTCTATGTATCATAATCTTTCATAATCATCTCTGAAAATAAGTTTTGGTTAAGATTGAAAATTTTCATGTTTTCAAAGTATGAACATCAACGTAATTTAGCCATGGTGATTTTCAAATCAAGCTATATAAACAATCACAAGATATGTATTACATTGGGAGTGAGTTAATAATACTCACTGTGATATAGATTGAAGAAGTAGTTTGAGAAAGATATAAGAATTTAGCAATCCAAATCAAGTTTTGGCTATGGAGGATGAAGCTTCTCTCTCTACAAAAATTCTGAAATTCTCTGTGTATCTCTCTCAATTCTCTCAGTGTAAGTGAAGTGCAGAATGAGAATGTGTGTGTGTGATGAAGGGTGAGGTGTATAAATAAACATATCAAGCATTGAACTTGGAGGCCAAGTCTCTTAACCTTCACTCTACAAAATGGTGTTAATTCCTAAAAAATCAGTTTATGTATATACGTATATAACCTGCTGTATATGAGAGTAGGGGGTAATTAGATGTGTAGGGGTCAAATTGAGTGTGTTTGGGAATTTAAGCTTATGGCACTAGAATGCACATACCCAAAAGCAACAACCAAACAAGGCTCTAAACAATCATTAGTTTCCATAATTGGTAAGTAATGTATAGTCACTTCAAGATTGGTGGAGTATCCCAAATGGTGGGAGGTCATTGTAGCACGGACAGTTTTGAACATAAACTGGTATTTTCGTGGCGCGGTGACCGTCACAAAAATACAGAAAATTTATTTTAATGTAAGAAACGGTTTTCTGGTTTTATAAAAATACAGTTTGAATTAAAAGAAAACCTTTTCACCGTTTTGAAATACCGATTTGAGGTCCAGCACAAGCGTTACTATATTTACAGAAATTGCAGTTTAACCCCCAACATAAATTACAATGTACAACAAATAGGCCGTAAGGTTATAAAACATGACCATTGAAATAAAATGAACACAGATAATACGAATTAAATATGGAAATGTAAATTAGATTTACATGAAATGCAGGTTGTTACAGATATTGGTTTCTCTAAGAGATACCGTGGCCTCAACAAGCAAGGCCAAGGTTGCAAAGTAGGAGCTGTGATAGCCGTGATATCGGTCAATAAAGACCGATGACCACCCATGATGATTCCGAAGTCGCGAGACCGAGAGATAGTAATCATTAGATCAAGTAAGAAAGTGGATGTAATATCGGGCTTAGAAAATGGTTGATGAGGAACCTATGAGACGGTTGAAATGGTCAAGCAAAGGCATCGGTCACAGAGACCGATGGACACTAATAGAATTCCCACAAAGAGTAAGACCGAGACATGTCAACCAACGAGCACCAAGCAGCTCGGAATTGTCAGAAGTCGGTCAAGGAGGGCATATTCACAGGACCTTTTTGACAGTTAAGCTTGGGTGAAGACATGCATAGATTGCACTGAGTTGGAAGAGGCGGTTACATAAAATTGTAACGTGGCAGAAATGGGATCACAAAACAGATCGTGGAAGTTAATCATGGGATAAAGAGTGGGTGTAGTAACTTGTTCATGCCTAGAAATTAGGGGCCATAACCCACTAACCCCACTAACACTAACGGTTACTCAGTCTATAAATAGGGTAGAATGTGCAACGTTTAGGGGGGCTAACACACACGCCACTTCTGCCCTGGCAGACTTTATTTTATTTTCCTCAAGCATTGTTGCCCTTGTCCTTGAGTGATTGCGAGTTGCATCCTCCCGAGAATGATTGTAAACAGCTTTTAAATTTGATCAATGAAGATGATGATGTTCATGGAGGTATTTTAAATTCCAGTGTTTATTTGTTTCTTTTTCAAATTCCATTTTTAATTACTTACTTGCATCAGAGTAGAGAAAAAGCCCTTTGTTGTTAAGCACTTTTAACAATAGTCGTCTTAGAAGTTAGATTAGGTTTTCACAACCCTTTGCGAGTCCAAGTGGACTCTGGCACGCCCAAAGCACATCACCGCTAAATTTTTATTCCAAACAAGATGTCGCGGAACATTCAGGACAGGGAAGTGATTATGAGTATTGGTACTATTTTTCCATCTTTCTTTCTCCATGCTAAGACTATTATGTAACTTTCTATTGGACTAGATTCAATCAAGGTCTTACTATTTATTTAGGATTTGTGAGAATCACAGTAGTGTTTGGTTTGACAAGGAACCAACCAGGTTGAAGAGAGGTATTAGACTGGACACTGACTATTATGTAAGGAATTGACACTCACCAATTATTTGAATTTGTAGAACTAGTTCACTTATGAGCCACATAACTAGTTCATTGCTTTCTCAAACAGCCTTAAAAGATCTTTCTTTTTTTCCCCTTGTACGTATAGTCTTCCTCAAGTAAGAAACAAACTGCAATTTTTATTTTTATTTTACTTTCCCAACTAAAATTATCCAAATGAGAGAAAGGGGTATCACCATATTTTCCTTGTCGTTAATTGTCTAGCATCATCCTTAACTTGTCCCCAAATATATATATATATATTAATTAATTAATTAATTAATTAATTAATGTCCTCACATTTCCCCCCTTCCCCTGACTTTGCTTGGTTTCCTTTAAAGGAAAAAGGAAAAGTAAAAAAGGAAAAAAAGACTAAAAGGTTGAAATAAAAAATTGAAAAAAATTATTTTATCCGAAGAAAAGTTTTGGAAGAGACTCAAAAAATTTAGAATTTTAACTTTTATTTCCTACTCTATTTCTTCTTCTTCCTTTTGTTTTCAGTATTTTTCCTTGATATTTTGCTTTCATTTTTCTTATTAAATCTGTGAACCGAACAAAGTCCTGGTATAAACGTTAATAGTGGTAGAAGTTCAAAAGAAACATATATCATGTGTCAAGTTGGATATTGGAGTTGTCTAAGATACCAAAGGCATTTCAAAAACAACAATAAATTTTGAAATTCCTGTTTGGATTCCTTGTGGCTTTGTACATAGGCGGAAGCAAGTGCCCAATTTAAAGGACATCATCATAGACATAGGAAAATTTGTCAAAATTCATATATGCTTCTTATATCACGTTGGACTGAAATCTGAAGCATCTACTTCATCCAAAACATGATTTTGGCTAAAATTAATCTGAATAGGCGAATGTATACATCTTGGGGTCCAAAAACATGTTGTGAGTGCAGATGTACATCTGAGAAATTTTTGTCCAGCAAGGGCTGTATATTTATGGGCTAATGTTTGCATTTGACAAGGTGAAATTGTGGTCTTGGTTTTAGAGAAATGATTCAAGGTTACATTTTTTATGCCTTGTGTTAGTGTTCAAAAGTGAACAACAGAAATCCAAGAAATAAAATTGAGAGTATTTTTGTTCACCCAAAATTTGTTTACCCATTGCTCACACAAAACCCCATTGGGTGAGCATGTGAGGCTCACCATTTTTTATCTTTTATTGGGCAAAATTGGGTAAATTGGGATAAATAAAAGCTAAAAATAAGTGTGCCCCACATGCTCACCCAATGGGGTGCTTGGGTGAGCAAAAAATGCTCTCAATAAAATTACCATATTGCTTTATTTTCATTGAATAATCATATTGGACTTTTTTCAGAACTCGTAGTGGCATGAGTCTCGCAAACTGCGTTTGTCTTTTTACCTTCTATTTCTCTCTCTATGTTCAAAATATGAAGCATGAACTCCACCTATCCACCACAACTCGGATGTATGGATGATATAGTAACACAAATCAATCAAATTCGTCATTTCGTATTTGTCTCCTATAGGTTTAGGTTAGTATGTCGAACATAAGCACTATATCCAAGTGTATTAATGTGTTACAATAACCCACATGGGATCACAGTTTGTCACGACCCATCCCGCTACGTGCGGAAATAGAACATGTGGCACGCCACCAAGGCCCATCCAATTCCATTAAAGTAAATAGTAGCGGAAAACATAAGTAAAATCCACGAAAATTTGAGTTATAAAAAGTTCAGCGCGTTTGAAAACACTCAAAGAAACATCCTATTTTGAAAACAACAATCCACTCGACTGATCGGGGGTTCAGTCGACTGAAAATGCAAGATACAGAGATCTTGAAAACCTAGCCCATTGTCCAGTCGACTGTGTCAGGACTGGGGCCTCAATTTCTCAGTCGACTGAACCTATTAGTCGACAAAACCAGAAATTTACAATTTTTAAAATACAATCCAGTCGACTGTGGACTTCCACCCAGTCGACTGTTTCTTTTACAGAACCAAAAAAAAAATTCCAACCCAACATCCAGTCGATTGTGTCAAGGACCCAGTCGACTGTATTTCAGTATATTAGGGCAGTGGCTATTTCAAAACAGGGGTCCAGTCGACTGAACACAACCCAATCGACTGTTTCACATCAGTTTACTAAGCACTGAGCAGATTTTCAATCTATGGTTCTCTAAACCAAAATCTAACACATCCACCAATATAGTTCAACGATTTCAAACATAAAAATAAGAGTTTTACTACAGATTACAATACTTACAAATCCTTTCCGAGATTCTAACCAAACACATGGTTTAGCTACTCAAAATCCATTACAACATTTGGAAAAGAAATTAAAAACATATACAAGGGTGCTCATGTCGTCCCCTCGGCCCCACTCTTTGCGTTTCTTCTTTCCTCTCTTCTTATCACTTGCAATGGAGTAAAGCTCCACTACTCAGCTATATGCTGAGTGCACAATTCTAAATGTATGTTTACATGACAATTCATGCTTTAACACATCTGAAACACATCAAAATAGTTTCTAGGGAGAGTGGTACGCTTTCATCCAGTAAATGAAACTGATGCCGTGGAAGACCTTCCTCTTCCACGGACCCCGTGCTCTGGTTGGGCCTTCCTCCATACCATGCACCATGTCCTGGTAGGGCCTTCCTCCATCCTAGACACCACAACAATCGATGTTACAATCCTCAAACTTTGAGGTGTTTGCCCCCTGATGAAATTGCACCAAACCCCCCTTTGACCCAAGTAGACACATAGCATGCTTACATAAACATCTATACATGCTTTTATCGCATTTTCATGTGCATAAATAACGGGCCTAATTAATACATGAATTTCGCCCGGATCCAAAATATCAAGTTCGATATTTAAAATATGTAAATTTCATATAATTCATAGATCTAGAATTCATAGCTCGTGCTAACACTCTATAACTTTGAAGGATTAACTAGAGGGCCAAATAAATGTCGGATCTCCGATTATACGCAATTTCTACAAGTTTTACCTGGTTTTTCCCAAATTTCTAGAAATTAAATTTTTGAATAAAGTTGCCAAACGTGGCCTAAGATATATCAAAATAAAGCTCTTACCTCGAGGAGTTCAAATATGAAATCTAGTAGAAAACTGACGGACGAATGGTCGTCGATTTGCGTCATGAAGCTCAGGGGAAATAATCTTCTCTCTCTCTCTCTAAGATATTATTTTTAGAAAGTTTTGACAAAAGATCTTATGTTTTTTTTTATTTATAGGCACGACTTTCGAAAATTATGTTTACTTCTCCACGAGTTCTCAAAACTTCTAATCATCTCCCGAAACGTCCTAAATGTCCATTTTATCACTTCACGAGTGAAAACTAAAAGTTATAAATTTTTCGTCAAAGTTCCGTTTGGGTCCAAAAATCATGTTCTGAAAACCTATTTCTGTGGAATCTCTATAAAACCTACTTTTTATGCAACATATCACCTACGATCTCAATATAACCATCAAAATGGTCTAAACAAGATCGAAACTATCAAAAATTTACTCTACACAGGTAAAATCACTATTCATAAATTACCAGATAATTCAAATAACATTTATAAGCACATAAATGTCATTTAATTATGCCAATGCATCTTGACTCGTCAATTACCGTGTCCTCAATTGATACCTCACTGTTGGCCCACATCAACTCATCTCAATTATCAATCAACATTAATAATTTCACATGATTCCACATATGCTTATTAAAATGAATGCATTAACGGGACGGGTGTGACACAGTTGCATCCAATAACTTTGTTGAAATGCAATTTATTTCTTGGCATTCTACTTTAACAAAGTTCTTTAGCAGTACTTGCCTTGTTCTGCTTTGTCATTGGTCCAAATGTGCAATATTTATCTACGAGGAGTCGTGGACCATACCCAATGTCGGAGTGTTAGTCTTTACATTTCAGGGGCTCTAAGCGAACTTCGAAAAAGATGGCTCTTTTCGTAGATTTTTTTATTTGACATGTACCAACATAAATTTAGAGTAAATTGCACTTTTCACCTCCAGAGTTTGGGAGTTTTGGCAATTTAAACCCTAAAGTTTTGATTATTATAATTCGGTCCTTCATATTTGGATAAGTTACAATTTAGTCCCTCAAAGTCTTTTTGTGATGAATATTTACTTTTAGAGAAAAATTATTATTGGACCAATTTGACATCATTATGAAACTTTAAAGACCTACTTTCCAGAATTTAAAGTTTAGGGTCTAAAGTATCCAAACTCCCAAACTTAAAGGGCGAGAAGTGCAATTTACCCTAAGATTTATTTGTATAACAAAAGTACATAATTGACATACATGAGCTATATATTGTCACACCCGTCCCTAAAAATCTAATTATTTTAAATGCATAAATGAATTATGAGAATTATTAATGTTGTTTTAATAATTGTGAAAGTGGTTGACCATGGGTCAACGGAAGGTGTCAATTGAGGACACGGTAATAAAATAATCGTTAGGAATTGGAATGATTAAATGACATTTATGTGATTTAAATATTATTTCACTTTATCTGGTATTTGTGAATAGTAAATATACCTATGTAGTAGGTTTATTGATTGTTTTGATCTCGTTTAAGATCATTTTGGATGTTGTAGTATTAACATAAATGACATGTTTCATAAAATGTATGTTACCTAGAAATTTCACGGAAATAGTTTTCGAAACGTAATTACGGAAACAAACGGAACTTAGACGAAAACTTTTATGATTTAGAGATTTTTACTCATGAAGCAATAACTTAGACGTTTAATATGTTTTGGGGAATAATTGAAAGTTTAGAGAACTCGCGGGGAGTTAAACGCAATTTTGAGATATTTTGCCAATAAATAGAAGTGATGTGAGCAATATTCATTCAAAACATTTCACCCTAACCTAATTTGAGAAAAAGTGAGAGCAAAGGAGATTTCGTTGGCTTCAGGGTTCACGACGCCAAACGACGAACTTCCGTTTGTCAGATTTCATCCAATTTATATTTTGGATTCCTCGAGGTAAGAACTATGTTTGACGTGATTTAGGCCTTCTTTGGCAAACATTTTTCCGAAAACCTAACTTTGTGTTTTTCTTGAAAACCCGTAAAACTCGTAGATTTCGCTTGTAATAGGATATTCGGCTTATTAAAAAAATTAGGAGCATTGCTAATTGTATGAATTTCTAACCTATGTCATAGGAATTTCTATGTTTTAAATATCAAGTATGAATGTATGATATTGTTGATCAGGGCAAAACTCATGTGTTAGTTTAGGCCGTTAATTATACCCGTGAATTATTGAAAAAAAAAAAAACATGTCTATATGTTTTCGTGAGCATGCTATGCATTTATGTGAGTCAAAGGTGAGTTTTATACAATTTCATTCCGAGATAAGCTTCTTGATATTTGGGAATTTTAGCAGCGACGGTTACTGCGCATGGTTTTAAGGCTTGGACTTGCTAGGGCACTTGGATGCAATGGTTTCAGGCTTGGACTTGCCAGGGGCACTTGGATGCAATGGTTTTAGGCTTGGACTTGCCATTGGCATCGCGGTTTAAGGTTTAGACTTGCCGGTACTGGATGAATGTGTATTTCTCTCCCTAGAGACTAATTGATGCGTTTTGATGATTTAAAGCATGAATTGCCATATATGCATCTGTTAGAATTGTACACTTAGCATATAGCTGAGCAGTGGATCTTTACTCCATTGCAAGTGAGAAGAAAAAATGGAAAGAAGAAATGCAAGGAGTGAGGCCATGGGAGCACCCAAGTATAATCTCTCCCGTACATAGTTTTGTAGTTCATCCTTATGTTGTAAACGAATAGTAAGGAAAGACTATTTTTTTGAAATCTCAGAACACTTGTAGTATTAGAATGGCTGTAATATGATGTAAATAATCTTTTAGTTGTGCACAAATCATATCCGAACCTAAATGTTGAAATCAGATTCTCGTGTTTTATGTAATAATTGGGAGTCCTGTGAGTTTTTATCCAAATGAGTCCCTACAAGAACCATTAATATTTTTCCACGCTTAAACAAGTTGTTACACATGTTTAGACACCTTTGGTAAAGTTTCATTGAGTTTGAATATCGTGCGTCATTTCGTTGCACTTTCGAAATGTCAAAAACAGGGAAAATTATGCAGTAACAGCAGATCCGATCGACCGACCAATCGACTGGATTTGTCTGTACATGAAATCAAGTTTCTGTTCTTCTCAAACCAGTCGACTGGAGTTGCCTTTACAGTCGACTAGATGCATTTTCAAAACTGGACTTTATGGAAGTTCAAGTATAGTCGACCGAATGAGTACCAATCAACCGGGTTTGACACCACCTTTAGCAAATGTAGTTGACCGAACATGGGTCAGTCGATTGGATTAGATCTCAAAGAATTCATGCTCTCTGCAATTTCCAAAGCAGTCAACTCGGTTCCCGATCAGTCGACTAGATTTTTGTTTTCAAAATGGATTGCGTTTGTAAGTGTTTTAAATAGGAAAACTTTTTATAATTCTAAATTTTATGATTTTATTGAATCTCTAGGAGTATTGTGTGTGCCTCGGTGGCGTGCCACGTGTCCTGTTCTGCCCATGGCTGGATGGGTTGTGACAAATATATAGTAGACTATTATTTTAAGTGGGGCCCTATTATGATATGGGCCAAAACTAGGGGTGTGTTTCGTCAAGAACGGATTGAAATGCCCTCTTTCGAAAAAAATTCTGCAAATTTAAAAAATTAAATAGGTGTTTCGAATTCTGTTCCGGTTTTTTCAGAATTTCATTTTCCTTCCCGATTTCGGAATTTCGAAAATTTTCGGAATCGGAATTCTTCGGAAAATTTTAGAATTTTTTCAGAATTTTCAAAATTGGAATTGGAAATTTTCATAATTTTTTGAATTTTTAGAATATAAATACTATTGAAAGGGTAAGTCATGCTTTTAAAGAGAGTCCCCCACTCTCTCATTTCTCTTCTTAATGTAGGACAAACAAGTCCACATTCTTCCAAATTTTCAGAAAATATTCAGATTTTTTACAAAATATTTTCGGAACATTTTCGGAATTCTCAAAACAATTCTGATTCCAATCCGATTTTTTTTTTCGGAATTCAAATTTTTTTTTTTGCAAAATCGAAATTTTTTGGATCGGAATCGGAATTTCCATTCCAAATGGCACCCCTAGCCAAAACGATTGCTTGGGTGACTTATGCTAAGAATTGATCCTAAACATACCTACACCAATGTTACTAATAAAGAACTTTCCTAAAGTCTTTTACTTTCTCACCAACCCTAAAACCCTTTTCATGTGGGAGAACCACTTCCACCTAGGGGTGTTCATCGGTCGGTTCGGTCGGTTTTTTCATGTTTAAAAATCGACCGAATGGCTCAGTTCGGTCGGGTTTTTAGGGTGTTTCGGTCGGTTCGATTCTCTTCTATGCCTATACTTTTGAAAACTGACCGAATAAGCCCAGTTTAGTCGATCGATTTCAGGGATCAATTTTTTTTTTTTTTTTGTATAGCCCTACTTCCACCACTATTCCCAACAGCCAAACTAAGTCCGCATTGCAATCCCTCCATTTTTTGTAGGGGTGCAACTCGGCCAGGACCCAAAGGGTTTTGGCTCTGCTCAGGCTTGAGTCCTAATTCAAGAAGTTTGCTCAAGCCCGACATAAACCCGAACTTTTCAACCCGAGCCTGGTTTGTGATTTAATTAGTATTAAAACTTAAGCCCGAGCCCGAATTGCAAATTTTTTTTTGGTGCAAACCAATTTTTAGTATGTAAACAACAATATGTAGAGTATCAAATCTTTTTTTTATTTAGAAAAAAAAACATTCATCTATTAATTTAATGCTTGAATAATATCTAATAGTATGTTCTTGTCACTGAAAAACAGTACTAATCTAATATAAAAAAATAATACATAAATAGAATTCGGGCTCAGGCTCGGGTTCCACGGGTTAGGAAAATTCTACCCAAGCCCAGGCCGAATTGAATTCGGACTTGCATTTTTCTGCCCAAACCAGCCCATGGTGAAAGTACCGTGGGCCCAAGACCGATAATTTTCAAGCGAGTTGCATCCCTAATTTTTAGTCAATAACCCAAAATAAACAAAAGTTTGCCATTTTTCAAAGAGTAATGATATGCATCCCAATTTTTCTTCCAAAAGTGCTTCCCAAATGATGTGTCAGTGGGGCCAGGTCTAATACAGTGGGATAAGTTGAATTTTAATTGGAAGTTATTTACCTAACCCCACTGTCACATCATTTAGGAAGAACCTTTAGGATGAAAATTTAGGAAGTATAGTATTACTCTTTTTCAAACCTTCCAAGTGGGGGGCCACTAACAATAATGGTCTGGACCTTGCCCCAAAGCTCAGTACTCATCTGTTACTACTACATTCAAACCTATATTAACCTAACCATATACAGGAACCATTTGTTTTATTACTGCAATTATATTGAAAGAGAAGAAAAAGGATATGGCCAAAAGGCGTCTAACGTTACTTTTGATGAATAACAAGTATTTGTATTTGACTCACATCTTGTTGGAACATTTAGATAGAATTGGAATAGAATTAATGGATCAGTGCCTCTTTAACAAATCTTGGGTCGAGTCGTGGACCATATCGCTCTCTTTAAGACGTTTCGCGGCTCTGCCCAATTTGTGCAAGCATTTCGTACTTGCCACTGTAATAACCTGCATTTTCATTCATTTGCATTGTCACATTTAATATTCATTGTCCACTTTTATTTTAGTTACAATTCTTATGTGTAGAATTTATTTCTTGCTTGATTTCATATTTGAAATTCATGTTGGGGTTAAAACTGCAATTATATAAAATTTAGCAATGCTTGTGTTGAATTGCAAAGCTGTATTTCAAAACGGTGAAAATAATTTCTTTTGACTCAAACGGTATTTTTATAAAACCAGAAAAGTATTTCTTTCGTTAAAATGAATTTTCTGTATTTTTGGGGTGACCACCGCGCCACGAAAATACCAGTTTATGTTTTAATCTGTGTCTCTACCGCGTCTTGGGCGTGGGAGCACGTGAGCTCAACCACACCGGGTGGAACCCACTTGTTTCTTGGAGCCCAAAACAAACTCAGTGTATATATATGTGTGTTTTACTCTCACAGTCTCCAAATTCCTCTCTATGGATTCAATTTCTCTCTTTGATCTCTTTCAAGACCAATACACTCCCACATAGATTTCAATATATCTATATATACATACTCACAAATACACACAAACATAGATACATATTTATATGTACATCAAGATCAAGAGAAAGCTTCATCCCCAAAAGCTTGAAATTTCAATTGGATTTTTATTTGGGTTTCTTTCTCAACCAATTTCTTCTACCTTCGATCTGTGAGTATTTTTAAACTCACTCCAAATGTAATTTCATGCCTAATTACTAGCTGCCTATATGTGTTAATGAACCACCATTGTTAATTCCTCCATGGGAACTTGATTTTGAAAATCATAATTTTTCAAAGTTAACCAAAATCCGTTTTTAAAATGAAATATGATAGATTACATATCATATATGCCATGTTTGAAATATTTGGACCCAATTTGGTCATATGGGTAAGTATACTAGAATCTAAGTTTTGTTAACTTTTAGTTTTTCATAAAATTCAAGAGTTATAGATTGATTCATGTAAAATTGATAATAGATTATTAATCCTCGTCAAAAACCAGAGAGATCCATATATTACTTGTCATATTTAATTCGGAATTGCAAAATGAGTCAAAATAGACCCTTAAACTGAAAACAGGGGAAAACCAGCGAGGAAGACGAAGCCTCTGCTTCATCTCCCGCGCGCGAGCGGTCCACGCGAGCGACCCCTCGCGCGAGCGGCCCGCGCGCGCGAGGTTTGTATACTCAGGCAGATAGAAAAGTTTTGATAAAAGAAAAATGAAAATTAGGTAGATCACGCGAGCGGACCGCACGAGCGACCCGCTCGAGTGATCCGCGCGCGCGATCCTTGCGTCCCCAGGCAGACAGAAGATCGTCCTCTCAATGAAGGAGTTCGACATGATCCTAGGGATGGATTGGCTCTCTCAAAATCAAGCGAAGTTGGATTGTGCGAGGAAGAGAATTACATTCTCCGACAATGAGAATCAATCATTCGATTTTCAATGTAATCCTTTAGGAGATATGTTCCTCACAAGATGTTTAGCCAACATCGAAGTTGTCAGTACAGAGGTGACAGCGTCATATACCTGTAGTCAAGGACTTCGAAGATGTATTTCAAGACATTTCTAGTTTGCCACCCGAGAGAAGTTAGAGTTCTGTATTGAGCTTATACTGGGTACCGTACCGATCACCAAGGTTCCCTACAGAATGGCCCCCGCCGAACTATCAGAGTTGAAGGAACAAGTTCAAGAGCTCGAGAACCTAGGTTTTGTATGTCCAAGTACATCGCCTTGGGGAGCACCAGTGTTATTTGTGAAGAAGAAGGATGGGACGCTCAGGCTGTGTATCGACTATCGAGAATTGAACCGTGTGACTATCAAGAATAAGTATCCCTTGCCTCGGATCGATGATTTGTTTGATCAACTATAAGGAGCTACGACATTTTCCAAGATAGACCTAAGGCCGGGATATCATCAGTTGAGGGTACGGAAGGAAGACATACCTAAGACTGCTTTCAGAACCCGATATGGTCATTATGAATTTTTGGTGATGCCGTTTGGAATGAAGAATGCCTTGACAGTGTTTATAGATCTGATGAACAGAGTGTTCAAGCCTTATTTAGATCAGTTTGTCATCGTCTTCATTGATGATATTTTGATCTATTCTAAGTCGACAGAAGAACACGAGCAACACCTACGGATTGCGATGCAGACGCTTAAGGACCACCACTTGTATGCCAAGTTCAGTAAGTGTGAATTCTGGTTACAAGAAGTGAAGTTTTTGGGACTCAAGGTGTCATCTCAAGGAATTTCTGTGGATTCGTCCAAGACCGATGATGTGTCAAACTGGGTTAGGCCGAGCAACCCTACAGAAGGTTGGAGTTTTCTTGGACTCGCAGGCTATTACAGAAGATTTGTTGAGGGATTCTCTAAAATAGCTGCACCTTTGACTGGGTTGACGAAGAAGAATTTGAAGTTTGACTGGACAGAGAAGCATGAGCGGGCCTTTCTAGAGTTGAAAGAGAGACTCACTACTGTATCGGTACTAGCTATACCCAAGCCTGATGAGAAGTTCACTATCTTTAGTGACGCGTCATATCAAGGACTAGGGTGTGTACTTATGCAAGAGGGCAGAGTTATCGCCTATGGATCCAGACAACTGAAGCGAATGAGTTGAACTATCCCATTCATGATTTGGAGTTGGCTGCAGTAGTATTCGCACTCAAGATTTGGAGACACTATCTCTACGGTGAGAAGTTTGATTTATTCTCTGACCACAAGAACCTGAAATATTTGTTCACACAGAAAGATTTGAACATGAGACAACGCAGATGGATGGAGCTGATCAAAGATTACGACTTCACGTTAGAATACCACCCTGGTAAGGCTAATGTAGTCGCCGATGCTCTGAGTCGACAGACTCGGGAGACGATCGCCTCATTAATGGTTAGAGAATGGCGAGCATTGGAGACACTGGCGGAATTCGACATACAGAGTGCTGAGGAAAGAGAAGGACAACTTTTTGGATGTCTTATCCTACAGCATGTTCTGATCGACCGCATTATTAAAGCATAGAAAGAAGATGAGAAGTTTCAAACATGGGTTGTAAAGATGTCCGAGAAAGATCCGACAGAATGGAAAGTGGGAAAGGACAGAGGGTATCGATGTACATATAGAGATCGATTATGTATGCCAGATTGTGATGAAGGGCTAAGAAAGGATATTCTAGAAGAAGCACATAAGTCAAGATATACAGTTCACTCGGGAGGAACGAAAATGTACAAGGATTTGAAGAGAAATTTCTGGTGGGAGGGTATGAAGAAGGATGTAGCCGAATTTGTATCCAAGTGTTTGATGTGCCAACAAGTCAAAGCTGAACATCAGAGACCCTCGGGATTGTTGCAACCGCTACCTATTCCTGGTTGGAAGTGGGAGCACATTACGATGGATTTTGTAGTAGGATTGCCTCGATCGCAGCAGAATCATGACACCATTTGGGTAATTGTGGATCGATTGACGAAATCAGCATATTTCATTGCTTATAGTATGACTTACCCGGTAGAGAAGATGAGCCGGATGTACATACAACAAGTTGTGCGACTTCACGGTGCACCTGTATCAATTGTGTCAGACCGTAACGCGCGTTTTACTTCTGTATCACGGAACCTTGCTCAAGATGAGTACTATTTTTTACCCTCAAACAGATGGACAAACTGAGCGTGTTAATCAGATCATGGAGGATATGCTTAGGGCTTGTGTGATCAATTTTAAAGAATCTTGGGAGACACACTTGCCGTTGGTTGAATTTGCCTATAACAATAGTTATCACACGATTATCGGGATGGCTCCGTTCAAACCATTGTACGGACGACCATGTCGTTCTCTGTTGTGTTGGGCAGAAGTTGGAGACACTGAGTTGTTGGGACCGGATTTAGTTAGAGAAACCAACGAGAAGATTTCCTTGGTCAAGGAAAGAATGAGAACCGCTCAAAGTCGGTATAAGAGTTATGCCGATCGACGTCGAAAAGATTTGGAATTCAATGTTGGGGATCACGTACTTCTTAAGGTTTCCCCGACTCGAAGAGTGGTATGTTTTGGTCTCAAGAGAGGGAAACTAGCTCCGAGATTCATCGGACCGTTCGAGATTTTGGATCGTGTTGGGAAAGTGGCATATCGACTTGCTCTACCACCGAAGATGTCTAGGATTCACAATGTGTTTCACGTGAGTACGTTGAGAAAGTACATACGAGATCCTTCACATGTGGTTAGTTATGATGATATTGAGACGAGTCATAACGTTTCTTACAAGGAGAGGCCAGTGAAAATTCTAGATCAAAGTATCAAGAAGCTGAGGAATAAGGATATTCCGTTGGTGAAGGTTCAGTGGAATCACATGACGAGAATGAAGCCTCGTGGGAAGTTGAAGCTGACATGAGGAAGAAGTACCCGGAGTTGTTTCAGGACTAACTAGTCTTGATTTCGGGGACGAAATCCTGTTTAAGGGAGGAAGGGTGTAATAACCTGCATTTTCATTCATTTGCATTGTCACATTTAATATTCATTGTCCACTTTTATTTTAGTTACAATTCTTATGTGTAGAATTTATTTCTTGCCTGATTTCATATTTGAAATTCATGTTGAGGTTAAAACTGCAATTTTATAAAATTTAGCAATGCTTGTGTTGAATTGCAAAGCTGTATTTCAAAACAGTGAAAATAATTTCTTTTGACTCAAACAGTATTTTTATAAAACCAGAAAAGTATTTCTTTCGTTAAAATGAATTTTCTGTATTTTTGGGGTGACCACCGCGCCACGAAAATACTAGTTTATGTTTTAATCTGCGTCTCTACCGCGTCTTGGGCGTGGGAGCACGTGAGCTCAACCACACCGGGTGGAACTGTCACGCCCCGAATCCACACATGTGAACCCAAGACACGTGGCACGCCACCAAGGCCTTCAAACAACAAGTTACAAGTGAAAAGGAGGAAAAACACGCTCAAATCAACCTTTGAGTTAGACAAAACAAGCCCAAGGGCAAAATGGTCATTAATTAGGTATAGCAATTTTATACCAAAAGATAGGTTTTTGAGTCCCGATTCCAACGCAAAAAACGGCGCGCGAAACCGAGTTTTCTAAAGAAAGTTATGTCCGTTTCCGTAAAGGTCAACAGTGCTTGAGCGGATCAATCCGCTCAAAAGCCGGATCGATCCATTTAAGGATTTTGGTATCAGAATGCCCCCGAAAAAGGCCGGATCGATCCCCTCTTCAACCCGGATCGATCCGGGCTCAGCAGAGGTCATTTTTACTGTCAAAAACCCTGCTAAACATGCCCAAATCAATACCAAACCAAATCAAACTTCTTGGAAACTTACAAAAACATTTCAAAATCATTTCTAAACCATTTCAAAACATTCCCAAGAGACTCTAACATGTTCATATACAATAAACAAGATATGAAATGCAATCTCTCCCACATACTCCTCAAATCTCTCCCAAATCTCTTCCAAATACTCCCAATGCTACTATGATCAACCAAAACATGTTTTTAAACAAAATTTTCATTCAAGCATGCTCAAAACTACATTATCAAGGCATGGAAGATACCAACAACATTCTAAGCTTCAATTACCAAATTTACACAAGTTTTGGAACGATTAAACCAAAACTAACATATCTCTCCAAGTTTTAACATAAACTCAAGTTAACTATTACAACCACAAGTTTTTCACCAAAACTATAAGTTTAGCTCAAAAACAACTATATACATGATACTACAACATTTACAAGCTTCCTCGACACCACGAACCCCAAGCTCATCTTCCCGGATTCTCGCCGTCATGCTCACCTACAATGGTTATTTAATAACCACTACAATATATAAGCTATATGCTTAGTGAGAGATATCAATCAAGCACACGGATGACATATCATGTTTATATTCAACTCAACAAGTAAATTGATCTCCAGATAAGCAAGTATTTCATCCACCACTACCCGCAAGTCCGCGACTCCCCCAATAGTCCACGGCACAAGCCAATGACCCACGCCACACACGTGCGGTCTAATGCCGTTGTCGGCAACAAGTGGTCGTCACCACGGAACCATCTCATGGTGGATTCATACAAGCTTTCCTTTGACCCACATAGACAACTAAACATGCTCACATAAACATATCACCATGCTTTTCATATAATTATAGCTAAACATGGATAATTAGCTAAATAGGCATGTAATTTACACCCACATGAACACAAACACAAATTTCATCCAAACACAAGATTGAAACCACTCACCTCTTAGTAATTCGTTCCTAGTTGTGAAATTGAAGCCCAAATCTACTCCGGGTTAAAATCCTACATGAATTCGACCAACTACGGATTACCGCTCCGAATTGGGTCTCAAAAATTACGACGATTATACTCAATAAAATCAGTACCAAAACGTAGAACTCACCTCTACGAGTCCAAATCCGGTCTCGGAATTGAAATTGGTAGTCGAACGCGCCGTCAATCGTTGCCGAGAAGCTCCGACGAAACCCTCGTCTCTTTTCTTTCTCTAACCGACTGAATTTGGAAGAATGAGATATGAATCTCTTCTTCAATTCCCAGCACAAGTATATCAACTAATGTTTCCATTATGAAACCCACCAAATTTCTGATTATTTGCAATTACACCCCCGATTAGTTTTATAACAACTTATTTAGTCCTCCAAATTTAAGTGGGTATTTGTCTATGTCTCGCGTGGGTCCCATAAGTGGTCCCACATAATTTTATGAAGTTTCTAATTAGCCTACTAATTATGTAACGTGTTCATTTCGTCCTCACCAAGGTATGCTAAATGACCACATAATTGGTCCCTAACAATAATCAATATATTCTAAACAACATGTAAATATTTCACATATGCCTTAATAAACATCTAAGCACATAAGGGTGATTCCACAACTTTGTCCCATCACAATGGAACTTTCTCAAATCATGTCTCAATTTGGGACTGCCACATTGGCCAACATTGGGTTCCCAATCTGGACACCCATAATCAACTAGTGAGTTAAAACTCACTTAAACATGTGTTAATAAATACCAATTAATTATGCTAATGCATACCAAATCATAATTAACAATTAATCGCGGGAGCGGGTGTTACATCTCTCCCCTCCTTAAAAGAAGTTTGTCCCCAAACTTAAAGTACCTCAAGTTTCGAATAGGAATGGATACTTCTCACGCATCTCCTCTTCCCGTTCCCACGTAGCCTCTTCCACGGAGTGATTCCGCCACAAAACCATAACTAATGGGATAGACTTGGTTCTCAAAACTTGAACTTTTGCATCAAGAATTCTCACTGGATGTTCTATGTAAGTCAAGTCTTCTCTAATTTCCAACGGTTCTGGCGTAATGATATGACGTGCATCTGACACACAACGTCGCAACATTGATACATGAAACACATTATGAACATTTTCCATTTCTTGTGGTAGCTCTAACCGGTATGCTACTGGTCCGACTCTACCAATGATTTCAAACGGTCCAACGTACCTCGGATTCAGTTTTCCACGTTTTCCAAACCTCACAATCCCTTTGGTCGGTGACACCTTTAGGAACACATAATCACCAACTTCAAACTCTATTAGTCTCCTTTTCAAATCCGCATAGCTTTTGTAACGACTTTGAGCTGTTTGCAATCGTTGTTGTATCACCTTAACTTTCTCTGTGGTCTGCTGAACTATCTCGGGTCCCAATAGTTTCCGTTCTCCTACCTCAGCCCAACAAATCGGCGAACGACATCTACGCCCATATAAAGCCTCAAAAGGTGCCATCCCAATACTGGATTGAAAACTATTATTATAAGTAAATTCAGCCAACGACAAATGTTGTTCCCAATCACCTTTGAAATCAAGAACACACAATCTAAGCATATCTTCCAATATCTGAATTACCCGCTCTGACTGTCCATCAGTCTGCGGATGGAAAGCTGTGCTAAAATTCAACTTTGTGCCCATAGCCTCTTGTAAACCCCTCCAAAATCTTAATGTAAATCTACTATCTCTATCAGAGATAATAGACACTGGAACTCCATGAAGCCTTATAATTTCCTGAACATATAACTCTGCCAACTTCATCGGATCATTCGTCTTAATTGCGAGAAAATGCGCAGACTTGGTTAATCGGTCAACAATTACCCAAATACTATCATTTGATCTTCTGGATTTTGGTAAACCTGCTACAAAATCCATCGTGATGTTCTCCCATTTCCATTCTGGTACTGGCAATGGTTGCAATAATCCCGCTGATCTTTGATGTTCTGCTTTTATCCGTTGACACACCATACACTTTGCTACGTGTTCAGCTATTTCTCGCTTCATTCCAAACCACCAATAGTTCTCTCGTAGATCACGATACATTTTAGTACTTCCCGGATGAATGGAATATTTGGTGTTGTGCGCCTCTTCTAGAATCGTCAATTTAATCCCATTAACATCGGGTACACAAATTCGATTTCTATATTTCAATACACCATCCACGTAAGTGAAATCCGGTTGCTTACCCTCAGGTATTCCGTCACAAATTTTCCTCAAGTTTGGGTCTTGAAGATGTTTCATTCTAATCTCATCCACAAGTGTTGGTTGTGCTATAATAGCTGCCATCAATGCTCCCTCAGTTCTTGGAATTACCTCCAGTTTTAATAGCTCCATTTCACGAATCAGCTTCTCTTGGGAAGTCAAAACATAAGCTAAATTACCGGTTGCCTTTCGACTCAATGCATCGGCCACCACGTTAGCCTTCCCTGGGTGATATTGGATCGATAAATCGTAATCTTTCATTAACTCCAACCACCGTCTCTGCCTCATATTCAAGTCTCTCTGAGTGAATATATACTTCAAGCTTTTGTGATCCGTGTAAATTTCACATCGTTCCCCGTATAGGTAATATCTCCAAATCTTCAAGGCAAAGATTACCGCTGCCAATTCTAAGTCGTGTGTTGGGTAATTGGTTTCATGTGGTCTTAGTTGTCGTGAAGCATATGCAATTACTTTGCCATTCTGCATTAGGACACATCCTAGACCTCGATGCGAAGCATCGCTGAAGATAACAAACCCCTCAGTCCCCGACAGAATCGTCAATATCGGTGCTGTTATAAGTCTAGTCTTCAATTCCTTGAAACTTTTCTCACATTCAGAACTCCAAACAAAAGGAACATCTTTTTGTGAGAAAAACAGGTTTAAAATTAAATCTAAACGCGCAGCGGAAAACAAAGTTCAAAACTTTTATTGGTAGCCTTGGATTTACTACTTATTAACTCTATAGATGCGCATAACAAGATGGAGAAGATTCTATACCTTAGGTCTTGAACCCAATTCTGATTTTTGTCCTTCTCCTTGTGTGTGCAGCAGCAACCTCTAGAAAATCTTCACCCTTATGTCTCCTCGAATGCTCCCAGAGTGGCTAGGGTTGGTGGGAACCCTAATAGTGAGAATAGGGAAGGTTTGGGAACTCTAAACAGGTTCTGCAGCAACTGGTACGTTAAAAACGATGAACTCCGATTTCTGGACGAAGCTGCCCTATTTATAGATTCCCAGAACCGACCTTACTTTCAATCGATCGAAGTGACTTCGATCGATCGAACTGTCGATCGATCGAACCTTGTTCGATCGATCGAACCTGTCTAGACTTCAATCGATCGAAACAACTTCGATCTATCGAACCAGTCTTGACAACATTCTCATTTGCCTTTCCAAGCATTCTGGCGGAGCTAAGAGTGGGACCTCCTAGGTTCTTAATTACTGGCTCCGATTAATTATTATTCCATCTAGTCAGTACTCTTGACTAAGGAATCAATAATTAATCAATTATCATTAATGCCACTATAAAATGATAATTGCACTCCAGTGCATAAGAACATAATCACACATACATAAGTGATTGCTAGACTTGTATAATATGATACGGATGTCCCTCTACCAGGCAGTATTCGTATCTATCATTGGGATGTATGTCTTAAGATACTGTCGACCCAATAGATAGTACATCTTATATTCCTCAAGTATCATTCACTACGCTTGGATTACTAAACATGTCAACAACAACACTTTGTTGACAAGGCTGGCCAGCTCTCAGTAATCACTCCTAGTGACATTCTCGAGGGAATACTTACTCTTCGTTTTATTGAAGAGGGTAGAATTCCATCTTGACAATATATGTTCCCAACGTTGCATACTTGATTTACCCAAGATACCCAGGTGTTGATCTTGCAAGACCTCACTGATTGGTAAGTCAAAGCAACCAAGCATACAACTTGCGTCCATAACTGTCTCAGGATTAAGGACATGTATCCCTATACAAGTTTTGAGTTCCTATTGACGGTGACAGCGTTTAGGTGTCAATAGGTTTAACTCAGGTCCATCAATGCACCGAGTGCACTAGCATATTAACCAAGAGTCAAAGACTCTTATGAATGAGATTCATCATTCTACCCCGTAGACGTTAATCATGCTACAGTGTATACCTGATAAGTTATCCAGACTTATCATCCACTGTGACTTATTTGAAACAACAAGGATTTGTGATTCATATCTCACATGTGTAATCACATACACAAATGAACCACATACAATGTTGTTTAAGGATTCCAGTCTAATATTCATCTCATGAACTAACATGCATAAATGCATTATGATATTCCATTGTCCAACTAACTGGTTTGAGGGCATATTCCCAACACTTTTCTCATTAGTTGAGTCATAGGCATCGCAATTCTTGAGAAGTTTTCTACAAACCTTCGGTAATACCCGGCCAAACCCAAGAAACTTCGAACTTCTGACACATTTTTCGGTGGATTCCAATTGGCTACTGCTTCAATTTTCTGTGGATCCACTGAAACACCTGCTTTAGAAATCACATGCCCCAAAAATGCTATCTCCGTAAGCCAAAACTCACATTTCTTCAATTTACCAAATAATTTTTTCTCGCGAAGCCGTTGCAACACCAATCGTAAATGCTTCTCGTGATCTTCAACACTTTTAGAGTAGACTAAAATATCATCAATGAAGACAATTACAAATTCATCTAAGTATTCCTTGAATACCCGGTTCATCAAATCCATAAAAGCTGCAGGCGCATTAGTAACTCCGAATGGCATAACCATAAACTCATAATGTCCATATCGAGTCCTGAACGCTGTCTTCTCCACATCCTCCTCTTTAACTTTTAGTTGATGATAGCCCGATCTCAAGTCGATCTTTGAGAACACTTTAGCTCCTTGAAGTTGATCGAACAAATCATCAATCCTCGGCAATGGATATTTGTTTTTAATGGTCAACTTGTTCAGTTCCCGATAATCAATACACATTCGCATGGTTCTGTCCTTCTTCTTGACAAATAAAACCGGTGCTCCCCACGGAGAAACACTAGGTCGAATGAATCCCTTGTCAAGTAACTCTTGTAACTGGTTCTTTAGCTCTTTCAGTTCCACGGGTGCCATTCTGTACGGTGTCTTTGATACCGGTTGTGATCCAGGGGATACCTCAATAGTAAACTCAATCTCCCGCTCAATTAGCATGTTTGGTAGATCCTCAGGAAATACATCCGGAAACTCTCGTACTATCGAAATATCTTCTATTCTAGTCCCCGTGACACGTGTATCAATTATACTACATAGGAATCCCTGACAACCCTTTTTCAACAATTTCCCAGCCTGAATTACTGATATCATATATGGTGGTGCTGCTACACCAACCCCTTGGAAGGTAAACTCTTTTTGCCCTGGTAATTGAAAATTAACCCTTTTCTGTTCATAATTTATTGTAGCCTGATTTGTAGACAACCAATCCATTCCCAAGATTACGTCAAAGTAGTTGATGGTTAACGGAATTAAGTCAACAGTCAATACCCTGTCACCTACTCTGACTTCACATGCTTTGAACACTGAAGAGGTCACTAACGGTTTACTTAGAGGTAATGATACGGATAGATCATACCCTAAGGGTTCTGACATGCTCTGTAAATGTTTGACAAATTCATGTGAAACAAACGAATGCGTTGACCCTGAATCTATCAAAATTCGTGCTGGATGTGAACAGATATAAAGTATACCTGACACTACGGAGTCTGTAGCTGACATGTTCCCTGGTACGAGTTGAAAAGACTTCCCTTGACTCTGTTCCACGCCTTTTCCTTTATCAGTGGGCGGTCCCGACCTTGCTCCGCTGGACGCCATAGAGCTTGCCCCTTGTTGTCGCTTCTTTGGACAATCCTTAGAAAAATGTCCCGGCTGCCCACAATCAAAGCATTTGCCCCTCATATCCGGAATTGAACTCACAGAGCTAGGCGGTCGTGTTCTGGGTTGCGGACAATTCTTGGATATGTGCCCCACTTGCTTACAAATGTTGCACGTGCTTAGCAAATAACAAACTCCCCCATGTCGGCGATTACATGTAGGACACAACGGTCGAACTCCCTCAGTAAATGAACTTCCACCTTGTGGATACCGGGCTTCGGACCACTCCTCTCTTGTTTGAGATTGTTTTGAAATTGATTTGAATCAAGGAAAGAAAACGAAAGGGTCTGTTGAAAACAGATACAGAGTCGCCACTTGGTCTTTAAGGAACCAAGAAACCTAATTTTGACTCACCCAAATGGATAAAGGGCACCGGCCCTTCATAACCAAAGAACTTGGTTCGGGGTTTTGGTACGAGAGAGGAAGGAGCCTTTGTCGCGACTAAAACACCCTCAACTCGCCCCATCTTTCGACGGGCCTCAATTAGCATCCAAATAATCATCTTATACTATGTATGGTTCGGCAATTAATACTATGATAGTATATTACATTACATAAGAAACTTGAAAATGGAAGATCTAAAGATAAAATATCATTCATAAGATCTAAGTCAAATATCATACAATGCAAAGTGAAAGATCACACGAACAAACCTAGGAAAAATCGTCTATTCATATATCAAATAATCAAGACTTCCTAATCTAAAGGGGGACATGAGTTGTTCTTGAAACAAATAAACAAAGAAATCAAGATATGCTTAGCAAGCTAGTATGATGCATGTTATTCTTTGAGAAAAGAAGACCTCTCAATCCCCGGGACGGATGAGAAAGGATGATTAGATCAAGGGGAAGCATGAACGTGTGATCGAGTTCATTCCTTATAATCTTCTTAGATTAAGAGTTACAAAAACCCCAAATCTTGCATGAATGCAATGTATGTATCTAAAATGTGCAAAGGTTGTAGTGTGCTTTGTGTTCATGGATTCCTAGAATGACTTAGAAGTCTAAAATATGTATAAATGGATGAATGAAATCAACATGGGATATGTACAAATGTAGTATGAACTACTTCCTAAGATATGAACTAATTTGGAATGCATATGAGCATCAAACCAAAGAATGAAAGTTGAAATGTGCTTGCTGTGAATAGTGGACAGAACAGTAACTAGATCTTTGGAAAATTGAAAAGAGGGGTTAGGAATGTTTTCAATGCATGATTTTTTATGGTGATGTTTCTTATTGTGTCTAGAACACAACCCAAAAGGACAATCTTGAATAGCTATCACAGATTGAGAGAAATCATGTAAACAATGAAGGTCACTCAGAAACAGAGTCCGTACCGTCAACCGAAATGTTAGAAAATCTTAGAAAATGAAAACAAATGATCTGGAAGCCCATTTTATACAGAAAGTTCCCTAAGACATTGAAGTTTAAGGGAAAAATAAGTTAGGACCACCCTTTTTGGAAAAGTTTTATGGAAACGAAGTTGGAAGTGGACCTAGCTGCTGTGACATCAAAAACAGAATGTCTAGAGAAAATGTTTGGGTCCAAATGGACCATTTTCAAGTGCTTCCAAGTCAAGCCAAAAATCATGGATGTTCTATAATGAGTTAGAAAGACTTTCCAAGTGGTCTTGCATTCATACATTGAGTATTGAACTCAAAATAATTCCTTGAAGTTAAATGACTCACTATTTTGAGGGTTTTGAGAAAAACAAGGTTTATTTCTTGAAATCAAAATGAGGGGTTTAAGAGGGGGTTTTGAAATGAGGGTTTTGAAAGTATACTTCCAGACCTTGGATGAATATTCTAACCACTTGGAATATCAATTCCTAACTTATTTCAAGAACTTTCCAAGTATTTGCAAACCATGGTTTTATTTGGAAACCAAACTCAAGAACCTATGGGAGTATGATATATGAGAGGATAGATGATACATGATATGATATAACATACTAAAAGTGGTAAATAACATGTGCATAAGATATGGGTTCATCTAGATACAAGAGAGTGTTGCATCAAAGTGTGAAAGTCAAAAAGTGAAATGCTGTGAATAGTGGACAGACTGTATGCATTACATTGTAACATTATAATGGGAGGTCAAACGTGCCTAGGAAAATGTGATATAAATCAGAGATCATCCTTATTGTGTCTAGAAAATTACCCAAAAAGCCAAACCTCAATAGCTATCACAGATTAAAAGAAAAAAATCAGAATGTACACATGACTCAGAAACAAAAGCTGCACTGTTGACCGATTTTGTATGATTTTTCATAAATCAAAGAAAGGGTTTCTGACGACCCATTATACACCAAAGGTTTCCTAAGACACCCAAGTTTCATAAAAAAAATAGAAAAGATATATGTACAGTGACGAAAATATCCAGAATAAGTACAAGAAGTTGGGTGAACATTCTGTGAGAACAGAGGCAGATTATGAATATGAACTTCTCACATCCAAAACAAATACTTTCATATCTCTATAATTGATGGGAAAAACTGGGGTCAAACTATGATGTCTTAGGAAGATTTTCCAAGTGGTTTCATCATCATAACTCAAGTATTTAATTCAAAACAAATCTTTGAATCTGAACAGCTCACTGTTTTGGATCATTCTTGAAGAAAATGGATTTGGGTTTGAAATAGAGTTTGAGTTCTTGATTGGGGGTTTTGAAATAGATGTTCAAAGCATGAACTTAAACTCTTGAGATGACCATGTGACCACTTAGAACCTCATCCAACCTTGAATCATCAAAGAACTCCTAATATTATTGGAGAGATTCATTTTTATTTTGAACATAACTTCAAGGATACCTTGGAGGTATTGAAGTTATAATCATCATCTATCAAACATGGTTTTGAGGTCAAGAGCTACTATCCATAAGGATTCACTCACCTCAAACTTCATGTCATCATCTAGATGATGATGAACTAGTAAGTAAATAAAGAAAATAAAAAGAAATGAGATTAAGAAGAGATGAACATAATATGAACAAGCAAGTAAATAACAATCAATAGATGATAATCAATATGATTTTGGACTTGTAGCTTGGTGTTTCACTCATAGATTTTGACATTTGGACATGGAAGTAGCTTCCTAACTTAAGAATGCTCAAGAATGGTGATTGGGTATATGGATGATGAAGTATATAGAAAAATGGTGGAGGAAAACAAGATTAGAACTCACTTTGATTGGAAAAATGGAAGAAGAAGACTACTTCTTCTCTTTCTCTCTCTATACTTCCCTAGAGTTTTTTCCTAAGCTCTCTCTAAGCTTCCATGTCTCTCCCCTAAATGGAAGTAAATGACTTCTTTTATAGGCAAAGGAGGGGTGGTAAATGGAGTTTTAAAAAGTTTAAAATGGTCTCCCATTGGTCCAAAATAAGCTGGAAATCAAAACTACGTCGTTTTGGTTTTTAATATATCAAATTGGACCCCCAAAATAAATTACAAAAACTCACTGTTCTGGAGGGGAGTGCCGCGGCGGCACTGGGCCACTGCCGCGGCGGCAGTGGGCCAGTGCCGCGGCGGCACTGCTCCTCCCTTCGTCTGGATAATGCTGTTTAGGCCCCCCGAAGTTCCGGTATTCGCGAAAAGGCCCTATTTCGTCCGAAATTCACAGAAAATGCATACGAACTCCAAATTGAGGTTGTGATATACCGTTGGAAAGGTAATGGAGTCTACTTTACGTAAAAAATAGTTCGGGGATAGGTCACTTCGAAAAGTTTTGCGGTATTCGCGATAAAAGCCGATTTGGTCGCCTTTTTCGCCTTTGGAAATTTATAATAAATTCGTTTTAAATCCAGAAATTATGTGCGATATACCGTTGGAAAGCTATTGACCTCTAGTATCCATGAAAAATATTTGAAAATTGTTTTGGTGCCCCGATTCCAAAGTCAAATCTTGGTCAAACCGGTCAAACCTGGGATTCCCGGGAAGTTCTGGGAACCTCTGGGAGCTCCCAGGAGCTGATGTTTTCGCTCGATTTTCTTTTGGAACTTGTTTTAACACTTTTCTTATGATTTAAAATGATTCTGGTGAATTCGGACGATTTCGGTCAAACTTGGTCAAACCTTGGTCAAACCTGGTCAAACCTTGGTCAAATCGGTCAACGGGGACTTTCTGGGAACTTCCGGGACTTCCGGGGGTCTCTGGGAGCTGACGATTTCATCTGATTTTTCTTAAAAACTCATTTTATTAATTTTCTTACGACGTAGCATGTTTCCAAAAATTTGGGGCCAAACCCGGGAGTTTTCGGGCTTTTAGGGGCATTTTGGTCATTCTGAGCATTCTGAGAGATAGAGCTGACTTCCGAGAGTCTTTTTGAGTCTTTTACGATCATTGTGAACCCCCAAGCTATGGGTCTCCTAAATCTGATAGCCGGCAAAATGGGGTGTCTACACACCTTGACTACCTGAACCTGACCCAGGCCCTCTTGAAAATGGTTTCTTGAAGAAGCCTTGCCCCTTCCCTTTATCTTCTCCTTGTGGCTTTCCTTGTTGTCCCTGCTTGTACTTGTTAATATCTCGTTCGGCTATGAGAGCTGCATTCTGGACTTGAGCAACGGTTCCAAATTCATGAGTATCCACCCTACATTGGATGTTATCCCTCAACCCCTCTTCAAACTTTCGAGCTTTGTCTTCCTCGGTTGTCACTGTATCCTTTGCAAATCGCAGTAATTCACTGTACTTGGAGATGTATTCATTCACCGTCATATCGCCCTGTTGGAGATTCATGAATTCCCGACGCTTTTGTGCTTTAGCTGCTCGAGGAAAATATCGCTTGTAAAACTCTTCCACAAACTTATCCCAAGTGGTCGGCCTACCTTGATCAAGTAAACCCACCCACCATTTCTGAGCACCTTCTTTCAGAGTATCAGTGGAAAACGTAATCTTTTGCTCTTCGCTACATTCTATAGCACGGAATATTCGCTCCATATCTGATACCCAATGAATAGCTGTCATCGCATCCGGTCCCCCATCAAACGTAGTCGGTTTTCTCTTATAGAATTGCTCAATCGTAATACGGTCCACCCTTGGTTCAGGATTTGGATTTTCATGCCTTTCATTTACTGGTGGTACTCGATCACCAACGGCACCAACGAAATTAGTTACCAAATCCACCAAACGATCCATTCTTGCATCAAGGTCTCGGTTTTGGTCCATTTTTCACCAAATTCTTGCCTGCCAGTTACATATGCATGAATACTATGCATGCTATACCATATATCATATGATATAAATGATTAAGCAATCATAACATAGCATCAATAATCATGTGCATACATGTGATGCAACTATATGCTCAATATCTACGCGTTACTCTCAAGTCGTCGTCTCTCGTCCCAAAGTTTCTAAGCCTATTGCTCTGATACCACTAAATGTCACGCCCCGAATCCACACATGTGAACCCAAGACACGTGGCACGCCACCAAGGCCTTCAAACAACAAGTTACAAGTGAAAAGGAGGAAAAACACGCTCAAATCAACCTTTGAGTTAGACAAAACAAGCCCAAGGGCAAAATGGTCATTAATAAGGTATAGCAAATTTTATACCAAAAGATAGGTTTTTGAGTCCCGGTTCCAACGCAAAAAACGGCGCGCGAAACCGAGTTTTCTAAAGAAAGTTATGTCCGTTTCCGTAAAGGTCAACAGTGCAGCAAAATTGTGAGCGGATCGATCCGCTCAAAAGCCGGATCGATCCATTTAAGGATTTTGGTATCAGAATGCCCCCGAAAAAGGCCGGATCGATCCCCTCTTCAACCCGGATCGATCCGGGCTCAGCAGAGGTCATTTTTACTGTCAAAAACTCTGCTAAACATGCCCAAATCAATACCAAACCAAATCAAACTTCTTGGAAACTTACAAAAACATTTCAAAATCATTTCTAAACCATTTCAAAACATTCCCAAGAGACTCTAACATGTTCATATACAATAAACAAGATATGAAATGCAATCTCTCCCACATACTCCTCAAATCTCTCCCAAATCTCTCCCAAATACTCCCAATGCTACTATGATCAACCAAAACATGTTTTTAAACAAAATTTTCATTCAAGCATGCTCAAAACTACATTATCAAGGCATGGAAGATACCAACAACATTCTAAGCTTCAATTACCAAATTTACACAAGTTTTGGAACGATTAAACCAAAACTAACATATCTCTCCAAGTTTTAACATAAACTCAAGTTAACTATTACAACCACAAGTTTTGCACCAAAACTATAAGTTTAGCTCAAAAACAACTATATACATGATACTACAACATTTACAAGCTTCCTCGACACCACGAACCCCAAGCTCATCTTCCCGGATTCTCGCCGTCATGCTCACCTACAATGGTTATTTAATAACCACTACAATATATAAGCTATATGCTTAGTGAGAGATATCAATCAAGCACACGGATGACATATCATGTTTATATTCAACTCAACAAGTAAATTGATCTCCAGATAAGCAAGTATTTCATCCACCACTACCCGCAAGTCCGCGACTCCCCCAATAGTCCACGACACAAGCCAATGACCCACGCCACACACGTGCGGTCTAATGCCGTTGTCGGCAACAAGTGGTCGTCACCACGGAACCATCTCATGGTGGATTCATACAAGCTTTCCTTTGACCCACATAGACAACTAAACATGCTCACATAAACATATCACCATGCTTTTCATATAATTATAGCTAAACATGGATAATTAGCTAAATAGGCATGTAATTTACACCCACATGAACACAAACACAAATCTCATCCAAACACAAGATTGAAACCACTCACCTCTTAGTAATTCGTTCCTAGTTGTGAAATTGAAGCCCAAATCTACTCCGGGTTAAAATCCTACATGAATTCGACCAACTACGGATTACCGCTCCGAATTGGGTCTCAAAAATTACGACGATTATACTCAATAAAATCAGTACCAAAACGTAGAACTCACCTCTACGAGTCCAAATCCGGTCTCGGAATTGAAATTGGTAGTCGAACGCGCCGTCAATCGTTGCCGAGAAGCTCCGACGAAACCCTCGTCTCTTTTCTTTCTCTAACCGACTGAATTTGGAAGAATGAGATATGAATCTCTTCTTCAATTCCCAGCACAAGTATATCAACTAATGTTTCCATTATGAAACCCACCAAATTTCTGATTATTTGCAATTACACCCCCGATTAGTTTTATAACAACTTATTTAGTCCTCCAAATTTAAGTGGGTATTTGTCTATGTCTCGCGTGGGTCCCATAAGTGGTCCCACATAATTTTATGAAGTTTCTAATTAGCCTACTAATTATGTAACGTGTTCATTTCGTCCTCACCAAGGTATGCTAAATGACCACATAATTGGTCCCTAACAATAATCAATATATTCTAAACAACATGTAAATATTTCACATATGCCTTAATAAACATTTAAGCACATAAGGGTGATTCCACAACTTTGTCCCATCACAATGGAACTTTCTCAAATCATGTCTCAATTTGGGACTGCCACATTGGCCAACATTGGGTTCCCAATCTGGACACCCATAATCAACTAGTGAGTTAAAACTCACTTAAACATGTGTTAATAAATACCAATTAATTATGCTAATGCATACCAAATCATAATTAACAATTAATCGCGGGAGCGGGTGTTACAGGAACCCACTTGTTTCTTGGAGCCCAAAACAAACTCAGTGTATATATATGTGTGTTTTACTCTCACAGTCTCACAATTCCTCTCTACGAATTCAATTTCTCTCTTTGATCTCTTTCAAGACCAATACACACCCACATAGATTTCAATATATCTATATATACATACTCATAAATACACACAGACATAGATACATATTTATATGTACATCAAGATCAAGAGAAAGCTTCATCCCCAAAAGCTTGTAAATTTCAATTGGATTTCCATTTGGGTTTCTTTCTCAACCAATTTCTTCTACCTTCGATCTGTGAGTATTTTTAAACTCACACCAAATGTAATTTCATGCCTAATTACTAGCTGCCTATATGTGTTGATGAACCACCATTGTTAATTCCTCCATGGGAGCTTGATTTTGAAAATCATAATTTTTCAAAGTTAACCAAAAATCTATTTTTAAAATGAAATATGATAGATTACATATCATATATACCATGTTTGAAATATTAGGACCCAATTTGGTCATATGAGTAAGTATACTAGAATCTAAGTTTTGTTAACTTTTAGTTTTTTATAAAATTCAAGAGTTATAGATTGATTCATGTAAAATTGATCATAGATTATTAATCCTCGTCAAAAACCGGAGAGATCCATATATTACTTGTCATATTTAATTCGGAATTGCAATATGGGTCAAAATGGACCCTTAAACTGAAAACAGGGAAAAACCAGCGAGGAAGACGAAGCCTCTGCTTCATCGCGAGCGAGGATCGCGCGAGCGGCCCGCGCGAGCGACCCCTCGCGTGAGCGGCCCACGCGTGCGAGGTTTGTATACTCAGGCAGATAGAAAAGTTTTGATAAAAAAAATATGAAAATTGGGCAGATCGCGCGAGAGACCCGGGCGAGCGATCCGCGCACGCGATCCTTGCGTCCCCAGGCAGACAGAAGAATTTATATAAGAAAAAGGAAAAATGGGCAGGTCGCGCGAGCGGCCCGCGCGCGCGACTTCTGGCAGTTTTTAGTTTTTGCTTGTTTTGTGATAAGGAACTGTTTGGGTGGTAATTTATGAACTGTTAAAGCTCTGTTTGGGAATTTTACTATAGCGGAATCCTATTTGGTTATGTTTAGATGATCAAAACAATGTATTACGACTTATAAATCCATGTACGTACGTTGTTCCTTTAATTCAGCGAATTCCTTTATGTTTAAAGTTCATGATATACATGTGGAGTCAGTGGTACATGCATGTGGGTGTCAGTCAGTGTGGAAAAGAGTAATGGTCAATGTGGAAAGAGTATGAGATTGAGATTAAGATTGTGTGGTGGACACTCCCTGGTTTTTGTGTACCAAAGTGTGACGTTTTGAGATTGCGGTGAGAGTGTCTTTGAAATGCAACGGTGGCAAAATTGGACACTCCCTGACGCCCATGGTAGCGCTAAAGTGTGTGACGCCGAACTTGGACATTCCCTGGCACCCATGGTAGTGCTAAAGTGTGGCCTACGGACACTCCCTGATACACGAGTCTGGATACTGGGTGAGGGTTCCTCCGGTATTTGCATGGCGGTTTAGGTATTCAAAGTGTGAGGCATTGGACACTTCCTGGTACCCCCGGACCAAAGTGTGAGGCAAACTGGACATTCCCTGACACCCTGTTGCTAAAGTGTGGCTACCTTAGTGTTTCAAAGATACTAGAGTGAGATAGTGGGTTGTTGTGTTTGTCGAGAGAAAAGAGTCGGTAAGATGAGTGTGGTGCATTGTCTCATACACGATTATATGTTTTAATGAATGAACGACTTTTAAATACTTTCCCCGTTGTTTTATAATTGAATTCTTTCTATGGTGAAACCGTTGAATTTACAAAACTTAAAAAGAAAAAATTTGTAAATGGGTATGTTTTACATTTAAAGTTATGTTTTTAATACTCACCAGCTTCTTGAAGCTGACGGCGTTGATGCGTCCTGGACATTCGTGTTCAGGCTTTTCAGGTTACGACTATGTTGAGCCTTATGACTATGCTTATTAAGAACGGATGCTTTTGGAAGAGAAACTGTTATCATCATTGCATATTTTAAGTTATATGTTTTAAGTTATGAACTGGTTTGTAATAAGGATGACTGTAATAGACATTAAGTTATTATTTTGTTTTCAAGGCGGTATGTGCCTTAGTTGACCCCGTATCATAAGATGTAATAAGTTAGAAAGATTTTATAAGCCTTGATTGCTCTGCTCTAATTATTATGTTTTGTTGTTCGATGTTTGGGACGGAATCGATCCTTCAAATTGTCGCGACCTACGGGTCCATAAAGTAAATTAAACGCTTTCCATATTTATGCTACGTCGGGGACGCCCCCCCCCCCCCCCCCCCCCCCCCAAGGATAAAATAGCCATAATCTCATCTATTTTGAAATTCCTTACACGGAGGAAGATCGGAATGCTCACACCCTTTCGGAATAGTTGCTCGAAAAACAGAAAGTAAAAATATAGAAAATGTTTATAGCATTAGAAAAAAATTATCTTGGGGAATTAAATGGGAGAGAAAGACTTAGGAGGAAAATTGTGGAGGAGATTGAGGAAGAGACATGTTTGGAAGACAAATCGCACAGACCAAGGCCAACTAATAAGTTGCTTGCCTAATATGTTTTTATTCCAAAATAATTTTTCAAACAAAAAGATATATCCTTAAGTCCAAATTTTTAATACACAGATGGTTCAATAATCCCCCACTTGTATATTTAAAAATGATTTAAGTTCATCGAGTATCATAAGATTGTGCATAAATAAATGTGTTTTTCAACTTGAACTTTTACGTAGTGATAGTGCTCCCGATTATACTAGATTCACCGTAGTTTTGAACTCTATCTCAGACAATATCACACATACAACCTTACTAGGGTGACGTTCAAAAAGTCAGCACTTTACCGCCATGTACTTATATCCCAGTATAGCGAATGCTACTATAGAATTTGCCCAAATTCCATAAGAAGCGGCCACACTTCAACATTCGCATAGGTGAGTCTAACAAGGATACTCCCGTAGCTTGGTATCCCACTTCACATAGAGTTTAGATCTCATTAAGAGTTATAAATAACTCAACCTTCTATCGCTTCAGGATGTCTTGCTTCTTAGGGATGGACATGGAACATAAACCCTATATTAGAAAATTAACATGATTCCACTCATATCTGTAACAACCGCTCCCGCGGGTTTATATTTAATAATGTTTAGCATGTATTATTAATATTACATTAATGATGTAGTTAAATGTGCCAAGTGAGTTTTAACCCACTAAGATGATTAGGGGTGTCCAGTTGGGAACCCGGAATAGGCTAACATGGCAGTCCTAGTTTGGGACAGTTATGAGAGGTACGTCTCCATGTGATGGAACAGATATGTGGAATAATTCTTATGTGCTTAAATATTTATTAAGGCATATGTGATTATAATATTATTTTATTTAAATAACATGTTAATTGTTAGAGACCACTTCTGTGGTTCGTTAACGATACTTTTGTGAGAGCAAATTGAACATGTTGCATAATTAGTAGGTTAATTAGCAACTTCATAACATTATGTGGGACCACTTATGGGACCCATACGTGACATAGACGAACACCCATTAAGTTTGGGATAATTTTAATAAGTTTAATAACTAGTGGGGGTATAATTGTAAACAGACAAAATTTAGGGGAGGCTATTAGAAACACCAAAGTTGAGACTCATATGTTGCATGACACATGTCATGGTGACTCATGACCAGTCCTTCTTCTTCATTATAACCAAACATTTACAGAGAAAGGATTGTACGGAAATTACGATGAAAATCTCATCGACGCTCTCGACACCAAACAACGCGCCGTTTGAGATCGATTTTCAAAACATGATACATATTCGGACTCCTGGAGACGAGTCTAACGCGGTAGTACCATTCTTATCATATTTTGAGACAATTTTTCTACGACCCATTTTCGGGGGGTAACTCATAACTTGTAAATTTTGTATAGGAATTATACCTGGAATTTACTAGGATCTTAATTCTGCGTATAGGAGTGAAAAACAAGAGGTGAGTGATAATAATTATAGAATTTGGATAATTCAATATTTGAGATTGTCTCTGTGATGTTAAGCATGTTTAGTTAGCTTAAATTCACATGTTTAGAGTAACTTTGATAGTTCATGTGTAATTTGTGAAATTGTACGATAAAATGACTACTTGAGCATGTTGAGTTATTAAAATAGATCAAAGGGGAACTTGTATTTGCCATCGAGTATGTGATTAGGTGCCGAATTGGCCATGAGGTCGCACGTCTGAATGAGAGAGGCATGGATCTCTAAGCAAGATTGTATGAGTCGCAACATTTCCATCATTAACCAACATAGGGGTGTCCACGGGTTGGGTGAGTCGGGTTTGACCTCCACCCGGTCATCCATCTAAAACATGATCGGGTTTAGACACATTTCACTCGTCATCGGCTCATCATTATCGGCTAATCATTCATCGGGTTCGGGTGGCTTCAGATTGGGTTGGTTTCGGGTTGGGTCGGGTGAAAACCGACTAAGAATAGATCCTGAGAAGAATCTGAAGAGATTTCATAAGGTTTGGGTGACGAACTCAGACGTTAAACTCAAAGAGTTCGACTTGAATTGAATTTTAGTTTATATTTGCTTAACTTGTTTAAAGGGTTGTTATGAACTCGAGAAGCCCGAATTTTTGTTTCAATGGTGTTTTTTTTTTTACATGTTTTAGAAATGAACTTGATGTTTTAGAATGTTTGAAAATGTTCAAAACTCGAAATGGTTGATTGACTTCTAAGGCAAAATTTTGTAGCAAGGGAGAATTCTGCCCAGGGGTCATTCGACCGATTGAAATACCCATGGTCTTTTCTTGACTCTCCTACTTCGGGAGTTCGGTTTTACTTCTAATTAAACATGAGGGTACCTTTGGGAGCCATTGTAAACTATAAAAGTGTTATTTTCGAAAATAAACTTTGGTAAGGTGTATTTGGGTGTGAGTTTATAAAATCTCTTTAAAAATGTTCAAAATATGTTGAGTTTATGAGTCAAAACTTTTACTAATAGGATTTTTGAAACTTTAATGACTGGGGACGTGCCTTGGTGGTATGCCACGTGTCCTAGAATTGTCTGTGCCGTTCCGGGGTGTGACAATATCACTTCATGACTTGTTATTATCCTTTGAACCTATTTATTGAGATCTCCAGTTTATATGTTGGGTTACCATCACAAGCGGCTCAACTATATGAAGGCTTTAGTCTCATCCCTTTTGAGGTTTTTAAAACTAGCTATCAAGCTAGTTCTTTCGTCAAAGGATCATCACTTTAGTCTCCCTAACAGCACGTTTTGGATTTAATACTAATTTTAAATTATTATTTTTTAATAAAATCTGACAGTATACTTGTGATAAATGCCTTTCTTTCGGCCTAAGAGCATCTTCAAAGGAGGAGGCAAAATTTACACATCAAATGATTCATTTGATGCAATAATTTACATTTTCCTCGTGAATCAAACACATGCACTCCAAAGGATACACCAAATACTGATTATTTTAATATATCTTTAGTTTTTCATCTTTTTATATTCAAACTTTTTAATCACTTTTAATACTCTAACCACCCATCTCTCTCTCTCCCCTCACATTTTTTTTTCTAAAAAAAATAGATTTGATACAATAGATAAATGTAGCAAAGTTGTTGCAATTGACAAGGGTAACAAAGTTGCTGCTGCTATTTGATGCTTCCTTTGAAGCTCATTTTACTGACATGACACAATAAATAATTTTGATGCAATGATTTACTTCCATTGTTTGGAGATGGTCTAATCGCCAAAATCATATATCAATCAAAACATATCCTTAATAATTTATTAAATTTTACATTACCCAATCTATCATATCTTGAGAATTTCAAGGGCTAACGTTATATATACCTCTCTGCTTAGGCCTCTTTATCAAATTTTTTTTTTCTTTATAACCATAATATATCACAACGGAAGGAACAAGGACCCTTTGTTTTTTCTTCAAACACGCATTTCGAGGTGAGGACAGAGGACCACCATGTGCACGTTAGAGAAGCGCGGTAACATTTTCTACCTCACTCTAACCGGCGACGACGAGCACCGGTTAAACCCTACCCTAATCGCATCTCTCCGGTCGGCTCTAGCCGAAGCCAAATCTCAAGCCACTCGCGGCACGGTTCTGATCACAACGGCTCACGGCAAGTTCTTCTCAAACGGCTTCGACCTGAACTGGGCCCAAGCCGCCGGCTCGGCTTCGGCATCAACCGACCGGCTCATCCACATGGTCGATCTCTTCAAGCCGGCTGTCTCCGATCTGGTGTCCCTCCCTATGCCGACGATCGCCGCCGTGACTGGTCATGCTGCCGCCGCCGGGTTGTTGCTAGCTCTGAGCCACGACTATGTACTCATGAGGGGCGACAGAGGTAATAAAACTGAAAATTAAATACTGAAAATTTTGAGAGACTGAATTTACAATATGTGTTTCAATTGCTGATGTAGATTTATTTTTAGTAGAATTTTGTCACTTTAAATTTTCAGTTAATTTTTTGGCTATTTTTTCTGTTTAATAGTATATAATCAAGTGAATTTTTAACTATTTTTTCAGTTTAATACTATCAAATGTACTGATTTTATCACTTATTTGGGTACTAACTTTTAAGCAAGCTTTCCTTGATTTTGGAAAAATTGTAAATATAGCTTAGAAAAGATTAAAATTTTTTTTTTTTTTCACTTAAGCCCTCCAAAAGATTCAGTAAACTCCTAACTCTCGATTTTATTAGAATTTGAGTTTTGAATAAAAAAAAAAGTATTTGAGTTTTGAAAATTCAATAATCTGCAAAGTACTATTAGTTGTATGACGCATCCAATATCTTGGTCTCAATTTGTAGTAATAACGTGTCAATTTGTGAAATATTTGATGCCAATTAGTATTAACTTTTCTAATGGGTCATTTGCTATTAAAAATGTGACATTTGGCGGTAACTTTGTAGATGCCATTTGATAGTTACAATTCAATATTTGGTAGGAACAGTGTCCAAAGTATTGTGAATTTGTGCATGTCATACAATGATTTCTTGAGTTATTGTACTAATTTTTATAGCATTAATTTATATCATCTATACGAAAAATAAGTATAAATGGACCTAAAAAGAAAAACTTACCTTAGCAACGCTGTCCTCGAATCCCTGTAAACTCAGACCATGCACCCTCTAGTGTAACTTCTTGGTTTCGCCCATACCAAGCCCCTCCAATAATAAATTTTTGCATCCGCCCATGCTTTTAAGTGTCCTTATATATGGACAAGTATGGTCGTGTCAAACGGACCCTCAATTCGAATGACTGTGGCTGTTGTCGAATAGTCCCTTTGCAAAAGGTTGTAACTATTGACGAACAGTCTTCTACAACATATATATATATATATATATATAGGTCTTCTCTATTCATTTTATATAGAATAAAAAAATATAGGTCATATATGTATATAGAGGGTACCAACATTCGTCTGGTTCGCTGGAACCTTGTTATTAAAAGTGCTCTGTAGCAAAGGGAGATCAAATCTGTGAGCTCCAATATTGCGGGGCGTAATTGTCTTAATGACAGTGCCAAGTACTAAACTCGATCTATTGTTCTGCTTTTGCCTCTATACAGGGTTATGTTTATAGTATTTATTGTCTTTTAGATTTTTTATTTATACAACATTCACCATATTTTGGATAACAGGTGTGCTGTACATGAGCGAGCTCGATATTGGGATCACGCTGCCGGACTACTTCACAGCGATGGTGAGGTCGAAGGTGGCATCGCCGGCGGCACAGCGGGACCTGGTTCTCCGGGCGATGAGGGTGAAGGCGACGGAAGCGGTGGAGATGGGAGTGGTGAGCTCCGCGCACGGAAGCGGGGAGGAGACGGTGGAGGCTGCGTTGCGCATGGGGGAGGAGTTGGCCAAGAGAAAGTGGGACGGTGAGGTGTATTCGGAGATTAGGAAGGGTTTGTATCCGGAGCTATGTGGCGTTCTAGGATTGGCCATCAAGGGTATAGCTTCTCCAAGGCTTTGAAAACATAGAAAGTGTTTTTTGTGTTTTATGAAATTATGAAATTGGTTTTGCTGTGGTGGGCAAACTAATACGAGTAATGTTAAATAGGGTTATTATTGGAAAAATGCAGTTCACATTGTGAAATGTTGGAAATTACTCTGTTGTGGAAGAAATTATAATGCTAAACAGGGGTATTAATGGAAAAATGCAGTTCACATCATATGGTTATAAGGCTTATTATATAGCTTCTGTGTTTTCTAAGTTCTATGAAATGATCAAATTTCTTTCTATTGTGAAAATTTAGGTAATGTGAAGTGGGGGTATTATTGAAAACATGTTGTTCACATCACAATGGTGCATAGCTTCTACACCTGGCTACATGCATAGAGTAGTTGTACATTTGCCATTCCGTATAATCTAGGAGGATATATTTACCATTTAGAAGTTCATGGTATAGCTCCTCCACTGCTTTGAAAACAAAGAAAGTGAGTTTTGGGTTTTATGAAATGATGAAATTGCTTTTCCATGTGAAAGTTACGTAATGTATTAGTCACCTAATCTTGGGTTGTAGTTTATAGTTGAGACTTAAACAGGGGTATAAATGAAAAAAAAATGAAAGAAAAAGAGAGCAGTTTACATCACAAGTGTTATACCTTCTCCACGGATTTGAGACGGGAAGTGTTTGCTATGTTTTATGAAATGAGGTTGCTTTCAGTTGTGAAAATTAGTATGTTTTGGTGAACTAAGTGTATATTGGTGGATGAGTGTGAAGTTAAATAATGATATGCCCAGTCATGGGTAAAATGGTAGTTAGAGTCTTAGAGACTTGAACAAGGGAATTATTATAAAAAAAATGCTACATCCACGTCTAAATCCACACAAAACATAGGTTCAAATGGGTCCTATGTGGATTCCACATGACATGAGTCTCACAAGAGAACCACTGGATTCAAAAGATATAGTGTTAGATGTGGATTTAGATGTGGGTGTAGCATTCCTGTTATTATTATTAGGAAACAAATTTGCAATCTACATAGTAGTTCACACTACCACAGACAAAGAGTATAGTACATTAGTACCTAGATGACTTGAATGTATGTTTGTAGGTTCTCGCCCATAAATGAAATTATTTTGAGTTTCTCATGGCAAAACTACATTTGTTAGTTCTTCGTTGATTTGAATGTATACTCCGTGCGCATAGTAGTTTTGCTAGTTATAATTTATTTTTTTCATAGTGGTTATAATTTGTTACAATGGTTGCAATTTTTTATTATGGTAATTACAAAAACAATCTTTGTTATATACATATACATATATATATATATTTATTTATTTATTTTGTGATGGTCACAATTTTTTAAAGTTTTGTCATCAAGTTACATTTTTTTCTCATTAAAGTGACACGTGGCTATCCCACATTCTCTTTGTCTCATGTGTGGCGCGCAAACCACCCCACCCACCCCAAAGAGTTTTCTTTATTTTTTATTTTTTATTTTTTGGTACTAAGAGTTTTCATTTTTATTGTGTGTCGTTTATTTTTTTTATTTTTTATTTTTAAAAAAAGCAAATTGCCACTTTAGTTCAAATTGTTTATTTTTTATTTTTGGACTTTTAAACTCAGTGAGTTTTTTTTGTCAAACAGATTCAACTTCCAATGATACTAAATAAGTAAACAAAGCTAAGCCAAACCGGCTTTCAATTTATTCAGATTAAATCTTATATTTCTATTTATTCAAAAGCAAAAACTCATGATACTCTTGTACAAAATTTAAAGTCTACCTTGTGGCCAGTGATTACCTAATTAGAACGTGGACATATCCACTCTTTTGAAAGTTCAATGATATGTTTTAGCGGTTTTGATTATATTACACATATTAGTGATTTTAGGTCTTAAAATTGTGACCGTCTTAAATTATGTAATTCAAAGTGGTTTTAAAATTATCACACTTTATATGTAATACCCTGTATTTTGGTATATTAATAAGACCTGGTATTTTATTTCTATACTCGTATAAACTTTCTCTTCCTTTTTGGTGAATTTTGATACCAATCGATTGATAATGTTTTCCCAATCGATTGTACTTTTCAGATACCAATCGATTTACATTTTCCCAATCGATTGCCATTTTACCGACTGAAATTGACTACGTGTCAACATCCCAATCGATTGCCATTCATCTCAATCGATTGACATTATCCCAATCGATTGACTACAAATATCTGTTACCAATCGATTGACTTGTGTCCCAATCGATTGACATAAGCTGAGAAATATTTCCTTCTTTCCTTCAGTTTTAAACGTGTGGCACTCCCATATCTCTATATATATATGTCTCATTTATTGGCCTTGGGGCTGTTTTCAGACCATTGAGAGAGAGAGAGACATACCTCTTGAGAGATATACATATATTTATCTATATATCTATATCTATACACACACACACTGCCTTAGCAGCTGGGAGGAAGAAGAAAAAGCAGGAAGAAGCAGAAAGAAGGAAGAGACAGAGAGAGAGAGAGGGCTGGACAGAGAAAGAGAAGGAAGAGAGAGAGAGAGAGAGAGAGAGAGAGAGAGAGAGAGAGAGAGCTTGGAGATTTCAAGCTTTAAACACACCCAAACGCACCCTAGGTGAGTTCCTAACTCACTTGGTCCCTTTATGTGATGTTTATGCAAGTTATTTTGAAGCTTAGATGGGTTAAATGCTTGTAGTTTACGTTGTTATATGCTGTTTTTACAATCTGCTGGAGAAGACGTAGTGCCAATCGATTGACATAAATCCCAATCGATTGCCATCAGTCTGGACCCAATCGATTGGATAGAATTCCAATCGATTGACATCTCAATCGATTGCCATGTTTCTCAATCGATTGGTATAACTTTTTGTCCCAATCGATTGAACCTCTGTTCCAATCAATTGGCATGATCAGAACATGGTTTCCTTTGCCTGTTTATTATATAAGAGGTTTAGTTGTTCGATTTCTGATTCGGAATTTTATTATGCGATTTGAGGGTTATCAGGGATAATGTGACAACACAGATAAGTATGATTAATGACAAATGTATAAATCTGACGACGTAAGATGCTATGAAATTCTTGTATAAATTTGATATCCGTTTTCTTTTAATCCGAGTAGTCAGGCCACATTGGGAATTGTCATGTGTCGATGTAGAACGGAACGTAAGTAGGTTTGGTAAGTTCTGGGAATGGTACGTGGATGGACGATTGGTCATGATATGCTCTGAAGTGCGGTGAACCGGATACATGGTTCTTAAAAGCAGTGAGCTGGACCAAGAAGTCTCAAGATAGACTGGATGATCTATGATATGCTCTTAAAAGCGGTGAACATGACCATTGTTCTTAAAAGCGGTGAGCTGGGATCACTAGTAGATGACGTTGAGTCGTGGCAATAGATTGATATGCCTTGTTCGAAACGTTATATCCCTGAAATGCGGTGAACAGGACCATTGTTCTTAAAAGCTGGGGACAGACTGACGTGGAGTCCATGACATGCGGTGAGCAGGATATATTGCTCTTAAAAGCGATGGACAGAATAAGGGTGTATCCCTAGAGTTAAACGATTGAGTCTGTTCATGAAATCTGAGTATGTTGAGTTCGGTATTCGATTAACAAGACGTTAAGGGTCGGTTTACAAGGACGAATAAAGAAACAAGATGTGGTTATAATAAGATGTTAAACCGTGTTTTCATAAGCTTGTGTTTACTTCAGATAACTAGTACTTCGTTAGTTTATGCTCACTCAGCTCTCAGTAAGCTGACGACCTTTTATTGCCTGGACTTTCCCCGTCCAGAATATCCTGCCCCTTATTCTGTAGGTAATGACCAGTACACTGATGACTGTTATCCAGAGGAAGGCCCCACCGATGATGGTTACGCCAGGGAGGATTATCCTTATGCCAGTTGAAGACTGAAGATGTTATAGTTAGATTACATTTCGGTTGTTCTGTTAAACCTTTAGTTAACGGGTACTTGGGCATTTGTTGTCTCCAGACCTGTTGTGATCCTGTGGACCACTCTCTGATATTATTTTGTAATAGTTAGCACTGTGTGTTATTCTCAGTTGTTTACAGTTGCTGTTCTTTTGGACTAGTACTGCGTGGTGTGGATTATTAGTGACTTTCACCTGTCATTCCTTATGGACCCAAAAAGGAAATTTATTTCTCTATTTTTGCCGTTTCGGGGGCGTGATAGGGTTTTTGGTATCAGAGCTAGATTTTCAGTACTCTAGGTTGTGATACTTTTGTTCACTAAGTATTTCCACACCATCTGGTCCTAGTGTTGTTAAGATTCTTTGAGATGAGATATGAGTATAAGATAAGTTTGTCTTCCTGACGATAGATAGTTTCCTTTGCATGATAGCATGGATCCGGAGTTTCACCAGTTTGTGACTAATGCTTATGGATGACATATTATCCATGGAGATACCGTGGAGCCAGCTGACCCGGAGTTTTATCGTGAGCGTGTGTGTCAGATAGCTAGTCGACATTTGGAGGAGGACATGTGGAGAGCGCTTTATGTGACCGGGAGTACTCACCCGACACGGATGTGCATGGATGCTTACCATATTGCGAGGGTCGGTAGAGACATTTGCCAGGAGATGTTACGACTAGTTTTGAGTAAGCCAGAGATGGATGAGATTGAGTTGAGAGCCATTGTAGCCGGCCCACCAGAGCCTATAACTGTACCGGCAGCAGCAGCAGCAGTCCCACCATCACCAGTACCTGTCCTAGAGCCAGAGCCTGAGCCGATTGAGGATGAGGAGGATCTAGAGCCTGAGGATGAGCATCCCGATGAGGATATGGATGGAGAGGAGGAGCCGATAGATGACGAGGACCCAGTAGAGGATGAGCATGCAGACGATGCAGATGATGATGAACCTGAGGATGACCCCGAGGAGCCAGAGTTTGAGCCAGAAGATCCAGTACCAGACCCAGAGGATGTTGAGGCAGACGTAGTAGTAGATGAGGAGATAATTGTGCCAGAGGTACCCGTTGTGCTTCAGATACCAGCTGGACCCATTGTGCATATGGCAGCCATGGCCGATATGGCAGTAGGATGGATAGCTCAGATGGTAGCACAGCCAACAGAGTTTGTTATGGGAGAGGTAGCTATAGTAGGAGCTCTTGACATAGCTGACGGTTTTGCCACAGTAGCTATTGATGTCGCTAACCAGGCAATAGCAGATGTGATGGAAGACGATGATGCAGTGATGTAGAGGATTGGGATATAGGGGTAGTAGTCGGAGATCTTGTCGCACCAGTTGAAGAAGATCCACTCGAGGAGATGGATATAGACCCAGAGGACGAGGCACCACCAGCAGGATCAGATGCTGACGACTGTTGAGTCAGGATCTGCAGGATATAGATTTTGTTAGTTTATATTAGGACATGTTGTCCACCAGATTTTTAGGAGCTTGAGAGATAGCTATTGACCATAGCTTTGTATAGTATTAGCTGACTTTAGTTGTTGTAACTCTTGTCCCATATGGTACACAGTTTGACTAGTGTGTACTATACGGTACATCTTTTTGATATATATATATATATACGAGCAGTACTTTTGTTATTGTTTGGATGTTGCGTTGTGCTGTGTTGTTTAGTAGAATTGTTAGTTTTGCTGTTTCTTATTCTATCTTGAGTTCGTTTCTACGAGAAGACTTTCAGCTGATCAATATGTCTCTTGTAGGCGATACTCGTTACCATCATGGTAGGACCCTTGAGAAATCACCAAGCGCGTAATGGAGCACCTATTCCAGAGGGAATGGACCCAACCGGAATTTTCGAAGCATTTATGTAGAGGATGGAGCATGTGGGGGATACATATAATCACTCCACCCACCAGAGACCTCTTGCACCCCCGCCACCAAGACAGACTGGAGATAAGTTGTTAGCAAATTTTCGTGGGTTACGTCCCGAAAAATTTGATAGACTAACAGAACCATGGAAAGCAGAACAATGGATAAGAGAGATGGAGTTAATATTTGAAGCATTGGAATGCAGCGAACAAGAGAAACGTCGCCTTGCTACGTTTCAACTCACTTATGCCGCCGCAGATTGGTGGGAAGCTGAGCAAGCCACTATTGGGATCAATGCCACTAGAGCTATGTCGTGGGAGACATTCAAAGGCAGATTTTTGGAGAAGTATTTTCCAGAAGATGAGAGAGATCAACAGGAAAGGAACTTTCTTAATTTGATACAAGGAGGATGGAATGTACGGGAATACACAACACAGTTCGAGCGTCTATCCAGATTTGCTCAGCATATGATAGACACTCCGCAGAAAAAGGTGAAGAGATTTCACTAAGGACTGAACCTCCACCTCAGACATATGATGGTTGGTCATCTGAACCAGTCGTATGAGGAAATTGTTAGATTTGTTACAGGATTAGAAAAGGATGCTAATCCAGTACAGCAACCACAGATAAATCGACCTCAGTCGTCACGAGGGTTTCAACAGAGGAATTTCCATAATCGACCACCGAGAAATACCCAAGGATGGAGACCTCAGGAAAACTTTCAAGGAAACAAGAGAACCTGGGAAGGAACCAGGAAACCGCAGTAGAGTTATAATCGACCTCAACAATATCGCCAGCAGGGATCACAGCCACATGCATTACTAACAACCCCACCCAGCAATAGTAGAGGATGTTTTAACTGTGGAAAGCCAGGACATATTGCAAGGAACTGCACTGCCCATAGATCTAATCGCAGGCCAGATATTGTCTGCCGCAACTGCAATAAGCCAGGGCATGTGAGCAGGGATTGTCGTGCACCACGAGGAGGACACTACGGAGTCCCAGTGCAAGGAATCCAAGGACCTCCTGATCAGACCAGAATGAATGCTATCATTCCAGGAGAAGTAGGCTTTAATGCTGATGAGCAGCAACATTTGGAAGGTACACTTGTACTCTTTCATAGTCCAGTTAAAGCTTTATTTGATACTGGAGGCGCACGTTCTTTTATTGCTGTTAAGATTGTGCGTCAGTTGGGTTTAGAACCCCAGACACTTGAGTCAACACTGAATGCTGTGTCACCGTTGGGAGTGACAGTTAAGTTGAGTAAAGTGTGTAGAGATTGCCCTTTGACTTTGGGAGATAGGAATCTTCCAGCAGACTTGGTAGTTCTGTCGATGTCAGAATTCGATGTTATCCTAGGGATGGATTGGTTAACTAAGTACAGTGCCAATCTGGATTGCCCTACTAGAACGATTGTATTTTCAATACAAGAAAAGCCGACGATCAGATTTCAATGTCAACCGACAAGCGACATGTTTCTTACGAGTGGTTTAGCTACGATCATTAGTACGAGTACGGAGCTTACGATGGATCAAATTCCTATTGCACGAGACTTTTAGGATGTATTTAAGGATATTAAAGGACTTCCACCGAAAAGAGAAATAGACTTCTGTATGGAATTAGTACCTGGTACATTGCCTATTTCTAAGACTCCATATAGGATGGCACCAACCGAGATGTTAGAACTGAAGAAGCAAGTTCAAGAGCTTGAAGATTTAGGATTTGTTCGCCTGAGTACGTCACCTTGGGGAGCACCAGTTATATTTGTAAAAAAGAAGGAAGGAACACTTCGACTCTGTATGGACTACAGGGAGTTGAATAAAGTTACGATTAAGAATAGATATCCACTTCCCCGGATAGATGATTTGTTCAACCAGATACAAGGATCAAGGATCTTTTCCAAAATCGATCTGCGTTCTGGATATCACCAGCTGTTAGTTCGATCAGAGGATGTATCGAAGACTGCTTTCGGGACGAGGTACGGGCATTACGAGTTTCTAGTTATGCCTTTTGGATTGACGAATGCGCCAGCAGTATTTATGGACTTGATGAATAGAGTATTCAGACTATATCTGGATAAATTCATTATAGTGTTCATTGATGATATACTGATCTACTCAAAGACAGAAGAGGATCACAAGGAGCATTTACAGGTTGCCTTGCAGACACTTCGAGATAGCAAGTTGTATGCAAAGTTTAGCAAGTGTGAGTTTTGGCTACAGGAAGTCAAATTCTTGGGACATGTTATATCTCAGAAAGGTATTTCGGTAGACTCATCTAAGATTGATGCAGTCTTAAGTTGGAACAGACCTACGAATGTGACAGAAGTCAGAAGTTTTCTTGGGTTAGCAGGATATTACAGAAGATTCGTAGAAGGATTTTCCAAACTAGCAGGACCTTTGACAAACTTAACCAGGAAAGAGACGAAGTATGAATGGACAGACAAGCATGAGGGTGCATTTCAGGAGTTAAAAGAGAGATTGACTTCTGCACCAGTACTCGCATTACCTAAGAGTGGAGAAAAGTATGTGATCTATAGTAACGCATCGCACCAAGGACTTGGGTGTGTGCTTATGCAAGATGGAAATGTTATCGCATATGGATTAAGACAACTGAAGGTACATGAGAAAAATTATCCTACGCATGATCTGGAATTAGCAGCAATAGTGTTTGCATTGAAAATTTGGAGACACTATCTCTATGGAGAAAAGTTTGACTTATTTTCCGATCATAAGAGTCTGAAGTATTTGTTCTCTCAAAAGGAGTTGAACATGCGACAACGAAGATGGATGGAGTTACTCAAAGACTATGACTTTTCCTTGCAATACCATCCAGGTAAAACAAATGTCGTAGCAGATGCTTTGAGCCGTAAACCTCGACTAGTGATCGCTGCATTACTAATTAGAGAATGGAGAGCATTAGAAGAAATTGCTGAATTTGATCTTCAGCCAGTGGAACCAATGGAAGGACAACATTTTGGATGTCTTATGGTACAACCGACTTTGATCAGTCGTATCATAGAGGCTCAACAGACAGCAAAGGATTTGAAGTTATGGTTCGCCAAGATGACAGCCAAGGAACCAGAAGTCTGGAATATAAGTACAGACGGAGCTTTATGATGTAAAGATAGACTCTGTGTACCTAATGAAGAAAGTCTCCGAAAAAACATATTGGATGAAGCTCATAAGTCACGGATGACGATTCATCCCGGAAGTACGAAGATGTACAAGGACTTGAAGAGAAATTTCTGGTGGGAAGGAATGAAGCGAGAAGTGGTTGAGTATGTTTCTCAGTGTCTTACTTGTAAACAAGTAAAGGCAGAACATCAAAGACCACCTGGACTGCTACAGCCGTTACCTATTCCTCAATGGAAATGGGAACACATAACCATGGATTTCGTGGTAGGATTGCCGAAGTCACAGCAGAATCACGATGCTGTATGGGTAATCGTGGATCGACTTACTAAGTCGGCACATTTGATCGCCTATAGCATGACGTATTCAGTAGAACGTTTGAGCCGGATGTATCTACAACACGTTGTACGATTATATGGAGTGCCTGTATCTATTGTGTCAGACCGAGATTCGCGCTTTACTGCAAAATTTTGGAAGAGTCTCCAGACAGCGATGGGAACGACATTGAACTTGAGTTCAGCTTTTCATCCGCAGACAGATGGACAGACGGAACGAGTTAATCAAGTGATGGAAGATATGTTACGAGCTTGTGTCATTGATTTTGAGAGTTCTTGGGAGATGCACTTACCTCTGATTGAGTTCGCCTATAATAATAGTTATCATTCGAGTATAGATATGGCGCCATTTGAAGCTTTGTACGGAAGACCTTGCCGATCGCCGCTATGTTGGACCGAAGTCGGAGATAGTCAACTTCTTGGGCCAGAGATGGTATGAGAAACCAGTGAGAAGATTCAAGTCGTACGTGAGAAGATGAAGACAGCCCAGACCAGATACAAGAGTTATGCTGACAAGCGACGTAAAGACTTCGAGTTTGCCGTTGGGGATCACGTGTTACTCAAGGTTTCACCTGTTCGAGGAATCGTTAGATTTGGTCAGAAAAGGGGCAAATTATCACCAAGATTCATTGGACCATTCGAGATTCTGGAGCGTGTTGGGAAGGTCGCTTATCGCCTTGCGTAGCCACCAAAGATGTCAGGAGTGAACAACGTTTTTCACATCAGTATGCTGAGGAAGTGCGTTCACAACCCAGCGCACGAGATCAACTTTGAGGATATCGAAGTCAACAGCGACGTTACATTCAACGAAGGACCTGTTCGCATTCTAGATCGAGGAATCAAGAAACTCAGGAACAAGGAGATTCCGTTAGTAAAGATTCAGTGGAAGCATCATGATGAAAGAGAAGCTTCGTGGGAACTAGAGTCAGAGATGCGCGAGAAGTTTCCATTTTTGTTTTAGATCTTGTCGCTTTTGATTTCGAGGACGAAATCTTTTGTTGAGTGGTGGATGATGTAATACCCTGTATTTTGGTATATTAATAAGACCTGGTATTTCATTTCTATACTCGTATAAACTTTCTCTTCATTTTTGGTGAATTTTGATACCAATCGATTGATAATGTTTTCCCAATCGATTGACACTTTTCAGATACCAATCGATTTACATTTTCCCAATCGATTGTCATTTTACCGACTAAAATTGACTATGTGTCAACATCCCAATCGATTGCCATTCATCTCAATCGATTGACATTATCCCAATCGATTGACTACAAATATCTGTTACCAATCGATTGACTTGTGTCCCAATCGATTGACATAAGCTGAGAAATATTTTCTTCTTTCCTTCAGCTTTAAACGTGTGGCACTCCCATATCTCTATATATATGTCTCATTTATTGGCCTTGGGGCTGTTTTCAGACCATTGAGAGAGAGAGAGACATACCTCTTGAGAGATATACATATATTTATCTATATATCTATATCTATACACACACACACTGCCTTAGCAGCTGGGAGGAAGAAGAAGAAGCAGGAAGAAGCAGAAAGAAGGAAGAGATAGAGAGAGAGGGCTGGATAGAGAAAGAGAAGGAAGAGAGAGAGAGAGAGCTTGGAGATTTCAAGCTTTAAACACACCCAAACGCACCCTAGGTGAGTTCTTAACTCACTTGGTCCCTTTATGTGATGTTTATGCAAGTTATTTTGAAGCTTAGATGGGTTAAATGCTTGTAGTTTACGTTGTTATATGTTGTTTTTACAATCTGCTGGAGAAGACGTAGTACCAATCGATTGACATAAATCCCAATTGATTGCCATCAGTCTGGACCCAATCGATTGGATAGGATTCCAATCGATTGACATCTCAATCGATTGGTATAACTTTTTGTCCCAATCGATTGAACCTCTGTTCCAATCGATTGGCATGATCAGAACATGGTTTCCTTTGCCTGTTTATTATATAAGAGGTTTAGTTGTTCGATTTCTGATTCGGAATTTTATTATGCGATTTGGGGGTTATCAGGGATAATGTGACAACACAGATAAGTATGATTAATGACAAATGTATTAATCTGACGACGTAAGATGCTATGAAATTCTTGTATGAATTTCATATCCGTTTTCTTTTAATCCGAGTAGTCAGGCCACATTGGGAATTGTCATGTGTCGATGTAGAACGGAACGTAAGTAGGTTTGGTATGTTCTGGGAATGGTACGTGGATGGATGATTGGTCATGATATGCTCTGAAGTGCGGTGAACCGGATACATGGTTCTTAAAAGCAGTGAGCTGGACCAAGAAGTCTCAAGATAGACTGGATGATCTATGATATGCTCTTAAAAGCGGTGAACAGGACCATTGTTCTTAAAAGCGGTGAGCTGGGATCACTAGTAGATGACGTTGAGTCGTGGCAATAGATTGATATGCCTTGTTCGAAACGTTATATCCCTGAAATGCGGTGAACAGGACCATTGTTCTTAAAAGCTGGGGACAGACTGACGTGGAATCCATGACATGCGGTGAGCAGGATATATTGCTCTTAAAAGCAATGGACATAATAAGGGTGTATCCCTAGAGTTAAACGATTGAGTCTGTTCATGAAATCTGAGTATGTTGAGTTCGGTATTCGATTAACAAGACGTTAAGGGTCGGTTTACAAGGACGAATAAAGAAACAAGATGTGGTTATAATAAGATGTTAAACCGTGTTTTCATAAGCTTGTGTTTACTTCAGATAACTGGTACTTCGTTAGTTTATGCTCACTCAGCTCTCAGTAAGCTGACGGCCTTTTATTGCCTGGACTTTCCCCGTCCAGAATATCCTGCCCCTTATTCTGCAGGTAATGACCAGTACACTGATGACTGTTATCCAGAGGAAGGCCCCACCGATGATGGTTACGCCAGGGAGGATTATCCTTATGCCAGTTGAAGACTGAAGATGTTATAGTTAGATTACATTTCGGTTGTTCTGTTAAACCTTTAGTTAACGGGTACTTGGGCATTTGTTGTCTCCAGACCTGTTGTGATCCTGTGGACCACTCTCTGATATTATTTTGTAATAGTTAGCACTGTGTGTTATTCTCAGTTGTTTACAGTTGCTGTTCTTTTGGACTAGTACTGCGTGGTGTGGATTATTAGTGACTTTCACCTATCATTCCTTATGGACCCAAAAAGGAAATTTATTTTTCTCTATTTTTGCCATTCCGGGGCGTGACATTATAACCTAGTTGCAAATTTTGGAGACGTAAGCTACATCATCTTGGTGTCAAATGGGATGTATGATAGAATTCCCGAGTAGAAAACCCACTGCGTGACTAAGCAGTTAGGGGTGTAAGCAAATCGACTGAACTGATCGGTTTGATATGATTTGGTCGGTTTTTAAAATTTTCATACAGTCTGAAAACTGTAACATACAGCTATTTTATACAAAATCGAACCAAAACTGAACGATTTCACTGAAAATTGGGCCAAACCATTTTCAACCCTAAATAGGAGTGTAAGCAAACAGACTGGACCGATCTTCGGTTTGGTCCATTTTAAAAAAATCCATGCATTGCAAAGACTGAACCGAATTAAAAATTTATACTAAATCGAATCGAACTGCCAAAAATCGATATATTTGCCTAAAAAAAAATGAATCGAACGGTTTTCACCCCCTAAATGAATTTTCCCAACTCTCTCTCTCTCTCTCTCTCTCTCTCTCTCTCTTTGTCCCATTTTTTTTCCTGTGTTTTTTGGTTCGATATATATATATTTTTATATATACAAAATCGAACCAAACCCGAACGATTTCACTGAAAATTGGGCCAAATCGTTTTCAACCCTAAATAGGAGTGTAAGCGAACCAAACCGAATGGACCGATCTTCGGTTCGGTCCATTTTAAAAAAATCCATGCAGTGTAAAGATTGAACCGAATTAAAAATTTACACTAGATCGAACCGAACCGAACTGAAAAGCGATAATCGTTTTCACCCCCTAAAAGAGTTTTCCCAACTCTTTTTCTCTCTCTCTAACTCCTCCGTCCCATTTTTTGTGTCCCCTTTGAAAAGTCAAACTTTTTAAGGAAACATCATGATTGCATACCACATGTAAAAAGCTTAAAGCAAAATTCTAACGGGAAAATTAATTAATAGTTCCTAGAATGGGCTGTTAATGATGATTGACCCAGCCCCTTTTTTTAAGGAGGAAAAGACAACGTTTTTGAATTTTATGGCCTTAAGTCCACTTTTAAATTGACGATAAGGCTTATTGACAAAGTCGCTCCCGTCACACATATAGGAAGTTGTTGATTCTGTTTTTCCACCTCAACACGTTCTTCAAAGAAGTTTTTTTTTCAAACTTTAAAATGATGTAACTTTCAAACCATAACTCCATTTTCAAAAAAATTGATATATTTGTAATCTAGAAGGAAAGATCTATCAAACAACATCCATAAAATGACTATAAAAAAATGTGAAAAAAAATTTCATGCTACTGTCGGATCACTATAACGTACGAAATGTCACTGTCTCTTTTGTGACAGTAACATGATACTATTATCTATGATTTATATATTTTTTTCATTTGATGATATGTTACTGTCTTTAATTGGACAGTAACATCTGAAAATTGGCCATAATTTTGCGATTATTATGTCAATTTGAAAAAATGTTATTGTCGACGACATGTTACTGTTTCTTTGTTCAATACCATGTTGCTAATTTTTAAAAGTATGTTACTGTTTTTTATATGAGAATAGTTTTTAAAGACAGTAACATCTACTAAATACTGTCTTTAACTAAACAGTAGCATCTGAAAATTGGCCATAATTTTGGGATTATTAGGTCAATTTGAAGAAATGTTATTGTCGACGACATGTTACTGTTTCTTTGTTCAATATCATTTTACTAATCTTTAATGGTATGTTACCGTTTTTTTGTATGAGAATAGTTTTTAAAGACAATAACATCTACAATTGCCCTAATTTTGCAACTTTTTTGCAACAATGATGTTACTATCTTTGTGAAAACATTTGATTTTTGATAATATATTACTGTATTTACTTGGAAAGTATTGTAAAGGCAATTTCATTTGATAAAATGGCCTAATTTTGCAATTATTTGGTCAATTTGAAGAAATGTTACTGTCAATAGTATCATGTTACTGTCTCATGTTGTTGTTTTTACCTAGGCAACACTTAAAAATATCGATTTTTTTTAAAGAATTTTATAGGCACTATGGATCTTGTTTGATAGATATTATTTTGTAGATTATGAATAAGTAATTTTTATCAAAAAATAATTTGTAGATTAAAAGTTATGACAATCTAAACTTTGAAAAACAAAAAAGAACTAACTTTCTTAAATTAGGGGTTGAGGTGACATATGTGTAGTGTAATTGTTGAATATAATGAAAGTGAGCATTTTTGTCCACTAAAATCACAGGGACCTTTGGCACACAAAAAAAAAAAAATGATGATCTATCCTTTATTATGGTCGAACACGGGGACCTATGGTCAACTCTCCCAAATCTAAAAATACCCGCACTTACTTTTTTTACCTTGTACTTTTTGTTGAGTATTTTAAAAATTAAAAAAGATAGTTATAAAAAGTATAATAAAAATAGGGAATTGCTATGTACACCGCTAATTTTGCTATGTACACCGCTCACCTTCACAAAAGTAAGAATTTTTAGAACAAAAGTGATTAGAATAAAAGAATTTGGGTGCACATAACAAATATACGGGTGTACATAATAATTCCCTAAAAATAATATTAAATACTCTTAGTAACAATAGTTTTTGGGACATAAAAAATGAGTAAAAGAGACTTATAAGATGGGATAGAGGTCCAAGACTCCAAAGCAAACTAACAAAATAAAAAAATGGTAATTTTTTGGTGACAACTTTCATACAACCTCCTAAAAGATATGTCTATCTCTCATGTGATACTGTGGGGTCCAATCATCTTTTTTAAGAAGTTGTATGAAAATTTAGCTGGTAATACATACATATATACTTGAGTGTAATAGTAAGTTCTTCATTTTTGCGTTGTTTTTTTGTTCACTCTTTTTTGGTTCTCATTTCTGTTTGTGGAAGAAGCTAGGGTTTTAGTAAATTGCTACTTTTGTTCGAGTTTTAATCTCTGTTCTTAGAGCCTTCGATCTGATAATTTTGTGATTTGTATCGGTTTTGTCTTGGAATTGGAAATAGTGTAATTTTTGGGAAAACAGAGTGAGATTGGGGCCCTTTTGATGGCATTTGGATTCAAAACCTCTCTCTCGTGTTTGATTACTTATAATTTTTAAATTTTGGTGGGGGGCTACTTTCGGCATACTTCGTCTTTTTGCCAGCAGTTGTTTTTTTGAACATACAATTTAAGCTTGTAAACTTGTTCTATACAGTGCATTGGAATGTGTTGTATTGTATTGTTGCCGTTGAATTGGAGCATCCAACCCAAAACCAATTGACAATGGGTGGAGTAGCTCCATGATCTTATATATTGGGTAGCAAGGTTTTAAATTCCCGAAAACTTGCTAATACAGAACTACAAATGAGTGTTTTTTTAATGCGGATTTGTGTCGGCTGTGTACTTGTTGCACCTTGCAAATATCATACTTTGTCGCTCCCCGAAAACTTGCCAGGGGCAAGGGTCGAACAAATCAAACCAAGGTGGCAAAAGGGTCAGTGGAGAATAGTAAAAAATTGACATGTCAAAGCTTGGTCGAGTTGGCCAAAGGGGTCAAGACTGGTCAAACTCGCTCGGGTGAGTTTGTTTAGTGGGTTGGTTTGACGAAACTCGCTTGAGCGACCTCCAAACATGCTCGGGTGACCTTCCAGACTCGCTTGGGTTAGTCGGAGTGAGTTTGGACAGTTCGTTGTCGTGTCTTGGTTGGCACTCCCAAGTGCCCCATACCCAATCCCTGTCTAAAGTAACTCTAAATATGGCTCCAAGACAAGCAATAAGGCCCAACAAATGCCACATTCCAAACAATACTCTAATACTATACATGATTAGATGCATTAAGAGCTAAACAATGACATTCAAAACGGATAAAAACTTTTTAAGTCTATCATATTACTTCGGAATGGCGTAAAATCTACTATCCATTTGTTTCTCAAAGGAAATATATGTCTCATATCATTTCCAATCAATACCAAAGATCAAAAAATAGCAAAGAACATGAATTAGATTCTCTTATCTTCTTTATTCTTAAGAGAAACCCCCGCCTGAACCATTCTTAAGACCTCCAAGCTCTCTCGAATGAATTCTACTATAGAAGCTTTCAATGTGAATATTTCTATGCCAATTACACATCTAGCAAAAGAAATTCCCCATATGCGGGCTATTCACAAAAGATAGCCTCCAAGCATCATCCCGGGACTAAGCCCCATTGGGATTACCTGAGATGGTCTTATAGTTATCGTTCTGTCTTTTGATCCAAGATTTAGAGAGAGGGAGAATGAGAGAATGCTGATGGTAGGTGAATGGAGATGGTGTTGGAGGTGAAGGTGCTAGGAGCAATGGGGTGGGTGCTAGGTGCAGTGAGGCAGATTTTCAGCAGTGGGTTAGATTCTTGATCACCGAGAACTTAGTATTGGGCCAATGGATTGGCAGCAACAGAATTACTCTTGAAAGGACGATTTGCCCTTTTACTGTTTTTGCAGCATCATTTTGTTGTGTGGCAATAGGCCACCTTAAAAGATATTGCTCGCTTTCTATATCGCATACTTTTGTTGCCTTATCGTTATATTGTTTTTGTTTTGTTTTTCAAGATAATAATGTGTTAAAAGTTTCTTTGCTGAGAAGTAGTGTCGTTCTCTCAATTTTCCTTCAATCCAGTGGAGGAGTCATAGTAGTGGTCTTTCAAGGGATAAGGATTTGGGGAGTGACAATAAGATGATATTTGGTATATTTCCTTCCTCTTTACTCCCATTGAAGGGTTTGGGGCCGATGTGATTGTTAAATTTTGTTTTAAATATTTCTGGTCGTCTTGATAATGGAGTCCAATAAAGGACAAACAGACTTGTGAAGAAGTAGATTGGAACCAGTTGTTAGATATCCTTGTTTTGACGAGGTTTGTTCCAAGACCTATCATTTTAATCAAAATGTTGTTCTTATTTTCCTTGATGAAGTGGGTGGAAGTTCCGTTGTTCTTTACCAACAAGAAGGAAATTCCTGAGACTTCGTCAGGTTGATTCTAGTTGTACGCTATGCAGTAGCAGGGGATGCGTAAGACTGTTGTATCCAGTGCTGTACATAGTTCTAGACTGTGTTATTGGAAAGTTAGTACTTATACCAAAGGAGATGATATAGGACAGAATGGTTTGACAATCGACACTGTCATTTTCTGAATGACATCACAAACTAGGTAAACTTAGAGCATCTACAGTGGTGGAGCTAAACTTTACTTAAACTTAGGGTAGGTTGTGGTATAGGTTCTATGGTGCGCGCAGTGGTGTAGATAAGCAAACGGCACACACAAAGCCGTGGGTGGGAGGATGAAACGGCACACACAAAGCCATGGGAGTGGAAAACGGCACACACTGCACCGTTTGACTTAGTCAGTATATTCAACAGGGAAGAATTGGGCAGGGAAGGGAAACGGTGTTGTGTGTGCCATTTTGGGAGGGAAACGGCTTTGTGGGTGCCGTTTTGTCTCCAATGGCTTTGTGTGTGCCGTTTCACGGTACATTAGCCAAACTTTGGCGTACCACAAACTTACGTTTCCTTAAGCTTAGACTAAGTTCGTGTACTAGCTACTCCATTATGCGCGTCAAATGGCTAAGTTGTCATGAGTTCTCGTACAACATCACAACACTGTGGATGCTCTTAATGAGCTTATTACGTGTTAGTATTTGATTATAAGTTTCATTTTTCAATGGACATAGCTGAGTATCTTGTTAATGAGAAGCAAATGATAACAATAAGTAGGAGTTTTTATCCATATCAGCATGCTTGTTAGAATCAATTGACTCACGAGTCAATTCGTATGAGTCGATTTGTATGAGTTGATTCGAGTTTCATACAACCCATTGTGATTCCCAATTTGATGCGATTCACTCATAATTTTGAAATTCGAAGGTTTTAAGTGGAAAATTTTCAACATTTGAGCCATGATACTGTATGAAAGCTTGTGTTAAATTGTTATTTTGTTATTTGAAGCATTTTACATGTGTTTTTATACGCATACAGTATATAATTCCTCATTTTGTTTCTTACAAAAGTGAATCTTACAATCGATTCATAATTTTGGCAAATCGGTTCATGTTTAATTCACGTTTTGCAACAATGCATATCGGCGGGCTATTTGCAGTGTGGACAGATTGGTTACATGGATACTCCATTCAAAAAAGGAGGGAAGCATTTTCTCTCTTCTCACCTCTTCCTTCCTACCAAACAAGTGATCATACCCTACCCTCTTCTCTCTCTTCCTTCGACACCTCTCCTTTCGTCCATTCTTCCCTCATATAGAACATACTGTACATATCATGCATGGGAAATCAAAGTAAACCCATATAGATTCATCCTACCTTTTGTCAAAATGGTCACAAACTTCAATTTCAAGAGAAATCGGAACAGACTCATAGATTCATCATACGTTGGTCACAAACTTTCGTGTCAAGAGAAATCATAACAAGATACACATCGATCATTGACCGTCTACTTCTCCTTCGCAAATTATCTACTGCCTATCTGTTACTTGGTTGACATTTTCCTCTTCTTTGACACACTGTTACATAGAACTATAGAATTGATACGCAAAGGCAGTTCTAGAGAGAGAGAGAGTAGAGGTTGCAAAGAAGTGAAATATATTGTAAAATGGATCGGGTTTCTTGGGCTATATGTTTCGCAAAACAACACTGACCCCAACCCAGAAATTTAAACTCCAATCTGCCACCCGAAACATCTCATATGTGAATGGACAAAAATGCGTAGGTTAGAGTCGGGTCTTTAGGGTGGTTCGGGTTCACTTTCTTGGCCGCCGCTGATAACTAGAAAATAAGAGATGGGTCATATTTAGTGCCTTAGTGGTGTTAGAAAATATTTCAACATAGATCATGAGTATGTGGCACCCCTGCCATAAGATTTGTATATTATTCCCAATATGTATCATAGATTCTTTTTCTTGGGCAGATGTCTACTTGCCTTGGTATTGACTTGTCGTAGTGTATTCTCGCTTGTAGATTCATGAGTTTGGTGTTGATGGTGGGCCAGCGGCAAAGGCGCTGAGTCCCAAGTTCAACGTTTTCTCAAAACACCTGCTGACTAACACTGGAATACAAGTCCCAGATACAGAAGTGAGAATACTAGTCCTTAATTTTTACTCCATCGAATCTGGAACTTTGTTTTCTAGACAATTAACACCTTTATGCGAGTATAACTTGAGATATTATTCGCAGATCAAATACCTATTTGCAGTGGCTATAGCCATGAAGGGTATTGGAGGCCTTCTTTTCATCTTTGGCAGTTCTCTTGAGCCTATCTACTGGTCAGTGATCTTACTCTTAGATCCTTTCATCGGGTTCTCCGAACTAAATAACATATGTTTTGTTTGATTAAGGGGAAAAACTCGATTTATTTTCGTAATAGCGATGGTAAATGTTACTCTGACCTTTCTGTGGTTTACTCTTATATCACTAGCCCTGTAAATTAGACAAAATGTTACTGACTTCCTCTTAGATGTATATTTGTGTTTTAGTTTGCATCTTCACCTAGACGGTTGCTAAAAGGAACTGACAGTTTATGCTAGCGTCAACGACCAATTAATTTATTTTTTCCAATACCTACATCGCCTTTGAAGAATTTGTAGCAAGTTTGAAAAGATATATTTGCCGCCTACTTGGGGGCTTGCGTGATTCCATTTACTCCCTTTTAGGTGAAAGGTTATCTAAAGGGAGTTACCAAATGCACCCACCAAATTTCTCTACACCTATATGTACAATAAAAACTCCTGACTGTGCTACTCCTGATTGCTAAAAGTGGTGGTAGGGACAAATCTGGGGTTTTTACGGGTATTTAGCAGCTGTATTAACTGAAACACAAATATAAACCTCAAGGGACATCAGTTAAATCTTGTCAAAATTTTGGAGTTAGTGGATACAAGGCTATATACATCAAGGGAGGTTAGTGATATTTACCCTTATAGTAAGATAAAAATTGTTGGACTAGCAAGTACACAAAATTGTATATTAAATATCCTTTTTCTTGTTTGTATAGCTTCTATATCAGGCAATTGCTACTACCATCTTGCACGACTTCTACAACTATGATGTCGAGAGGAAATAATTTGCTCAACTTTTCATCAAGTTTATAAGGTTAGCAAATAGGATCTTCTCTGCAAATCGCCTTCTATTAATTTTCTGGGCAAATTACACTTAAGCTCAAAATACAAGGATCTCCCTCCCACGTGGTATGCAAAAGTACACTCTCCTCCCCTATTAGAGATAAAACTTGACAAAGTTAACGGAGCGTGCAAAAATGCTTTGATATTTCTAAAATGAAATATTACTTATTAGTTATGAAAAATTACCATATATTAAATGAACAAATTTACCATGATAAAATAATTATACTTTCGTATTGTATTAGGAAAAACAAATTGACTTTGATAAAGGTAAATTGGTCATTGCTAAAAAGGTTAATAGCTAGATAAACTAACGGTCAATAACAGTTGACTAAGGGGAAAAGTTACTCAACCCAAACCTCAAGGGAGGTTGTAATTTTTCATGCCACGAGACAGGTCCCTGCCCCAATTTTCCTGCCTTTTTTGGTGCAATTCTTAAAAAAAAAAAAAAGGGAGCTTCGGTCATAGCCCCTTCAAATAAAACTCTTCAAAGCTAAAACACATGCTAGTTTTTTATTTATTTATTATTATTATTATTATTATTTTTTTTTATTTATCGCATTAGGCCCTTTTTACACTCAAATTGCTATAACTTTTGTTATACAAGTCCGTTTTTCGTAAAATTTGATGTTTTGAAATCAGCAAAATGAGATCCATCAAACGAGTTCAATATTAATCATGAAATACAGGGACAAAAAAAACTAAACATCAAACAAATATGAAAAATTGTATTTTTCGCGTACATATAATAAAAACATATTTCTTTCGTACAATTGACACCATAGATGCATAGATCTTAAAAAAATACATGAAATCAAAAAAAAAAAAAAAAATCACCCAAAAAACCCAAGAAGTGAGAAAGTTATGGTAGTTTAAAGTTAACAGATAATATTATCTATTAGACACACAGATATAGATAATATTATTTGTAAAACTTCAAAATCAGGCTACAACTTAACTTTTTTTCAGGAAATTTCGACTCCTATTGCGTAGATCTCAAAGAAATACATGAAATAAAAAAAAAATTCACCCAAAAAGCCCAAGAATTGATAAAGTTATGGTAGTTTTAAAGTTAACAGATAATATTATCTGTTAGACACACAAATACAGATAATATTATTGTCAAACCTCAAAATCAGGCTACAACTTAACTTTTTTCATAAAATTTCCACACCTATTGCGTAGATCTCAAAGAAATACATGAAAAAAAAAAAAAAATTTCACCCAAAAAGCCCAAGAATTCAGAAAGTTATGGTGGTTTAAAGTTGACAAATAATATTATGGGTAAATATCACTTACCTCCCTTGAGGTTTGGCCTAATAACACTTACCTCCCTCCACGTTTCAAGAGTAACATTGACCTCCCCTGTTAGAGTTTGTCTGCTAACTGTGTTAAATGAGTCTGTTAAGTTACTATTTTACCCTTATTGAAACTACGCCGTTTTGATTAAATTTAAAAGATCTTTCCTTCTTCCTCCTCTCATCTGACGATTCTGACCTAATATTTGTAGAATGTATATTGCAAATGTATACTCACATATAAATATATATGATTATGTATATGTAATATATTTTGTAAATATGCACATATATGTATATATCTATATATATAAACAACCGTATATGTATTTACTCGGTATATTGTTTGATCTACACACAACCCCCAATTTAACTACCATGATAGGCACCTCCAAATTCCAATATCCCAGAAGCTTCCACCATCGGCATCTAAAATATCAAATCCCCCCATAGTCTCTCTCTCTCTCTCTGTTTAGATTCGAGAAAACAATAGCAAGAATTAAGAAACCCACTTTCGCCTCATCATGTTTCTCTCTCTAAAATTCTCCATTCATACATTTGAATCCAATTAATAAAATATCTAATCTAATTAGGTTATATGTTAGTTAAAATCTTTGAAATTTGTCCATGTATGTGCTCTTCCCCAAATCTGATTGAAATTTGCCTTTTTATGTGCTCTTCCCCAAGTCTGATGGAATTAAGCCATGAAGATGATGGAGCTTGTACAGTTGTACTTGAGGTATTGGGTGGTGGTGAAGAATTAACATTTCAACAACAGATTGAATAAGTTTTCCTTGAGCAATCTAGTGGGAGGGTTTTAGGGTCTGGTGATGATGCAATGTGTAGAAAGCAAAAATACGTATTTGTGTGTGTATATATATATGTTGTATATACACAGGATGATTGGGAAATTCTTGTGGAAGGGTACTTTGGGTATTTCAGTATTATTTTCAGTGACATCATCATTATCTGTTAGTCACTCTAACGGCCATTTAACGGAAGGGAGGTAAATGTTACTACGATTCCAAAATAAGGGAGGTAAGTGTTACTCCTGAAATGTCAAGGGAGGCGAGTGTTATTAGGCTAAACCTCGAGGGAGGTAAGTGATATTTACCCTAATATTATCTATCAACCGATAAATATTATATATCTGAAAGATAAAAATGAAAAACGAAATTTCAAATTACTTTTTTTTGTACAACTTTCAAGTCCATTGCGTAGATCTCGGAAAAATACATGATATCAAATAAAAAAAAAATCACCCAAAAAGGCCAAAAAATGAGTGAGTTATGATGATTTAAAGTTCATACATAATGTAATATTATCTGCGAATGGAGGGGCTGTTCACCGAATACGGAAAGTAGCGAGGGGCTTTTTACGAAACTGCAAAAAACGTGAGTTTTTGGCTAAAACACTGAATTTTAAGGGGCCTATGACCTAATATCCCCCCCCCCAAAAAAAAAAAACACTCAAAAGAATGAATGGTATTTGATCATGTTCATTCTTTTGTATACAGAGTTTGGCTCAGATGGGGGCATTGTTCTTTTTCATTGGCATGAAGAACTCAATGCCAAGGAGATTATTCAAGAAGAAGGCTCCCAAAACAAAAACAGTTTGAAAATGGGATTTGCAATGCCAATGGAGTTTTGTAGGATTATACTGAGGTTGTGTCCTCTGGTTTTTTCTTATCCTTTTTAAGTTTATGACTTAGTTTTTAGTTTTGAGGCAATTTTGTTTCGTAGTGAGAGTTTATGGAAATTTTGAATGGAGTTCTTTAATTTATGAGTTTTTATTAGGATGGTTTTATTTTTAGTTTTTTCCTTCCTATTTCTGGGTTAACTTACATAGATTTTGTTCTGTTGCTTGCCTAGTACTTATGGTGTGCATAATTTGAGCACATAGAGCTGTTGTGATGGACAACCTGATAGCTAGGTTTTTAAGATCAATTTCTGAAATCAAACTTTTAATATTATGATCTTAACAGTTAATACTATGTTAGGTTTACGGCTTTGAAGAAGAAAAATAAAAGAAAGGAAGAATAAGAAGAAAAAACCATTTTTCTACCGTTTTTCCTTCATGCTTACATGTTAGTACTCCGTACTACTTAACCTTTGCCTCTCAATATAATAGGAAATACAGAAATGTTGACGTACAGTCTTGTACAATTCATAACTTCTTATATATCTTTAAACGCATTTTTTCTGAGGTTTTGTTTGGTTCATGGATTTAGCGAGGGAAAGTAAAGAAAACATAAAGAGAAAGATTTTTCTTTTTTCGTTAATTCGGGGAAATGATTGAGAAAATAAGAATGAAAGAAAACATGTTTGAGGAGTAAATTTAAAATGATTAGAAATTTTGAATTACTTTACTCTGTTCTTCCTTCAATTACGATTATGTTGAAAAATTTTAATATTTGATTTTAATCACTAGAAAATGTCCGTATAAATTTTAATAATAATATTTAAACACTTCTTTAATCCAGAGAGAGTTTTAGAGGGGGTAGAGAAATGTGAAAGGTGTAAACAGTGGGGGGAGTTTTAAATTTTATAAAATTTAAATTCAAATTATTTAAGTAAGTGGTGAAGTGCGAGAACAATTTTGGGCTTTTAGATGATGACACACAAGTGTCATAGGCTCAGAGTCATTAAGGGCATTTCCTCATGTATTAGATAGATAAGGAAAAATACAAGGAAAAACACAAAGAATTGGGATTCACTGATATCACAGGAGAGAGATAGACACATCTTTTAATTTGTGTCTCAAAAATTAATCAAAAAGATGCGTGAATGATTGTGTCATAAGTATATTTCTTTAATATATCATCATCACACAGTGTTAAAAGTATGTTAGACTTTCTTAATGTTGCAATAGCAACAACTAGAATGTAAGCAACGACTAAAATGTGGCTATTCCTTCCCCCTATATCTTTTGGCTCAGCAGTAGTCCTCAATAAAGAGATCATTATTATTGCCTCCACTTTTTGGTTCTTCTTGAAACAGAAATATATATCTATATATATATATATTGTTGAGATTTACGCAGCAGAATTAAACGAGCACACAATAAAAAAAAATAATAAGGGAAAAAAGAAAAGAAATAACACAAGAGAATTCTACGTGGTTCGGTAAAAACTTGCCTACATCCACACCCCAAGAGATTTTCCTTTACTATTGAGAATAAATTTGTACAAGACACTTATTGAATTAAATCACATAACCTAACTCACAAACCCTTATACTTACTCACTCAATACCCCAAAGGAACAATCACTCACAATATTTTTCCTCTCTCACACTATCCCAGCCGAGTGTGTCTAACCCATATATATCACACGCATAAATATAAGAACCACACACTGCCATAATGTCCTCGACTCCTAGCACATGAAGACTTCTTCTCCACGCCATTGATAAGGCACATGATTTAGCATTATCCAAATCCACTATCATGCTTATCAAGTCACGGCTAGCATATCAAAAGAAATTTTAGTTTCTTTTGACTATATGATATGAGAATGAACCCCACAAATCTCCACCTCCATACCCATAAGAGAAAAAAAAAATTATCCCACCTTGAACAACTTGTCAAGATGCCCAAACCATTGGCCTAAAAATCTCAGTTACACATACCGAATCAACATAGTCCCAATTTGATTCACCACGGCCAATGACATGTGTAACCGTCTTCCGTTAATTTTACTCATTAACGTCGGAGTAGGGTCTCGATCCACCCCTTCCACTACCAGCAGTATTTTCCCCCTCACTATCGTCTGCTCCTTGGAAACCTCTCACCCGTGTCTTCGCCTCCACTGCAAAAGAAACACGTCTAGGGTACCCTTTTTCCCGTGCACTCCGTTTTCAAACACCAATCGAGTTTTTCTTCATTGTACTTCCAATCAGACGATACAACCCACCACACTTTTCTCCCTTCATAAGAACCATGCAGCCACGTGTGATTTTCATGGCTCCACCTGCAGCAGAATACCTGCACCCCATGGAATCTATCTGGCTCAATGATAATAGATTTTTTTCGCATCTTTGGGACATATCTCACACCACCCAAAGTACGAACCACTCCATCGAACATTTTAATTCTAACCATCCCAATACCCATAATTTTGCACGAGGACCCGTCACCCAATGACACCTTCTCCAAATTACCTTTTTGGAACTCATTAAAATATTTCCTCCTGAATCATATATGGTTTGTACAACCAGAATCCAAAATCCAATCATCACGAGAAATAGTGTGTATACCTTCGGATACTGTGAGGACATCTCCATCATCTCCCAATAAAACCAAAGAATTTTCACCATCACCATCTTTCCCACCATCGTCCTTCCCTTTACGTTGAGGACAATATTTCTTGATGTGACCCAATTCTTTGCACAGATAGCATTGGACTTCTCTCCGTCTAGAACTAGATCTAACCCTACTGCTACCTTCAGATCTATCTTTCGTCCTTCCCCGATTCCCACTTGCTACAGCCGTATCATCATGTCCACCATCATTAGTTGTCTTTCTCTGAGTATCGTGGGACACTAGTGAAGCCTCCTCCTGCTCCAAAACCATTGTATCTTTACCATACAGCAACACAGTCACGAGGTAGTCATACGAATCTGGAAGAAAGGTAAGAAGTAGGAGAGCTTTATCTTCTTCCTCAATCTTGACATCAACTTTCCGTAGTTGATCCAAATACCCGTTGAACACACTCATGTGTTCCATGAGATCCCTGCCTTCTTCCATCTTCAGCCGATACAACTGTCGCTTCAGATGCAATTTGTTAGTCAAACTCTTGGCCATATAGAGTTTTTTCAACTTTTCCCACAAGCCTGACGCAGAATCTTCATCTATAGCATTATTGATAATATTATTAGCAATACAGAGTCGGATCGTACTAACACACCGCAACTCCAACTCCTCCCACTCGTCGTCTTTCATGGCCTCCGGCTTTCCATCCTTTCCCTTCAAAGCCTTGTACATGCCTTGTTGCATAAGAATGTCTTTTACACTTCTCTGTCAGAGAGTAAAACTGCCATTTCCATTGAACTGCTCCACGGTAAATTGTGAGTTGATTATCGCCTTCATGGTGAATTGACGCACACCAAACCTTGGCTCTGATACCACTTGTTGAGATTTAAGCAGTGGAATTAAACGAGCACACAATGAAAAAAAATAAGAAGGGAAAAAAGAAAAGAAATAACACAAGAGAATTCTACGTGGTTCGGCAAAAACCTGTCTATGTCCACACCCCATGAGATTTTCCTTTACTATTGAGAATAAATTGGTACAAGACACTTATTGAATTAAATCACATAACCCAACTCACAAACTCTTGTACTTACTCACTCAATACCCCAAAGGAACAATCACTCACAATATTTTTCCTCTCTCACACTATCCCAGCCGAGTGTGTCTAACCCATATATATCACATGCATAAATATAAGAACCCCACACTGCCATAATGTCCTGTTGGAAAATTGGAAGGATACGATTATGATACTGATTGAGGCGTGTAACAGTTTGCACTGTCCTTAAGAACAATTCCGCCCCTCGGAATCAATGACTCGATGCACAAGGTCTCAGCGCTATGCTCTCTAGGATTCATCAATCAGTTTCTTCCAAACGTGCACTCGAATTGGAAGAATATATGAGTGCTCAGAACTGCTCCAAAATAATGAAATGGTTTTTTTTTAAGAATCACAAAAGAGAGATGAATTTTTTCTATATGTAAATGGGAAGAGGGAAGGCTATTTATATTAGACAAATTGCCCAACGGTCATTTTATTAAAAACAGATTTAATAGCCTCCAACAGCCATATTTTTAATATAGGAGTTAATAGATTTAATAACATCCAACGACCATATTTTTAATATTGGAGTTAATAGATTTAATAGCCTCCAACGGTCATATTTCTAGTATAAGATACTAGTCACATCAATATAAATGACTTTGTTTGCATTTTTGAAATAAAAAGCCTAATGCCCAAATAAGAGGAAACTCAATAATTCCAACAATCCCCCTTATTTCAAAAATTTAAACAACAAATAAAAGAATGGAGCAAGAGAATTCAATGCATCAGAACTGGTGCCTTTAGGGCTATGTACCAGTCCCTAGGAATATAAGAAGTGACTTACAGGAATTTGGTGAAATCAAATTTCTATGAACCAAAATCCCTTAACGTAAACCAGTCGTCTTATACCCACATTGATTCCTCAGAATCTGAGCAACTCTAATCGGTGTGGCACCTCTAGGTCCTGCGCCAGTCCTGAATATTCATAAGTGCTCTAGAAAACTTGCCTATGTTTTCAAAGAAAGCGGCCCTCTTTCACACTTATATAGGTGAATCCATCAAGTATGCATTACAATTAATATTAGACATACTATCCATTTAGTATGGACTATAGAATTCATTAAGAGTTTAATTCAACCTTTCTCATTGCAATTGCACTATACACCATAGGAATGGACAACAAGATAGTCAAATTATAGTGCATCTCAAATCAACCAATGACTTGTTATTACCCATATGAACCTATTTCTTGGGTTCTCCAATTACATAGGTTGGGTTACCATCATTGTCGATTTTTGTTATAGGCATAAGTCTCACTCCCCTCGATATTTTATACAATCGTTTCTCTCTAGTGGTATTGTTAAATGGTCAGCCAAAATCACTTTTGACCTTAAAAAATTAAGAGATAAATTTTATCTCAACAGCTGTCTCATAATATTGTCTTAGGCGTATTTGCCTACTCATGCCATTATAGGACTTATTATAGCTCGGCCTATTACAACCTGACTATCTCAATGTAAAGAAACCAATGGAACTGGTTTATTCCAAATAGGAATATCTGCTAAGAAGCTTTTAAGCCACTCAACTTCAATACCAGCTTTCTCAAGAGCTACAAACTCATATTCCATTGTTAACTTAGCTGTGCAAGTTTGCTTGGATGACTTCCAAGATACTGCACCTCCACTAAGTGTAAAAATAAATTATTCACTCATTGATTTCATCTTATCTGAATTCGAAATCCAATTTGCATCGATATATGCTATCATAATTGGGGAAAACCAGAATGCATTTTTTAATTTAATTTTATTCCTAGAGAGGAAATCCAGTTTCACAGTGCTAGTACCCAAAGTTTGGTTTTGTAAGATTCACCAAGTAAAACATTTAGAAGTATCATTCTTCACTAGATTGAAAAGTATACATATATGCCTAGAGGCATTCACATAAATAAATTTCCTTCAAAAGTTTTCATGGAAATTACTTTCATAACCATAGCCACAAATGACTTTTAATCACATTAGTCGGTGGAATAGACAATGCTTCTGGCACCATTGAGACTGAGTATAATATCCCACAATAAAATATGCAATTCGATCATTTTGTTTTGGAAAATGTTTAGTGAGTATTTCCTTTCCCGCAATTCTCACTCTATTTCGAAAAATAATTTTCCTTGCTCATATATAATTTCTCCAATCTTGTGATATTGACCAAACGAAACATTAAAAGGAGAATTTGTAATTTTAATCTATAAAATTACATAGGAATTCACCAAATCTTTTAAATCAAAATTAAGTGACAAGAAGACTAGCTTTTTCTTGCAATCTCTAAATATAAAAACCGTACACATATATCCATATCATCATATATATCCCATTTGTCACATCCAAACATTTTGAAATAATCGTTTGAATAAAAATTCCATGCCACTGGTTGGGTGCCATTTTCGAACCACATAGCTAGAGAGTATATACAAGTATGCATACTTTATTTTATAAACCCTCCGGTTTATTTAAATAATTTTTCTCCTCCAACTCTTCATTAAAAATGAGGTTTTAACATCATTTTGATAAATATGTAATTCATACATATCATCAACAACTAATATGTTCAAATGGACGTAGCATAAAAATAGGTATCCAAAACTTCAAAAATTTTCTTGTAGCTTAAAACCCTTAGCTACTAGAGTAGCTTCACAATTTCCAATAAAAACAATCAGTAGTAAACAACATTTTTAAATTTTTTTTTTTAAAATTGCATTTACTTTCTATCATAATACATTCAGATGGTAACCCCTCAAGAATTCTGTAATATAGGACATAACAAAGCCCATCTCATCTTGAGCTGTTTCTCTTCAAGAAATCAGCCTTAAAGCAGTAAGAGCATCATCTAGGTAAATAGGATCTCATTTTAAAGTAAATGGATTAAAAAATTTAGCACTTAGTTTTCTTACTCCCTCTAAACTCAATTATATAGATGGAACAAGAATAAGAGATTGAAAACCCCCCCACTACTTCTCAATTTCAAAAGAAATTACATGACAACTGTAAAAATTTACACCAATACACTAAAATGTTACATATAGTTTTTACGTCTAAAATCTACAAGCACTACCATTAAACGCATGTCAAAAGGCACAAGCTAGAGCTTCACTGGATATTTTCTTATGATTAAAAAAAAATCTTATCATATACCAAATAACCCAATATTTGAAAATAATAAAATTGGGATTATATATTTTTCCAATACTCAAGAAAGAGTAATTTTATTTAATTACTATTAGAGTGGGGTACTCTTATTTAAACAAAACATACATTTTTGTAAAGCTTGCCCCAAAATATGTGAAACGGCCTTGAATGAATAAAATATCGTGCGCCAAATAATTGGACCAATATGCTTACAAGAGTCCTATTACACCGAATAATATCTCATTCCACATTTGCAAATTCATGCATAACTAGTGTTCTTCCGTCTCATATACTACATTATACATAACATAGTATAATATCATACTCATGTGAGGGAGACAAAGTCCTTAACTTTTACACCGAGATCTACAAAGGGGTGGAGTCATATTTTCAATAGAGTCCATAAATTTGGGAAGATTGCTCAAACCCTCTAATTCAACACTCTAGCTAAGCACTACTAATAATCCTCTCCAAAATTCATGGGTATTTTTTTTTACATATCATTTCTCTATACTTATTAATAAAATATCATTTCTTTCCTTGTGATAGGAAAGAAAACCACATTAAACAACCAAAGAAAAAACAAAAGGGGTAAAAAAAAATCAATCAACAATGTTTGCAGTAGGATGCGTTGAACCTACATGCATCATAGTATACAACAAGCTGGGCAAGAAGATCGGTGGGCCCAACCACACAAGAGAGACCAAAAAATTAAAAATAAATTAACTAACCAGTTTCAGTTTTCAAAACCTTTCTTTGTAACCACTAATCTTAAACGGCTATATATATGTACACTTTAATTTATATGCATTCACCATGCACATGTAACTGTTGCCAAATGAATGCTAACCAAATATTTTACTCACACTTATACACGAATTGCTTTTACATAGGGACTTACTTGCAATTTTTTAGGATGTAAACTATTATACCCAAGGAATTCTTATACCTTAACTACTTGTCTGCATCTTCGTATGCATGCCTTAAAGTAAAAATTTCATAAGTCCATAGATATGAAAGTGGTATTTGTGACGAGTTCTATACTGGGTAGTCTCAGAATCACAAGGAGTTCTATTTGATTTAGCGGAATTTGATTAACCCACTTAATCAACACTACAATCACCACCATTTAACACCATGGCCTAATACTACCATAAGGCTGCTCCATATCTCATGGGTAAATATGTTTTTCCCTATTTAACAGTGTGTGTATATATATACAAATACAGACATATGAATATATTGTCACATGTAAATGTAAAATCATGTGCATACATATAACAAAAACACATACAGGTTTTTTTTTTTGTGTTGGAATTGTAAGTAGATTAGGAATAATATTGTCAGATCAGTAGCCTCTTTCACTAATTTGAGTTGAATCAAGGATCTCATTCTCATTAAGATTTTTCACGGCGCGATCGATCATAGCAATATCCATAAGAATTGTCCTTAAGATTGTTTAAAAATTGGAAGGATACGACTATGATACTGATTGAGGCGTGCAACAGTTTGCATTGTCCTTAAGAACCATTCCGTCCCTCGGAGTCAATGACTCGATGCACAAAGTCTCAGCGCTATGCTCTCTAGGATTCATCAATCAGTTTCTTCCAAACGTGCACTCGAATTGGAAGAATATATGAGTGCTCAGAATTGCTCCAAAATAATGAAATGGTTTTTTGAAGAATCACAAAAGAGAGATGAATTTTTTCTATATGTAAATGGGAAGAGGGAAGGCTATTTATATTAGACAAATTGCTCAACGGTCATTTTATTCAAAACAGATTTAATAGCCTCCAACGGCTATATTTTTAATATAGGAGTTAATAGATTTAATAACATCCAACGGTCATATTTTTAATATTAGAGTTAATAGATTTAATAGCCTCCAACGGTCATATTTCTAGTACAAGATACTAGTCACATCAATGTAAATAACTTTGTTTGCATTTTTAGCCTAATGCCCAAATAAGAAGAAACTCAATAATTCCAACATGTCCTAGACTCCTAGCACATGAAGACTTCTTCTCCACGTCATTGATAAGGCACATGCATGATTTAGCTTTATCCAAATCTACTATCATGCTTATCAAGTCACGGCTAGCATATCAAAAGAAATTTTAGTTTCTTTTGACTATATGATATGGGAATGGACCCCACAAATATATATAGAGTTAGGCTCCAGTGCGCAGTGGGTAAGCGCACTGGGTGAACGCACTGGGCTTTTAAGCTTAAAAAATCCGCGGGTCAGCGGGGCGGCGGGATGAGGCGTGGGTCAGTGGGGCGCTCCGTGGATTTTTTAGGCTTAAAAGTCCAGTGCGTTCACCCAGTACGCTTACCCAATACTCAGTGGAGCCTTACTATATATATATATATATATATATTTGTGAATTTCATGTTTGAGAGTACTAAATGTATAAAACTAGAGAAAGCTTTACCAATTGTGGTTACCGAGCAACTAAATCAGAAAGAGTATTTAGTATACTAGTTTTCCTTGGTACAAAGAAAATCCGAAATAGAGGAGATTCTTGGCCATTTTATCTTGGGGACGACGTGACATGTACGAATTACTTGCACACTTTGGGCAGAGCCGCGAAACGTTTTAAAGAGAGCGAGATCCACAACTCGGCCTATGATAAGTTAAAGAGGCTACTGATCCGGCAATTTTGTTCCAATTTTATTTACATGTTCTAACATATAGTAATAGGCATAAGATTTTTTTTTCTTTTTTTTTTTTTGATTTGTTAGCATTTTATAAATATTTTCGAGTAGGAAGAGTTGATTGTTGATTGTAATTTATAAAGCTTTGGTTGATGGTAAAAGTTTTTGGGTTGGGCTAAAGCTGCTAAACTAAGAAGTGAGAAAAATGTGTTGGACCTAACATTTGCGGGGAAAAAGCGTGGGGCCAAATATTTAGAGTGGACTAAATTATAATTGGGCTAACATTAAACACATATAAGTTCTTTTCTTCAAATTTTGTGTTCAGTTAAAATACATGCAAAATCGCAATCCCCGTCAAGGGCAGAGCTAGGATTATTATCTAAGGGGCTGAGACTGGATGAAGTGCATGAATGTATACAGGGGTTTTGGGTCTATTTATCCCTAATGTAGGTAGAATTTTCTTACTATCATATTTAATTATTTTATTTTATTTTATATTTTTATTTGTTTGTTTTTTGTTGTAGTGATTCTAGTGAATAGCTTCAATATACGTTGATGTCAATGATGTCAGATTGCACCATGGTGGCCCGAAATTAATCTTATATACCGGGTATCTTCTAGAAGCCTCAAACACCCATTAATTCTTTTCATCTTATATATGTTCTACTAGACTACAAGCCTCAAACACCCATTAATTCTTATCTTCGAAGAGCTCTTCATTACCTAAAAAAGGAAGAAAAATGGAACCGGTGGGCACCAAAACAGCTCAAATTGAGGCTCAATTTGATCTGAACTATGATCGGAAAAGCGAATTAAAAGCATTTGATGACACTAAAGCTGGCGTGAAAGGCCTTGTTGATTCTGGGATTTCTTTGATCCCTCGTATATTTCTTCAACCCCCAATCACATGTGAAAAAACCCAATTCATATTGCCAACCATAGATCTAAATATGATCGATAAAGATCCGATGAAACACAAAGAGATAGTTGAACAAGTAAGAGATGCTTCTGAGAATTGGGGTTTCTTCCAAGTGGTCAATCATGGTGTTCCTTTGAGTGTTTTGGAGGAGATGATTAATGGAGTTCATAGGTTTCATGAGCAAGACACTGAGGTGAAGAAAAAATGGTATACAAGAGACCGTACAAAAGCTTGGGTTTATAATTGTAATTTTGATCTTTTTGTTGCACCAGCTGCTAATTGGAGGGACACTTTTTTTTGTACTTTGGCTCCAACAAGTCCTAATCCGGAGGAATTGCCTGAGGCATGCAGGTATGTTGTGGAAAGCATGTTATATATATGTGCAGATATATACATATATTGCATTTTGGTTTGTTATATTAGTATATATAGAATCATTTCATAATTGATTGTTTAGTTATTTATGCTCTGTTTGATTGATGGATTTAAAAGAGGGAAGGAAGAGAAACTATGCAAGTAAAACACTTTCTTTGTTTGGTAAATAAGGCTTTGTAGATTTATTGAGGAAAATCTAGTAACAAAGGTTTCGGGCAAAGTGATTTCTCCATTTTTGAGATTATTCATTAAAACATGAAAATCATGAATTTGGGAAATCAAAAAATATTGGGAATTTAGGAAATTAAAAAAAAAATAAATTGCCTATGGCATTTATTTTTATTTTTTATTTCTAGCATCTTCTACTATATATTTTTTAAGTAGAAAATCCTAAATTTCTTCAACAATTTTGTAGTTACAATATATGTCAGACAATTCATTAGACAATATTTGTATGACGACATATTTTGTTACCTTTCTTCCAAAGGGGTCAGAATTTGTGATTTGCAACCCCCGTGCGCATGCGAGAGTCTTTCTACTACATAAGCTTACAAAGCTTAGAAGGAGTAAACATATATAAGGAGTAAAAACTTCTTATGTTTAACCAATGTGGGATACATGTTACATCACTTAAAGGCTTAGGCTACTTGTTTTGATTTTTGAAATAAAAAGGCTCAAAACCCACCTAAGTGAAGTTTAAAATGTTAGTAATTAAAACAAAGCCCAAGTTACTTGAATTATGAACTAAATCCAACATGTTCAACTAACATGTGGTCTCCAACGTATTTTGCAAAGCTTATGTTAAGCTATAGTCGATCATACGTACACATGCTAAGACGTGTTGGCTTGGATATGTCATCACTATCTTCTGTCCAATCAACCAACAAGTTTAATTTTTTTTTTTTTATATATTTATTTTTTAATTGTGACTTGCTTGCTAGATCCATGGCTGCAGTTAACAACCCATGTAGTCACGGATAACTCTTGGGATACATTAAAATCTCACAAAAATAAAATATATAAATTTTATGTGTCTATCTTTTTTTTTCTGTGGATTTCACATTGTTAATGGACTCCACTAGAAGAGAGAGAGACACATTGTAGTTTATGTATATTGTTTTTGTAAGATTCTTATGTACTCCAAAAATTATCCTTTAGCCACTGACATGTCTAAAGCACCGTTTGGTTGGGCCTACTGTAATGGTCTTTTTACTCTTTTATCACACTACCTAGTACTGACACCAACAATGCTACTAATGTGTATGACTATGGGTGCTCTTAAATTGACATTAATAGCCTATATAGATAGATATCTGAAGGGAATTCTATCTTCACCTGCATTAAATGTTTGTACAAAATAATATATCATGCAACATGTAGGTGTATGTAGAGAGTAAAATAGATGGGTAGATACAATTACCCGTATCTTAGTCCTATTAGAAAGTAAGATAATAAAGAAGAGTAATGTTAGGTATATCTAAACGGGACAACTAAATCATCCACGTGCTGATATGTCGTGGTAGTTTTGAAATTAATTCAAACTTTGTTTGATAACTGATGAATCGTTTTGGAAAGAGTAACGCTACCAAAATATTTTTCCCAAAAGTGTTTAATTCCCAACACATGTGGCAGTGGGACCCGCTTCAAAAATAGTAGGACCACTTCAACATCAACTAATTAAATCAACTGTACTGCCACATGTGTTGGGAAATACTTTCTGGAAAAAAAATTTGGAAAGCATAGCGTTATTCTTTTAGAAATCCACATCAGCACGTGGGTAGTTTAGGTGTCCCTAGCATTACTCAAGAAAAGAAATAGGAAAAATTACAACAAAGTACAAATTTAATTTTAAAAAAGTAGATAATTTTGGGAGAATTTAAAACAATGGACAACTCATGTGGAATTTGGTACTCAAAATTATTAGCAAATCAAAAATTTCCAAAACAAAAACTAATGGAAAATCACGAGGCCAAACGCGATTGTTTAGCCGAAAATGAGTGTTTTCGGCCATTTTCAGATTATGGAGAAATTATTCAGTGAGCCCGTGACGCCACATCAGCATGATGACGTGGTGTGACCTCTCAATCTTAACCATACATATACCCCCTACTTCTAGGGGGATCATGCCATGTGTTTATCAAAATTTTAAAAAAAAACTACCCACCACATGTCATAACCTCCTAGTGTTAGTGGGCACATGACCCTTTTTATTGGAGAAATCACCCCACATCATCATACTGACGTGGCATGACAGGCTATTATGATAAGTTTTTGCCCAAAATATCTCTTCAACTTGTTTTCTTATGAAACTCATATGTGTCCTACCATTTCATCCAACAAATATATGTACTATGGTAATTTTGAATTTATATATTTATCTGAAGTATACAAACCCATGAATGAAATCCGTTAATCCTATGGTCAACTATATGGATCCATAACTGATTTCTCTGTGAATAAATTGAAACTAGCTCTGTGATTCATAAGTGAACATGTTCTACATATTCACATACATTCTTTTGTTGCACGTGAGTTTATGCCCTAATCTTAAATTACTCTGTTCTTTGTTAAACCAAAATAATATCGGTTTCTTCAAACCAAAAAGAAAATGAGGAAGGTCTAAACGTGATTTTATTATGCATCCCCAAACACACCCTTATGCTTGATTTTTGTACCTATCCATGAATTATCCACATATACCTAAATGATGATTTGATGAGGTCTTTTCGATTTGATCAAATATTACTGTATGTCGTAATAACATAGACCACCCCTCGTATTTTTAAAAATTACAATGACATCCCTTGTCAGAGATGCAACTCTTAATACCACTAAAAATTTACACTGACGTCTCATATGAAACTCTAACGGTGTTCTAGCTTCAAGAGAAAGTACTGATCTACCTTGAAAATAAAACATATTTTACTTTATAACAAAAATTAACACATTACAAAATGATTAAAATTTTCCTTCATATATGCCCTTAAAATTTGAATTTTTTTTTCCAAGACTTAAATAATGGCAAGTAGTCATTTTAAAAAGTTTTAATTATTTTTTAAAAAGTTTTAATTATAAAATTAATAATTAACTGACCGTTAGACTAACGGAAGGGATGTGCGAGTAATTCCTAAACTACAAGTTCCGTTAGGTGCGTGTAATTCCTAAAACGAGAGATCCTTACAATTATGACATACCTCAAGAGGGGTCTGTGTAATTTATCCATTATTGATTGACCCTTTTCTTTTGGAAATCAAACAAAGTCATGAATTATAAAAACCTTACTCCCTATTTCAATTTTCTTGCAGAGACATTCTAGTGGAGTACTCGAAAGAAATAATGAAATTTGGCTATTCCTCGTTTGGATTATTCTCAGAGGCTCTTGGACTCCAACCTGACCACTTGAAAGACATGGGTTGTGCTGAGGGACTAGCAATTTTAGGCCATTACTATCCAGCATGTCCACAGCCAGAGCTAACCATAGGCACTAGCAAGCATGCTGATAATGACTTTATCACTGTGCTTTTACAGGACCACATTGGTGGCCTCCAAATTCTTCACCAAAACCAATGGGTTGATGTCCCACCTGTTCCTGGAGCTCTAGTGGTCAACATTGGAGATCTCTTACAGGCAAGTCTTTTTATAAATTAAATATTGTGATGTTATGAGTGAGTACTTATCTCATGTGACTGTCGCACTGATGTGACTTCCACACTGATTAGAGTATCCTGCGTGAGTAGGCTTACAGTGATTGAAAAATCACAATGACCGTCACACGCCGTATAGCTGTTATCTTGAAAAGTTCTCCTCTTGAACATAAATAAAGTCTGTATTGTTATTGTAGACTGTCTGTAGTATGCTTATCACTGCCAGGAAAAATAGATATTGTAAAATTGCCGAAGTTTCAAAATTAGACATTTTGTTAGTGACATACGACAACCAAAATTGAAATACTTAAGCGAAGTTATTAATAACACAAAACTTCCGAAAACACAAAAAGCACATTGTGAAAATACTAAACGATCGTTTTTAACCAAATCATGGGCAATTGTGGGCCTTTTGGGCATAGCCAATTTTGGTCTAGAATAACTTTTCCGCTTGTTATGCATGAACAAGTATCAATAATTAATGCATGTACCGTGACATTTAAGAGTGTGGATTTGTAGAAAGATGGTCACATAGTGTTGAGATTGTCCCACATCGGGGACTTATAACTTAGCTACTCAATAGATAAGTTCAACGGGTTACTCCACCCATTTCCAATTGGTTTTGAGTTGGAAGCTCCAATTTAACACATAGCTCGAACATTTAGGCTCCCTTAGGTGTTCAGATTTAGAGAGAGATCAGAGAGAGGGAAAAGAGAAAAAAGAAAAGAAAAATGAAAAGAAAACTATTGTTTCTAGTTCTCCTCCATGCTTAAATTAGTAAATAACACTAAAATTAAAAGATTCTCATACTAAAGAAAAAAGTTAAGAAAAGAGAATGCAGTGGCTCATAAATCTATGAATCAATCAGAGCGTTGATTGATTGATTATTATTATTATTATTATTATTATTATTATTATTATTATTATTATTATTATTATTATTACTATTATTATTATTATTATTATTATTATTATTATTTTTATGTATTATGTGATTTGGTTGCATAAAATAAAAATGCACATTGTATTGCAAATCACCGAATTAATGATATTAGCATTGTTTTTTTACTACTAAAATCTTCAGCTCATATCGAACGACATATTCAAGAGTGCTGAGCACAGAGTACTTGCAAACCACGTTGGTCCAAGAGTCTCGGTGGCAAGCTTTTTTGGCACTGATATACTTCCAATCCCAAAGCTCTATGGACCCATCAAAGAATTGTTATCTCCGGAGAGTCCACCAAAGTACCGTGAGACCACAGTGAGAGACTATGTCGCACACTTCCGTGCGCAAGGGCTCAATGGTAATTCTGCACTCTCGCATTTCAAGCTCTGAAGACGTTGCAATGGAAATGAGGGAAAGGTAGGAAGATATAGAGATGAAATGAGACACTGATTCTATATCTTTGCATTGTTATATTGTTATGGTCTTAGTGTAGCGAAGGACTAGGATGATAAACTAGCAGCATGGAAATAGATAGACTTTTATCTGTGGACTATGTGTGATTTTTATAAAGATTGTTTTTAATGGGTTATGGTGTGTTTGAAATGACATTCCTGGAATAGAAGTGTTTTTGCCAATCTTATTATTATTAAAAAAAAAAAAAAAAAAAAAAAAAAAAAACCTGTTTGGAAGATGCATTCTGACGTATTTTTTTTATTATTGGAAAAATGACACCTACTTGCTTATACTTATAAGTTGGAGATGATCTTATAGCAATGTAATTTCACTATAGCCATCCACATCTCTAAGGGTGGGCTATTGTGGACCTAGCGCAGTAGGGCCGGACTGTAGGTCATCTCATTTTTGAATTTTTTTTATAAGTAATATTTTGATCTTATTGTAGTTACACTTCTTAGTTTAGTCCAATCCAAATTTTGAAGGAAAAACACAAGAAAACTAATTTTCTTCTTCTTCTCCAAATTTACAAACCAAACAGAGCCTTGTTGATTTAGGAGAGTCATTTGGGTCATGGTTTTCAACACTTCCACCAGAGCCAACGGCAGACCCAATTTTTTACTGGGGTGGACTGAGAATGCGTAAAGTAATATTGGGCATAAGAATTTTTTTTTTTTTTTTTGGTTCATTTTATACATATTTTCGGGTAGAAAGGGTTGATCGTTGATAGTAATTTATAAAGCTTTGGTTGATGGTAAAAGTTTTTGGATTGGGCTAAAGCCGCCAAACTAAGAAGTATGAAAAATGAGTTGGACCTAATACATGTAAGTTCTTTTTTCTTCAAAATTTGTGTTCAACTAAAGTATGAAAGTGAGAAAAAAATTTGTTAGGAGCACTATTGGATTACTATTGGACCAACTAATTGGACCAACTAATTAGGTTAGGGAGCAAAATCATCCAAACAAGTAGCAAGTGTTGGGCTTAGCATGAGACTGGGCTAAATTAGGTGGACGTAGTGAAAAATTGGGCTAAAGCACACCTACATTTCACCAAATCCCTCAAAACTTACACTGTTACGCCTTGACCAGAGCTTCAACTTGCTAAATTTGACAGTCATTTTTAAATATATATATATATATATATATATCATACTTTTTTCTTTCTTTTAGACATTCAATTAAACCATTTAATATGTTCATTAAAAAAAAAAACCCATTCAATCGTTGTCCCACCACTATTGGCAAGTCTGGAAAATACCGATTGGTCGATTTTTTAAAGTAGTACACAAGCTAAAATTGATAAAAAAAAAGGCCTGTAATCGACCTACCGAAACCGAATGGTTGATTTGAACATCACTAAAAATCGAAAAAACCGACCGCAAACACCCCTAAGACAAACAAAGATATGGATTCGAAACTATGTTTTTATTCCCTTTTATTTGGTGCGTGTTGAGACCTAACCATTTTTCCTTCTTTTTGTTGTTAAAGATTAAGATTTTCGAAATGGACAACCTCTAAATATGTTGCAAAAGAAGAAAAATGGTGGTCTTAGCACAGATGCAACAGTGATGTATGAAAAAGGTAATTAAATTACACTTATCTCTCTAAGATTTCTGACAATTGCACAGACGAAGGCCTCCTTCCTTGCAAAATCGCAGTTCCGTGAAAACCAGAGCTAAGATTTTTATCTAGGGATTGACACTGAATGAAAGTGCATACAATGATAAATATATACGGAGATTTTGAGTCTATTTATCCCAAGCTTTAAGTTGAATTTTCTTATTATCATCTTTTTATTTGTTTGTTTATTTGTTGTTCTAGTGAATACCTTCAATATACGTTGATGTCATTAATGATGTATCTTTTCTTTTCTTGCAAGACATTTTTTCTTTTCATTCAAGAAATTTTTTCTTTCCAAAAGTCAAACAAGGTAGACCACTTACATTCCCTTCAATATTTTTATAATAGTATTTTCATCTTGTATATCTTCAACAAGACCACAAGCCTCAAACACCCATTAATTCATATCTTCAAATTAAGAGCTCCTCATTGCCTAAAAAAGGAAGAAAAATGGTACCGGTGGGGCACCAAAACAGCTCAAGTTGAGGCTCAATTTGATCTGAATTATGAGGAATTAAAAGCATTTGATGACACTAAAGCTGGCGTCAAAGGCCTTGTTGATTCTGGGATTTCTTCAATCCCTCGTATATTTCTTCAACTTCCAGACAAATTTGAAAAAACCCAATTGATCATATTTCCAACCATAGATCTCAATATGATGAAGCACAAAGATATAGTTCATGAACAAGTAAGAGATGCGTCTGAGAATTGGGGCTTCTTCCAAGTGGTAAATCATGGTGTTCCTTTGAGTGATTTGGAGGAGATTATTAAAAGAGATATGGGAAAGTGATAATCTTATTACTATACATCCCATAGTTTATATAATGTTACATTGGAATAATGAAGGAAAGGAAATAAATAAGGAAAAGGAAAGAAATAAAAATAACTTAAATGGGTCAACACGACCATAAATAACAGACTAAAATCCGGAATTTAATCCCTTAATTCCAACACTCCCCCTCAAGCTGTGGCGAAGATGTTGACGAGACTAAGCTTGCCAAGAGACGACTGTAGAAGTGCTGGACCAATGGACTTAGTGAACATATCAGCGGTCTGATCTGATGAGGGAACAAAGCTCGGTGTTATGACTCCTGACCGAACTTTTTCCCGAATGAAATGGATGTCAACCTCTATATGTTTAGTTCTTTCATGAAGAACTGAATCAGATGATAACATAATTGCAGACTTGTTATCGCAAAATAACGTAGATACTTCCACCACTGGGAAGCCTAATTCACCAAGAAGAGAACGAAGCCATATGAGTTCACATAAACCCTGAGCCATTGCACAATACTCGACTTCAGCAGAAGATCGTGAGACAACTACTTGCTTTTTACTTTTCCAGGAGATAAGATGACAACCGCAAAAAGTACAAAAACCAGAAGTAGAGCGTCTATCACCTTTTGAGCCTGCATAATCTGCATCAATAAAACCGGAGAGACCTGATTGAGCTCATGTCTTAAAGAAAAGGCCAAGACCAGGACAAGTCTTGAGTTATCGGAGAATATGATAAACAACATCAAGATGTGAAGTACAAGGTGAGTGCATGAATTGACTCACGACACTAATAGCAAAAGTCAGATCCGGTCTTGTATTCGTCAAATAGATGAGACGACCCACAAGACGCTGCTATACAGAGGAATCTGGTAAGGGCTCTCCCAATTCAGCAGTTAACTTATGATTTGGATCCATAGGAGAAGAAACATGTCTACACCCAAGCATTCCCGTATCTTGGAGGAGATCAAGGGCATGCTTCCGCTGGGATAGCGAGATACCTTGTCGGGACCGGGCCACCTCAATGCCAAGAAAGTACCTCAGAGGGCCCAAATCCTTAATGTCGAACGATAGTCCAAGAGAATGCTTCACTTGTACAATACCAGACGCGTAAAAGTAAAAAAACAAGCAGTTGTCTCACGATCTTCTGCTGCAGCCGAGTACCGTGCAATGGCTCAGGGTTCATGTGAACTCATATGGCTTCATTATCTTCTTGGTGAATTACGATTCTCAGTGGTGGAAGCATCTACGTTATTTTGCGATAACAAGTCTGCAATTATGTTATCATCTGATTCAGTTCTTCATGAAAGAACTAAACATATAGAGGTTGACATTCATTTCATTGGGGAAAAAGTTCGGTCAGGAGTCATAACACCGAGCTTTGTTCCCTCATCAGATCAGATCGCTAATATGTTCACTAAGTCCGTTATGGAGGAGGAAGTATCTCACTAACCGCTCCTGTACGACGAGCACCCCGGCCGCGACCAGTACCACGACCAGTATGTCGAGTCTGAGTGAACTGCCCTTTCAACTCTGGGCGAAGAGTAAAACAATGATCTATGGAGACCTGGTGTACGGAAATGCTGGCAGTAAGGGCGATTACCTCCAGGACGAGTACCAGACAAAATCGGGAAGACCATCTAGTCAGGGACATGTGAAGGAGAGGGCCTAGGGTCAGGAGCAGATAGTAGGCGATGACGTCTCTCATCACCATCAATAGTAGTAAAGGCCTCAAATAAAGAATGCATAGGGACAGTATTCAGAATCTGAGTGCGGAGAGCCTCGAATTCGGGCTTTAGACCCATCAAGAACTGGTACGTACGACGGCGGTCAAGTCGCTTAACTTCAATATCTCCATCATTGGGAAAATCGGTGATGGGCTCATACTGAGCTAACTTATCCCACCGAGTCTGGAGGTATCCAAAAAAGTTAGAAACAGACAGTCCCAAAGTAGCTTGGGAAGCATGAGAAATATCCTGGTAGAGCTCGAAAATACGCGAGTCAGAATGCGCATGATCATATATCTTCTTCAAAGCAGTCTAAAGTCCATGCACAATATTATGATACATAAACATATTATAGATCCATTCATCTATCGAATTAAACATCCAGCCCAGAATAATATAGTTATCTATAAACCATTCCTCAAACTTCGCGTCCGATTCAGCGGGTGGTTTAACCTCCTTCCCAAGTAACCACCCGATTTTCCGTTTACCGCTAAGGTAGAGACGAAGAGAATTAGACCATGCGTGAAATTATTTTCCATTTAGCAAAACACTAGTGACCCGGTGCACGGTTGGATGAGATGTTGGGTTGATTGGATCAATAGTTTTACTGATATCAGTCATGATGTTGTGAAGAGTGACCAAAATTTGGATGAAGACTTGCCGGAAAAAGCACCAAAAATCAGCAACAATGACAGTCACAGTCAGAAACTCGGCGAACCACAGCCGGAAACTCGGTAGACAAGGGAAACTGAAAACTCGCTTACCCGACAGACAGTGAAGAGCACACGAACTGCTCTAATACATCACACACAAGCCCTAAAAAGGGCTGAAGAGGCTCCCGAGGAGCTACAAAGCTGCGCCGCTAGAGAGAAACACCACTAGGACTTGCGGCGCAGGGAGAGAGAGCCTCGGCTGGGATTGGGTGAGGTTAGATGGGGTAGGTAAGTGGCCTGAGGTGGTCGGCGAGGGGGCTGGGCAGCAGGTGGGGCTCGGCGAGGGTGGTGGGTGGTGGCTAGTAGTTGGTGAAGATGGTGGGTGATAGTTTTAGGGTTGCATAAGGCTTTGATACCAAAAAGAGACATGGGAAAGTGATAATCTTATTACTATACATCCCATAGTTTATATAATGTTACATTGGAATAATGAAGGAAAGGAAATAAATAAGGAATAGGAAAGAAATAAAAATAACTTAAATGGGTCAACATGACCATAAATAACATACTAAAATCCGGAATTAAATCCCTTAATTCCAACATTATTAATGGAGTTCATAGGTTTCATGAGCAAGACACTGAGGTGAAGAAAAAAAATTGTATACAAGAGATCTCACAAAAAAGTTTTGTTTATAATTGTAACGTTGATCTTTTTAGTGCACCAGCTGCTAGTTGGAGGGATTCTTTTTATTGTACTTTGGCTCCAACAAGTCCTAATCCGGAGGAAGTGCCTGAGGCATGTAGGTATGTTGCATGTATTGCATTTTGGTTTGTTATACTATTAATTAGTATATACAATCATTTCATAATTGATGGTTGAGTTATTTAGGCTCAAGAGAGGTCAGTGTAATTTATCTATCCAATATTGATTGACCCTTTTCTTGTGGATCAAAGTCATTAATTATAAAAACCTTACTCCCTAACTCAAGTTTCTTGCAGAGACATTCAAGTAGAGTACTAGAAGGAAATAATGAAATTGGGCTATTCCTTGTTTGGTTTACTCTTAGAGGCTCTTGAACTCCAGCCCAACCACTTGACGGACATGAATTGTGCTTTGGGACTAGGAATTTTTTAGGCCATTACTATCTAGCATGTCCACAGCCTGAGCTAACCATAGGCACTACCAAGCATACTGATAATGACTTTCTCACTGTGCTTTTACAGGAGGCCTCCAAATTCTTCACCAAAGCCAATGGCTTGATGTCCCACCTATACCTGGAGCTCTAGTGGTCAACATTGGTGATATCTTACAGGCAAGTCCTTTTATATATATATATATAGATATATATTAAATATTGTGATATTATGTTGCGACTTCCACACTAATTTGAGTATCCTCCGTGGGTAGGCCTACAATGATTGAAAAATCATAATAACCGTCACACATAGTATAATTGTTATCTTGAAAAATAAAGTCTGTATTGTTATTGTAGACTGTCTGTAATATGTTTATCACTGCTAGGAAAGATAGATATCGTAAAATTGCCGAAGTTAAAAAATTAGACATTCTCTTAGTGACATACGACAACCAAAACTGAAATACTTATGCAAAGTTTTTTTTTTTGCTTTGACTTATGCAAAGTTATTAATAACACAAAACTTTCCAAAAACACAAAAAAACATCGTGAAAATGCTAAACGATCGTTGTAGACACCCCATTTTGTCGGCTATCAGATTTAGGAGACCCATAGCTTGGTGGTTCACAATGATCGTAAAAGACTCAAAAGGACTCTCGGAAGTCAGCTCTATCTCTCACAATGCTCAGAATGACCAAAATGCCCCTAAAAGCCCGAAAGCTCCCAGATTTGGACCAAAAGTTCTGGAAACATGCTACGTCGTAAGAAAAGCGATAAAATGAGTTTTGAAAAAAAATCGGATGAAATCGTCAGCTCCTAGGGACCCCCGGAAGTCCCGAAATTTCCCGAAAAGTCCCCGTTGACCGGTTTAACCAAGGTTTGACCAAGGTTTGACCAGGTTTGACCGAAATCGTGTGAATTCACCGGAATCATTTTAAATCATGAAAAAGGTGTTAAAACAAGTTCCAAAAGAAAATCGAGCGAAGACATCAGCTCTCGGGAACTCCCGGAGGTTTACGGAACTTCCTGGGAATCCCAGGTTTGACCAGTTTGACCAGAATTTGACTTTGGAACCGGGGCGCCGAAACGGTTTTCAAATATTTTTCATGGATACTAGAGGTCAATAGCTTTCCAACGGTATATCGCACGTGATTTCTGGATTTAAAACGAATTTATTATGAATTTCCGAAGGCGAAAAAGGCGATCAAATCAGCTTTTATCGCGAATACCGCAAAACTTTTCAAAATGACCTAGCCCCAAACTATTTTTTATGCAAATTAGACTCCATTACCTTTCCAACGGTATATCACAACCTCAATTTGGAGTTCGTATGCATTTTCTATGAATTTCGGACAAAATAGGGCCTTTTCGCGAATACCGGAACCTCTGGGGGCCTAAACGTAAATTTCTGGGCGTCTGAGGAGCAGTGCCGCCACGGCACTGGCCCACTGCCGCCGCGGCACTGGCCCAGTGCCGCCGCGGCACTCAACCCTCGCAGAGTCCATTTTTGTAATTTTTTTGGGGGTCCAATTTGATTAATTGAAAGTCAAAACGACATAGTTTTGTGTTCACAGTTGTTTGGGACCAATGGGAACACTTCTAAAACCCCAAAACCACCCCAAATTGGCCTATTTAAACCCCCCATTGCTCTTCATTTTAGGGGGGCCAAGTGCAAAGCTTGAAAAGTTGTAGAGAAGAAGAGAGATAGAGATAGGTTTAGAAGAGAGAAAGGGAGCTTCTCCCATTGATTTTCCATAAGAAAGTGAGTTTTATTCTTGTTTTCTTCCATCATCCTTCTATATACTTCACATTCAAAGTCCACTCCAACCCTCATTCTTGAGCATTCATGAGATAGGAAGCTTCTTCCATGTCCAAATGTCAAAATCTATGAGTGAAACACCAAGCTACAAGTCCAAAATCACATTGATTATCATCTATTGATTGCTATTTACTTGCTTGTTTATATATATGTTCATTCCTTCTTACCTCATTTCTTTTTATTTTTCTTTATTTACTTACTAGTTCATCATCATCTAAGTGATGACATGAAGTTTGGGGTGAGTGAATCCTTATGGATAGTAGCTCTTGACCTCAAAAACATGTTTGATAGATGATGATCATAACCTCAATACTTCCAAGGTATTCTTGGAATGTATTGAAGTTATGTTCAAAATAAAAATGAATCTCTCCAATAATATTGGGAATTCTTTGATGATTCAAGGTTGGATGAGGTTCTAAGTGGTCACATGGTCATCTCAAGAGTTTAAGTTCATGCTTTGAACATCTATTTCAAAACCCCCAATCAAGAACTCAAACTCTATTTCAAACCCAAATCCATTTTCTTCAAGAATGATCCAAAACAGTGAGCTGTTCAGATTCAAAGATTTGTTTTGAATTAAATACTCGAGTTATGATGATGAAACCACTTGGAAAATCTTCCTAATACATCATAGTTTGTCCCCAATTTTTCCCATCAATTATAGAGATGTGAAAGTATTTGTTTTGGATGTGAGAAGTTCATATTCATAATCTGCCTCTGTTCTCACAGAATGTTCACCCAACTTCTTGCACTTATTCTGGATATTTTCATCACTGTACATATATCTTTTCTATTTTTTTTTATAAAACTTGGGAGTCTTAGGAAACTTTTGGTATATAATGGGTCATCATAAACATTTATGAAAAATCATACAAAATCAGTCAACAGTGCAGCTTTTGTTTCTGAGTCATGTGTACATTCTGATTTATTTCTTTTAATCTGTGATAGCTATGGATGTTTGGCTTTTTGGGTTATTTTCTAGACACAATAAGGATGATCTCTGATTTTTCTAACATTTTTCTAGGCACGTTTGACCTCCCATTATAATGTTACAAAGTAATACATACAGTCTGTCCACTATTCACAGCAAGCACATTTCAACTTTCATTCTTTGATTTGATGCTCATATGCATTCCAAATTAGTTCATATCTTAGGAAGTAGTTCATACTACATTTGTACATATCCCATGTTAACTTCATTCATTCATTCATACACATTATAGACTTCTAAGTCATTCTAGAAATTCATGTACACAAAACACACTACAACCTTTGCACATTTTAGGATCATACATTGCATCCATGCAAGATTTGGGGCTTTTGTGACTCCTAATCTAAGAAGATTATAAGGAACGATCATGATCATACGTTCATGCTTCCCCTTTGATCTAATCATCCTTTCTCATCCGTCCCGGGGACTGAGGGATCTTCTTTTTCTCAAAGAATAACATGCATCATACTAGCTTGTTAAGCATATTTTGATTTCTTTGTTTATTTGTTTCAAGAACAATTCATGTCCCCTTTAGATTAAGGAAACTTAATTACTTGATACATGATTAGACGATTTTCCTAGGTTTATTTGTGTGATCTTTCACTTTACATTGCATGATATTTGACTTAGATCTTATGAATGATATCTTATCTTTAGATCTTCCATTTTCAAGTTTCTTATGTGATGTAATATACTATCATAGTATTATTTGTCGAACCAAACATAGTATTAGATGATTATTTGGATGCTAATTGAGGCCCGTCGAAAGACGGGGCGAGTTGAGGGTGTTTTAGTCGTGACAAAGGCTCCTTCCTCTCTCGTACCAAAACCCCGAACCAAGTTCTTTGGTTATGAAGGGCCGGTGCCCTTATCCGCTTGGGTGAGTCAAAATTAGGTTTCTTGGTTCCTTAAAGACCAAGTGGCAACTCTGTATCTGTTTTCAACAGACCTTTCATTTTCTTCCTTTGATTCAAATCAAGTTTCAAAAGCAATCTCAAACAAGAGAAGTGGCCCGATTCCGCGTGTCCACAATCGTTTTTAATCAATCGTGGGCAATTGTGTCCCTTTTGGGCACAACCAATTTTGGTCTAGAATGCCTTTTCCACTTGTTATGCATCAAATCAATAATGCATGTCCTGTAACATTTAAGAGTGTGGGGCTCCCTTAGGTTTGCAGATTTAGAGAGTGATCAGAGAGGGAAACATAAAAAGATAAGAAAATTTGAAAGAAAACTATTGTTTCTAGTTCTCCTCCATACTTAAATAACACTAGAATTAAAAGATACTCATACTACAGAAAAAAATTAAGAAAAGAGAAAATGAAGGGACCCATAAATCTGTGAATCAATCAGAGCGTTTGATTTAAGTATTTTGTGATTTGGTTGCATAAAGTAAAAATGCGCACTGTATTGCAAATCACCGAATGATATTAACTTTTTTTTTACTACTAAAATCTTCAGCTCATATCGAACGACATATTCAAGAGTGTTGAGCTAGCACAGAGTACTTGCAAACCATGTTGGTCCAAGACTCTAGGTGGCTTTGACACTGGTATGCTTCCAATCCCAAAGATCTATGGACCCATCAAAGAGTTGTTATCTGCAGAGAGTCCACAAAAGTACCGTGAGACCACAGTGAGAGACTACATCGAACACGTCCACGCGAAAGGGCTCGATGGTAATTCTGCACTCTCGCACTTCAAGCTTTGAAAACGTTGCTATGGAAGTGAGGGAAGGATTGCAAGATTGATGAAATGAGACACTGATTCAATATCTTTGCAATGTTATATGGTTATGGTCTTAGTGTAATGAAGGACTAGGATGATAAACTAGTAGCCAAGGATCAAAATTTCGTTTCGGCGTAGTGTTTCGGTGGTCCCGAAAACGGAAACATTTCGGAAACGTTTCGGAAACATGTGGAAACACCGAAAAAAACTGGAAACACAAAAGAACTTGTGAAAACATAACTTCAAACTAAATTGTATGCACATGTAAAGCTTATAATTGATTAATTGAACCTTTGAGAGGTCTATATATGTAGTTATATCAATAATATTGAGTTCAAATTGAAAATGCATGATAATTTAGGCGTCAATCTACTGTCAAGCAGTTCATAGAATACAGAAAATGTTAATGCAGTGGGGGCACAGTATTAATAATGTATTCATTTTAAAATTAATTTTGATCAATTTGGAGTGAGCAATTTTGGGGTAAGCAAAAATGCATTTATTTTAAAATTAATTTTGATCCTTGAGTATTACTAATAATTGTAAGTAATAAATAATAATATAAGTAATATAATGCTTATATTATTAGTAATATAATGAGACCACTTTTGCTCACTCAAATTTGGTTCACCATTGCTCACTTTTACTGTCTGACATGTGTCTCATACAAGGACAAAATGGGAATGAAAGGGGACACATGTCAAGCAGTGAAGGCAAAATGGGAATGAAAGGGGACACATGTCAAGCAGTGAAGGCATGGGTGAGCAATGGTGAACCAAATTTGGGTGCGCAAAAGTGCTCTCTAATATAATATAGTAATACAAGTAATATAATACTTAAAAGTAATATAATACTTATAATATAATAATTAAACTTGTATTAGTAATATAATACAAGTAATATATTGTTATATCATATCATATCATTTACTCCGTAAGATACAAGAGGAAAGAGGTGATCAAAAAACAAAAACAAAAAAGAAAAGAAAAGAAGATAAACTTACTAGACTCCTGGCAGAGAGAAAGAAGAAGAAGAAGAAGAAGAAGAAGAAGAAGAAGCCGAAGAAGAAGAACAAGAGGAAGAAGAGGAAGATCAAGTAGTAGAAGAAGAAGATGAAGAAGAATGAAGAATAACAGGTCAGTGCTATATTCTCTCTGTTTTTTTTTACTGTTCTCTCGTGATCTCCTCTTTTCCCCAATTTTCAAACCCCTTTTTCAGTTTTCACATGGATCTCTGCACCTGATTTGACACACACACATGTTACGTGCGAAACATGTGTGTTTCGTTCAAAACACACCGAAACCCTCAAATCTTGTCGAGACCTTGAAATTTTGAGATTTCTCCACTGTTTCTTAATCCAATTATAATACAGTTCACTCTAAATATTTGGCTAAATGTCTTTCATAAATAACTTTTGCAACACATTTCTGTCTCACGTCTTACTTTAGCCCAACCGAAATTGTTTTACCATAAGTCTAAACTATACAAATTATAATCAACCCTTGTTATTGAAATGAATGATACTATGCACTTAGGAGCGAAAATTCGGAGGGGCCAGATGAGAGGATTACAAGCACAATCATCTCAACTCTCAAAACGTCTAGAATACGTCACTTAGCTAAAAATTGTAACATTTTTGATTATATATATATATATATATATATATTTTATTCTAGCACATTTCAACACTCCCCCTTATGTTGGCACACAGAATCTTTTGAAGTGTCCAACTTGCATTTGAGAGTAAAATGATGATCACCAGTTGACCGGCTCAGCTTTTCCAAGATCTCTTCAATACTCCCCCTCAATATATATTTAGGGCACAATTTTTCCTTACAAATCATCATGTTCAAATCCCCTTTCAAACTGACGGTGGTAATGAAAATTACAACCGAAGTTTGGAATGAAAAAAAGTATAACTGAAACCTGACTATATCAACTATGAAAATGGTGATGTCAATAACAAGTGGATATAAAAATCCTCAAGATTGGCCAAGGTATAGACAACATTCACCAACAACAACGAGCAATTGTGGAATAATAATATCCACAATATTGGCCAAGGTAAAAATAACTCACTAACAACAAAACAAAGTGTGAGACTAAAACCCACAACAAAATCACCAATTTTGGCTAAAGAACAGTGAAAACAAATGTTGTAATGCGTCATCAAGACTATCGATTTGAAATTTAACAAAATTGAACTATACAGTATCCCAAATAAATCAATCACAACCAAACAATGACTAAACAAGGTCTTATTTAATCAAAGAGAATCACCAAAAGGCAAACAAGGGCAGTCCACGGGCCGCACAAAACATAGTCAAAAAATTTTGTCATGTTTGAATATTTTGGGGGTGATTTTGTAAATTCCAAAAAACTGTGGAGGCTGATTTGTGAATTTCAGAAAGTTGGGGGGCTGTAATTGAAATTTCAGAAAGTTTGGGGGCAAGATTAAGAATGATTGAGGACTGCCACACTGGATTATGGTTTATTTTGAATTCCAAAGCAACCTACATGAACTAGGGAAAACAAAAGGATTGATATAATATTTCAATAATCCATCCATTTAATAAAACATGCAAAAGAAATAGAAACAGATAAAATTGAAGAGTGATGTCCGTTGGAGCGGCAAAGTCGCCACTTGCCGGCGAAGTAGAAGACTGATAATTAACTTTTTCTTCTCAATATAGTAGGAAATAGAGAAATGTTGAAGTAAAGTCTTGTACAATTCATAACTTCTTATATATCTTTAAACGTGTTTGTTTGGTTCATGGATTTAGCGAGGGAAAGTAAAGAAAACATAAAGAAAACGATTTTTCTTTCTTTTTTTTTTTTTTGTTAATTTAGGGAAATGATGAGAAAATAAGAATGAAAGAAAATATGTTGAGTAAATTAAAAATTCTTCAAATTTTTGAGTTACTTTACTTTGTTCTTCCTTAAATTACAATTATGTTGAAAACTTTTATATTTGATTTTTTTTATTTGATAACCGTGGGTGTCCGGGCCAGCTTGCGCGCACCTTGACTAATCCCACGAGGCCAGGGCGTCCGAGTGAATCACCTGTGGCCACCCCTTTGAGATTCGAACTTGAGACCTCTGTGTATAACACTCAGAGGCCTTGCCATCCGACCACAAGAGAAGTGGTTAAAACGCCAGTATAAATTTTAAATATTAAAATTTAAGTACTTATTTAATTCAGAGAGAAAAAGAGTACTAGAGGGGTAGAGAAACGTGAAGGGTGTAAACAGTGGAAGGAGATTTAAATTTTATAAAATTTAAATTTAATAAAGTGGTGAAGTGCGAGAACAATTTTGGGCCCTTAGACGATGACACACATCGAGGTTCCAAAGTGTCATAGACTTAGAGTCATTAAGGGCATTTCCTCATGTACTATATAGATAGGAAAAAATATAAAGAAAAACACAAGAAAACTTTTTTCTCCTTCTCCAAATCAACAAACCAAATAAAGCCTTGTGGAATTTAGGAGAGTCATTTGGGCCATGGTTTTCAACACTTCCACCAGAGCCAAGGGCGGACCCAATTTTGTACTGGGGTGGGCTGAGAATACGTATATATAGTAATGAATACGTATATATAGTAATGAGCATAAGATTTTTTTTTCTTTTTTTGATTCATTAACGTTTTATAAATATTTTTGGATAGGAAGGGTTGATTGTTGATTGTAATTTATAAAGCTTTGGTTGATGGTAAAAGTTTTTGGATTGGGCTAAAGCCGCTAAACTAAAGTGAGAAAAATGTGTTGGACTATTTACTGGGAAAAAGTGTGAGTCCTCACATGACCGAGACTACATCATCACATTTATTTTCAAAACACATGAAGGTGGTTTAAAACAATAGTTAAGTCTCGCATTCTGAATGGTGTTACCATTCAAAATGGTTTGCAAAAGTTACTGAAGAAAAGTGCCTTAAGGTTTAAAGCAATGAAACTGTTTTGACAAACTGAGTATTTGGGGACAGTTTGATAACAAATCTCAAAAGCAGAAAGTCTTGGAATACTACAAAAGGACTACTCAAGAATCTGAAAGTTTGATCGATCGACGCGCTTTCGATCGATCGAATATCATCATCTCTCGAGCGATCGAAATGTCTTCGATCGCTTGACTATGTGTCTGCTTCGATCGATCGAACTACTTTGATCGATCGAGTGCAAGTTTTATACTGCTGCATGGCAGAGGCTGGAGATCACTGTTTCATCATGATCTCCCAACCTGGGGACTACTCAAACATGGTCTGGAGTGTCATAGATTCAATTTCAACGTTAATATTCATTAAAGTCCTGTTTGGTTGTGGTTTAAACATAAAAATGATGAAAACTAATGATTTAACACTAACTATCATGCAAAGCTATATATAATCTAACAGATTAAACTATGACAAACTGGAAGAAGAAAGTAACTAGAACAAAAAGATGTAACCTGGACTGAAGAACTTTAATTAAACTTAAGAGAATCCAAGCCAAAACAATGATAATCCTTCAAAAACCTACAAAAAAAAAAATCAAGAACAAAGCTCTCTACTCTCTATAAACTGTTCAAAAACAAAGTGGGCGTCCCCTGGGACGTAAATAAAACGCATATATATATATACTAAAACCTAAAGCTAGGGTTAAAAACTTCGCTTCTGCTGCGCGCGTGTAAGTTCTGATAAAAGCCATGTTCGATCGATCGAACATCACTCGATCGATTGAACTTCTGGAATCTTCGAGTGCTTGAACTCTCCTCGATCGATTGAACTCTCGATCGCTTGAGGGATCTTCGATCGCTTGAGACTCACTTTTCATGTTTAAGTTGTCTTCCTTATAATGAAGCATCTCTTTTACCTTGCTTATTCATTTTTCACACAACAGGCAGTGATTTGCACAAATTATAGCTAAAACAATACAACTTATCATAGATTAATCCTATTATGTAAAAGCTGGCATTGTAATCCAAATTGCAGATATATAATGGAATTGTAGACTAAATCAGTGTATTTTCTTCTTTTAGCGCGGTTATATTTTACAAATACCCCCTAAGTTTTTTTTTTCTTCAAAATTTGTGTTCAGTTAAAATACATGCAAAATTGCAGTCTCCGCCAAGGGCAGAGCTTGGATTTTTATCTAAGAGGCTGAGACTGGATGGAAGTGCATACAATGATGAATATATACCGGGGGGTTTTGGGTTTATTTTTATCCCTAACTTTCGATTGAATTTTCTTACTACTCCCTCTGTCCCATATTAAGAGTCCTTAATGTCATTTTTTGATGTCCCATTTTAACAGTCCTCTTTGAAAAGTCAAAGCACTTTAATACACACTTTCCAAATTTGCTCTTTATTATATCCAACTCTTCCCTCTCATTTTTTTGATGTGACACTATAATTTTGAATTTGAAAAAGTGCAATATTGGAAAGTTGAAAATCTCACTAAAATCAAGATTGCCCCTTAATAAGTTGGAATTCCCGAAAGAGACTCTTAATATGGGATGGAGGGAGTATTTTTATTTTTATTTATTATTATAATTATTATTGGTATTTTTTTTTTTATTTGTTTGTTTGTTTGTTTGTTTGTTGTAGTGATTTTCGTGCATAGCTTCCAATGTACATTGAAGTCAATGTTGTCGGCTTGCTCCATGGTGCCCCATTAATTCTTTTCCTGTACTGCGCAGTTCAAAGAGCTCTTCATTACCACAAAGAGGAATAGAAATGGTGGGCACCAAAACAGCTCAAGTTGAGGCTCAATTTGATCCGAATTATGATCGAAAAAGTGAATTAAAAGCATTTGATGACACTAAAGCTGGCGTCAAAGGCCTTGTTGATTCTGGGATTTCTTCAATCCCTCGTATATTTCTTCAACCTCCTGCAGACAAATCTGAAGAAACCCAATTCATATTTCCAACCATAGATCTCAATATGATCAATCACAAAGAGATAGTTGAACAAGTAAGAGATGCTTCTGAGAATTGGGGTTTCTTCCAAGTGGTAAATCATGGTGTTCCTTTGAGTGTTTTGGAGGAGATGATTAATGGAGTTCATAGGTTTTATGAGCAAGAGACTGAGTTGAAGAAAAAATGGTATACAAGAGATCCCACAAAAACTTTTGTTCATAATTGTAACTTTGATCTTTTTGTTGCACCAGCTGCTAATTGGAGGGACACTTTTTATTGTAAGATGGCTCCAAGAAGTCCTAATCCAGAGGAATTGCCTGAGGCATGCAGGTATGTTGTGGAAAGCATGTTATATGTGCAGATAATAGATATATACATATATTGCATTTTGGTTTGTTATGTTAATTAGTACATAGAATCATTTCATAATTAATTGATGGTTTAGGTATTTAGGCTCTGTTGGATGGATGGATTTAAAAGATGGAAGGAAGAGAAATTATGCAAGTTAAAAACACTTTCTTTGTTTGGTACATAAGGCTTTGTAGATTTATTGAGGGAAATCCAGCAATAAAGTTTCGAACAAAGTGATTTTCATTCATTAAAATATAAAAATCATGAATTTGGGATGATACATCTTTTTCTTAATTCATTTGGAAATTAAAAAAAATTGCCTATGGTATATATATATATATATATATATACAGAGATTCTCTAAAGAGGGCGCCCTTTTTTTATTAAAGAGAGGACTTTTTTTTTGCCGTGTAAAAAGTGAGAATTTCTTACAAAAAAGTGAGAACTTCTCACATCTTAAATAAAGTAAGAAATTCTCACTTTTTTGTGAGAAATTCTCACTTTTTACACGGCAAAAAAAAGGTCCTCTCTTTAATAAAAAGAGGGCGCCCTCCTTAGAGCCTGACTGTATATATATATATATATATATATATATGTTTTATTTCTAGCATCTTCTACTGTAAATTTTTTAAGTACCAAATCCCAAATTTCTTTAGCAGTTTTGTAGTTACAATATATGTCAAACAATTCATTAGACACTGTGCTAAGAATTTATGTTGATATATTTTGTTATCTTTCTCCCAAAGGGGCTAGAATCCGTGATTTGCACTCCCTAAGCGCGCATGTGAGAGCCTTTCTACTACAAAAGCTTACAAAGCTTAGAATGAGTAAACATATGTAAGGAGTAAAAACTTCTTATATTTAACCAATGTGTGATACATATCACATCACTTAAAGGCTTAGGCTACTTGTTTGGGTTTTTGAAATAAAAAGGTCCAATGTCCACCTAAGAGAGGTTTAAAATGTTACAACCCAAAACCAATAAGTAATTAAAACAAGGTTCAATATCACCTTTCTCCCCTGAGGTTTGACCTTAATACGCATAACTTCTCTCACGTTTCAAGAATCTCACGTACCTCCCTTTAGTGTTAGATTCCTTAAATTTTCCAATGATTTGTTAAAGGGAGGGGAGAAATTGATGCTAAAATCTAAAAATAAAGGAGGTAAGTGAGATTCCTAAAATATGAGAGAAGGTATATTTATTTTGGCCAAACCTTAGGGGAGGCAGGTGATATTTACCCTTACAACAAAGCCCAACTGACTTGGATTACGGACTAAATCCAACATGTTCAACTAACATGTGGTCTCCAATGTGTTTTACAAAGCTCATGTTAAGCTATAGTCGATCATACGCATACTAACTTCTCAGTTAAGCCGTGTTGGCTTGGATATGTAATCACGAGTCCAAATATGAGTCCTAGTTGTACAGGTTTATGATAAGTTTTTGCCCAAAATATCTATTTCAACTTGTTTACTTATGAAACTCGTATGTGTCCTACCATTTCATCCAACAATGTATGTCCTATGGTAATTTTGAATTTATATATTTATCTGAAGTATACAAAACCATGAATGAAATCAGTTAATCCAATGGTCAACTATATAGATTCATACTTGATTTCTTTGTGAATAAATTGAAACTAGCTATGTGGTTCATAAGTGAACTTATTCTATATATTTACATGTATTCTTTGTTGCACGTGAGTTTATTCCCTAATCTTAAATTATTGTGTTCTTTGTCAAACCAAAATAATATCGGTTTCTTTAAACCAAAAGAAAACGAGGAAGGTCGAAAAGTGATTTTATTGTGCATCCCCAAACACACCCTTATGCTCTATTTCTGTATCTATCCATGAATTATCCACATATACCTAAATGATGATTTGATGAGATCTTTTCAATTTGATCAAGTATTACTGGTTAAGTTACCAACTACTCCAAAAGCTTAAGCTGTTAGAGAATGGGCCGAACAATGTATATCAAGCTTCAACACCCTCCTTCACGTGCAACCCTGACTTGCACGTGGAGAGCAAACAAACCAAACTCCATCATAGTGGAGACAAATAACAAAGTGCAAATATGCACAACAAAGCGGGGATGGGGAGTCGAACCCAGGACCTCCCACAAACAAGGCTCTGATAGAATTCCCTTTCCAGACTGTATCTTGAGACGTATTTCCTCGGCTACTAACTCATGGACAATAGAATCAACGGACGGAAGTGGGCTACGATGGAGAATGGACCCACGAAGGCCCTCAAAATCTTTACGTAGAGCCATCAAAAACTGAACCAGACGTTGTTCCTCCCTACTAGCGATATATGGTGAAAAGGCCCGCAATTCGGGCGACTCCATGAGAGCTAACTGATCCCAAAGATCTGTCATTGTAGAATAGAACTCCTGAATAGTCAATTTTTTTTGTTCAAGGGCACAGATATCACACTCTAATTGGTACCTTTTCGCAAAATTGGACTGTGTAAATAATTTAGCCAAATGATCCCACACCTCCTTTGCATATTCAAACTTTGCCAACTGCATACCTATTGAGGGAGCAACGGAGGTTGATCTAAGTAATGATTTTCGAATTATTTGTGTCCCAAACATCTAGCAATTCTGCAAATTTATCAGCATTTTCATTCGTAGGTTTACTAAAATCCCCATTGATATAACCCCACATCTTCTTCTCCTTCAGAAAATTTTTCATCACATAATTCCGATATGCAAAATTCTTGCCATCGAGTTTAACACTAATTGCTTGAAGCGAATCATCACGTTCAACAGCCATTACGAAAAGGAAGCAATTAAATAACACAAAACAAGCGAACCTAAAATCAAAGACAGATCCAAAAACACAAAACAAACGAACCAGAATCAGTGACAGATCCAAAAACGAGCGCAAAGCAGTGCGAGATCTAAATACGAATCCGAATCAGCGCGAAATCCAACAACGAACCAGAATCATCGTGGATGAGATTCGAACCTGCTCTGATACCATGTTAAGTTACCAACTACTCCAAAAGCTTAAGTTGTTAGAGAATGGGCCCAACAATGTATATCAAGCTTCAACATTACTGTGTTTCATAATAACAGAGACAGACCTCCCCCCCCCCCCCCCCCCATATTTTTAAAAATTACGATGACATCCCTTGTCAGATTTCAAACTCTTAATACCCTAAAAAATTACATTGACGTCCCATATGAAACCCTAACGATGTTCGAGCTTCAAGCGAAAGTACTGATTTACCTTGAAAATAAAACATATTTTACTTGATAACAAAAGTTTACACATGACGAAATGATTAAAATTTTCCTTCAGATATGCCCTTAAAATTTGATTTTTTTTAGGACTTAAATAATGGCAAGTAGTCATTTAAAAAAAAATTTAATCATAAAACTAATAGTCAACTGATTGTCGATAAACGGAAGGGATGTGCATGTAATTCCTAATCTACGAGTTCAGTTAGGTACGTGTAATTCCTAAACTACGAGAGATCCTTAGAATTATGACAAACGGACCTCAAGAGAGGTTTGTGTAATTTGTCCATTATTGATTGACCCTTCTGTTTTGGAAATCAAACAAAGTCATAAATTATAAAAGCCTTACTCCCTAACTCAATTTTCTTGCAGAGACGTTTTAGTGGAGTACTCGAAGGAAATAATGAAATTGGGCTATTCCTTGTTGGGATTATTCTCAGAGGCTCTTGGACTCCAACCTGACCACTTGAAAGACATGGATTGTGCTGAGGGACTAACAATTTCAGGCCATTACTATCCAGAATGTCCACAGCCAGAGCTAACCATAGGCGCTAGCAAGCATGCTGATAATGACTTTTTCACTGTGCTTTTACAGGACCACATTGGTGGCCTCCAAATTCTTCACCAAAAGCAATGGGTTAATGTCCCTCCTATTCCTGGAGCTTTAGTGGTCAACATTGGAGATCTTTTACAGGCAAATTCTTTATACATTAAATATTGTGATGTTATGAGTGAGAACTATCTCATGTGACTGTCACAATGATGTGACTTCCACACTGATTTGAGTATCTTGCGTGGGTAGGCTTACAGTGATTGAAAGATCACAATGCCCGTCACACGCCGTATAACTATTATCTTGAAAAGTTCTCCTCTTGAACTTAAATAACGTCTGTAGTGTTATTGTAGATTGTCTGTAATATATTTATCACTGCTAGGAAAGATATCTATCGTAAAATTGCCGAAGTTAATTTGAAAATTAGACATTCTCTTAGTGACATACGACAACCAAAACTAAAATACTTAAGCAAAGTTATTAATGACACAAAACTTTCCAAAAACACAAAAAACACATTGTGAAAATGCTAAACGACCATTTTTAATCAAATCATGGGCAATTGTAGGCTTTTGAGCATAGCCAATTTTGGTCTAACTTGTTATGCATGAACACGTATAAATAATTAATTCATGTCCCGTGATATTTAAGTGTGGATTTTTAGAAAGATGGTCACATAGTGTTGAGATTGTCCCACACACTGGGGACTTATAACCTAGCTACTCAATATATAAGTTCAACGGGATACTCCACCCATTGCCAATTGGTTTTGGGTTGGGTGCTCCAATTTAACACATAACTCCAACATTTAGGCTCCCTTAGGTGTGCAGATTTAGAGAGAGATTAGAGCGAGGGAAAAGAGAATAAGAAAAGAAAACTGTTGTTTCTAGTTCTCCTCCATGATGAAATTAGTAAATGACACTAGAATTAAAAGATTCTCATACTTAGAAAAAAAAAATTAAGAAAAGAGAAAATGCAGGGACTCATAAATCTGTGAATCAACCAAAGCGTTGATTATTTATTCATTAACTTTATATATATATGTGTGTGTATATATATTATGTGATTTGGTTGCATGAAGTAAAAATACACATTGTATTGCAAATCACACCGAATGATATTGACATTGTTTTTTTACTTTTAAAATCTTCAGCTCATATCGAACGATATATTCAAGAGTGTTGAGCACAGAGTACTTGCAAACCATGTTGGTCCAAGAGTCTCGGTGGCAAGCTTTTTTGGTATGCTTCCAATCCCAAAGCTGTACGGACCCATCAAAGAGTTGTTATCTGCAGAGAGTCCACCAAAGTATCGTGAGACAACATTGAGAGATTACATCGCACACGTCCGGGCGAAAGGGCTCGATGGTAATTCTGCACTCTTGCATTTCAAGCTCTGAAAACGTTGCAATGGAAATGAGGGAAGGGTTGGAGGATATATGAAATGAAACACTGATTCAATATCTTTGCATTGTTATATGGTTATGGTCTTAGTGTAGTAAAGGACTAAGATGATAAACTAGCAGCATAGAAATAAATAGACTTTTATCTATGGACTATGTGTGATATTTATAAAGATGATTGTGTTCAATGGGTTATGGTGTGCTTGAAATGGAATTTCTGGAATAGAAGTGTTTTTGCCAATCTCATTATTTAAAAAAAAAAAAAAAAAAAAAGTATTTCGAAGATGCATTATGACTTTTTTTTTATTTTTATTTTTTATTTTTAGGAAAAACGACTCGTACTTGCTTTAACTTATAAGTTGGAGATGAGTATGATCTTATAGCAATGTAGTTTCACTATCAGCCTTACACATCTCCAAGGGTGGGCTATGGCGGATCTAGCGCTATAGAGTTGAACTGTAGCCCACCCCAAATTTTGGGGTGTATGTACTTGAACTCTTGAGTAATTATGAATAATAGTAGAGATAATTACACTTTTCTCCCTTGAGTAAGTATCACGAATTGATGATATATAAAGAAGTCAATTACACTTTTCACCCTTGAGTTATAAGTATTCAAAATTGTAGATAATGAATATTCTAGAACAAGATAACAAGCCCTCCACTTGCCAACTTATAAATTTCCCACATGGAGAGCAGTAGGCCATTGCTAGGTTTAATGGTAAAAGTTTTGGAGAATTTCTCGTGTGGTCCTGCACCATCAGTTCAATTAGTTACTGTGGTGATTCGGACCATAGAAAATATGTAAAATAGACCAAAGAGATGATTCGTCTCGCTCTGTGTGCACAAAGGTCGAAAAATACAACAGGATATTCATGTTGTAGAGATGATATAATCAGTTTTTTTGATCCATTTGACATCTTTTTTGATGTCCGAACCACCACATCGCTAGTTTCTTGTCAAGCATAAAGCCTTTGGCCCACCTGCATTTCGAAAAGAGCCTTTTACAAGGACATGAGGTTTGTATGGTAACAATCCTCAAAACGATTTCAAATTTTTTTTTTAAAATTTGCATTCCGATTAGTGAATCTGGGGATTCAATTGTTAGACAGTAGTTTTTTGATTTTTTTTTTTGAAAATTACGATATTTCTGAAAAATCGGAATAAAGAATTGAAATTCCAAAAAAACGGAATAGAAATCAGAATCCATTTGTGCATTTAGAAAATTTCAAAATTTGTTCAGAAAAGGTGAGTTATGTTCCATCCGAATCACACTCTTGGTTCAGACCATAGAAAGCTAAATGGACCAATTAAATTTGATTGATTTACTAGCGGTTGCACATCAGACCAAATCATACAGGGTAAAGTTACACTTTTGAAACTACATGAACAAATTGCAAAGAGCGCTAACTATAGTGGATGTACCTGTAATTAACCATTTTTAAGTGAATAACTTCAATGTAAGTTGATGTTAGATTGCATCATGGTGCCCTGAAATTTTTTCTTTTCAAGTCAACCAGGTAGAGCACTTACATTCCTTTCAATATTTTTAGGGTAAATATCATTGACCTCCCCTAAGGTATGACCTAATATCATAGATCTTTCCTAGGTTTCGAATAATATCATTGCCCTCCCTTATTTTTAAAATTGTGTATCACTTACCTCCCTTATAATAACGGTGGTTCATTAAATTTTGTGATTTCAGCAAATTTTAAAGGTGAATTGACAGTGTTGCCCTTATTTTTGACTAATTGACCAAAATGGCCTCACTAGCTTGTGTCGGATGACATAAGTGTCAGCACAAAATGGCCTGATGTGCAACAGCTTGTGATTTCAGCAAATTTTAAAGGTGAATTGACAGTGTTGCCCTTATTTTTGACTAATTGACCAAAATGGCCTCACTAGCTTGTTGAATTTAGGAGAGTCATTTGGGTCATGGTTTTCAACACTTCCACCAGAGCCAAGGGCAGACCCAATTTTTTTACAGGGGTGGGCTGAGAATGTGTAAAGTAATATTGGGCATAAGATTTTTTTTTGGTTCGTTTTATACATATTTTCGAGTAGGAAGGGTTGATCGTTAATTATAATTTTTGAAGCTTTGGTTGATGGTAAAAGTTTTTGGGATGGACTAAAGCTACCAAACAAAGAAGTGAGAAATATGAGTTGGACCTAATACATGTAAGTTCTTTTTTCTTCAAAATTTGTGTTCAGCTAAAGTATGAAAGTGAGAAAAAAAAGTTGTTAGGAGCACTATATAGGGTCAGACTAGCTTACAATTTTGTGATTTGTTTGCATAAAGTAAAAATGCACACTGTATTGTAAATCACCAAATGATATTCACTTTGTTTTTCATTACTAAAATCTTTAGCTCATATCAAACGACATATTCAAGAGTGTTAAGCACAGAGTACTTGCAAACCATATGTCGGTCCAAGAGTCTCGGTGGCAAGCTTTTTTGGCACTGGTATGCTTCCAATCCCAAAGCTCTATGGACCCATCAACGAGTTGTTATCTGCAGAGAGTCCACCAAAGTACCGTGAGACCACAGTGAGAGACTACGACAAACACGTCCACGCGAAAGGGCTCGATGGTAATTCTGCACTCTCGCATTTCAAGTTTTGAAAACGTTGCAATGGAAATGAGACATTGATTCGATATCACTTTGTAATGTTATACAGTTATGGCCTTAGTGTAATGAAGGACTAGGATGATAAACTAGCAGCAGAGAAATAGATAGATTTTTATCTATCGACTATGTGTGATATTTATAAAGATGACTATTTTCAATGGGTTATGGTGTGTTTGAAATGGTATTTCTGGAATAGAAGTGTTTTTGCCAATTTAATTATTAAAAAAAAAAACAATTTTGAAGATGCATTCTTACATATATTTATTTATTTATTTATTTTTAAGAAAAATGACTCCTACTTTGCTTTAACTTATAAGTTGGAGAAGAGTATGATCTTATAGCAATGTAGTTTCACTATAAAGCCATCCACATCTCCAAGGATGGGCTATGGCGGACCTAGCGCCGTGGAGCCGGACTGTAGCCCACCCCAAATATATATATATATATATATATATGTGTGTGAATATATTAAATAATCAAGAAAACAACAAAAGGGGAAGAGAAAAGAGAGCTCGAGTTTCTCATAACACCAAAACTGAATGAATGAATACAGTGGAAAAGAAGAGACAATACTAATAGAATATCTAGGTATACAGTATTACCCTAATATAAAGGAAAAGACTAAAATGCCCTAAAGCTAATAATACTAATTCTAATAATATATATATATATATGTATGTATATTTTTTATAGGTTATATTATGATCTTATTGTAGTTCATGCCGCACTATATATTTAGCCAAATACTTTTTCTTTTACCCTTCTTAGTTTAGCCCAACCCAAATTTTGAAGGAAAAACCGTTATACGCTATATATTAATCCAAGTATAATACAGTTCACTCTAAATATTTGGCCAAATGTCTTTCATAAATAACTTTTGCAGCACATTTTTGTCTCACGTCTTACTTTAGTCCAACCGAAATTATTTTATCATAAGTCTAAACTATACAGATTACAATCAACCCATGTTATTGAAATGAATGATATTATGCACTTAGGAGCGAAAATTCGAAGGGGCTAAATGAGAGGATTACAATCACAATCATCTCAACTCTCAACGTCTAGAATGCGTCACTTAGCTAAAAATTGTAACATTTTTTATTATATATTTTATTCTGGCATATTTCAACACTCCCCCTCATGTTGGCACACAGAATCTTTTGAAGTGACCAACTTGCATTTGAGAGTAAAATAATGATCACCAGTTGACCGGCTCAGCTTTTCCAAGATCTCTTCAATGCTCCCCTTCAATATAAATTTAGGGCACAATTTTCCCTTACACATCATCATGTTCAATTCCCCCCTCAAACTGACAGTGGTCATGAAAATTACAATCGAAGTTTGAAATGAAAAAAATTATAACCGAAACCTGACTATATCAAGTGTGAAAATGGTGATGTCAATAACGAGTGGATATAAAAATCCTCAAAATTGGCCAAGGTATAGACAACATCCACCAACAACAACGAGTAATTGTGGAATTATAACATCCACAATATTGGCCAAGGTAAAAATAATTCAACTAACAACAAAACAAAGTGTGGGACTAAAACCCACAACAAAAATCACCAATTTCGGCTAAAGAATAGTGAAAATGAATGTTATAATGCATCATCCAAGACTATCGATTTAAAATTTAACGAAACTATACAATATCCCAAATCAATCAACCACAACCAAACAATGACTAAACAAGGTCTTATTTTATCAAAGAGAATCACCAGGAGCCAAACAAGGACAGTCCATGGGCTACACAATTAAACATAGTCAAAAAAATTTGTCACGTTTGAATATTTTGGGGGTGATTTTGTAAATTCCAAAATATTATGGGAGCTGATTTGTAAATTTTAGAAAGTTAGGGGGCTAAATTTGAAATTTCAAAAAGTTTGGGGGGCAAGATAAAGAATGAGTGAGGACTGCCACACTGGATTATGGTCTACTTTAGATAACAAAGCAACCCAAGTGAATTAAGGAAAACCCACATGAATTAGGGAAAACAAAATGATTGATATATTGGAGGGACACTTTTTATTATACTTTGGCTCCAACAAGTCCTAATCTGGAGGAATTGCCTGAGGCATGCAGGTATGTTGTGGAAAGAATGTTGTATGTGCAGATATTTATCTGAAGTATAAGATGAATTTACATATTTATCTGAAGTATACAAAACGCATGAATGAAATCAATTAATCCAATGGTCAACTATATAGATCCATACTTGATTTCTTTGTGAATAAATTGAAACTAGCTATGTGGTTCATAAGTGAACATATTCACATGTATTCTTTTGTCGCAAGTGAGTTTATGCCCTAATCTTAAATTACTCTGTCCTTTGTCAAACCAAATAATATCGGTTTCTTTAAACCAAAACGAAAATGAGGAAGGTCGAAACATGATTTTATTATGCATCCCCAAACACACCCTTATGCTCTATTTCTGTACCTATCCATGAATTATCCACCTATACCTAAACGATGATTTGATGAGGTCTTTTCGATTTGATCAAATATTAATGTGTTTCTTAATAACAGACCCCCCCCCCCCCCCCCCCCCCGAAATTACGATGACATCCCTTGTTAGATTTGAAACTCCTAATACCCTAAAAAATTACACTGACATCCCATATGAAACCCTAATGGTGTTTGAGCTTCAAGCGAAAGTACTGATTTATCTTGAAAATAAAACATATTTTACTTGATAACAAAAGTTAACACATTATGAAATGATTGAAATTTTCCTTCAAATATGCCCTTAAAATTTGGAAATTTTTTTTTGGGACTTAAATAATGGCAAGTAATCATTTAAAAAAGTTTTAATCATAAAACTAATAGTCAACTGACTGTCGACTAACAGAAGGGATGTGCATGTAATTCCTAAACTATGAGTTCCGTTAGGTGCGCGTAAATTCCTAAACTACTAGAGATCTTTACAATTACGACATATTGATCTCAAGAGAGGTCTGTGTAATTTATCCATTATTGATTGACCCTTTTCTTTTGGAAATCAAACAAAATCATAAATTATAAAAACCTTTATCCCTAACTCAATTTTCTTGCAGAGATGTTTTAGTAGAGTACTCGAAGGAAATAATGAAATTGGGCTATTCCTTGTTTGGATTACTCTCAGAGGCTCTTGGACTCCAACCTGACCACTTGAAAGACATGGATTGTGCAGAGGGACTAACAATTTTAGGCCATTACTATCCAGAATGTCCACAACCAGAGCTAACCATAGGCACTAGCAAGCATGCTGATAATGACTTTTTCACTGTGCTTTTATAGGACCACATTGGTGGCTTCCAAATTCTTCACCAAAACCAATGGGTTGATGTCCCTCCTATTCCTGGAGCTCTAGTGGTCAACATTGGAGATCTTTTACAGGCAAGTTCTTTTATACATTAAATATTGTGATGTTATGAGTGAGAGCTTATCTTATGTGACTGTCACACTGATTGGACTTCCACACTGATTTGAGTATCTTGCGTGGGTAGGCTTATTGTGATTGAAAAATCACAATGTCCGTCACACGCTGTATAACTGTTAGCTTGAAAGTTTATCCTCTTGAACTTAAATAATGTCTGTATTGTTATTGTAGATTGTCTGTAATATGTTTATCACTGATAGGAAAGATAGATATCGTAAAATTACCGAAGTTTGAAAATCAGACTCGCTTTGTGACATACGACAACCAAAGCTGAAATACTTAAGCAAAGCTATTAATGACACAAAACTTTCCAAAAACATAAAAAACACATTGTGAAAATACTAAACGATCATTTTTAATCAAATCATGGGCAATTGTGGGCCTTATGGGCATAGCCAATTTTGGTCTAGAATGACTTTTCCACTTGTTATGCACAAACAAGTATCAATAATTAATGCATGTCCTGTGACATTTAAGAGTGTGGATTTTTAGAAAGATGGTCACATAGTGTTGAGATTGTCCCACATCGGGGACTTATAACCTAGCTACTCAATATATAAGTTCAACGGGATACTCCACCCATTGCCAATTGATGTTGGGTTGGATGCTCCAATTTAACACATAGTTCCAACATTTAGGCTCCCTTAGGTGTGCAGATTTAGAGAGAGATCAGAGCGAGGGAAAATAGAAAAAGAAAAGAAAACTATAGTTTCTAGTTCTCCTCCATGATGAAATTAGTAAAGAAAAGATTCTCATGCTATAGAAAAAAATTAAGAAAAGAGAAAATGCAGGGACTCATAAATCTGTGAATCAATCAAAGCGTTGATTATTTATTCTTTTAACTTTATATATATATATATATATGTGTGTGTGTATATATATATTATGTGATTTGGTTGCATTAAGTAAAAATGCACATTGTATTGTAAATCACCGAATGATATTAACATTGTTTTTTACTATTAAAAATTTCAGCTCATATAGAACGACATATTCAAGAGTGTTGAGCACGGAGTACTTGCAAACCATGTTGGTCCAAGAGTCTCTGTGGCAAGCTTTTTTTTCAATGGTAAGCTTCCAATCCCAAAGCTCTACGGACCCATCAAAGAGTTGTTATCGACAGAGAGTCCACCAAAGTACCGTGAGACCACAGTGAGCGACTACATCGCACGCGTCCGGGCGAAAGGGCTCGATGGTAATTCTGCACTTTTGCATTTCAAGCTCTGAAAACATTGCAATGGAAATGAGGGAAGGGTTGGAGGATAGATGAAATGAAACACTGATTCAATATCTTTGCATTGTTATATGGTTATAGTCTTAGTGTAGTTAAGGACTAAGATGATAAACTAGCCACATAGAAATAAATTGACTTTTATCTATGGACTATGTATGACATTTATAAAGATGACTGTGTTCAATGGGTTATGGTGTGTTTGAAATGGAATTTCTGGAATAGAAGTCTTTTTGCCAATCTTATTATTATTAAAAAAAAAAAAACTATTTTAAAGATGCATTATGACATAATTTTATTTTTATTATTTTTATTTTTATTTTTTTAGGAAAAACGATTCCTACTTGCTTTAACTTATAAGGTTGAGATGAGTATGATCTTATAGCAATGTAGTTTCACTATCAACCTTACACATCTCCAAGGGTGGGCTATGGCGGATCTAGCGCTATAGAGTCGGACTATTGCCCACCCCAAATTTTGGGGTGTATCTATATACTTGAACTCTTGAGTAATTGTGTAACACCCGTACCCGGGGAAAAAGGTTTAATTATCTCATAATATGCATTAATTAATATAATTAGTGTCTAATATGGATTAAGGGGAGGCTTGGACTCGCCTGTGGAAAAAGTGTTCAGAGAAGGACACCATATGGAAAAGTCTCCAGTGAGGTGGGACAGGTATTGGAGTGGGACCCAGTGAAGGGCCCGGATAAAATGAAATTTGCATTTTATATGTTCAATGCATTTATGTGATTACATGAATATTTGCTTAAATGCGTTCATATTATATGATGATTTATGTGTAAGGTATAAATGAAAAAGATTTAAAATTAGTAGGTGCAATAGCAATTTCACAAAAGATGTGGGACCCACGTTGGGACCCATACGGAACTTAGACAAACATCCACTTAGATAATTGGGTAGTTAATGGAACACATGGGGGTTTTATAATAGCGTTTGAAAAGTTTAGGGGTGTTAAACATGATTATGGGTCATGAGTCATAAGTTGGCAAGTTAAGGGGAGGACACCTATCATCCCTCTCAAGTAAAAAAAAAGAGATTTACAGAAATTCTAAGGAAAAGAGAGAGAGAGAGAGCTCGGGAGAGAAAGACGGAGACGAGACGCCGACGTCGTTTTTCTGCCGTTCCATCGCCGCCGTTCGTCGAATTCACGAATCGAAACCATTTTCAGACTCGTGGAGGTGAGGTGAACGTTTCTATACCTTTAATTTACGTTAAAATTGTTGGATTTTAGTAGCTCACTCTAAACGGTGACAAGCGGCTTGCCGAAAACGTGTAGGAACTACTTTGGAGTAAGATTTGGGCTAGGATTTGGTAAATTCAGCATCTTCTTGGTTTAATTTGGGTAGATTTTGCTAAGGTGAGTGACTCTAATCCATGGGTTTGATGTAAATCATGTTAAATGTGTTAATTTATATGTTGACATGTTGAATTCTTGTAAATTAGAGCATGGACATGAGAATTGGGTATATATGAACTTGTTGATATATGTGGGTTTGGTTGGTTTACTTTAAATTGGAAGTTTAATATGTGTTAAATGATTTGTGAAATGCCATGTTGAAGTTTATGTGATTATGTGTTATGTGGGTTGAAGAAAGCCTTATGTTGATTCACCGTGGATTTACTCCATAATAAGGAGACGTGGAAAAACCCAACGGTGTAAGGGTACTCACCACGCTAATTGTGTAAAGGTGTGTGGGTGGCGACCCAGCTGTAGAAGGGTGTGTGAGAATGTGTGAATTAGAGGTGCTATATGCACATAAGGGCAAAAGGCAAGAGCGACGTCACAGTGAATTGATATTTGGTCTTTGGAGACTAAATGATATGTTAATTGTTGATTTGTGCATTGAATATGACATAACACTCATACATGTGATTAGTTTTACTCACTAAGCGAAAGCTTAAACAAATATTATTTTCTGTTGTGGTTATTGAATAACCACCGCAGGTACGGCACGAGAGGAGGAAAGGAAATGACCGGCATGTCGGGTTTGGGCTTGGGAGTTGTAAATATGTGTGGTTATGTCCATATGCTTAGATGATTTAGTTTCAAAATGTAACTTTAATGCTTAAACAGCTTGAGTTTTTGGGAGGGTGTAATATGTCAAGTCCAAGTGGATGTTGTTTATGAGTTTTGTTATATGGGTTGTACTTGTAAACCACAAGTGGTGTATGTTTGGAGAGATTTGGGTCTTGTAAATATGTTCATAACTTGTAATATAATGTAACTTGTGGGTTAGTATCCTTGACTTGTGGATTAAAGACTTGACTTGTGATTGTATCCATGGAGTTAGTTTTGGAATCCTAAGACTCTTGTGTTTAATGTAGATTTGAAGGAACTTATGTAATTTCTATGTGAAAGTTGTAGATTGTATGTTTGGATCATTCCGGCAAGTCCGGATACATGGGTGGTAGATTTTGGTCAAGTTTTCTTTGTAAATAAATGTTTTTGTGAGGTTTGATCCTCTTGTTGGAAGGTTTATGTAAATGGTTGCTTGGAGATGGTTTGAAATGCTTCTTTAATGGTTTATGTTGTTGGTTATAACTTTGGTTCATTTCCAAGAAGGTTTCATGAAATCTTAACTTTTGCCAAGAGTTGAACTTCAAACACACTTGATTTGATCCAAAGGATGTGTCTATGGCTTAGCTTGATTCAAATAAAGTGATGTTTATGTTTTGAGTGTTTGGAAGAACTTAAATTGGTGTTGGAAATGTTTCAATGTGTTTCAAATGATTTTAAAATGGTTGGTTAAGGTTCTATGAAGTTTGGGTTGGTTTTGGGTATGTTTGGACTGTTAGAACAGGGGTTTTCTGCTAAAATTTGACTTCTGCAGAAACCAGATCGATCCGGAGCATTTGGAGGAGCCAGAGTGGTCATTCTGCCAAAACCGGATCGATCCGGTTTTGGGCGGATCGATCCGCTGGTTCAGTTTCAACACCGACGACTTTTACGGAAACGGGCATAACTCACTCTACAAAACTCGAATTTGCGCGCCGTTTTTTACGTTGGAACCGGGACTCAAAGACCTATCTTTTGGTATAAAATTTACTATACCTTCTTAATTACCATTTTATCCTTGGGAGCTGTTTTGTAACAATAGAGTTGTTTAATGTTGCTAAACACATACGATTCTTAGTAATTCGAATGTTTCTTTGCAAATTAATGTACTTGGACTCTTGTAGCATTAGTACACGTGTCCTAACCCGCACGAGGCGGGTTGGGGTGTGACAAATTATGAATAATAGTTGAGATAATTACACTTTGCACCCTTGAGTAAGCATCACGAATTGAAGATATATAAAGAAGTCAATTACACTTTGCACCCTGGAGTAAGTATTAAAAATTGAAGATAAAGAATACTCTAGAACAAGATAACAATCCCTAGTCCACTTGCCAACTTACTTTCCCACATGGAGAGCAGTAGGCCATTGCTAGGTTTAATGGTAAAAGTTTTGGAGAATCTATCGTGTAGTCCTGCACCATCATCTCATTTAGTTACTGTGGTGGTTCGGACCATACAAAATATGTTAAATGGACCAAAGAGCTGATTAGGCCCGCTCTGTGTGCACAAAGGTCAAAAAATACAACAAGGTATTCATGCTGCAGAGATGATATAATTAGTTTTTTTGATCCATTTGACATCTTTTTTGATGTCCGAACCACCACATCGCTAGCTTCTTGTCAAGCATGAAGCCTTTGGCCTAGCTGTATTTCGAAAAGAACCTTTTACAAGGACATATGATGTTAGTCTAGTAATAATCCTAAAAACTATTTCAATTTTTTTTTTTAATTTGCATTCAGAATCGTGAATTTGGGGATTCAATTGTTAGACGGTGGCTTTTCGAAAATTATGATATTTTTGAAAAATCGAAATCAGAATAAAGAATTGAAATTCTGAAAAATCGGAATAGGAATCAAAATCGGAATCTATTTGTGCATTCCAAAAATTTCAGAATTTGTTCCGAAAAGGTGAGTTCTGTTCCGTCCGAATCACATTCCTGGTTCGGACCATAGAAAATACGCTAAATGGACCAATTAAATTTGATTAATTTACTAACGGTTGCACATCAGACCAAATCATAAGGGGTAAAAGTGACACGTCTGAAACTACATGAACAAACTGAAAAGAGCGCTAACTATAGTGGATGTGTCTGTAATTAGCCATTTTTAAGTGAATAACTTCAATATAAGTTGATGTTAGATTGCATCATGGTGCCCCGAAATTTTTTCTTTTCAAAAGTCAACAAGGTAGACCACATACAATCCTTTTAACATTTTTAGGGTAAATAACATTGACCTCCCTTAAGGTATGACCTAATATCAGAAATTTTTCCTAAGTTATTCCCTTATTTTTAAAACTGTGTATCACTTACCTCCCTTCTATTAACGGTGGTTCATGAAATCTTGTGATTTCAGCAAATTTTAAAGGTGAATTGACAGAGTTGCCCTTATTTTTGACTAATTGACCAAAATAACCTCACTAACTTGTGTCAGATGACATGAATGTTAGCACATTAGGTATTTCAAGGTGTGAAATTGTCTAGTAAAATATATAATGTGAGGGCATGTTTGTCATTTGACATAAGTTTGTGAGGTTCTTTTGGTCAATTAGTCCAAAATAAGGGCAACACGGTCATTTCACCTTTAAAATTTGCTGATATCACACAATTTCATGAACCACCGTTTATAGAATCATTTCATAATTGATGGTTGAGTTATTTAGGCTTTGTTTGTATAACACCCCTAATTGTGTTATTGCATTTCATTACATTGTCATGCATGATAATGTGATGTGTTGTTCAATTGTGGCACATGTATGAGTAAGTTTTGACTCACAAGTCAATTTGAATATCTGTGTTAGAGAACCCTTTGAGACTGTGTAGAATGAGTGTTGTGTTGTTGTGAATTCTCTCCGAGTATGAGACGTTCATTGTGGATTACCTCATATGTTTATATGAAAATAAATGTTTACCTGTGTATTTCACTATCTGTATTATTTTCTGGTTTAGAATTTATTTCTGTTGTTAAATTAAGTATCTTGGCGAGAACGAATTAACACGCTATTAATTTGGTAGGCTAATTCGTAATTTCATAAAAGTCTTGTAGAAATTTGCATTTTAGCAACTAAACGGAACTTAGTCAGAAACTTTTAAAAATTTTAATTTGCATTCGTGAAGCTATGAATTAGTTGTGTAGAAAGTTTCAGAGACTGATTAGGAGTTTGAGAACTCGTGGGGAGGTAGTCACAATTTTGAAAAGTGTTGCCTATATATAGATAGAGATGACTTTGGATATTTTTACAAAACTTCTAACCTAAGTTTTTAGAGAGGCCAAAGAGGGATTTAGTTGCTTAGAGTTTCATGACGACAAACGACAGACTTTTGCTCTTTTATTTTCTCCTGAATTTCATATTTGATCTCCTAGAGGTAAGAGCTTCTTTTGGATATACGTTAGGCCTTGTTTGGCTTGGCCAAGTTTTCAGAAAAGTTATTTTCTAGAATTTTCATAAAAAGTTGATAATTAGATTTCTGTTCGATAGGAATTGTACTAGAAGGACTACTGCACGTTCTTTGTGCTTGAGTTTTCCTTGGATCGAACTTTAAGAGCGTAAATCAGAGGTGAGTGATTCAACTATGTTTTTGGAATGATTTTTTGACATGTATTCATGTTTTGTATGAAAAACATGTGTTAGTTTATAGATATATATTGTGTAGTTCATATTGGGTGATTATATTGGTAAGCAGGCCCAATAGCACGATGAAATGTTTTAATTATCGAAAGCATGGTGATATGTGAATTGAGCATGTTGAGTTGTTATTTGGGTCAAAGGAGCATGTGGTTACCAAGCCATCTTGTGGAGCCGATTTAGGCAATAAGGTCGCACGATTGAAAAAAAGAATCGTGGGTCTTACCTTTTCACGTGGACTTATTGGCGAGGAGTCGCGGATTAGGAGTATGGAACGTACACGTGAGAATACGGAGACTAGTATAAAATGTAAAGATATGAATGCGAGCATGTTTATTATTCATGTGCATTTGTTATTTTATTCACTAAGCGTTAGCTTAAACAAATCGAATATGTGTGGTTATTCAAATAACCATTTCAGGTGTTAATGCCGGCGAGGAATTGCAGAAGTGAACACGGGGGTTTGGGAGTTCTTGTAGAAGGCAACTCATCATCTCTATCTCGTAGTTTTGTAATAGAAACTGATAGCAGCCTTGGATATGTTTTATTTTACTTTCCGAGTACTGTAAGAATTGTTGTAAGGAATCACTTTTGAGTAACGAGAACTATGTTTTGTTTTGATTTGGAAAACATGGAATGGGTTGGTTAAGTTATCATGAATATGAACCTGGAGTTCATGTTTTGAATTGTTCTATTTGTCGACTTCATGTCTTGATTTAATGTTTGAGGTAGTTATATTGGAAAAATTGGACTTGAAATATCAAGTTTTTTGTAAACTTTGGCTCCAATTTAAGGTGGGTCCCACACGTCTTTAGGGGCGGGACCATATTGGAATGCGTTCTCCTCCGTGAGGAGATGAACGTCGTATATTTACATGTTCAAATCCAATAAGGGATGAATGAGAAATTGTCATCCAAAGTGGCCCATGTGAAACATTGGTGAAGGAGGAAAAATGTGGGAAACTTTGGTTGTCCCACATAGGAAAAACATCAAAGAGCTTAAGGGTATATTTAAGAGGGAAGCCAACTAAGGGGCATGCCCCTTTGGGGTAACCACTTTTGTTAAGGGGGAAGGACCTAGGCATTTGTGGGAATTATCCCGCGCACACACACACACACACACACACGCGCGCGCGCGCACACACACACGCGCGCGCGCGCCGCCGCCGACCGACCGACCGGCTGGGCTTGTTGACTATTCTTTTTGGAGAAAATTTATTTGAATTTCCCTCCAGTTTTTTTTAACAGTCATGTCTTTCCAAGTGATAAGGCTCTGTTTGGTTGTGTGTTTCGTACAGTCTCCAACAGATGCTCTGTTTGGATGTGTTGATTCGTAAAGTCACCACTCCAACAAATGCAATGTTCTGTTTGGACGTGTTGATTCTAGCAGTCACTACAATTGTATATATATACTCCTCTGATTACATTTCATAAGCACGAAATAAATCTCTCTCTCACTGCATATCATTTCATAGTGTTCGAGTATTATACAGTATAGTGTTCGCTGTGTTCTGAAGATTGAAGTGCAGCTTCTTCAGAATTGGAAATCCGTTCTATCTTGGGAGATGATTGTTCATTCACCTTGTGCACCGAGAGGGAGCAAATTCGTCTTAAGGAAACAGTTTACTGGGCTCGGATTCTTTCTCAAATTATTATTTCTTTATTCTGTGACAGTGAGTTTTATTCTGTTTTTTGTTTGCAATTACTGTTTCCTTATATTACCTGTTTATATTGTTTATACAGATTACCTCATAGGAATAACAAGTTAACGATTGCAAGGGTTGTTTGACCTTAGGCAATATCCTAGTGCAAGAATGATTGTTGTCAAGGGGTCATTCGACCGGTCGAATAGGACAGTTCGACCGGTCGAAGTGCCCTCTGTTGTGAAGGATTATTGTCGAGGGGTCATCCGACCGGTCGAACGGGTCATCTCGACTGGTCGAAATGACCCTTGCATGAAAACTTTTTATACCCCTTCCACAAATTATTTAAATATTTTGATTGGTTTTTAGGGCACCTTTGGGACTCCTTTGAATATAAATTCATTTATTTCAAAATATAATTATGTTTTTAAATTTATACGGGTTTTACTAACTTCGAGTGTATTGTTTCTAAGAAGCGATCTCTATTTGTTATCTTTAAAGTTCATTTTTTCGCTACTACAACTTTGAAATGAGTATGAAGAGTCTCAGTGGTGTGCCACAGGCTTCGGTTCCGTATTGTGGGACCGGACTGTGACAGTTTGATTGATAGATTTAAAAGGGGGAAGGAAGATAAACTTAGCAAGTAAAACACTTTCTTTGTTTGGTAAATAAGGCTTTGTAGATTTATAGAAAGAAATCCTATAATAAAAGTTTCGGGCAAAGTGATTTCTCCATTTTTGAGATCATTCATTAAAACATGACAATCATTAATTTGGGATGATACATCTTTTTCTTAATTCATTTGAAAATTTAAAAAATTACTTATGGCATATTTTGATTTTTAGCATCTTCTACTATGACAAATTTTGCTACATTTCACCCAAATGAGCCAGAATCCGTGATTTGCACCTCTTTGAGCGTGCGTGTGAGAGCCTTTCTATTATATAAGCTTACAAAGCTTAGAAGGAATAAGCATACATAAGGAGTAAAGACATTTTATGTTTAATCAATGTGGGATACATATCACATCGCTTAGGCTTAGTTTGGCCCTCCACGTGGCTTTTTAAAAGGAGCTTATGAAATTTATTACTAAGTTCTTTGATAATTTTATACAAGTGACACACTACTCTTCAAAAAGACATTATGAAACCAAAAAGCAGCCTTGAGCTTTTAAAAGCTCCATTCTAGAGCTTTTAAAAGCTTCCTCCAAAAAAGCTCCAAGTTCAATTTTTGCAAAGCTCATAAACTAGTTACCAAATAAATTAACATCAAATTGTGCTTTAAAAAAGAAAAAACACCACGTAGGGGCCAAATTAAGCCTTAAAGGCTTAGACTTGTTTGAAGTTTTGAAATAAAAATGATCAAGGCCCACCTAAGAGAATTTTAAAATATTACAACTCAAAACTAATTTTAAGAAATTAAAACAAAGCACAAGTTACTTGGATTATGGACTAAATCCAACATGTTCAACTAACATGCGGTCTCCTACGTGTTTTACAAAAAAGCTTATGTTAAGCTATAGTCTTTTTTTTGGCTAGAATATGTTAAGCTATAGTCGATCGAGTAAAGATTGTGACACAAACAAATCCACAACCTTTTGGACACAACCTAAATAATGTGTCTATCTCTCTCCTGTGATGTCACTGGACCCCACAGTGACACATGAGAGAGATAGACACATTATTTAGGTTGTGTCCAAAAGGTTGTGGGTTTGTTTGTGCCCCTAGCATTGCTCATAGTCGATCATACACATGCTAACTCTTCAGTCAAGACGTGTTGGCTTGGATTATGTCATCAGTCATCACTATCTTCTGTCCTGTCAATCATCAAGTTTAATATATATATATATATATATATTTTTTTTTTTAATTGTCACCTGCTCGCTACAACCATGGGCTGCAGTTAACAACCTATTTAGCCACTGACATGTTTAAGGCACCGTTTGGTTGGCCTATTGTAGTGGTCTTTATCACACTACCTAGCACTGACACCAACCTAGTGCTACTAATATGTATGACTGTGTGGATGCTCTTAAAACGACATTAATAGCCTATAGAGAATCAGAGATAGACACATGAAGGAAAATTTTATCTACACCCACTCACTCCATTAAATCATTAAATGATTATACAAAATACGAGAAATTTTTGAATACCCTCAAGGTACCACGTGATATGCTACATGATACCTCATACCCAATAGATGTGCGACACATGAATAATGAAACCCACCACAAAAAATTTAAATAGCCCAATAATCCTAGGTGGCGCTATCTCATTGGGTGTGAGGCACCACATAGGCGCTACCTTCAAGGTACATAAAAACTTCTCACAAAATACATATCATGCAGGTAAATTACGTCCAAAAACTGATTTCCGACTAAGTTCCGTTTGTCGCCGTTATTACGTCCAAAAACTGATTTCCGTGGAATCTCTAGATAACCTACCTTTTTATGCAACGATCACTCACATTCTCACCACAGTGTTCAAAACAATTTAAAACGATATCCAAACTACCAGAAATTTACTCTACACAGGTAAATTTACTATTCATAATTTACCAGATTGTCAAATAATATTTAAATCATATAAATGTCATTTAATCATACGAATGCCTCATGATTCTCCGATTACCGTGTCCTTAACCGACACTTCACCATTGACCACAGTCAACCACTTTATCTCAATTATCAAACAACATTGATAATTCTCAAAATCTCAAATATGCATTTTAAAACATTTGATTTTCCCGGAATGGGTGTGACATTGTTACTAAGAATACCTTCCAATGGAGGATAGAAACGTTTTTTTACTTGGTGATTTACACAATACTAATGTTTTGAAACTGGCAAAGTGAAATTGAATTTCACCTTTGGGAAGAAATTATTTTTTGAAAATGTATGGCATACTTTAAAATTTGAAAGAATTTAATATTTGGTTTTTTCAAGCTGGTTTTTACCAAATTGGTTTTTTGGGGAAATAAATAAGCAATTTCGAATTTAGGGATGCAATTGAAAAAATTAGGATATTTTAAAGAAACCTATAAATTTTGATATTTTCTATAAAAAGTTTCCAATGTACTTGAAGGTTACAGTGAAGTCAATTGCTATATTCCTTAACGGAAGACACCAAACTCACTGAGTGGATATATTTATTTTCAGTATTAGAGTGTCGTTGACAAAGTCATGTGTTACCTGAAAAGAACCAAGAACTTCGGATTACATTATGACATATTTACTGCTGTACTTAAATGGATATAGCGATGCTGATTGAAATACCTTTTTAGATGACTCCAAGAGCACCAGTAGATACACCTTTTAGTGTGCTGGAGGCAAAATTTTATGAAAGTCTAAAAAAAAACTATTTAGGTAAAATCCACGATGAAGTTGGAGATGTTTCCACTAATTATTGCTAGTGAGGAGGAGGCTTGGCTGAAAATCTTGCCATGAGATACTCCTTTATGGGAGATGATACCAACTGTTTATCCACTGCGATAGTTCTGCGGTTATTGCAAAAGTATAAAACCGTTGTAACGGTAAACGGTGACAGATAAGTCGCAAAAACAACACTATAAGAGAGTTTATCTCTACAGTAGCTATAAGAGTGGATATTGTATAGTCTGGAGATAATATAGCTGATCCTTTGACGAAAGGACTAGTTAGATAAAAGGTTTAAAAAACCTAGAAAGGGATGTGACTAAAAGTCATTAGACAGTCGAGTCACTTGTGATAGTAACCCAACCTATAAAGTGGAGATCCCAAAAAATAGGTTCAAAGGGTAATAACAAGTCATGAAGTGATATAAGTGGAATCATGCTATTATTATGATAGGGGTTAATACTCCTAGTCCATCCTGAAGCGGTATAAGGATGAGTTGATATAACTCTTAATGAGATCTAAACTCTTTGTTGAGTGAGATACCTAGTTATAGGAGTATCTTGTTAGACTCACCTATACGATTGTGGAAGTGTGGCCGCCTCCTATGGAATTTGGGCAAATTCCCTAGAACATTCGCTATATTGGGGTATAAGCACATGGTTGAAAAGTGCTTGATTTTGGATTACACCTTAGTAGGGTTGTGTGTAGGGTGTTGTCAGAGATAGAGTTCAAAACTATGTGTTACTCTACTATATTCTGAAGCACTTTTACTATGTAAATGTTCAAGTTAAAAACATCTTTATTTTTACACAGTCTTATGATCAGTTGCTCGATGGAGAATTTTTGTTTTAAATTTTATTAAAATAAGTGGGGGATAAAGTTCTTTATCATTTGTTTTTAACATTTAGTACTCGAACATTAATCCAATTTAATGATATAATGTAGCCACATTTATCTATTTTAATGTTATAATATAATATTATTATAAGTGGGTTAACATTTTATTTTCACTAAAATAATGTAATATTAAAAGTTCTTTATCAGTTTTTCCAATTTAATATAGAGTAATATTTGGGACACAACCATTCACACAATTTTGGGAACACAATCTAAAAGATGTGTCTATCTCTCTCCTGTGATACTCTTGTGTCACTGTGGAGTCCACTAATATTATATCTTTTAATTTGTGTCCCAAAAATTAATCAAAAGATGTGTAAATAATTGTGTCCTAAGTATATTTCTTTAATATGTCATCATCACACAACGTTAAAAGTATGTTATACTTTCTTAATGCTGCAATAGCAACAACTAGAATGTCAGCAACGGCTAAAATGTGCCTATTCCTTCCCCCTATATCTTTTGGCTCAGCAGTAGTCCTCAATATAGAGATCAATATTATTGCCTCCACTTTTTGGTTCTTCTTGAAACAGAAATATATATATATATATATATATTTGTGAATTTCAAGTTTGAGTGTACTAAATGTATAAAACTAGAGAAAGCTTTACCAATTGTGGTTATCGAGCAACTAAATCAGAAAGAGTATTTAGTATACTAGTTTTTCTTGGTGTAAAGAAAAATCCGAGACAGAGAGGAGGTTCAGGGCCATTTTATCTTGGGGACGAGGTGACATGTACAAACTATTTGCACACTTTGGGAAGAGCCGCAAAATATTTTAAAGAGAGCGAGATCCGCGACTCGGCCCATGATAAGTTAAAGAGGCTGCTGATCCGGCAATTTTGTTCCAATTTTACTTACATGTTCTAACATGTAGTTATGGGCATAAGATTTTTTTTTTCTTTTTTTGGATTCGTTAATATTTTATAAATATTTTTGGGTAGGAAGGGTTGATTGTTGATTGTAATTTATAAAATTTTGGTTGATGGTAAAAGTTTTGGGTTGGGCTAAAGCTGCCAAACTATGAAGCGAGAAAAATGTGTTGGACTATTTACAGGGAAAAAGTGTGGGGAACTAAACTATAATTGGGTCAATATAAAATACATGTAAGTTCTTTTTTCTTCAAAATTTGTATTCAGTTAAAAAACATGCAAAAGGATTTTTATCTAGGAGGCTGAGACTAGATGAAAGTGCATACAATGATGAATATATATGGGAGGTTTTGGGTCTATATATCCTTAACTTTAACTTGAATTTTCTTACTATCATCATACTTATTTATATATTTTAAAATTTTAAAATTTTGTTTTTATTTTTATTTGTTTGTTAGTTTGCTGTTGTAGTGATTCTAGTGAATAGGTTTAATGTACGTTGATGCCAATGATGTCAGATTGCACCATGGTCCCCCCCAAATTCATCTTATGACTTATACATCTTCTAGAAGCCTCAAACACCCATTAATTCTTATCCTGTTGCGTACTTCAAAGAGCTCTTCATTTTCTGAAAAAGGAAGAAAAATGGTAGGCACCAAAACAGTTCAAGTTGAGGCTCAATTTGATCCGAATTATGATCGAAAAAGCGAATTAAAAGCATTTGATGACACTAAAGCTGGCGTCAAAGGCCTTGTTGATTCTGGGATTTCTTCAATCCCTCGTATATTTCTTCAACCTCCTGCTTTCCAACCATAGATCTAAATATGATCGATAAAGATCCGATAAAGCACAAAGAGATAGTTGAACAAGTAAGAAATGCTTATGAGAATTGGGGTTTCTTCCAAGTGGTAAATCATGGAGTTCCTTTGAGTGTTTTGGAGGAGATGATTAATGGAGTTCATAGGTTTCATGAGCAAGACACTGAGGTGAAGAAAAAATGGTATACAAGAGATCGCACAAAAGCTTGGGTTTATAATTGTAATTTGATCTTTTTGTTGCACCAGCTGCTAATTGGAGGGACACTTTTTATTGTACTTTGGCTTCAACAAGTCCTAATCCGGAGGAAGTGCCATAGGCATGCAGGTATGTTGTGGAAAGCATGTTACATGTGCAGATATACATATATATTGCATTTTGGTTTGTTATATTAGTATATATAGAATCATTTCATAATTGATTGTTTAGTTTTTTCTGCTCTGTTTGATTGATGGATTTAAAAGACGGAAGGAAGAGAAACTATGCAAGTAAAACACTTTCTTTGTTTGGTAAATAAGGCTTTGTAGGGCAAAGTGATTTCTCCATTTTTTAGATCATTCATTAAAACATGAAAACCATGAATTTGAGAAATTAAAAAAATTGGGAATTTGGGAAATTATATATAAAAAAATTTGCCTATGCCATATTTTGATTTCTAGAATCTTCTACTATATATTTTTTAAGTAGCAAATCCTAAATTTCTTCAGCAGTTTTGTAGTTACAATATATGTCAAACAATTCATTAGACAATGTACTAATTTTGTATGAAGACATATTTTGTTAGCTTTCTTTCAAAGGGGCCAGAATATGTGATTTGCAACCTCCCGTGCGCATGCGAGGCCCTTTCTACTACATAAGCTTAAAAAGCTTAGAACGAGTAAATATATATAATGAGTAAAACTTTCTTATATTTAACTGATGTGGGATATATATCACATCACTTAAAGGCTTAAACTACTTGTTTTGGTTTTTGAAATAAAAAGGCCCAAGGCCCACCTAACAGAAGTTTAAAATGTTACAACCCGAAACCAATTTTAAGTAATTAAAACAAAGCCCAAGTTACTTGAATTATGGACTAGATCCAACATGTTCAACTTGTTGGAATTATTGGGTTTCCTCTTATTTGGGCATTGGATTTTTTATTTCAAAAATACAAACAAAGTCATTTACATTGATGTGACTAGTATCCTGTATTAAAAATATGGCCGTTGGAGGCTACTAAATATATTAACTCTTTATTAAAAATATGGCTGTTGGAGGCTATTAAATCTGTTTTTAATAAAATGGCTGTTGGGCTGCACATGTTTGGTGGCACATTTTAATACATGTTGGGAGGTTGCACTTCTCATTTGTGTATCAATTTTTTGTTCTACATATTAAGGACTCCTTCTCTCTTCCAAAGACACAGAAAATTTTATGTTCTCATTTTCCTTTCTATTTTCCTTGTTCTTCAAAGTTTTGCAAAATTCTTTATGGAGTTTGGAGCTATTCTGAGCGTTCACATAATCTTCCAATTCGTGTGCACGTTTAGAAGATCTGATTGCTGAATCCTGGAGAACATAGTACTGAGACCTTCTGCATCAAGTCACTGACTCCGAGGGGCGGAATTGTTCTTAAGAACAGTGCTACCGTAGCACGCCTCAATCAAAAAATCATAGCAATATCCTTCATATTTTCCAACAATCTTAAGAACAAATTCGGATGTTGCTGTGATCTCTGAAAAGCCTCTTTCTCAAGATTTGTTTAAAAGCATGCTGTCATGAACATTTATCATAGAGCCAAGGAATAACGACTGGGTGAACATCAAGTATTTGTTCAATGGGGGTGTTAACATCAAGTATGATCTCTCTCTCTCTATTGTGTAATAGAATTATTAGTGATATATATTTGACATAATGTTTAATTGTATGCATTGGAAATATGGATCATTTAATAAGTTCGCTTTGAAGGAAGTATTGCCTTTTTCCTAATGTTTAACCCCCTAGCAACTGGGGCTCAGTCATCTATAGATGACTTTATTGCCCGGCCACATTAAGTTTTCATACCTTCACCAAGTTGCTTCTTTCTTTTATCTTTTGTGGGTTTTTGTATTTTCCCTTATTTATATAGTGATGAGATATGAATGAAATATAAGTGGATCTTGGTGAGGAAATAATTCTCATTCCCACCTTCCAAGGTGCTTTCTATGCCATGTCTTCTAATATGGGCCACTCCAAAGTAGTTACCAAAATATTCTACTACTAGAGTGTAGAGACTATATAGTTGTCAATTTCAATGCCTTATTATCCTATTCTCTCCTTTTCTATTGTCATCTCGATGTATGTTTCTGTTGAAGACTCATTTGTATCTTTTTGATACAACTACATATATATATATATATATATATGTTTACCTCTACTACTCCACTTTTGTACATATATTTAGTACTTCATTACTGAGAGCCGAGAGGTTGTAGGACTGGGGAGAATTCTCTAGTTACTTTTTGTTTCCGTTTGACCAAATAAAAAAAAATTGGTATAAGGAACTATTAGAAAAGATTGAAGTTTGAAGGAGTCAACATTAATAATATCCAATCTTTCTGAACTTTGTGTTGATCTTGACTCTTGAGTGTCTTAATGAGTGTGTGTTAAAAAATATATTTTATTAGCATTTATTTAGCCACGGTCACATGTCTTCATGATATATGTGTATAACATGTATATTGATTTTTGTATTGGTTAGTTGATATATATGTATTGAGTGAATTTTTAATGCATTTATATCAGTGGTTACAAAGAAAGGTTTTAAAATAAAAAATGGTGAAGTCTCGGAGGTGGGTAAAGGCTGAAGAGCCATTTCTAGGACCTCCTAAGTTTTTGTTGGCAAATTATTGATTTCTCATCCTTTCGATAAGGCTTCTGTCTCCCACCATTATAATCTAATATAATTAACTTTAATAAAAGCTTGGACTGTACTTGTGTTGAAATATATGCATATAGTTGTATACATAGTATATTCATACTCCATGTATATGTGTGTGACCGATCATGGCTGGTGCACATGTTGTGATACATATTATGGCGTGACTGGTTCGCGTGATGAGCTTGTATATTTCTTTGACTCAACTTGCGATGTTTTATTCTTTTGAGGTCTAATTGAGATTATTCAAATATTTGGAAACAAATATTACTAACTGTGTATTTTTGTTTTTGTAAGAGTGCACCACTCTAAAAACTATAATTACTCTTTTTGAGTATTTAAAAAAAAAAAAAAACCAATTTCATTATTCTTGAAGTTTGGGTTATTTGGATTATTTTAATCCTAAGGAAATTGCTAGTAATGAAGTAGAATATGCAATTTTGGGGGATGTGCATTCAAGAGCAATGCCTATATTTCTTTGGACATAAAATCTATGTGATTTTTGAATCTATTGGTGTTATTTTTATGAGCATTTATCTCTTTATAAATTGAGAAATGGTGGGGGTTCTCAACCTCTTATTTTGTCACATCTAGATCTATTGAGTATAGAATGCATAACTAAAATCATGACATAGATGTTGAGCCACGGAAGAGTAAGTAAGTTAAAGTGCTAAATAGACTTTAAAGTGTTTTTTTAATACATTAACTCTTGGAAAAGATTTTTAAACCTGATAGTTTATTGAAAATTTTGTGAAGCTATTCTAGTTGGTAATTGGGTTTATAAATCTAAATAGAAATAGAGTGTGTATTCTTGTATATTTTGCGTATGGTTTAGAACTGGCACCCAACCAGTGATTTGAAAATCTTGGTTAAACTATTATTTCAAATTATTTCAAAATTAGTGAAAGTGACATGTTTACATGAAGATGATTTATTTTTGGTTCTATATTAGAGATTATAGAAGATATCAAAATTATTGTCACTTGATTTTGATATGGAAAATTTGGGTGAAGGCAGTGTAATTTTGTGGATTTAAAATTACAATAGCTATTATTGATTTTATGATCAATATCATTATATTGAAAAAGGTTTTGTAATAATAATTTCCTTTTCAATCCTTTTTGGATTCCTTTTGAGCCAAATGTTATGTTAAATCACATATAAGTGTGATATAATTTATCAAAATGAATATAAAAGTATTATATGAACAAGATAATCTCCTTCGAAATAAAATGAATTGAAAGTATTTTATTTTGAAAAACAAATCAGGCATTTTGCTCAAGAGTTGCTGAAAGCATCAGTCTGTTCCAGGCTAATGTATCCAAAGAGCCATTTGTGATTATTTTTGTGGAAATAAATTACATGAAAGTTTTGAAGGATAGTTAATTGAATTGAGTGCCTGTAGGGCATAAGTATAAAAACACAATTGTTACAATAGGATTCTTTTCAATGGAAAATGAAGTGTTTGATGACTTGCTTAGTACCAATGTTTGGTACTAGAGACTTAAAGTTGATTTTCTCTTTCGGGAATAAATTATGGAAAATGTTGTATACCCGGAGATAAGGAAAAATTCATTTTGAAAATGTATTACATACTTTGAAATTCGAAAGAATTTAAATTTTGATTTTTCAATAATAGGTTTTAGCCAAACCTTTTGAAGAGGAAAGTATGTAATTCAAAAGTCAGGAATGCAAATTTTATTTTGAATTCAAATGAGTTGAAATCAACAAGTGAATTTATTTTTATACTTAGTGGAGGTGCAGTATCTTGGAAGTCGTCCAAGCAAACTTGCACAACTAAGTTAACGATGGAATGTGAGTTTGTAGCTCTTGAGAAAGCTGGTATTGAGGCTGAGTGGCTTAAAAGCCTCTTAGCAAATATTCCTATTTGGAATAAATCAGCTCCATCGATATCTTTATTGTGATAGCCAGGCTGATATAGGTCGAGCTATAAATAAGTCCTATAATGGCATGAGTAGGCTCATACGCCTAAGACATAAAACTGTGAGACAGCTGTTTGAGATAAAATTATTTCTCTTAATTTAATAAGGCCAGAATTGAATTTGGCAGACTCTTTATCAAAACCACTAGGAAGAGAACTAGTGTATGAAACATCGAGGGGAATGGAGCTTATGCCTATAACAAAAATCAACAATGATGGTAACCCAACATATGTAATTGGAGAACCCAAGAAATAGGTACATATGGGTAATAACAAGTCATTGGTTAATTTGAGATGCACTATAACTTGATTATATTGTTGTCCATTCCTATGGTGTATAGTGCAATTGCAATGTGTAAAGGTTGAGTTAAACTCTTAATGAATTCCATAATCCATATCATTTGGATGGTATGTTTAATTGTAATACATACTTGATGGATTCACCTATATAAGTGTGGAAGTGGGGTCGCTTTCTATGAAAACTTGGGCAAGTTTTCTAGAGCACTTATAAAAATTCAGGACTGGCGCAGGGACTAGAGGTGCCACACCGATTAGAGTTACTCAGATTCTGAGAAATCAATGTGGGTATAAGACGACTGGTTTACGTTAAGGGATTCTGGTTCATAGAAATTTTATTTCACCAAATTCCTGTAAGTCACTTCTTATATACCTAGGGACTGGTTCATAGCCCTACAGGCACCAGTTCTGATGCATTGAATTCTCTTGCTCCATTATTTTATTTGTTGTAAAATTTTGAAATAAGGGGAGATTGTTGGAATTATTGGGTTTCCTCTTATTTGGGCATTGGATTTTTTATTTGAAAAATGCAAACAAAGTCATTTACATTGATGTGACTAGTATCTTGTATTAAAAATATGGTCGTTGGAAGCTACTAAATATATTGACTTCTTATTAAAAATATGGCTGTTGGAGGCTATTAAATCTGTTTTTAATAAAATGGCCGTTGGGCTGCACATGTTTGATGGCACATTTTAATACATGTTGGGAGGTTGCACTTCTCATTTGTGCATCGATTTTTCGTTCTATATATTAAGGACTCCTTTTCTCTTCCAAAGACAGAAAATTTTATGTTCTAATTTTCCTTTCTATTTTCCTTGTTCTTCAAAGTTTTGCAAAATTCTTTATGAGTTTGGAGCTATTCTGAGCGCTCACATAATCTTCCAATTCGTGTGCACGTTTGGAAGATCTGATTGCTGAATCCTGGAGAACATAGCGCTGAGACCTTCTGCATCGAGTCACTGACTCCGAGGGGCGGAATTGTTCTTAAGGACAGTGCTACCATAGCACACCTCAATCAAACAATCATAGCAATATCCTTCATATTTTCCAACACAACTAACATGTGGTCTCTAACGTATTTTACAAAGCTTATGTTAAGCTATAGTTAGGGGTGTATACGACCTGAGCCGAGCCTGCTCGTGAGCTTGCTCAAACGAGCTGAGCTTTCTAGTGTTCGTGAGCTATCTCGCGAGCTTTTTAATGAGCTTTTTTGCGCACCCTTTAAAATGATATAGTTTAATAATAAAACAATCATTTATCAAGCCTATTTACGAGATATGTAATATTTCTCTAAAATTATATAGTTTTATAATAAATATATATATATATATATATAAAAGTCACTATACAAGCTCTTTATCAAACTTATTAACGAGCTTTTTCACGAGCCTGCTCACGAGCCTTAATCGATCATGTTCACGAGCTCAAATGAGCGAGCCGAGCTTAGCCTTTATCGAGCTAAACTTTGAGCCCTTATTGTGCGGCTCAGCTCATGTACACCCCTAGCTATAGTCGATCATACACATGCTAAGACGTATTGGCTTGAATATGTCATCACTATCTTCTGTCCTGTCAGCCAACAAGTTAAAATTTTTTTTTCATATTTATTTATTTATTTATTAATTTTCACTTGCTCGCTAGAACCATGGCTGCAGTTAACAACCCATTTAGTCACGGATAACTCTTGTGACACATAAAAATTTCACAAAAATAAGATATGTAAGTTTTATATGTCTATCTCTCTCCTCTATGTATATTATTTTTGTGAGATTCTTATGTGCTTCAAGAGTTATCCTGACATGTCTAAAGCACCGTTTGGCTGACCTACTGTAATGATCTTTTTACTCTTTTATCACACTACCTGGTACTGACACCAACAATGCTACTAATGTGTATGATTGTGGATGCTCTTAAGACGACATTAATATCCTATAGAGATAGATATCTGAAAGGAATTCTATCTACAGCTGCATTAAATGTTTGTACAAAATAATATATCATGCAACATGTAGGTGCATGGAGAGAGTAAAATAGATGGGTATAGATACAATTACCTGTATCTTAGTCCTACTAGAAAGTAGTATAACAAAGAAGAGTAATGTTAGGTACACCTAAACGGGACAACTAAATCATTCATCTGCTGATGTGTCGTGGCAGTTTTGAAATTAATTAGAACTTTGTTTGGTAACTAATGAATCGTTTTGGAAAGAGTAATGCTACCCAAATATTTTTCCAAAAAGTGTTTCCCAAACACATGTGGCAGTAGGAAACACAAATATATTATTCTTTTGGAAATCCACATCAGCAAGTGGATAGTTTAGGTGTCCCTAGCATTACTCAAGAAAAGAAATAGGAAAAATTACAACATAGTACAAATTTGATTTTTAAAAAAGTAGATAATTTTGGAGAATTTAAAACAATGGACAACTTAGGTGGAATTTGGTACTCAAAATTAATTATTAGCAAATCAAAAATTTCCAAAACAAATAATAAAGGAAAATCACAAGGCCAAACGCGATTGCTTAGCCGAAAATGAGCGTTTTCGGCCATGTTCAGGTTTATGATAAGTTTTTGCCCAAAATATCTCTTCAATTTGTTTTCTTATGAAACTCATATGTGTCCTACCATTTCATCCAACAAATATATTCACATATATTCTTTCGTTGCACGTGAGTTCATAAGTGAACATGTTCTACATGTTCTACATAGTCACATGTATTCTTTTGTTGCACGTGAGTTTATGCCCTAATCTTAAATTACTTTGTTCTTTGTCAAACCAAAATAATATCGGTTTCTTCAAACCAAAAAGAAAATGAGGAAGGTCTAAACGTGATTTTATTATGCATCCCCAAACACACCCTTATGCTCAATTTCTGTACCTATCCATGAATTGTCCACATATACCTAAATGATGATTTGATGAGGTTTTTTCGATTTGATCAAATATTATTGTATGCCGTAATAATAGAGACCACCCCTCATTTTTTTAAAAAATTATAATGACATCCCTTGTCAGATATGAAACTCTTAATACCCCTAAAAATTTACACTGACATCCCATATGAAACCCTAACGGTGTTCTAGCTTCAATCGAAAGTACTAATCTACCTTGAAAATAAAACATATTTTACTTTATAACAAAAATTAATGGCAAGTAGCCATTTTAAAAAGTTTTAATTATTTTTTAAAAAGTCTTAATTATTTTTTAAAATGTTTTAATTATGAAACTAATAGTTAACTGACCGTTGACTAACGGAAGGGATGTGCGTGTAATTCCTAAACTACGAGTTTCGTTAGGTGCGTGTAATTCCTAAACTACGAGAGATCCTTACAATTATGACATACGTCAAGAGGGGTCTGTGTAATTTATCCATTATTAATTGACCCTTTTCTTTTGGAAATCAAACAAAGTCATGAATTATAAAAACCTTACTCCCTATCTCAATTTTCTTGCAGAGACATTCTAGAGGAGTACTCGATGGAAATAATGAAATTGGGCTATTCCTTGTTTGGATTACTCTCAGAGGCTCTTGGACTCCAACCTGACCACTTGAAAGACATGGATTGTGCAGAGGGACTAACAATTGTAGGCCATTACTATCCAGAATGTCCACAACCAGAGCTAACCATAGGCACTAGCAAGCATGCTGATAATGACTTTTTCACTGTGCTTTTACAGGACCACATTACTTCACCAAAACCAATGGGTTGATGTCCCACATGTTCTTGGAGCTCTAGTGGTCAACATTGGAGATATCTTACAGGCAAGTCTTTTTATAATTAAATTAAATATTGTGATGTTATGAGTGAGTACTTATCTCATGTGATTGTCACACTGATGTGACATCCACACTGATTTACAGTAATTGAAAAATCATAATGACCGTCACACGCCGTATAACTGTTATCTTGAAAAGGTTTCCTCTTGAACTGAATTAAAGTCTGTATTGTTATTGTTGACTGTCTGTAATATGCTTATCACTGCTAGGAAAGATAGATATCGTAATATTGCCGAAGTTTGAAAATTAAACATTTTGTTAGTGACATACGACAACCAAAACTGAAATACTTGAGCAAAGTTATGAATAACACAAAACTTTCCGAAAACACAAAATGCACATAGTGAAGATACTAAACAATCGTTTTTAATCAAATCATGGACAATTGTGGGCCTTTTGGGCATAGCCAATTTTGGTCTAGAATGACTTTCCGCTTGTTATGCATGAACAAGTATAAATAATTAATGCATGTCCTGTGACATTTGAGAGTGTGGATTTGTAGAAAGATGGTCACATAGTGTTGAGATTGTCCCACATCGGAGACTTATAACTTAGCTACTCAATAGATAAGTTCAACGAGTTACTCCGCCCATTGTCAATTGGTTTTGGGTTGGATGCTCCAATTTAACACATAGCTCTAAAATTTAGACTCCCTTAGGTGTGCAAATTTAGAGAGAGATCAGAGAGAGGGAAAAAGAAAAGAAAAGAAAAGAAAAGAAAAATTGAAAGAAAACCATTGTTTCTAGTTCTCCTCCATGCTTAAATTAGTAAATAACACTAGAATTAAAAGATTCTCATACTATAGAAAAAAAATTAAGAAAAGAGAATGCAGGGACTCATAATTCTATGAATTAATCAGAGCGTTGTGGACACGCGGAATCGGACCACTTCTCTTGTTTGAGATTGTTTTGAAATTGATTTGAATCAAAAAAAGAAAACGAAAGGTCTATTGAAAACAGATACAGAGTCGCCACTTGGTCTTTAAGGAACCAAGAAACCTAATTTTGACTCACCCAGACGGATAAGGGCACCGTCCCTTCATAACCAAAGAACTTGGTTCGGGGTTTTGGTACGAGAGAGGAAGGAGCCTTTGTCGCGACTAAAACACCCTCAACTCGCCCCGTCTTTCAACGGGCCTCAATTAGCATCCAAATAATCATCTTATACTATGTATGGTTCGACAATTAATACTATGATAGTATATTACATTACATAAGAAACTTAAAAATGGAAGATCTAAAGATAAGATATCATTCATAAGATCTAAGCCAAATATCATACAATGTAAAGTGAAAGATCACACAAATAAACTTAGAAAAAATCGTCTAATCATATATCAAATAATCAAGACTTCCTAATCTAAAGGGGGACATGAATTGTTCTTGAAACAAATAACCAAAGAAATCTAAATATGCTTAGCAAGCTAGTATGATGCATGTTAATCTTTGAGAAAAGAAGACCTCTCAATCCCCGGGACGGATGAGAAAGGATGATTAGATCGAGGGGAAGCATGAACGGGTGATCAAGTTCATTCCTTATAATCTTCTTAGATTAGGAGTTACAAAAACCCCAAATCTTGCATGAATGTAGTGCATGTATCTAGAATGTGCCAAGGTTGTAGGGTGTTTTGGTGTTCATGGATTCCTAGAATGACTTAGAAGTCTAAAAGGTGTATGAATGAATGAATTAAATCAACATGGGATATGTAAAAATGTAGTATGAACTACTTCCTAAGATATGAACTAATTTGGAATGCATATAAGCATCAAATCAAAGAATAAAAGTTAAGGTGTGCTTGCTGTGAATAGTGGACAGAACAGTAGCATGATCTTGTGGAAATTGAAAAGAGGGGTTAGGAATATTTTCAATGCATGATTTTTTATGGAGATGTTCCTTATTGTGTCTAAAATACAACCCAAAAAGCTAATCTTGAATAGCTATCACAGATTGAGAGAAATCATATAAACAACACAGGTCACTCAGAAACAGAGTCCGTACTGTCGACTGAAATGTTAGAAAATCTTAGAAAATGAAAACGAATGATCTAAGGGCCCATTTTATACAGAGCGTTCCCTAAGACATTAAAGTTTAAGGGAAAAATAAGTTAAGACCACCCCTTTTGGAAAATGTTTCTGTAAAAGAGGTTGGAAGTGGACCTAGCTGCTGTGACAGCAAAAACAGAATGTCTGGAAGGAATGTTGGGATCTAAATGGACCACTTCCAAGTACTTGCAAGCCAAACCAAAAATCGTGGGTGTTCTCCAATGAGTTAGGAAGACTTTCCAAGTGGCCTTGCATCCGTATGTTGAGTATTGAGTCATAGGAAAATCTTTGAACTCAACTCACTCACTGTTTTGATTCATTATTTTGAAGATTTTGGGGAAAATAAGGTTTTGTTTCTTGAAACCAAAATGAGAAGGATTGAGAGGGGTTTTGAAATAGATGTTTTGAAAACATATTTTTAATACTCAATGAGGATTATAGCCACTTAAAATGCCAACATCAAACTCATCATCAAGAACCTCCAAGATTGTTGGAGAGATTTATTTTTATTTTGAACATAACTTCAATACATTCTAAGAATACCTTGGAAGTATTGAGGTTATGATCATCATCTATCAAACATGTTTTTGAGGCCAAGAGCTACTATCCATAAGGATTCACTCACCCCAAACTTCATGTCATCACTTAGATGATGATGAACTAGTAAGTAAATAAAGAAAATCAAAAAGAAATGAGATAAGAAGAGATGAACAATAAATAAACAAGCAAGTAAATGATGATCAATAGATGATATTCATGAAGCATGAGACTTGTAGATTGGTGTTTCACTCATAGATTTTGACATTTGGACATGGAAGTGGCTTCCTAACTCAAGAATGCTCAAGAATGAGGGTTGGAATGGACTTTGAATGTGAAGTATATAGAAGGATAATGGAAGAAATCAAGAATAAAACTCACTTTCTTATGAAAAATCAATGGGAGAAGCTCCCTTTCTCTCTTCTAAACCTACCTCTATCTCTCTTCTTCTCTACAACTTCTCAAGCTTTGCACTTGGCCCCCCTAAAATGAAGAGCAATGGGGGGTTTAAATAGGCCAATTTGGGGGTGGTTTTGGGGTTTTAGAAGTGTTCCCATTGGTCCCAAACATCTGAAAACATAAAACTATGTCGTTTTGGTTTTTAATTAATCAAAATGGACCCCCAAAAAAATTACAAAAATACACTACTCTGGAGGGGAGTGCCGCGGCGGCACTGGGCCAGTGCCGCGGAGGCAGTGGGCCAGTGTCGCGGCGGCACTGCTCCTCCTTCGTCCAGATAATGCTGTTTAGGCCCCCTGAAGTTCCGGTATTCGCGAAAAGGCCCTATTTCGTCCGAAATTCACAGAAAATGCATACGAACTCCAAATTGAGGTTGTGATATACCGTTGGAAAGGTAATGGAGTCTACTTTACATAAAAAATAGTTCGGGGATAGGTCACTTTGAAAAGTTTTGCGGTATTCGCGATAAAAGACGATTTGATCGCCTTTTTCGCCTTTGGAAATTCATAATAAATTCGTTTTAAATCCAGAAATTATGTGCGATATACCGTTGGAAAGCTATTGACCTCTAGTATCCATGAAAAATATTTGAAAATTGTTTCAGCGCCCCGGTTCCAAAGTCAAATTTTGGTCAAACTGGTCAAACCTGGGATTCTCGGGAAGTTCTGGAAACCTCAGGGAGTTCCCGGGAGCTGATGTTTTCGCTCGATCTTCTTTTGGAACTTGTTTTAACACTTTTCTCATGATTTAAAATGATTCTGGTGAATTTGGACGATTTCGGTCAAACTTGGTCAAACTTGGTCAAACCTAGTCAAACCTTGGTCAAACCGGTCAACGGGGACTTTCCGGAAACTTTCGAAACTTCCGTGGGTCTCTGGGAGCTGACGATTTCACCTGATTTCTCTTAAAAACTCATTTTATCGATTTTCTTACAACATAGCGGACCAAATCTGGGAGTTTTCGGGCTTTCAGGGGCATTTTGGTCATTCTGAGTATTCTGAGAGATGGAGCTGACTTCCGAGAGTCCTTTTGAGTCTTTTTTCGATCATTGTGAACCACCAAGCTATGGGTCTCCTAAATCTGATAGCCGACAAAATGGGGTGTCTACAGTTTGCCCCTCTTTGGCATGAACTTGCGAGGCAAAGCATGTCGCAAGCGAGTGCCAAAGCTTTGAAGAGACAGGACTTTTTGGAGGCTATAGATTTAGGATAAAAAGCGTTGCAAAAGATGCAAGGATGCTGAGGTTAGTGCTGGTCGTGCTCTACGTGAGCTGCCTACGTATTCCAAGGGGAATTAGACCAGGACGTAGTTCGGGGCACGAGGGAACAAATCACACATGCACAACAAGACAGGCGGATGCTATGCTATAGGAGTGATATGCAATGCATGAATGTGATATGAATTGTGTCATGAGTCCTATCACGTCTAGTGTTATGACCCTAGTATGAACAAGTGCTCCGAGTGGGCTGGTGTTGTGCTAGTGTTTGCGACTGGGGTGTGGTGAATGACTCGGATAAGGACACCGTGGTCTAGGGACAAACTTCTGGAATGAGTGAGATAGATCAGATGCGCTTTGTTTAGAAAAGACAACAGCTAAAGGTGACCGAGAGATTTTGTGATGAAAAGGGATAGATGAGGAAACTCATGATAGACGCGAGACACGGAGCCATGGAAGGATTGTGCTTCATGTGGGCGATGCCCTGATTGTTCCTGATGGCTGATTTTCGGGAGTTGGTTCCTCTTCTGCTACTTTCTGCTAGGGGTAGTGGGAATTAGTATCTTTCGGTTCCTGTCCTCGGGGGGTGACGCGGGGTTCTCGGAGAATCTCTCTTTTCTTGATTGGGGAACCAGGACCCATATCTGAATCTCTCACGTTTGATCAAATCCTTCGGCGCTCAATCCAAGAGGGCTGGTCGGGGCCTCCGGGAGCTAGTATCTTTCTGTTTTTGTCCTCAGAGGATGATGTAGGGTTCTCGGAGAATCTCTTGATCGGGGAACCAGGACCCATCTCTGAATCTCTCACGTTTGATCAAATCCTTCGGCGCTCAATCCAAGAGGGCTGGTCGGGGCCTCCGGGAGCTAGTATCTTTTTGTTTTTGTCCTCAGAGGATGATGTAGGGTTCTCGGAGAATCTCTTTTTCTTTGATCGGGGAACCAGGACCCATCTCTGAATCTCTCACGGCTGATCAAATCTTTCGGCGCTCAATCCAAGAGGGCCGGTCGGGGCCTCCGGGAGCTGATATCTTTCTGTTTCTGTCCTCGGAGGATGATGTAGGGTTCTCGGAGAATCTTTTTTTCTTTGATCAGGGAACCAGGACCCATCTCTGAATCTCTCACGGCTGATCAAATCTTTCGGCGCTCAATCCAAGAGGGCCGGTCGGGGACTCCGGGAGCTGCTATCTTTCTGTTTCTATCCTCGGAGGATGATGTAGGGTTCTCGGAGAATCTCTTTTTCTTTGATCAGGGAATCAGGACCCATCTCTGAATCTCTCACGGCTGATCATATCTTTCGGCGCTCAATCCAAGAGGGCCGGTCGGGGCCTCCGGGAGCTGCTATCTTTCTGTTTCTGTCCTCGGAGGATGATGTAGGGTTCTCGGAGAATCTCTTTTTCTTTGATCGGGGAACCAGGACCCATCTCTGAATCTCTCACGGCTGATCATATCTTTCGGCGCTCAATCCAAGAGGGCCGGTCGGGGCCTCCGGGAGCTGCTATCTTTTTGTTTCTGTCCTCGGAGGATGATGTAGGGTTCTCGGAGAATCTCTTTTTCTTTGATCAGGGAACCAGGACCCATATCTGAATCTCTCACGGCTGATCAAATCTTTCGGCGCTCAATCCAAGAGGGCCGGTCGGGGCCTCCGGGAGCTGCTATCTTTCTGTTTTCGTCCTCGGAGGATGATGTAGGGTTCTCGGAGAATCTCTTTTTCTTTGATCGGGGAACCAGGACCCATCTCTGAATCTCTCATGGCTGATCAAATCTTTCGGCGCTCAATCCAAGAGGGCCGGTCGGGGCCTCTGGGAGCTACTATCTTTTTGTTTCTGTCCTCGGAGGATGATGTAGGGTTCTCGGAGAATCTCTTTTTCTTTGATCGGGGAACCAGGACCCATCTCTGAATCTCTCACGGCTGATCAAATCTTTCAGCGCTCAATCCAAGAGGGCCGGTCGGGGCCTCCGGGAGCTGCTATCTTTCTGTTTCTGTCCTCGGAGGATGATGTAGGGTTCTCGGAGAATCTCTTTTTCCTTGATCGGGGAACCAGGACCCATCTCTGAATCTCTCAATGCTGATCAAATCTTTCGGCGCTCAATCCAAAAGAGCTGGTTAGGGCCTTCGGGAGCTGGAGGTATCATTCTATTTGTGATGAGGGATACGGAGATGGCCTGCGGCGGTTAAGGTTTTGATTTTGAAAGAGGAGAGTGATGGACTTATGTTTCTTTAGGATGAAAGAAGGTCATCAACGGCCACTCATGGACTTATGTTGCTAGAAGATCATCAACAACCACTCATGTTGCATAAGAAAGATGAAAGATCAATAGCCACTCATGGACTTATGTTGCTGGGAGAAAGATGAAAGATCAACAGCCACTCATGGACTTATGTTGCTAAGATGAAAGAAGATCATCAACAGCCACTCATGGACTTATGTTGCATGGACGAAGGAGGATCATCAACAGCCACTCATGGACTTATGTTGCATGAAGAAAAATGAAAGATCAACAGCCACTTATGGACTTATGTTGCTAGGAGAAAGGAAGATCATCAACAGCCACTCATGGACTTATGTTGCATGAAAACAAGATGAAAGATCAACAACCACTCATGGACTTATGTTGCTAGAATGAAAGAAGATCATCAACAGCCACTCATGGACTTATGTTGCATGGACGAAGGAAGATCATCAACAACCACTCATGGACTTATGTTGCATGAAGAAAGATGAAAGATCAACAGCCACTTATGGACTTATGTTGCTAGGAGAAAGGAAGATCATCAACAGCCACTCATGGACTTATGTTGCATGGACGAAGGAGGATCATCAACACCCGCACATGGACTTATGTTGCATGAAGAAAAATGAAAGATCAACAGCCACTCATGGACTTATGTTGCTAGGTTGAAAGGAAGATCATCAACAGCCACTCATGGACTTATGTTGCATGAAAACAAGATGAAAGATCAACAGCCACTCATGGACTTATGTTGCTAGAATGAAAGAAGATCATCAACAGCCACTCATGGACTTATGTTGCATGGACGAAGGAAGATCATCAACAGCCACTCATGGATTTATGTTGCATGAAGAAAGATGAAAGATCAACAGCCACTCATGGACTTATGTTGCATAAAGAAAGACGGTTAGCTTTTGGCAGTTTGGAAAGGGATGAAATCTTCCCCAAGTTTTGACGCTTCTCATGCTGACGCCTTGACCGGTGCAGTAATGGTGTTCGGTACTCCTGCTTGTATTGGCATACTCTTTATAACTTGATTTGAAAGATTCATTATTCGTCACTGTTGACTTACTTATTTGAGACTACAACAGACTCCTCTCCTGAAAAAGACTATGACAGACTCAAAACTGACAGTCACCGACACGCGAGGGTGACACATTCGACACTGAAATGAAACAAGCTCGACTTGCCAAAGCTTAATGTGCTCTTGTCATAAATGATGTACCATTTTTCTTTTGTGTTTACTTCTCACCTTATCGTGGCATCACTTTGATGGTGAATCTTATTTTTGAAAATTCCTCCCTACTGATCTAATCAATTTTTCTGCTTCTCCCAAGATGTGCTTTGAATTAGTGCCTTAGCTTATGGAATGAAAGACGCTCCATTTCCATCTGTTCAAGACAATGTTTGTGACTTGAAGGCTTACCATTGGTGTATAGGGATCGGGTGGCAAACGAAGTTTGCCCCTAGTTTGAAGGGCATGAAGTGGGATCGGTAGGCAAACGAGGTAAATGACCGAAGTTTGCCCCTAGTTTGGAGGAAGGTTCATTGGAGGTTTTGGGCAAACGAGGTAGGTGACCGAAGTTTGCCCCTTGTGTGAAGGGTAGATAGTAAAAGTCAGGCAAACGAGGCAGGTAGCCGAAGTTTGCCCCTAGTGTGGAAGGTGATTTTCTGGCTTGAGGCATGGACCGTGACTTTAATCTCTCAAATGCTCATAACTTTTGCTTAGGCACTAGTGAGGTGACCTAGCAAGCTCTTTTCTCTCTTTTGTTATTGCTCACCTTGGATTTAACTCTAATTTTTGCCTAGGCGTCCTTTCGGATTTTTGACCTAGCGAGCCATCCTTCTTTTTTTCTTTTTTGAAAGTCTGCCTACGTACCCCCAAGTGGGGATCAGGTCCAACGTAGTTCGGGCATGGTTGGGAAGAAGCGGGTTGATTTTTGGGTAGGTGGGGTGATCGAACCGATGCGGTTGCCTACGTATCCCCTAGTGGGAATCAGGTCGAGCGTAGTTCAAGGCAAGGTCTTGAAAGAAATCGGTTTGATTATGATGGTGTCGACCGAACCGATGTGGTTGCCTACGTATCCCCGAGTGGGAATCAGGTCGAGCGTAGTTCAAGGCAAGGTCTTGAAAGAAATTGGTTTGATTATGATGGTGTCGACCAAACCGATGTGGTTGCTTACGTATCCCCGAGTGGGAATCAGGTCGAGCGTAGTTCAAGGCAAGGATTGAATTAAGGGGTTTAAGGTATGAGGGTTTTTCAAACCAATCGTCAAAGAAGTTCAAACTTGAGCCACTTATGGTAGCTTTGAATAAAAGGATTCAGTTTCAATCTCCCTTTCTTTTCTTTTTCTTTTTCTTTTTGTTTTGTTTTGAGGATTGATCATTTTCACTTTCGCCTAGCCAGTCTTTTTAAAGTAGTCGATTCTTGTGAGATCTTTCAATCGCAATCTCAGAATTCCAGAATGTGCATGTCAGCTCTCGGAATTTATTTGTGGCCATTCCGTGCCTTTTGAATGGTGATCTTGGCACGTTCTTAAGATGTACCTTGAAGCATACGATTCTCTCATCAAAAATTTCTTTAACATTTTGACTGGCTAGGGTCAGATTTTGGAAATCAACACCTTTTTCAGCCCTAACTTCTGCCTAGGTGACCTTTCGGGTTTTCAACCTAGCGAGCTTTTTCTTTTCTTTTCTTTTCTCTTTTTTTTTTTTTTTTGTTTTTTTTTTGTTTTTGAAAGTGGAGATGAAACTTACTGAAATGTTTGGCTACCATCAAGGGCTAAGTTTGCATTGCTTTCAATCGGACAGATTGCATGGCTATCAATCGGGTTGGGCCCAAGGCTTTGAAATGATAGAAATGGTGGAAAGGGTGTTGGGCAATCCCCAAATCAGTCTCAAGTATGTCTTTTCAAGATTTGAGCAAAAGCATCTTTAAATTCTTAAAGTAAGACTATTCAATTCTCGGCTCTTCATCGGTGTCGGCGCAAAATTGACTTTGACCTCTCAGGATTTTGAGTAAAAATTTACCCCCTTTTTTTTAGCACAGTAATATCCATGGTAATCTGAAAGGTGACACCTCAGTTCAGCGATTCATGCATCTATGACTAGGCACATAAGATTAAGCAAAATGAGATTTCATTCCATCCAAAGAGAAAGGTTACAGACTCATAACAACTCGATGACAAACAGGCTCGACCACAAGAATAAACATACAACAGACTCGACTAGACTCGACTTGGTCTCAAATGGAATGTCACAGTGACTCACTTATTATTTTTTTTTTTAAGGAGCATCTTCGTTTGGTTTTCTAGCGAGAGTCCCAAACACCATCACTTCACCAGCACAGGTTCAACATTCATGGTCCTCAGCGAAGGGGATCATTGAAATGGATAGGTCATGGGTTGGTCCAGACCGAGGTAGTGAATTGGATTGGGGTGCGGCGCATCATCTAAGAGATCTTGAATTGAGTGACGGAGCCTCTTACAGTTGTCGGTCTCATGGCCTTGGTCTTGGTGGTAATCACAATACTTGGATTCATTATACCCAGGAGGTGGGTGATTAGGAGGCTTACTGGGCTCCAAAGGTACAAGGTGGCCCTTTTGAACAAGGTGACTGAGAGCGGAGGATAAGCTCATATCAAGTGGTGTGAAGACTCTTTGGTTTCCTTTCTTGTGCCTCTTACTGCAATCATTTTGGCTTGATGATGGGCTTAAGGCATTGACATCTAGGCTCTCTTGATCTTCACCAAAGGTATGGGGTCTCTTCTCCTTTTTCAGTAACCCAGCTCCATTGATCTTGCCTTCACAGATAGCATCCTCGATTCTAGCCCCAACCTCAAACAACTCTTCAAATGTTGAGATGGACTGGTAGAATAGTTTTTCATGGTATACTGGTTGCAGGTTCTTGACCAGCATACGTACTTGCTCTTTCTCAACAGGCCTGTGGATCATTTGGGCTACTTTATTCCTCCATCTGCTTAAGAATGCCGCGAAGGACTCGTTGAAATTTTGCCTGGTAGTTTCCAGATCTCGGATGGTGACATCAAGCTCTTGGTTGTAGGAGTAGTGATCAATGAAAGTTCTAGCAGCATCTTCCCAAACTCGGGTCTTGGAAGTTTCAAGGGTTAGGAACCAGGATAGTGCGGCTTTCTGGAGGGTTTGAGGGAACAGCATAGCTATGTGCTCATGGGTGCAGCCCATTGACTGGAAAATGCTCATACAAAACTTCACGTGGCTCTTCGGATTTCCAGTTCCGTCAAAACGGTCAATTTCAGGCATCTTGAAGTTCTCGGGTAGCCTTACCTTGTTGGGCTCAAACAATCCTTCCAGATCCAACATGTAATCGTCGACCCCCTTACTCTTCCTTAGTATGTTCTCAAGCTTGTCGACCTTGTCCATTTTCTCTTGGAGCTTTTTCTCATATGCAGGCGGCGGGACCCCTTGAAACCATTCTTCTTCTCCATTATTTTTGGGAGGCGGTCCAAATCCAGGTGGTGGTGGTGGCATGAACCCAGGTGGGTACTGTGGCTGCTGCTGCCGGAACTCTTCCATAAATTTCAGAACTTGAGTCAGCCGATCTGACTGTTCAGTGACCTTGGCTTCCAAAGTTTCTTGATTCATGTTGAATTTTCTCGGCGGACTGATTCTAACCAAATGACTGCTCGAACTTCTGACCCAGGATGGGGATCTCAGAGGCTGACTTTGGGAATCTATAATGACCTATAGATTCGAGAGGAGTGTATCAGATTCTGATAGTGATGACTTAGAGAGACAATGACAGTGATGTTAAGGAAGATGGACCGGCTTATGTACAGACTGACTGAGATAGTGTGCACAGACTGATGAGAATGGTGCATGCACATGAGACAAGCATGCGGATGCAAGCCCTAATCTATATGATACTCCTATTTCTAACAGATAACAGTTAAACAAATAAGGTCCTAGTCATACAGAGTGTGCTAACCTTACTTTCCAGTATGATCACCAAGGGATAACAGGGATTTCCAGGATACTTCGGGAATTTTGGACAGAGTTTCTGGGAGAAACAGGGATTCGGAAGATTCGGAGAAATTTCTAGAAGTCATTTGAGTTTCTAGGAGAAATAGGGATTTCTAGTTGATTTGGACTGAGCTTCTAGGAGAAATTGGGAAATCAGAATTTCTGGGAGAAATTGGTACATCTAGGCATTTTTGGGAAGTTTGGATGGAGTTGCTGGAATTTTTGGGAAATCTTGGAGATTTAGATAGAGCTTATGGGAAAACATGAAAATTTGGGTAAGTTGGACAGAGTTCTGGGAAGAGCTGGTTAATATGGTTATATATGGGATATCTGGATAGAGTTTCTGGGAGAAACTGGTTAATATGGTTATATCTGGGATATCTGGACAGAGTTTCTGGGAGAAACTGGTTAATATGGTGATAGTGATCATACTGTCTAGCAGGTTTTCATACTCCTATGTCTTAGGACCAACAAACAAGGTTTGCGGTGTATATCTTTGTGAGCATGGAGTAGACATCTTTGTCATGGTGCCTAGGCAGGTCAACTCAATGTGATCACATGTGAGTGATTGCCTTAGGGATCATAAGAAAGAGGTTCTGCCTCATGCCACATAAGCATCTACACCGCGCAGGTAATCCCACTAGGGCATACAGCAGTTATATCACATTGTCCTATCTGAAAAGATAAATGAATAGTCCTATGAAAGGTTCTACAGGAATCTATATGCAAAGGCTGGGTTTAGTCAAAGAGGGTCCGTTGACGCGAGTTCCAATATACCGTCAGAGAGACAGTACGGAGGTTTTTACTCTTTTTGATATACCTTGGAAGGTACAGTATCAACGATGACTTGTGCCCTGGCACAGCAAGACCTGAACAATGTCAGCGCCGCGTTTCAGACACAGTCGGAGGGGGAAAAAATGCAGAAGTGCAATGCGGTGAACCAAACGCAGAAAAAAGATGATTTTAAGGATGCTTCTTATGAGTCAAACCTCTGTATTATTTTGTTTTAAAATAAAATCCCCAGCAGAGTCGCCAGATTGTGGACACGCGGAATCGGACCACTTCTCTTGTTTGAGATTGTTTTGAAATTGATTTGAATCAAAGAAAGAAAACGAAAGGTCTGTTGAAAACAGATACAGAGTCGCCACTTGGTCTTTAAAGAACCAAGAAACCTAATTTTGACTCACCCAGACGGATAAGGGCACCGGCCCTTCATAACCAAGGAACTTGGTTCGGGGTTTTGGTACGAGAGAGGAAGGAGCCTTTGTCGCGACTAAAACACCCTCAACTCGCCCCGTCTTTCAACGGGCCTCAATTAGCATCCAAATAATCATCTTATACTATGTATGGTTCGACAATTAATACTATGATAGTATATTACATTACATAAGAAACTTAAAAATGGAAGATCTAAAGATAAGATATCATTCATAAGATCTAAGCCAAATATCATACAATGTAAAGTGAAAGATCACACAAATAAACCTAGAAAAAATTGTCTAATCATATATCAAATAATCAAGACTTCCTAATCTAAAGGGGGACATGAATTGTTCTTGAAACAAATAACCAAAGAAATCTAAATATGCTTAGCAAGCTAGTATGATGCATGTTAATCTTTGAGAAAAGAAGACCTCTCAATCCCCGGGACGGATGAGAAAGGATGATTAGATCGAGGGGAAGCATGAACGGGTGATCAAGTTCATTCCTTATAATCTTCTTAGATTAGGAGTTACAAAAACCCCAAATCTTGCATGAATGTAGTGCATGTATCTAGAATGTGCCAAGGTTGTAGGGTGTTTTGGTGTTCATGGATTCCTAGAATGACTTAGAAGTCTAAAAGGTGTATGAATGAATGAATTAAATCAACATGGGATATGTACAAATGTAGTATGAACTACTTCCTAAGATATGAACTAATTTGGAATGCATATAAGCATCAAATCAAAGAATAAAAGTTAAGGTGTGCTTGCTGTGAATAGTGGACAGAACAGTAGCATGATCTTGTGGAAATTGAAAAGAGGGGTTAGGAATGTTTTCAATGCATGACTTTTTATGGAGATGTTCCTTATTGGGTCTAGAATACAACCCAAAAAGCCAATCTTGAATAGCTATCACAGATTGAGAGAAATCATATAAACAACACAGGTCACTCAGAAACAGAGTCCGTACTGTCGACTGAAATGTTAGAAAATCTTAGAAAATGAAAACGAATGATCTAAGGGCCCATTTTATACAGAGAGTTCCCTAAGACATTAAAGTTTAAGGGAAAAATAAGTTAAGACCACCCCTTGTGGAAAATGTTTCTGTAAAAGAGGTTGGAAGTGGACCTAGCTGCTGTGACAGCAAAAACAGAATGTCTGGAAGGAATGTTGGGATCTAAATGGACCACTTCCAAGTACTTCCAAGCCAAACCAAAAATCATGGGTGTTCTCCAATGAGTTAGGAAGACTTTCCAAGTGGCCTTGAATCCATATGTTGAGTATTGAGTCATAGGAAAATCTTTGAACTCAACTCACTCACTGTTTTGATTCATTATTTTGAAGATTTTGGGGAAAATAAGGTTTTGTTTCTTGAAACCAAAATGAAAAGGATTGAGAGGGGTTTTGAAATAGATGTTTTGAAAACATATTTTTAATACTCAATGAGGATTATAGCCACTTAAAATGCCAACATCAAACTCATCATCAAGAACCTCCAAGATTGTTGGAGAGATTTATTTTTATTTTGAACATAACTTCAATACATTCCAAGAATACCTTGGAAGTATTGAGGTTATGATCATCATCTATCAAACATGTTTTTGAGGCCAAGAGCTACTATCCATAAGGATTCACTCACCCCAAACTTCATGTCATCACTTAGATGATGATGAACTAGTAAGTAAATAAAGAAAATAAAAAAGAAATGAGATAAGAAGAGATGAACAATAAATAAACAAGCAAGTAAATGATGATCAATAGATGATATTCATGAAGCATGAGACTTGTAGATTGGTGTTTCACTCATAGATTTTGACATTTGGACATGGAAGTGGCTTCCTAACTCAAGAATGCTCAAGAATGAGGGTTGGAATGGACTTTGAATGTGAAGTATATAGAAGGATAATGGAAGAAATCAAGAATAAAACTCACTTTCTTATGGAAAATCAATGGGAGAAGCTCCCTTTCTCTCTTCTAAACCTACCTCTATCTTTCTTCTTCTCTACAACTTCTCAAGCTTTGCACTTGGCCCCCCTAAAATGAAGAGCAATGGGGGGTTTAAATAGGCCAATTTGGGGGTGGTTTTGGGGTTTTAGAAGTGTTCCCATTGGTCCCAAACATCTGAAAACATAAAACTATGTCGTTTTGGTTTTTAATTAATCAAAATGGACCCCCAAAAAAATTACAAAAATACACTGCTCTGGAGGGGAGTGCCGCGGCGGCACTGGGCCAGTGCCACGGCGGCACTGGGCCAGTGTCGCGGCGGCACTGCTCCTCCTTCGTCCAGATAATGCTGTTTAGGCCCCCTGAAGTTCCGGTATTCGCGAAAAGGCCCTATTTCGTCCAAAATTCACAGAAAATGCATACGAACTCCAAATTGAGGTTGTGATATACCGTTGGAAAGGTAATGGAGTCTAATTTACATAAAAAATAGTTCGGGGATAGGTCACTTTGAAAAGTTTTGCGGTATTCGCGATAAAAGACGATTTGATCGCCTTTTTCGCCTTTGGAAATTCATAATAAATTCGTTTTAAATCCAGAAATTATGTGCGATATACCGTTGGAAAGCTATTGACCTCTAGTATCCATGAAAAATATTTGAAAATTGTTTCAGCGCCCCGGTTCCAAGTCAAATTTTGGTCAAACTGGTCAAACCTGGGATTCCCGGGAAGTTCTAGAAACCTCCGGGAGTTCCCGGGAGCTGATGTTTTCGCTCGATCTTCTTTTGGAACTTGTTTTAACACTTTTCTCATGATTTAAAATGATTCTGGTGAATTCGGACGATTTCGGTCAAACTTGGTCAAACTTGGTCAAACCTTGGTCAAACCTTGGTCAAACCTAGTCAAACCTTGGTCAAACCGGTCAACGGGGACATTCCGGGAACTTTCGAAACTTCCGTGGGTCTCTGGGAGCTGACGATTTCACCTGATTTCTCTTAAAAACTCATTTTATCGCTTTTCTTACGACATAGCATGTTTTCAGAACTTTGGGATCAAATCTGGGAGTTTTCGGGCTTTCAGGGGCATTTTGGTCATTCTGAGCATTCTGAGAGATGGAGCTGACTTCCGAGAGTCCTTTTGAGTCTTTTTTCGATCATTGTGAACCACCGAACTATGGGTCTCCTAAATCTGATAGCCGACAAAATGGGGTGTCTACAAGCGTTGATTTTTTTTATTTTATTATTATTATTATTATTATTATTATTATTATTATTATTATTATTATTATTTGTATGTATTATGTGATTTGGTTGCATAAAATAAAAATGCACATTGTATTGCAAATCACCGAATTAATGATATTAGCATTGGTTTTTACTACTATAATCTTCAGCTCATATCGAACGACATATTCAAGAGTGTTGAGCACAGAGTACTTGCAAACCACGTTGGTCCAAGAGTCTCGGTGGCAAGCTTTTTTGGCACTGATATACTTCCAATCCCAAAGCTCTATGGACCCATCAAAGAGTTGTTATCTGCACAGAGTCCACCAAAGTACTGTGAGACCACAGTGAGAGACTACGTCGCACACTTCTGTGCGCAATGGCTCAATGGTAATTCTGCACTCTCATATTTCAAGCTCTGAAAACGTTGCAATGGAAATAAGGTAAAGGTTGGAAGATATAGAGATGAAATGAGACACTGATTCTATATCTTTGCATTGTTATGTGGTTATGCTCTTAGTGTAGTGAAGGACTAGAATGATAAACTAGTAGCATGGAAATAGATAGACTTTTATCTATGGACTATGTGTGATATTTATAAAGATGATTGTTTTTAATGGGTTATGGTGTGTTTGAAATGACATTTCTCGAATAGAAGTGTTTTTGCCAATCTAATTATTAAAAAAAAAACTATTTTGAAGATGCATTCTGACATATTTTTATTTTTAGGAAAAATGACTCCTACTTGCTTTAACTTATAAGTTGGAGATGATCTTATAGCAATGTAGTTTCACTCTAAGCCATCCGTATATCCAAGGGTGGGCTATGGCGGACCTAACGCTGTAGAGTCGGCCCACCCCAAAATTTTGATTTTTTTTATAAGTAATATTCTGATCTTATTCTAGTTCAGGCCACGTTATATATTTAGCCCAATGCCTTTTCGTTTACACTTCTTAATTTAGTTCAGCCAAAATTTTGAAGGAAAAACACAAGGAAACTAATTTTCTTCTCCTTCTCCAAATCTACAAACCAAACAGATCCTTGTTGAATTTAGGAGAGTCATTTGGGTCATGGTTTTCAACACTTCCACCAGAGCTAAGGACCGACCCAATTTTTTACTGGGGTGGGCTGAGAATTCGTAAAGTAATATTGGGCATAAGATTTTTTTTCAAAAATGCTACACACACAACCTATTTCACAACTGCACATCCTGACCATTGATTTTGGTAGGCTCCGTACAGGACCCATGTGGAATCTTTATGGAGCCCATCGAAATTAATGGTCAGGATGTGCAGTTGTGAAGTATATTATGAAATAGGTTGTGTGTGTAGCATTACTCTTTTTTTTTTTGGTTCGTTTTATACATATTTTCGGATAAGAAGGGTTGATCATTGATTATAATTTTTAAAGCTTTGGTTGGTAAAAATTTTTGGATTGGGCTAAAGCAGCCAAACTAAGAAGTGAGAAAAATGAGTAGCACCTAATACATGTAAGTTCTTTTTACTTCAAAATTTGTGTTCAGCTAAAGTATGAAAGTGAGAAAAAAAAATTGTTAGGAGCACTAAATAGGGTCAGACTAAATTACAATTGGACCAACTGATTAGGTTAGGGAGCAAAATCATCCTAACAAGTAGCAAGTGTTGGGCATAGCATGAGACTGGGCTAAATTAGTTGGACGTATTGAAAAATTGGGCTAAAGCACACCTACATTTCTCCAAATCCCTCAAAACTTACACTGTTATGCCCTTGACCAGAGCTTCAACTTGCTAAATTTGACAGTCATTTTTAAATATATACATACCGTACTTTTTCTTTCTTTTAGACATTCAATTTGACCATTTAATATGTCATTAAAAAAAACCCATTCAATGGATGTCCCACCACTTTTGGCAAGTATGGAAAATACCAATTGGTCGGTTTTTTAAAGTAGTACACAAGTTAAAATTGACCGAAAACGTCTAAAATTGACCTACCGAAATTGAATGGTCGATTTGAACATCACTAAAAAACCGAAAAAAAATGACTGCGAACACCCCTAAGACACACAAAGATATGGATTCAAAACTATGTTTTTATTCCCTTTTATTTGGTGGGTGTTGAGACCAAACCATTTTCCCTTCTTTTTGTTGTTAAAGCTTGAATTTTGCTATAAAAGATTAAGATTTAAAAAAAAAAAGGTTGGACAACCTCTAAATATGTTGCAAAAGAAGAAAAATGGTGGTCTTAGCACAGATGTAACAGTGATGTATGAAAAAGGTAATTAAATTGCACTGATCTCCCTAAGATTTCTGACAATTGCACAGACGAAGGCCTCCTCCCTTGCAAAATCGCAATTCCCGTGAAAGGCAGAGCTAAGATTTTTATCTAGGGGACTGACATTGGATGAAAGTGTATACAATGATGAATATATACGAGAATTTTGAGTCTATTTATCCCAAACTTTAAGTTGAATTTTCTTACTATCATCTTTTTGTTTGTTTATTTGTTGTTCTAGTGATTGATGTCATTAATGATGTATGTTTTCTTTTCTTGCAAGAAACTTTTTCTTTTCATACAAGAAATTGTTTCTTTTCAAAAGTCAACAAGCTCTGAAAACGTTGCAATGGAAATGAGGGAAGGGTTGGAAGATAGCTGAAATGAGACACTGATTCAATATCTTGACAATGTTATATGGTTATGGTCTGTGTGTAATGAAGGACTAGGATGATAAAGTACTACCAGCATAGAAATAGATAAGACTTTTATCTATCGACTATGTGTGTGATATTTATAAAGATGATTGTTTTCAATGGGTTATGGTGTGTTTGAAATGGCATTTCTGGAATAGAAGTATTTTTGCCAATTTTATTATTAAAAAAAAAAACACTATTTTGAAGATGCATTCTTATAAATTTTTATTTATTTATTTATTTTTTATTTTTAGGAAAAATGACTCCTACTTTTCTTTAACTTATAAGTTGGAGAAGAGTATGATCTTATAGCAATGTAGTTTCACTATAAAACCATCCACATCTCCAAGGGTGGGCTATGGCGGACCTAGCGCCGTGGAGCCGGACTTTAGCCCACCCTAAATATATATATATATATATTACAGGTTATATTATGATCTTACTGTAGTTCAGGCCACGCTATATATTTAGCCCAATACTTTTTCTTTTACACTTCTTAGTTTAGCCCAAGCCAAATTTTGAAGGAAAAACCGTTATAATCTATATGTTAGTCCAATTATAATACCGTTTACTCTAAATATTTGGCTAAATGTCTTTCATAAATAACTTTTGCAACACATTTATATCTCACGTCTTACTTTAGTCCAACCGAAATTGTTTTATCATAAGTCTAAAAGACCAAAGTCTTATCCATTTGTAGATGGAGCTTCAATAGGACCTCAATAAGGGGATTGGACATTTTAACAATTTATCAAAAAAAATCTCTGGAAAATCTCTTTAAGTTTACAATCAACCCTTGTTATTGAAATGAATGATACCATGCACTTAGGAGCGAAAATTCGAAGAGGCCAGATGAGAGGATTACAAACGCAATCATCTCAACTCTCAAAACGTCTAGAATACGTCAATTAGCTAAAAGTAACATTTTTGATTATATATTATATTCTAGCATATTCCAACACTCCCCCTCAAGTTGGCACACAGAATCTTCTGAAGTGTCCAACTTGTATTTGAGAGTAAAATGATGATCACCAGTTGAACGGCTCAGCTTTTCCTAGATCTCTTCAATCTCCCCCTCAATATAAATTTAAGGCACAATTTTCCCTTACACATCATCATGTTCAAATCACCCCTCGAAATGACGGTGGTAATGAAAATTACAGCCGAAGTTTGGAATGAAAAAAATTATAACCGAAACGAATTTATATCAAGTGTGAAAATGGTGATGTCAATAACGAGTGGGATGTAAAAATCCTCAAGATTGGCCAAGGTAGAGACAACATCCACCACCAACAACGAGTAATTGTGGAACAATAATATCCATAATATTGGCCAAGGTAAAAATAATTCACCAACAACAAAACAAAGTGGGGGACTAAAACCCACAACAAAATCACCAATTTTGGCCAAAGAACAGTGAAAACAAATTGTTAGCCTTAAAGTTTATTAAGGCATATTTAATTATGTTTTGATGATGTCAAATATGCTATGATAATTACATGATTCATATTGATTCATTCTTTGTTATTATCATAGTCATTTTCATGCTCATATATAATCTTATGTATCAATATTGCATCAATGTTTTAACACCTTTGTGTGCATGAGATTCAATTGATGTAGATCAAGATTACAAGGAGCTCAACAAGGATCAAGCTTGAAGACTTGAAGATATTTCATCCTTGGTTGAAGTCTAGGACCATCATTGTAAGGCATCTTGATCTCACACTCTTAGGGGCTCAAACAAATGCTAAAAGTTAAAGTTTTGGAAACAAATTTTAAATGGGTCATCTTTAAAGCAATGCCTCAACCAATTGGAAAATAATTAGATGTTGAATTTTATATGGTTGGAAAGGTATTTGAATCTAGTTTCCAAAACATCAAACGGATCGCAAATCCGATTTTTGTAGAGGGAGTTATGGCCGTTTTAGTAAAGATGTGTCAGGCTGTCAAACAGAGGGGCAGTCGACTGGGCAGTCGACTGTGCAGTCGACCGAACTGAGCAGAATGCAAACAGAACCCTCTGTAAACACATTCCAGTCGACTCCTTTAAGGGGCAGTCGACTGCTTCAAGGTTCAGTCGACTGAATCGGCCTGGAAAGGCATAACGGCTAGTTTTTAAAGTGGCTTTTATTTACCAAACTTGCCACCAACGGCTATAAACTTTCTTGGCCTATAAATACATGTTTTCCCACACCATTTCATGTTGATCAATCAATTGGAAAACATCTATTTAATCACACAACTCTTTGATTTCTAATCATTCACATTTGAGCCCCAATTGTGTGAGTTATCAATTTGCTCTAGCTTTCAATTGTAATTCTTTGAGAGAGTGAATTGTAGTGAGCCTTAAATTGTATTATCCACTCTATAGAGAGAGTTATCAATTTGTAATCAATTCAATTGTAAAGAGTGAGGGTTAGTAACCCTTGCTTGCAAAGAAGAGGTTTCTTCTTTGGGAGAGATTGAAGGCTCTTGTAACGGTTTGGTGCACACCCGTAAGTGCTCCGGGAAACGGTTTGGTCTACACCCGTGAAGTAGATCGGAGTAAAGGAATCCTCAAGAGGTGTTCTTGAGGGGTGGACGTAGGCCGCGGGGTGCGATTGCCGAACCACTTGAAAAATTGGTTTGTTTGTATCTCTTCCCTTAACTCTTTACATTATTGTTTGTGTTTGTGTTTTAATTTGCTATTCAATCAATTAAGTTTTTAAAAGGTTAATTTCCGCTAAAACCTTATTCACCCCCCCTCTAAGGTTTCCACTTTTGGGCCAACACAAATGTTGTAATGCGTCATCCAAGACTATCAATTTTGAAATTTAACAAAATTGAACTATAGAGTATCCCAAATCAATCAACCACAACCAAACAATGACTAAACAAGGTCTTATTTAATCAAAGAGAATCACCAGAAGCCAAACAAGGGCAGTCCACGAGCTGCACAAAATATAGTCAAAAAATTTTGTTTCATCGAAATATTTTGGGGGTGATTTTGTAAACTTCAAAAAATTGTAGGGGCTGATTTGTAAATTTTAGAAAGTTGGGGTGCCAAAATTGAAATTTTAGAAAGTTTGGGAGCAAGATTAATAATGAGTGAGGACTGCCACACTGGATTATGGTCTACTTTGGATTCCAAAGCAACCCACGTGAACTAGGGAAAATGAAGATTTGATTTATTATTTCAATAATCCATCCATTCAATAAAATAGGCAAAAGAAATAGAAACAGATAAAATTGAAGAGTGATGTCCGGCGGACTGGCAAAGTCGCCGCCGCCTTCCGGTGAAGTGGAAGACTGATAATTAACTTTTTCTTCTCAATATAGTAGGAAATAGAGAAATATTGAAGTAAAGGCTTGCACAATTCATAATTTCTTATATATCTTTAAACTTGTTTTTTCTTAGACTTTGTTTGGTTCATGGATTTAGCGAGAGAAAGTGAAGAAAACATAAAAAAAAATGAATTTTCTTTTTTTCATTAATTTAGGGAAATGATGAGAAAATAAGAATCAAAGAAAATATGTTGAGTAAATTTAAAATTCTTAAAATTTTTGAGTTACTTTACTCTGTTCTTCCTTAAATTACAATTATGTTGAAAACTTTTAATATTTGATTTTAATCACTAGAAAATGCCTGTATAAATTTTAAATATTAATATTTAAGTACTTATTTAATTCAGAGAGAAAAAGAGTTTTAGAGGGGTAGAGAAATGTGAAAGGTGTAAGCAATGGGGGGAGTGTTAAATTTTATAAAATTTAAATTTAAGAAAATGGTGAAGTGTGAGAACAATTTTGGGCCCTTAGATGATGACACACATCGAGGTTCTAACGTGTCATAGACTTAGAGTCATTAAGGGCATTTCCTCATGTACTATATAGATAGGAAAAGATGTAAGGAAACTTTTTTCTTCTTGTCCAAATCAACAAACCAAATAGAGCCTTGTTGAATTTAGGAGAGTCATTTGGGTCATGGTTTCCAACACTTCCATCAGAGCCAAGGGCGGACCCAATTTTGTACTGGAGTGGGCTGAGTATACGTATATATAGTAATGGGCATAAGATTTTTTTTTAATTTCCCTTTTTTTGATTTGTTTTATAAATATTTTCGGGTAGAAAGGGTTGATTGCTGACTGTAATTTATAAAGCTTTGGTTGATGGTAAAAGTTTTTGGATTGGGCTAAAGCCGCTAAACTATGAAGTGAGAAAAATGTGTTGGACTATTTACAGGGAAAAAGTGTGGAAAACTAAATTATAATTGGGCCAATATAAAACACATGTGAGTTCTTTTTTCTTCAAAATTTGTGTTCAGTTAAAAAACTTGCAAAATTGCAGTCCCTGCCAAGGATAGAGCTAGGATTTTTATCTCGGAGGCTAAGACTAGATGGAAGTGCATTCAATGATGAATATATATGGGAGGTTTTGGGTCTATTTATCCCTAACTTTAGATTGAATTTTCTTACTATCATTTTATTTTTTTATTTATTTTTAATTTTTAAATTTTGTTTTTGTTTTTATTTTTATTTGTTTGTTTGTTTGCTGTTGTAGTGATTCTAGTGAATAGGTTCAATGTACGTTGATGTCAATGATGTCAGATTGCACCATGGTCTCCCCCAAATTCATCTTATGACTTATATATCTTCTAGAAGCCTCAAACACCCATTAATTCTTATCCTGTTGCGTACTTCAAAGAGCTATTCATTATCTGAAAAAGGAAGAAAAATGGTGGGCACCAAAACAGGTCAAGTTGAGGCTCAATTTGATCCGAATTATGATCGAAAAAGTGAATTAAAAGCATTTGATGACACTAAAGCTGGCGTCAAAGGCCTTGTTGATTCTGGGATTTCTTCAATCCCTCGTATATTTCTTCAACCTCCTGCAGACAAATCTGAAGAAACCCAATTCATATTTCCAACCATAGATCTCAATATGATCAATCACAAAGAGATGGTTGAACTAGTAAGAGATGCTTCTGAGAATTGGGGTTTCTTCCAAGTGGTAAATCATGGTGTTCCTTTGAGTGTTTTGGAGGAGATGATTAATGGAGTTCATAGGTTTTATGAGCAAGAGACTGAGTTGAAGAAAAAATGGTATACAAGAGATCCCACAAAAACTTTTGTTCTTAATTGTAACTTTGATCTTTTTGTTGCACCAGCTGCTAATTGGAGGGACACTTTTTATTGTAAGATGGCTCCAAGAAGTCCTAATCCAGAGGAATTGCCTGAGGCATGCAGGTATGTTGTGGAAAGCATGTTATATGTGCAGATAATAGATATATACATATATTGCATTTTGGTTTGTTATGTTAATTAGTACATAGAATCATTTCATAATTAATTGATGGTTTAGGTATTTAGGCTCTGTTGGATGGATGGATTTAAAAGATGGAAGGAAGAGAAACTATGCAAGTTAAAAACACTTTCTTTGTTTGGTACATAAGCCTTTGTAGATTTATTGAGGGAAATCCAGCAATAAAGTTTCGAACAAAGTGATTTTCATTCATTAAAATATAAAAATCATGAATTTGGGATAATACATCTTTTTCTTAATTCATTTGGAAATTAAAAAAAATTGCCTATGGTATATATATATATATATATATATACAGAGATTCTCTAAAGAGGGCGCCCTTTTTTTATTAAAGAGAGGACCTTTTTTTTTGCCGTGTAAAAAGTGAGAATTTCTCACAAAAAAGTGAGAACTTCTCACATCTTAAATAAAGTAAGAAATTCTCACTTTTTTGTGAGAAATTCTCACTTTTTACACGGCCAAAAAAAGGTCCTCTCTTTAATAAAAAGAGGGCGCCCTCCTTAGAGTCTGACTGTATATATATATATGTTTTATTTCTAGCATCTTCTACTGTAAATTTTTTAAGTACCAAATCCCAAATTTCTTTAGCAGTTTTGTAGTTACAATATATGTCAAACAATTCATTAGACACTGTGCTAAGAATTTATGTTGATATATTTTGTTATCTTTCTCCCAAAGGGGCTAGAATCCGTGATTTGCACTCCCTAAGCGCGCATGTGAGAGCCTTTCTACTACAAAAGCTTACAAAGCTTAGAATGAGTAAACATATGTAAGGAGTAAAAACTTCTTATATTTAACCAATGTGTGATACATATCACATCACTTAAAGGCTTAGGCTACTTGTTTGGGTTTTTGAAATAAAAAGGTCCAATGTCCACCTAAGAGAGGTTTAAAATGTTACAACCCAAAACCAATAAGTAATTAAAACAAGGTTCAATATCACCTTTCTCCCCTGAGGTTTGACCTTAATACGCATAACTTCTCTCACGTTTCAAGAATCTCACGTACCTCCCTTTAGTGTTAGATTCCTTAAATTTTCCAATGATTTGTTAAAGGGAGGGGAGAAATTGATGCTAAAATCTAAAAATAAAGGAGGTAAGTGAGATTCCTAAAATATGAGAGAAGGTATATTTATTTTGGCCAAACCTTAGGGGAGGCAGGTGATATTTACCCTTACAACAAAGCCCAACTGACTTGGATTACGGACTAAATCCAACATGTTCAACTAACATGTGGTCTCCAATGTGTTTTACAAAGCTCATGTTAAGCTATAGTCGATCATACGCATACTAACTTCTCAGTTAAGCCGTGTTGGCTTGGATATGTAATCACGAGTCCAAATATGAGTCCTAGTTGTACAGGTTTATGATAAGTTTTTGCCCAAAATATCTATTTCAACTTGTTTACTTATGAAACTCGTATGTGTCCTACCATTTCATCCAACAATGTATGTCCTATGGTAATTTTGAATTTATATATTTATCTGAAGTATACAAAACCATGAATGAAATCAGTTAATCCAATGGTCAACTATATAGATTCATACTTGATTTCTTTGTGAATAAATTGAAACTAGCTATGTGGTTCATAAGTGAACTTATTCTATATATTTACATGTATTCTTTGTTGCACGTGAGTTTATTCCCTAATCTTAAATTATTGTGTTCTTTGTCAAACCAAAATAATATCGGTTTCTTTAAACCAAAAGAAAACGAGGAAGGTCGAAAAGTGATTTTATTGTGCATCCCCAAACACACCCTTATGCTCTATTTCTGTATCTATCCATGAATTATCCACATATACCTAAATGATGATTTGATGAGATCTTTTCAATTTGATCAAGTATTACTGGTTAAGTTACCAACTACTCCAAAAGCTTAAGCTGTTAGAGAATGGGCCGAACAATGTATATCAAGCTTCAACACCCTCCTTCACGTGCAACCCTGACTTGCACGTGGAGAGCAAACAAACCAAACTCCATCATAGTGGAGACAAATAACAAAGTGCAAATATGCACAACAAAGCGGGGATGGGGAGTCGAACCCAGGACCTCCCACAAACAAGGCTCTGATAGAATTCCCTTTCCAGACTGTATCTTGAGACGTATTTCCTCGGCTACTAACTCATGGACAATAGAATCAACGGACGGAAGTGGGCTACGATGGAGAATGGACCCACGAAGGCCCTCAAAATCTTTACGTAGAGCCATCAAAAACTGAACCAGACGTTGTTCCTCCCTACTAGCGATATATGGTGAAAAGGCCCGCAATTCGGGCGACTCCATGAGAGCTAACTGATCCCAAAGATCTGTCATTGTAGAATAGAACTCCTGAATAGTCAATTTTTTTTGTTCAAGGGCACAGATATCACACTCTAATTGGTACCTTTTCGCAAAATTGGACTGTGTAAATAATTTAGCCAAATGATCCCACACCTCCTTTGCATATTCAAACTTTGCCAACTGCATACCTATTGAGGGAGCAACGGAGGTTGATCTAAGTAATGATTTTCGAATTATTTGTGTCCCAAACATCTAGCAATTCTGCAAATTTATCAGCATTTTCATTCGTAGGTTTACTAAAATCCCCATTGATATAACCCCACATCTTCTTCTCCTTCAGAAAATTTTTCATCACATAATTCCGATATGCAAAATTCTTGCCATCGAGTTTAACACTAATTGCTTGAAGCGAATCATCACGTTCAACAGCCATTACGAAAAGGAAGCAATTAAATAACACAAAACAAGCGAACCTAAAATCAAAGACAGATCCAAAAACACAAAACAAACGAACCAGAATCAGTGACAGATCCAAAAACGAGCGCAAAGCAGTGCGAGATCTAAATACGAATCCGAATCAGCGCGAAATCCAACAACGAACCAGAATCATCGTGGATGAGATTCGAACCTGCTCTGATACCATGTTAAGTTACCAACTACTCCAAAAGCTTAAGTTGTTAGAGAATGGGCCCAACAATGTATATCAAGCTTCAACATTACTGTGTTTCATAATAACAGAGACAGACCTCCCCCCCCCCCCCCCCCATATTTTTAAAAATTACGATGACATCCCTTGTCAGATTTCAAACTCTTAATACCCTAAAAAATTACATTGACGTCCCATATGAAACCCTAACGATGTTCGAGCTTCAAGCGAAAGTACTGATTTACCTTGAAAATAAAACATATTTTACTTGATAACAAAAGTTTACACATGACGAAATGATTAAAATTTTCCTTCAGATATGCCCTTAAAATTTGATTTTTTTTAGGACTTAAATAATGGCAAGTAGTCATTTAAAAAAAAATTTAATCATAAAACTAATAGTCAACTGATTGTCGATAAACGGAAGGGATGTGCATGTAATTCCTAATCTACGAGTTCAGTTAGGTACGTGTAATTCCTAAACTACGAGAGATCCTTAGAATTATGACAAACGGACCTCAAGAGAGGTTTGTGTAATTTGTCCATTATTGATTGACCCTTCTGTTTTGGAAATCAAACAAAGTCATAAATTATAAAAGCCTTACTCCCTAACTCAATTTTCTTGCAGAGACGTTTTAGTGGAGTACTCGAAGGAAATAATGAAATTGGGCTATTCCTTGTTGGGATTATTCTCAGAGGCTCTTGGACTCCAACCTGACCACTTGAAAGACATGGATTGTGCTGAGGGACTAACAATTTCAGGCCATTACTATCCAGAATGTCCACAGCCAGAGCTAACCATAGGCGCTAGCAAGCATGCTGATAATGACTTTTTCACTGTGCTTTTACAGGACCACATTGGTGGCCTCCAAATTCTTCACCAAAAGCAATGGGTTAATGTCCCTCCTATTCCTGGAGCTTTAGTGGTCAACATTGGAGATCTTTTACAGGCAAATTCTTTATACATTAAATATTGTGATGTTATGAGTGAGAACTATCTCATGTGACTGTCACAATGATGTGACTTCCACACTGATTTGAGTATCTTGCGTGGGTAGGCTTACAGTGATTGAAAGATCACAATGCCCGTCACACGCCGTATAACTATTATCTTGAAAAGTTCTCCTCTTGAACTTAAATAACGTCTGTAGTGTTATTGTAGATTGTCTGTAATATATTTATCACTGCTAGGAAAGATATCTATCGTAAAATTGCCGAAGTTAATTTGAAAATTAGACATTCTCTTAGTGACATACGACAACCAAAACTAAAATACTTAAGCAAAGTTATTAATGACACAAAACTTTCCAAAAACACAAAAAACACATTGTGAAAATGCTAAACGACCATTTTTAATCAAATCATGGGCAATTGTAGGCTTTTGAGCATAGCCAATTTTGGTCTAACTTGTTATGCATGAACACGTATAAATAATTAATTCATGTCCCGTGATATTTAAGTGTGGATTTTTAGAAAGATGGTCACATAGTGTTGAGATTGTCCCACACACTGGGGACTTATAACCTAGCTACTCAATATATAAGTTCAACGGGATACTCCACCCATTGCCAATTGGTTTTGGGTTGGGTGCTCCAATTTAACACATAACTCCAACATTTAGGCTCCCTTAGGTGTGCAGATTTAGAGAGAGATTAGAGCGAGGGAAAAGAGAATAAGAAAAGAAAACTGTTGTTTCTAGTTCTCCTCCATGATGAAATTAGTAAATGACACTAGAATTAAAAGATTCTCAAACTTAGAAAAAAAAAATTAAGAAAAGAGAAAATGCAGGGACTCATAAATCTGTGAATCAATCAAAGCGTTGATTATTTATTCATTAACTTTATATATATATATATATGTGTGTGTATATATATTATGTGATTTGGTTGCATGAAGTAAAAATACACATTGTATTGCAAATCACACCGAATTATATTGACATTGTTTTTTTACTTTTAAAATCTTCAGCTCATATCGAACGATATATTCAAGAGTGTTGAGCACAGAGTACTTGCAAACCATGTTGGTCCAAGAGTCTCGGTGGCAAGCTTTTTTGGTATGCTTCCAATCCCAAAGCTGTACGGACCCATCAAAGAGTTGTTATCTGCAGAGAGTCCACCAAAGTATCGTGAGACAACATTGAGAGATTACATCGCACACGTCCGGGCGAAAGGGCTCGATGGTAATTCTGCACTCTTGCATTTCAAGCTCTGAAAACGTTGCAATGGAAATGAGGGAAGGGTTGGAGGATATATGAAATGAAACACTGATTCAATATCTTTGCATTGTTATATGGTTATGGTCTTAGTGTAGTGAAGGACTAAGATGATAAACTAGCAGCATAGAAATAAATAGACTTTTATCTATGGACTATGTGTGATATTTATAAAGATGATTGTGTTCAATGGGTTATGGTGTGCTTGAAATGGAATTTCTGGAATAGAAGTGTTTTTGCCAATCTCATTATTTAAAAAAAAAAAAAAAAAAACTATTTCGAAGATGCATTATGACATTTTTTTTATTTTTATTTTTTATTTTTAGGAAAAACGACTCGTACTTGCTTTAACTTATAAGTTGGAGATGAGTATGATCTTATAGCAATGTAGTTTCACTATCAGCCTTACACATCTCCAAGGGTGGGCTATGGCGGATCTAGCGCTATAGAGTTGAACTGTAGCCCACCCCAAATTTTGGGGTGTATGTACTTGAACTCTTGAGTAATTATGAATAATAGTAGAGATAATTACACTTTTCTCCCTTGAGTAAGTATCACGAATTGATGATATATAAAGAAGTAAATTACACTTTTCACCCTTGAGTTATAAGTATTCAAAATTGTAGATAATGAATATTCTAGAACAAGATAACAAGCCCTCCACTTGCCAACTTATAAATTTCCCACATGGAGAGCAGTAGGCCATTGCTAGGTTTAATGGTAAAAGTTTTGGAGAATTTCTCGTGTGGTCCTGCACCATCAATTCAATTAGTTACTGTGGTGATTCGGACCATAGAAAATATGTAAAATGGACCAAAGAGATGATTCGTCCCGCTCTGTGTGCACAAAGGTCGAAATATACAACAGGATATTCATGTTGCAGAGATGATATAATCAGTTTTTTTGATCCATTTGACATCTTTTTTGATGTCCGAACCACCACATCGCTAGTTTCTTGTCAAGCATAAAGCCTTTGGCCCACCTGCATTTCGAAAAGAGCCTTTTACAAGGACATGAGGTTTGCATGGTAACAATCCTCAAAACGATTTCAAATTTTTTTTTTAAAATTTGCATTCCGATTCGTGAATCTGGGGATTCAATTGTTAGACAGTAGTTTTTTGATTTTTTTTTTTGAAAATTACAATATTTCTGAAAAATCGGAATAAAGAATTGAAATTCCAAAAAAACGGAATAGAAATCAGAATCCATTTGTGCATTTAGAAAATTTCAAAATTTGTTCAGAAAAGGTGAGTTATGTTCCATCCGAATCACACTCTTGGTTCAGACCATAGAAAGCTAAATGGACCAATTAAATTTGATTGATTTACTAGCGGTTGCACATCAGACCAAATCATACAGGGTAAAGTTACACTTTTGAAACTACATGAACAAATTGAAAAGAGCGCTAACTATAGTGGATGTACCTGTAATTAACCATTTTTAAGTGAATAACTTCAATGTAAGTTGATGTTAGATTGCATCATGGTGCCCTGAAATTTTTTCTTTTCAAGTCAACCAGGTAGAGCACTTACATTCCTTTCAATATTTTTAGGGTAAATATCATTGACCTCCCCTAAGGTATGACCTAATATCATAGATCTTTCCTAGGTTTCGAATAATATCATTGCCCTCCCTTATTTTTAAAATTGTGTATCACTTACCTCCCTTATAATAACGGTGGTTCATTAAATTTTGTGATTTCAGCAAATTTTAAAGGTGAATTGACAGTGTTGCCCTTATTTTTGACTAATTGACCAAAATGGCCTCACTAGCTTGTGTCGGATGACATAAGTGTCAGCACAAAATGGCCTGATGTGCAACAGCTTGTGATTTCAGCAAATTTTAAAGGTGAATTGACAGTGTTGCCCTTATTTTTGACTAATTGACCAAAATGGCCTCACTAGCTTGTTGAATTTAGGAGAGTCATTTGGGTCATGGTTTTCAACACTTCCACCAGAGCCAAGGGCAGACCCAATTTTTTTACAGGGGTGGGCTGAGAATGTGTAAAGTAATATTGGGCATAAGATTTTTTTTTGGTTCGTTTTATACATATTTTCGAGTAGGAAGGGTTGATCGTTAATTATAATTTTTGAAGCTTTGGTTGATGGTAAAAGTTTTTGGGATGGACTAAAGCTACCAAACAAAGAAGTGAGAAATATGAGTTGGACCTAATACATGTAAGTTCTTTTTTCTTCAAAATTTGTGTTCAGCTAAAGTATGAAAGTGAGAAAAAAAAGTTGTTAGGAGCACTATATAGGGTCAGACTAGCTTACAATTTTGTGATTTGTTTGCATAAAGTAAAAATGCACACTGTATTGTAAATCACCAAATGATATTCACTTTGTTTTTCATTACTAAAATCTTTAGCTCATATCAAACGACATATTCAAGAGTGTTAAGCACAGAGTACTTGCAAACCATATGTCGGTCCAAGAGTCTCGGTGGCAAGCTTTTTTGGCACTGGTATGCTTCCAATCCCAAAGCTCTATGGACCCATCAAAGAGTTGTTATCTGCAGAGAGTCCACCAAAGTACCGTGAGACCACAGTGAGAGACTACGACAAACACGTCCACGCGAAAGGGCTCGATGGCAATTCTGCACTCTCGCATTTCAAGTTTTGAAAACGTTGCAATGGAAATGAGGGAAGGATTGGAAGGTTGATGAAATGAGACATTGATTCGATATCACTTTGTAATGTTATACAGTTATGGCCTTAGTGTAATGAAGGACTAGGATGATAAACTAGCAGCAGAGAAATAGATAGATTTTTATCTATCGACTGTGTGTGATATTTATAAAGATGACTGTTTTCAATGGGTTATGGTGTGTTTGAAATGGTATTTCTGGAATAGAAGTGTTTTTGCCAATTTAATTATTAAAAAAAAAAACAATTTTGAAGATGCATTCTTACATATATTTATTTATTTATTTATTTTTAAGAAAAATGGCTCCTACTTTGCTTTAACTTATAAGTTGGAGAAGAGTATGATCTTATAGCAATGTAGTTTCACTATAAAGCCATCCACATCTCCAAGGATGGGCTATGGCGGACCTAGCGCCGTGGAGCCGGACTGTAGCCCACCCCAAATATATATATATATATATATATATGTGTGAATATATTAAATAATCAAGAAAACAACAAAGGGGAAGAGAAAAGAGAGCTCGAGTTTCTCATAACACCAAAACTGAATGAATGAATACAGTGGAAAAGAAGAGACAATACTAATAGAATATCTAGGTATACAGTATTACCCTAATATAAAGGAAAAGACTAAAATGCCCTAAAGCTAATAATACTAATTCTAATAATATATATATATATATGTATGTATATTTTTTATAGGTTATATTATGATCTTATTGTAGTTCATGCCACACTATATATTTAGCCAAATACTTTTTCTTTTACCCTTCTTAGTTTAGCCCAACCCAAATTTTGAAGGAAAAACCGTTATACGCTATATATTAATCCAAGTATAATACAGTTCACTCTAAATATTTGGCCAAATGTCTTTCATAAATAACTTTTGCAGCACATTTCTGTCTCACGTCTTACTTTAGTCCAACCGAAATTATTTTATCATAAGTCTAAACTATACAGATTACAATCAACCCATGTTATTGAAATGAATGATATTATGCACTTAGGAGCGAAAATTCGAAGGGGCTAAATGAGAGGATTACAATCACAATCATCTCAACTCTCAACGTCTAGAATGCGTCACTTAGCTAAAAATTGTAACATTTTTTATTATATATTTTATTCTGGCATATTTCAACACTCCCCCTCATGTTGGCACACAAAATCTTTTGAAGTGACCAACTTGCATTTGAGAGTAAAATAATGATCACCAGTTGACCGGCTCAGCTTTTCCAAGATCTCTTCAATGCTCCCCTTCAATATAAATTTAGGGCACAATTTTCCCTTACACATCATCATGTTCAATTCCCCCCTCAAACTGACGGTGGTCATGAAAATTACAATCGAAGTTTGAAATGAAAAAAATTATAACCGAAACCTGACTATATCAAGTGTGAAAATGGTGATGTCAATAACGAGTGGATATAAAAATCCTCAAAATTGGCCAAGGTATAGACAACATCCACCAACAACAACGAGTAATTGTGGAATTATAACATCCACAATATTGGCCAAGGTAAAAATAATTCAACTAACAACAAAACAAAGTGTGGGACTAAAACCCACAACAAAAATCACCAATTTCGGCTAAAGAATAGTGAAAATGAATGTTATAATGCATCATCCAAGACTATCGATTTAAAATTTAACGAAACTATACAATATCCCAAATCAATCAACCACAACCAAACAATGACTAAACAAGGTCTTATTTTATCAAAGAGAATCACCAGGAGCCAAACAAGGACAGTCCATGGGCTACACAATTAAACATAGTCAAAAAAATTTGTCACGTTTGAATATTTTGGGGGTGATTTTGTAAATTCCAAAATATTATGGGAGCTGATTTGTAAATTTTAGAAAGTTAGGGGGCTAAATTTGAAATTTCAAAAAGTTTGGGGGGCAAGATAAAGAATGAGTGAGGACTGCCACACTGGATTATGGTCTACTTTAGATAACAAAGCAACCCAAGTGAATTAAGGAAAACCCACATGAATTAGGGAAAACAAAATGATTGATATATTGGAGGGACACTTTTTATTATACTTTGGCTCCAACAAGTCCTAATCTGGAGGAATTGCCTGAGGCATGCAGGTATGTTGTGGAAAGAATGTTGTATGTGCAGATATTTATCTGAAGTATAAGATGAATTTACATATTTATCTGAAGTATACAAAACGCATGAATGAAATCAGTTAATCCAATGGTCAACTATATAGATCCATACTTGATTTCTTTGTGAATAAATTGAAACTAGCTATGTGGTTCATAAGTGAACATATTCACATGTATTCTTTTGTCGCAAGTGAGTTTATGCCCTAATCTTAAATTACTCTGTCCTTTGTCAAACCAAATAATATCGGTTTCTTTAAACCAAAACGAAAATGAGGAAGGTCGAAACATGATTTTATTATGCATCCCCAAACACATCCTTATGCTCTATTTCTGTACCTATCCATGAATTATCCACCTATACCTAAACGATGATTTGATGAGGTCTTTTCGATTTGATCAAATATTAATGTGTTTCTTAATAACAGACCCCCCCCCCCCCCCCCCCCCCCCCCCCCCCCCCCGAAATTACGATGACATCCCTTGTTAGATTTGAAACTCCTAATACCCTAAAAAATTACACTGACATCCCATATGAAACCCTAATGGTGTTTGAGCTTCAAGCGAAAGTACTGATTTATCTTGAAAATAAAACATATTTTACTTGATAACAAAAGTTAACACATTATGAAATGATTGAAATTTTCCTTCAAATATGCCCTTAAAATTTGGAATTTTTTTTTTGGGACTTAAATAATGGCAAGTAATCATTTAAAAAAGTTTTAATCATAAAACTAATAGTCAACTGACTGTCGACTAACAGAAGGGATGTGCATGTAATTCCTAAACTATGAGTTCCGTTAGGTGCGCGTAAATTCCTAAACTACTAGAGATCTTTACAATTACGACATATTGATCTCAAGAGAGGTCTGTGTAATTTATCCATTATTGATTGACCCTTTTCTTTTGGAAATCAAACAAAATCATAAATTATAAAAACCTTTATCCCTAACTCAATTTTCTTGCAGAGATGTTTTAGTAGAGTACTCGAAGGAAATAATGAAATTGGGCTATTCCTTGTTTGGATTACTCTCAGAGGCTCTTGGACTCCAACCTGACCACTTGAAAGACATGGATTGTGCAGAGGGACTAACAATTTTAGGCCATTACTATCCAGAATGTCCACAACCAGAGCTAACCATAGGCACTAGCAAGCATGCTGATAATGACTTTTTCATTGTGCTTTTATAGGACCACATTGGTGGCATCCAAATTCTTCACCAAAACCAATGGGTTGATGTCCCTCCTATTCCTGGAGCTCTAGTGGTCAACATTGGAGATCTTTTACAGGCAAGTTCTTTTATACATTAAATATTGTGATGTTATGAGTGAGAGCTTATCTTATGTGACTGTCACACTGATTGGACTTCCACACTGATTTGAGTATCTTGCATGGGTAGGCTTATTGTGATTGAAAAATCACAATGTCCGTCACACGCTGTATAACTGTTAGCTTGAAAGTTTATCCTCTTGAACTTCAATAATGTCTGTATTGTTATTGTAGATTGTCTGTAATATGTTTATCACTGATAGGAAAGATAGATATCGTAAAATTACCGAAGTTTGAAAATCAGACTCGCTTTGTGACATACGACAACCAAAGCTGAAATACTTAAGCAAAGCTATTAATGACACAAAACTTTCCAAAAACATAAAAAACACATTGTGAAAATACTAAACGATCATTTTTAATCAAATCATGGGCAATTGTGGGCCTTATGGGCATAGCCAATTTTGGTCTAGAATGACTTTTCCACTTGTTATGCACAAACAAGTATCAATAATTAATGCATGTCCTGTGACATTTAAGAGTGTGGATTTTTAGAAAGATGGTCACATAGTGTTGAGATTGTCCCACATCGGGGACTTATAACCTAGCTACTCAATATATAAGTTCAACGGGATACTCCACCCATTGCCAATTGATGTTGGGTTGGATGCTCCAATTTAACACATAGTTCCAACATTTAGGCTCCCTTAGGTGTGCAGATTTAGAGAGAGATCAGAGCGAGGGAAAATAGAAAAAGAAAAGAAAACTATAGTTTCTAGTTCTCCTCCATGATGAAATTAGTAAAGAAAAGATTCTCATGCTATAGAAAAAAATTAAGAAAAGTGAAAATGCAGGGACTCATAAATCTGTGAATCAATCAAAGCGTTGATTATTTATTCATTAACTTTATATATATATATATATATGTGTGTATATATATTATGTGATTTGGTTGCATTAAGTAAAAATGCACATTGTATTGTAAATCACCGAATGATATTAACATTATTTTTTACTATTAAAAATTTCAGCTCATATAGAACGACATATTCAAGAGTGTTGAGCACGGAGTACTTGCAAACCATGTTGGTCCAAGAGTCTCGGTGGCAAGCTTTTTTTTCAATGGTAAGCTTCCAATCCCAAAGCTCTACGGACCCATCAAAGAGTTGTTATCGACAGAGAGTCCACCAAAGTACCGTGAGACCACAGTGAGCGATTACATCGCACGCGTCCGGGCGAAAGGGCTCGATGGTAATTCTGCACTTTTGCATTTCAAGCTCTGAAAACATTGCAATGGAAATGAGGGAAGGGTTGGAGGATAGATGAAATGAAACACTGATTCAATATCTTTGCATTGTTATATGGTTATAGTCTTAGTGTAGTTAAGGACTAAGATGATAAACTAGCCACATAGAAATAAATTGACTTTTATCTATGGACTATGTATGACATTTATAAAGATGACTGTGTTCAATGGGTTATGGTGTGTTTGAAATGGAATTTCTGGAATAGAAGTCTTTTTGCCAATCTTATTATTATTAAAAAAAAAAAACTATTTTAAAGATGCATTATGACATAATTTTATTTTTATTATTTTTATTTTTATTTTTTTAGGAAAAACGATTCCTACTTGCTTTAACTTATAAGGTTGAGATGAGTATGATCTTATAGCAATGTAGTTTCACTATCAACCTTACACATCTCCAAGGGTGGGCTATGGCGGATCTAGCGCTATAGAGTCGGACTATTGCCCACCCCAAATTTTGGGGTGTATCTATATACTTGAACTCTTGAGTAATTGTGTAACACCCGTACCCGGGGAAAAAGGTTTAATTATCTCATAATATGCATTAATTAATATAATCAGTGTCTAATATGGATTAAGGGGAGGCTTGGACTCGCCTGTGGAAAAAGTGTTCAGAGAAGGACACCATATGGAAAAGTCTCCAGTGAGGTGGGACAGGTATTGGAGTGGGACCCAGTGAAGGGCCCGGATAAAATGAAATTTGCATTTTATATGTTCAATGCATTTATGTGATTACATGAATATTTGCTTAAATGCGTTCATATTATATGATGATTTATGTGTAAGGGTATAAATGAAAAAGATTTAAAATTAGTAGGTGCAATAGCAATTTCACAAAAGATGTGGGACCCACGTTGGGACCCATACGGAACTTAGACAAACATCCACTTAGATAATTGGGTAGTTAATGGAACACATGGGGGTTTTATAATAGCGTTTGAAAAGTTTAGGGGTGTTAAACATGATTATGGGTCATGAGTCATAAGTTGGCAAGTTAAGGGGAGGACACCTATCATCCCTCTCAAGTAAAAAAAAAGAGATTTACAGAAATTCTAAGGAAAAGAGAGAGAGAGAGAGCTCGGGAGAGAAAGACGGAGACGAGACGCCGACGTCGTTTTTCTGCCGTTCCGTCGCCGCCGTTCGTCGAATTCAAGAATCGAAACCATTTTCAGACTCGTGGAGGTGAGGTGAACGTTTCTATACCTTTAATTTACGTTAAAATTGTTGGATTTTAGTAGCTCACTCTAAACGGTGACAAGCGGCTTGCCGAAAACGTGTAGGAACTACTTTGGAGTAAGATTTGGGCTAGGATTTGGTAAATTCAGCATCTTCTTGGTTTAATTTGGGTAGATTTTGCTAAGGTGAGTGACTCTAATCCATGGTTTGATGTAAATCATGTTAAATGTGTTAATTTATATGTTGACATGTTGAATTCTTGTAAATTAGAGCATGGACATGAGAATTGGGTATATATGAACTTGTTGATATATGTGGGTTTGGTTGGTTTACTTTAAATTGGAAGTTTAATATGTGTTAAATGATTTGTGAAATGCCATGTTGAAGTTTATGTGATTATGTGTTATGTGGGTTGAAGAAAGCCTTATGTTGATTCACCGTGGATTTACTCCATAATAAGGAGACGTGGAAAAACCCAACGGTGTAAGGGTACTCACCACGCTAACTGTGTAAAGGTGTGTGGGTGGCGACCCAGCTGTAGAAGGGTGTGTGAGAATGTGTGAATTAGAGGTGCTATATGCACATAAGGGCAAAAGGCAAGAGCGACGTCACAGTGAATTGATATTTGGTCTTTGGAGACTAAATGATATGTTAATTGTTGATTTGTGCATTGAATATGACATAACACTCATACATGTGATTAGTTTTACTCACTAAGCGAAAGATTAAACAAATATTATTTTCTGTTGTGGTTATTGAATAACCACCGCAGGTACGGCACGAGAGGAGGAAAGGAAATGACCGGCACGTCGGGTTTGGGCTTGGGAGTTGTAAATATGTGTGGTTATGTCCATATGCTTAGATGATTTAGTTTCAAAATGTAACTTTAATGCTTAAACAGCTTGAGTTTTTGGGAGGGTGTAATATGTCAAGTCCAAGTTGATGTTGTTTATGAGTTTTGTTATATGGGTTGTACTTGTAAACCACAAGTGGTGTATGTTTCGAGAGATTTGGGTCTTGTAAATATGTTCATAACTTGTAATATAATGTAACTTGTGGGTTAGTATCCTTGACTTGTGGATTAAAGACTTGACTTGTGATTGTATCCATGGAGTTAGTTTTGGAATCCTAAGACTCTTGTGTTTAATGTAGATTTGAAGGAACTTATGTAATTTCTATGTGAAAGTTGTAGGTTGTATGTTTGGATCATTCCGGCAAGTCCGGATACATGGGTGGTAGATTTTGGTCAAGTTTCCTTTGTAAATAAATGTTTTTGTGAGGTTTGATCCTCTTGTTGGAAGGTTTATGTAAATGGTTGCTTGGAGATGGTTTGAAATGCTTCTTTAATGGTTTATGTTGTTGGTTATAACTTTGGTTCATTTCCAAGAAGGTTTCATGAAATCTTAACTTTTGCCAAGAGTTGAACTTCAAACACACTTGATTTGATCCAAAGGATGTGTCTATGGCTTAGCTTGATTCAAATAAAGTGATGTTTATGTTTTGAGTGTTTGGAAGAACTTAAATTGGTGTTGGAAATGTTTCAATGTGTTTCAAATGATTTTAAAATGGTTGGTTAAGGTTCTATGAAGTTTGGGTTGGTTTTGGGTATGTTTGGACTGTTAGAACAGGGGTTTTCTACTAAAATTTGACTTCTGCAGAAACCGGATCGATCCGGGCCTTGAGCGGATCGATCCGGAGCATCTGGAGGAGCCAGAGTGGTCATTCTGCCAAAACCGGATCGATCCGGTTCCGGTTTTGGGCGGATCGATCCGCTGGTTCAGTTTCAACACCGACGACTTTGACGGAAACGGGCATAACTCACTCTACAAAACTCGGATTTGCGCGCCGTTTTTTGCGTTGGAACCGGGACTCAAAGACCTATCTTTTGGTATAAAATTTACTATACCTTATTAATTACCATTTTATCCTTGGGAGCTATTTTGTAACAATAGAGTTGTTTAATGTTGCTAAACACATACGATTCTTAGTAATTCGAATGTTTCTTTGCAAATTAATGTACTTGGACTCTTGTAGCATTAGTACACGTGTCCTAACCCGCACGAGGCGGGTTGGGGTGTGACAAATTATGAATAATAGTTGAGATAATTACACTTTGCACCCTTGAGTAAGCATCATGAATTGAAGATATATAAAGAAGTCAATTACACTTTGCACCCTGGAGTAAGTATTAAAAATTGAAGATAAAGAATACTCTAGAACAAGATAACAATCCCTAGTCCACTTGCCAACTTACTTTCCCACATGGAGAGCAGTAGGCCATTGCTAGGTTTAATGGTAAAAGTTTTGGAGAATCTATCGTGTAGTCCTGCACCATCATCTCATTTAGTTACTGTGGTGGTTCGGACCATACAAAATATGTTAAATGGACCAAAGAGCTGATTAGGCCCGCTCTGTGTGCACAAAGGTCAAAAAATACAACAAGGTATTGATGCTGCAGAGATGATATAATCAGTTTTTTTGATCCATTTGACATCTTTTTTGATGTCCGAACCACCACATCGCTAGCTTCTTGTCAAGCATGAAGCCTTTGGCCTAGCTGTATTTCGAAAAGAACCTTTTACAAGGACGTATGATGTTAGTCTAGTAATAATCCTAAAAACTATTTCAATTTTTTTTTTAATTTGCATTCAAAATCGTGAATTTGGGGATTCAATTGTTAGACGGTGGCTTTTCGAAAATTATGATATTTTTGAAAAATCGAAATCAGAATAAAGAATTGAAATTCTGAAAAATCGGAATAGGAATCAAAATCGGAATCTATTTGTGCATTCCAAAAATTTCAGAATTTGTTCCGAAAAGGTGAGTTCTGTTCCGTCCGAATCACATTCCTGGTTCGGACCATAGAAAATATGCTAAATGGACCAATTAAATTTGATTAATTTACTAACGGTTGCACATCAGACCAAATCATAATGGGTAAAAGTGACACGTCTGAAACTACATGAACAAACTGAAAAGAGCGCTAACTATAGTGGATGTGTCTGTAATTAGCCATTTTTAAGTGAATAACTTCAATATAAGTTGATGTTAGATTGCATCATGGTGCCCCGAAATTTTTTCTTTTCAAAAGTCAACAAGGTAGACCACATACATTCCTTTTAACATTTTTAGGGTAAATAACATTGACCTCCCTTAAGGTATGACCTAATATCAGAAATTTTTCCTAAGTTATTCCCTTATTTTTAAAACTGTGTATCACTTACCTCCCTTCTATTAACGGTGGTTCATGAAATCTTGTGATTTCAGCAAATTTTAAAGGTGAATTGACAGAGTTGCCCTTATTTTTGACTAATTGACCAAAATAACCTCACTAACTTGTGTCAGATGACATGAATGTTAGCACATTAGGTATTTCAAGGTGTGAAATTGTCTAGTAAAATATATAATGTGAGGGCATGTTTGTCATTTGACATAAGTTTGTGAGGTTCTTTTGGTCAATTAGTCCAAAATAAGGGCAACACGGTCATTTCACCTTTAAAATTTGCTGATATCACACAATTTCATGAACCACCGTTTATAGAATCATTTCATAATTGATGGTTGAGTTATTTAGGCTTTGTTTGTATAACACCCCTAATTGTGTTATTGCATTTCATTACATTGTCATGCATGATAATGTGATGTGTTGTTCAATTGTGGCACATGTATGAGTAAGTTTTGACTCACAAGTCGATTTGAATATCTGTGTTAGAGAACCCTTTGAGACTGTGTAGAATGAGTGTTGTGTTGTTGTGAATTCTCTCCGAGTATGAGACGTTCATTGTGGATTACCTCAGATGTTTATATGAAAATAAATGTTTACCTGTGTATTTCACTATCTGTATTATTTTCTGGTTTAGAATTTATTTCTGTTGTTAAATTAAGTATCTTGGCGAGAACGAATTAACACGCTATTAATTGGTAGGCTAATTAGTAATTTCATAAAAGTCTTGTAGAAATTTGCATTTTAGCAACTAAACGGAACTTAGTCAGAAACTTTTAAAAATTTTAATTTGCATTCGTGAAGCTATGAATTAGTTGTGTAGAAAGTTTCAGAGACTGATTAGGAGTTTGAGAACTCGTGGGGAGGTAGTCACAATTTTGAAAAGTGTTGCCTATATATAGATAGAGATGACTTTGGATATTTTTACAAAACTTCTAACCTAAGTTTTTAGAGAGGCCAAAGAGGGATTTAGTTGCTTAGAGTTTCATGACGACAAACGACAGACTTCTGCTCTTTTATTTTCTCCTGAATTTCATATTTGATCTCCTAGAGGTAAGAGCTTCTTTTGGATATACGTTAGGCCTTGTTTGGCTTGGCCAAGTTTTCAGAAAAGTCATTTTCTAGAATTTTCATAAAAAGTTGATAATTAGATTTCTGTTCGATAGGAATTGTACTAGAAGGACTACTGCACGTTCTTTGTGCTTGAGTTTTCCTTGGATCGAACTTTAAGAGCGTAAATCAGAGGTGAGTGATTCAACTATGTTTTTGGAATGATTTTTTGACATGTATTCATGTTTTGTATGAAAAACATGTGTTAGTTTATAGATATATATTGTGTAGTTTATATTGGGTGATTATATTGGTAAGCAGGCCCAATAGCACGATGAAATGTTTTAATTATCGAAAGCATGGTGATATGTGAATTGAGCATGTTGAGTTGTTATTTGGGTCAAAGGAGCATGTGGTTACCAAGCCATCTTGTGGAGCCGATTTAGGCATTAAGGTCGCACGATTGAAAAAAAGAATCGTGGGTCTTACCTTTTCACGTGGACTTATTGGCGAGGAGTCGCGGATTAGGAGTATGGAACGTACACGTGAGAATACGGAGACTAGTATAAAATGTAAAGATATGAATGCGAGCATGTTTATTATTCATGTGCATTTGTTATTTTATTCACTAAGAGTTAGCTTAAACAAATCGAATATGTGTGGTTATTCAAATAACCATTTCAGGTGTTAATGCCGGCGAGGAATTGCAGAAGTGAACACGGGGGTTTGGGAGTTCTTGTAGAAGGCAACTCATCATCTCTATCTCGTAGTTTTGTAATAGAAACTGATAGCAGCCTTGGATATGTTTTATTTTACTTTCCGAGTACTGTAAGAAATGTTGTAAGGAATCACTTTTGAGTAACGAGAACTATGTTTTGTTTTGATTTGGAAAACATGGAATGGGTTGGTTAAGTTATCATGAATATGAACCTGGAGTTCATGTTTTGAATTGTTCTATTTGTCGACTTCATGTCTTGATTTAATGTTTGAGGTAGTTATATTGGAAAAATTGGACTTGAAATATCAAGTTTTTTGTAAACTTTGGCTCCAATTTAAGGTGGGTCCCACACGTTTTAGGGGCGGGACCACATTGGAATGCGTTCTCCTCCGTGAGGAGATGAACGTCGTATATTTACATGTTCAAATCCAATAAGGGATGAATGAGAAATTGTCATCCAAAGTGGCCCATGTGAAACATTGGTGAAGGAGGAAAAATGTGGGAAACTTTGGTTGTCCCACATAGGAAAAACATCAAAGAGCTTAAGGGTATATTTAAGAGGGAAGCCAACTAAGGGGCATGCCCCTTTGGGGTAACCACTTTTGTTAAGGGGGAAGGACCTAGGCATTTGTGGGAATTATCCCACGCGCCCGCACACACACACACACGCGCGTGCGCCGCCGCCGCCGACCGACTGGCTGGGCTTGGGCTTGGGTCCTGGGCTTGTTGACTATTCTTTTTGGAGAAAATTTATTTGAATTTCCCTCCAGTTTTTTTTAACAGTCATGTCTTTCCAAGTGATAAGGCTCTGTTTGGTTGTGTGTTTCGTACAGTCTCCAACAGATGCTCTGTTTGGATGTGTTGATTCGTAAAGTCACCACTCCAACAAATGCAATGTTCTGTTTGGACGTGTTGATTCTAACAGTCACTACAATTGTATATATATACTCCTCTGATTACATTTCATAAGCACGAAATAAATCTCTCTCTCACTGCATATCATTTCATAGTGTTCGAGTATTATACAGTATAGTGTTCGCTGTGTTCTGAAGATTGAAGTGCAGCTTCTTCAGAATTGGAAATCCGTTCTATCTTGGGAGACGATTGTTCATTCACCTTGTGCACCGAGAGGGAGCAAATTCGTCTTAAGGAAACAGTTTACTGGGCTCGGATTCTTTCTCAAATTATTATTTCTTTATTCTGTGACAGTGAGTTTTATTCTATTTTTTGTTTGCAATTACTGTTTCCTTATATTACCTGTTTATATTGTTTATACAGATTACCTCATAGGAATAACAAGTTAACGATTGCAAGGGTTGTTTGACCTTAGGCAATATCCTAGTGCAAGAATGATTGCTGTCAAGGGGTCATTCGACCGGTCGAATAGGACAGTTCGACCGGTCGAAGTGCCCTCTGTTGTGAAGGATTATTGTCGAGGGGTCATCCGACCGGTCGAACGGGTCATCTCGACTGGTCGAAATGACCCTTGCATGAAAACTTTTTATACCCCTTCCACAAATTATTTAAATATTTTGATTGGTTTTTAGGGCACCTTTGGGACTCCTTTGAATATAAATTCATTTATTTCAAAATATAATTATGTTTTTAAATTTATACGGGTTTTACTAACTTCGAGTGTATTGTTTCTAAGAAGCGATCTCTATTTGTTATCTTTAAAGTTCATTTTTTCGCTACTACAACTTTGAAATGAGTATGAAGAGTCTCAGTGGTGTGCCACAGGCTTCGGTTCCGTATTGTGGGACCGGACTGTGACAGTTTGATTGATAGATTTAAAAGGGGGAAGGAAGATAAACTTAGCAAGTAAAACACTTTCTTTGTTTGGTAAATAAGGCTTTGTAGATTTATAGAAAGAAATCCTATAATAAAAGTTTCGGGCAAAGTGATTTCTCCATTTTTGAGATCATTCATTAAAACATGACAATCATTAATTTGGGATGATACATCTTTTTCTTAATTCATTTGAAAATTTAAAAAATTACTTATGGCATATTTTGATTTTTAGCATCTTCTACTATGACAAATTTTGCTACATTTCTCCCAAAGGAGCCAGAATCCGTGATTTGCACCTCTTTGAGCGCGCGTGTGAGAGCCTTTCTATTATATAAGCTTACAAAGCTTAGAAGGAATAAGCATACATAAGGAGTAAAGACATTTTATGTTTAATCAATGTGGGATACATATCACATCGCTTAGGCTCAGTTTGGCCCTCCACGTGGCTTTTTAAAAGGAGTTTATGAAATTTATTACTAAGTTCTTTGATAATTTTATACAAGTGACATACTACTCTTCAAAAAGACATTATGAAACCAAAAAGCAGCCTTGAGCTTTTAAAAGCTCCATTCTAGAGCTTTTAAAAGCTTCCTCCAAAAAAGCTCCAAGTTCAATTTTTGCAAAGCTCATAAACTAGTTACCAAATAAATTAACATCAAATTGTGCTTTAAAAAAGAAAAAACATCACGTAGGGGCCAAATTAAGCCTTAAAGGCTTAGACTTGTTTGAAGTTTTGAAATAAAAATGATCAAGGCCCACCTAAGAGAATTTTAAAATATTACAACTCAAAACTAATTTTAAGAAATTAAAACAAAGCACAAGTTACTTGGATTATGGACTAAATCCAACATGTTCAACTAACATGCGGTCTCCTACGTGTTTTACAAAAAAGCTTATGTTAAGCTATAGTCTTTTTTTTGGCTAGAATATGTTAAGCTATAGTCGATCATACACATGCTAACTCTTCAGTCAAGACGTGTTGGCTTGGATTATGTCATCAGTCATCACTATCTTCTGTCCTGTCAATCATCAAGTTTAATATATATATATATATATATATATATATTTTTTTTTTAATTGTCACCTGCTCGCTACAACCATGGGCTGCAGTTAACAACCTATTTAGCCACTGACATGTTTAAGGCACCGTTTGGTTGGCCTATTGTAGTGGTCTTTATCACACTACCTAGCACTGACACCAACCTAGTGCTACTAATATGTATGACTGTGTGGATGCTCTTAAAACGACATTAATAGCCTATAGAGAATCAGAGATAGACACATGAAGGAAAATTTTATCTACACCCACTCACTCCATTAAATCATTAAATGATTATACAAAATACGAGAAATTTTTGAATACCCTCAAGGTACCACGTGATATGCTACATGATACCTCATACCCAATAGATGTGCGACACATGAATAATGAAACCCACCACAAAAAATTTAAATAGCCCAATAATCCTAGGTGGCGCTATCTCATTGGGTGTGAGGCACCACATAGGCGCTACCTTCAAGGTACATAAAAACTTCTCACAAAATACATATCATGCAGGTAAATTACGTCCAAAAACTGATTTCCGACTAAGTTCCGTTTGTCGCCGTTATTACGTCCAAAAACTGATTTCCGTGGAATCTCTAGATAACCTACCTTTTTATGCAACGATCACTCACATTCTCACCACAGTGTTCAAAACAATTTAAAACGATATCCAAACTACCAGAAATTTACTCTACACAGGTAAATTTACTATTCATAATTTACCAGATTGTCAAATAATATTTAAATCATATAAATGTCATTTAATCATACGAATGCCTCATGATTCTCCGATTACCGTGTCCTTAACCGACACTTCACCATTGACCACAGTCAACCACTTTATCTCAATTATCAAACAACATTGATAATTCTCAAAATCTCAAATATGCATTTTAAAACATTTGATTTTCCCGGAATGGGTGTGACATTGTTACTAAGAATACCTTCCAATGGAGGATAGAAACGTTTTTTTACTTGGTGATTTACACAATACTAATGTTTTGAAACTGGCAAAGTGAAATTGAATTTCACCTTTGGGAAGAAATTATTTTTTGAAAATGTATGGCATACTTTAAAATTTGAAAGAATTTAATATTTGGTTTTTTCAAGCTGGTTTTTACCAAATTGGTTTTTTGGGGAAATAAATAAGCAATTTCGAATTTAGGGATGCAATTGAAAAAATTAGGATATTTTAAAGAAACCTATAAATTTTGATATTTTCTATAAAAAGTTTCCAATGTACTTGAAGGTTACAGTGAAGTCAATTGCTATATTCCTTAACGGAAGACACCAAACTCACTGAGTGGATATATTTATTTTCAGTATTAGAGTGTCGTTGACAAAGTCATGTGTTACCTGAAAAGAACCAAGAACTTCGGATTACATTATGACATATTTACTGCTGTACTTAAATGGATATAGCGATGCTGATTGAAATACCTTTTTAGATGACTCCAAGAGCACCAGTAGATACACCTTTTAGTGTGCTGGAGGCAAAATTTTATGAAAGTCTAAAAAAAAACTATTTAGGTAAAATCCACGATGAAGTTGGAGATGTTTCCACTAATTATTGCTAGTGAGGAGGAGGCTTGGCTGAAAATCTTGCCATGAGATACTCCTTTATGGGAGATGATACCAACTGTTTATCCACTGCGATAGTTCTGCGGTTATTGCAAAAGTATAAAACCGTTGTAACGGTAAACGGTGACAGATAAGTCGCAAAAACAACACTATAAGAGAGTTTATCTCTACAGTAGCTATAAGAGTGGATATTGTATAGTCTGGAGATAATATAGCTGATCCTTTGACGAAAGGACTAGTTAGATAAAAGGTTTAAAAAACCTAGAAAGGGATGTGACTAAAAGTCATTAGACAGTCGAGTCACTTGTGATAGTAACCCAACCTATAAAGTGGAGATCCCAAAAAATAGGTTCAAAGGGTAATAACAAGTCATGAAGTGATATAAGTGGAATCATGCTATTATTATGATAGGGGTTAATACTCCTAGTCCATCCTGAAGCGGTATAAGGATGAGTTGATATAACTCTTAATGAGATCTAAACTCTTTGTTGAGTGAGATACCTAGTTATAGGAGTATCTTGTTAGACTCACCTATACGATTGTGGAAGTGTGGCCGCCTCCTATGGAATTTGGGCAAATTCCCTAGAACATTCGCTATATTGGGGTATAAGCACATGGTTGAAAAGTGCTTGATTTTGGATTACACCTTAGTAGGGTTGTGTGTAGGGTGTTGTCAGAGATAGAGTTCAAAACTATGTGTTACTCTACTATATTCTGAAGCACTTTTACTATGTAAATGTTCAAGTTAAAAACATCTTTATTTTTACACAGTCTTATGATCAGTTGCTCGATGGAGAATTTTTGTTTTAAATTTTATTAAAATAAGTGGGGGATAAAGTTCTTTATCATTTGTTTTTAACATTTAGTACTCGAACATTAATCCAATTTAATGATATAATGTAGCCACATTTATCTATTTTAATGTTATAATATAATATTATTATAAGTGGGTTAACATTTTATTTTCACTAAAATAATGTAATATTAAAAGTTCTTTATCAGTTTTTCCAATTTAATATAGAGTAATATTTGGGACACAACCATTCACACAATTTTGGGAACACAATCTAAAAGATGTGTCTATCTCTCTCCTGTGATACTCTTGTGTCACTGTGGAGTCCACTAATATTATATCTTTTAATTTGTGTCCCAAAAATTAATCAAAAGATGTGTAAATAATTGTGTCCTAAGTATATTTCTTTAATATGTCATCATCACACAACGTTAAAAGTATGTTATACTTTCTTAATGCTGCAATAGCAACAACTAGAATGTCAGCAACGGCTAAAATGTGCCTATTCCTTCCCCCTATATCTTTTGGCTCAGCAGTAGTCCTCAATATAGAGATCAATATTATTGCCTCCACTTTTTGGTTCTTCTTGAAACAGAAATATATATATATATATATATATTTGTGAATTTCAAGTTTGAGTGTACTAAATGTATAAAACTAGAGAAAGCTTTACCAATTGTGGTTATCGAGCAACTAAATCAGAAAGAGTATTTAGTATACTAGTTTTTCTTGGTGTAAAGAAAAATCCGAGACAGAGAGGAGGTTCAGGGCCATTTTATCTTGGGGACGAGGTGACATGTACAAACTATTTGCACACTTTGGGAAGAGCCGCAAAATATTTTAAAGAGAGCGAGATCCGCGACTCGGCCCATGATAAGTTAAAGAGGCTGCTGATCCGGCAATTTTGTTCCAATTTTACTTACATGTTCTAACATGTAGTTATGGGCATAAGATTTTTTTTTTCTTTTTTTGGATTCGTTAATATTTTATAAATATTTTTGGGTAGGAAGGGTTGATTGTTGATTGTAATTTATAAAATTTTGGTTGATGGTAAAAGTTTTGGGTTGGGCTAAAGCTGCCAAACTATGAAGCGAGAAAAATGTGTTGGACTATTTACAGGGAAAAAGTGTGGGGAACTAAACTATAATTGGGTCAATATAAAATACATGTAAGTTCTTTTTTCTTCAAAATTTGTATTCAGTTAAAAAACATGCAAAAGGATTTTTATCTAGGAGGCTGAGACTAGATGAAAGTGCATACAATGATGAATATATATGGGAGGTTTTGGGTCTATATATCCTTAACTTTAACTTGAATTTTCTTACTATCATCATACTTATTTATATATTTTAAAATTTTAAAATTTTGTTTTTATTTTTATTTGTTTGTTAGTTTGCTGTTGTAGTGATTCTAGTGAATAGGTTTAATGTACGTTGATGCCAATGATGTCAGATTGCACCATGGTCCCCCCCAAATTCATCTTATGACTTATACATCTTCTAGAAGCCTCAAACACCCATTAATTCTTATCCTGTTGCGTACTTCAAAGAGCTCTTCATTTTCTGAAAAAGGAAGAAAAATGGTAGGCACCAAAACAGTTCAAGTTGAGGCTCAATTTGATCCGAATTATGATCGAAAAAGCGAATTAAAAGCATTTGATGACACTAAAGCTGGCGTCAAAGGCCTTGTTGATTCTGGGATTTCTTCAATCCCTCGTATATTTCTTCAACCTCCTGCTTTCCAACCATAGATCTAAATATGATCGATAAAGATCCGATAAAGCACAAAGAGATAGTTGAACAAGTAAGAAATGCTTATGAGAATTGGGGTTTCTTCCAAGTGGTAAATCATGGAGTTCCTTTGAGTGTTTTGGAGGAGATGATTAATGGAGTTCATAGGTTTCATGAGCAAGACACTGAGGTGAAGAAAAAATGGTATACAAGAGATCGCACAAAAGCTTGGGTTTATAATTGTAATTTGATCTTTTTGTTGCACCAGCTGCTAATTGGAGGGACACTTTTTATTGTACTTTGGCTTCAACAAGTCCTAATCCGGAGGAAGTGCCATAGGCATGCAGGTATGTTGTGGAAAGCATGTTACATGTGCAGATATACATATATATTGCATTTTGGTTTGTTATATTAGTATATATAGAATCATTTCATAATTGATTGTTTAGTTTTTTCTGCTCTGTTTGATTGATGGATTTAAAAGACGGAAGGAAGAGAAACTATGCAAGTAAAACACTTTCTTTGTTTGGTAAATAAGGCTTTGTAGGGCAAAGTGATTTCTCCATTTTTTAGATCATTCATTAAAACATGAAAACCATGAATTTGAGAAATTAAAAAAATTGGGAATTTGGGAAATTATATATAAAAAAATTTGCCTATGCCATATTTTGATTTCTAGAATCTTCTACTATATATTTTTTAAGTAGCAAATCCTAAATTTCTTCAGCAGTTTTGTAGTTACAATATATGTCAAACAATTCATTAGACAATGTACTAATTTTGTATGAAGACATATTTTGTTAGCTTTCTTTCAAAGGGGCCAGAATATGTGATTTGCAACCTCCCGTGCGCATGCGAAGCCCTTTCTACTACATAAGCTTAAAAAGCTTAGAACGAGTAAATATATATAATGAGTAAAACTTTCTTATATTTAACTGATGTGGGATATATATCACATCACTTAAAGGCTTAAACTACTTGTTTTGGTTTTTGAAATAAAAAGGCCCAAGGCCCACCTAACAGAAGTTTAAAATGTTACAACCCGAAACCAATTTTAAGTAATTAAAACAAAGCCCAAGTTACTTGAATTATGGACTAGATCCAACATGTTCAACTTGTTGGAATTATTGGGTTTCCTCTTATTTGGGCATTGGGCTTTTTATTTCAAAAATACAAACAAAGTCATTTACATTGATGTGACTAGTATCCTGTATTAAAAATATGACCGTTGGAGGCTACTAAATATATTAACTCTTTATTAAAAATATGACTGTTGGAGGCTATTAAATCTGTTTTTAATAAAATGGCCGTTGGGCTGCACATGTTTGGTGGCACATTTTAATACATGTTGGGAGGTTGCACTTCTCATTTGTGTATTGATTTTTTGTTCTATATATTAAGGACTCCTTTTCTCTTCCAAAGACACAGAAATTTTATGTTCTCATTTTCCTTTCTATTTTCCTTGATCTTCAAAGTTTTGCAAAATTCTTTATGGAGTTTGGAGCTATTCTGAGCGCTCACATAATCTTCCAATTCGTGTGCACGTTTAAAAGATCTGATTGCTGAATCCTGGAGAACATAGCACTGAGACCTTTTGCATCGAGTCACTGACTCCGAGGAGCGGAATTGTTCTTAAGAACAGTGCTACCGTAGCACGCCTCAATCAAAAAATCATAGCAATATCCTTCATATTTTCCAACAATCTTAAGAACAAATTGGATGTTGCTGTGATCTCTGAAAAGCCTCTTTCTCAAGATTTGTTTAAAAGCTTGCTGTCATGAACATTTATCATAGAGCCAAGGAACAATGACTGGGTGAACTGCAATGTCACCAGATATTTGTTCAATGGGGGTGTTAACATCAAGTATGATCTCTCTCTCTCTCTCTCTCTCTCTCTCTCTCTCTCTCTCTCTCTATTGTGTAATAGAATTATCAGTGATATATATTTGACATAATGTTTAATTGTATCCATTGGAAATATGGATCATTTAATAAGTTCGCTTTGAAGGAAGTATTGCCTTTTTCCTAATGTTTAACCCCCTAGCAACTGGGGCTCAGTCATCTATAGATGACTTTATTGCCCGGCCACATTAAGTTTTCATACCTTCACCAAGTTGCTTTCTTTCTTTTATCTTTTTTGGGGTTTTGTATTTTCCCTTATTTTTATAGTGATGAGATATGAATGAAATATAAGTGGATCTTGGTGAGGAAATAATTCTCATTCCCACCTTCCAAGGTGCTTTCTAGGCCATGTCTTCTAATATGGGCCACTCCAAAGTAGTTACCAAAATATTCTACTACTAGAGTGTAGAGACTATATAGTTGTCAATTTCAATGCCTTATTATCCTATTCTCTCCTTTTCTATTGTCATCTCGATGTATGTTTCTGTTGAAGACTCATTTGTATCTTTTTGATACAACTACATATATATATATATGTTTACCTCGACTACTCCACTTTTGTACATATATTTAGTACTTCATTACTGAGAGCCGAGAGGTTGTAGGACTGGGGAGAATACTCTAGTTACTTTTTGTTTCCGTTTGACCAAATAAAAAAAAATTGCCCTAGGGTCTCGAAGAGCAAGTCTGGGCGCAGCCCATGGTCTGTCACCTTGAGGTCTGAATCTCAATGGTGTTGGTTTGATTTTTTTTCCTATTCCTCAGCCAAATCTTTCCTCTTTCTATTTCTCTATGGATCCAAATCTTGATAGACTGTTTTCCAATCTAAATCTTACAGCAGAGGAGCGTGAGGGTTTTGCCCTAGATGATGATGTGTTCTCCAAAGTTCGTACAAAGGAGAAGCTTTGCCTGTTGGGATCGCTGTGCACAGCAAGACCGATCAATGCTGAGACTTTGAAGAAGAGTTTTATCACTCTGTGGAAAGGAAAAGGTTGTACTATAAAGGAGATGGGTAATAACTGATTTCTTTTTGAATTTAATAATGTTGAGGACAAGATGAGAATCATGCGAATGGAGCCTTGGACTTTTGACTATCACTTGTTATGTCTTAAAGAGCTTGATGTAACTGTGGCTACCAATAGGGTTATCTTTCATCATATGTCCATTTGGTTGCAAATCCATGATCTCCCTATTGGTAGTATGACGAAGGAGGTGGGACTAAAATTGGGTGCACGAGTAGGCGAGGTTTTATTGATTGACACTAATGATCTGGGGTTCGGATGGGGTGAATATCTCCGTATTCGTGTCAAAATCGATATATCCAAACCGCTTCATTGCGGTGCCATGCTAAAGTTCAAAGATCAATCGATTTGGGTTCGTTTCAAATATGAGCGCCTACCCAATTTTTGTTTCAAGTGTGGGCGAGTTGGGCACTCAGAAAAGGAATGTGATCATGGTTTTCATGAGGACCTGCGGCACACTCCACCACAGAACCAGTATGGGGTATGGCTGAGGGCCTCGAACCCCAAGCGGTCTGATATACATCTGCCAAAGAAGAAACGTCCAAATTCACCATCATCCCCGACTGGTGATCCACCTGATGATACTTCGGCCGAGAGAAATGGTGAGCAGCTTCAAATTGTCGGTTTACCCTTGTCAAATACTGCCTCAAGCACACCGAGGAAACAATCACAACACCAAGAAGTGAGTCTTAGTGAAGTCCAAAGCCCATTAAAAGCCCCTATGACCAGCAAAGATGATATGCAACCCGAGGCAACAGAATTGAACCATGTTTCGATGGTTGATCGGACTGATACCCATATGGTACTTGATCATAGTCCGACAAGTACTGAGAGAAATAGGACTTCATGGAAAAGGCGGGCACGTACCGTGTCCAAGTTGGATACCACAAACAAAAGTACTGGAATGAAACACCAATTGGCGAAGAGAGCTTTGTGTTTGGATGATGAAGTCGAAGGTGTTGGAGAAGGAAGCAAGAAACAGAAGATTGGTGCATCTGAGATTGAATCATCTTTCATACCAGAGTTGGAGGCTGAATTTCAGCCCCACCTATCCCAATGAATCTCTTATGCTGGAACTGCCGAGGGCTTGGGAATCCTCGTGCAGTTCGGGCACTTCACCAGTTGGTGAAGGATGAAGTTCCCAAGATGGTCTTCCTATCGGAGACTCGTTTGGTTGGTGCTCGTTTACAAAGTATTAGCAGACAAATTGGTTTGAAGAATTGTGTGTCAGTTTGTGGTCCGGGTAGGGGTGGTGGTGTTGCTTTGTTATGGGACGACTCTACTATTGTTTCACTGCAGAGTATGTCTTCTTACCATATTGATGTTGTGGTTGAGGAGGGTAATAGTGATCAGTGGTGGCGCTTTACTGGTTTCTACGGACATCCAGACTCATCGAAACGGCAGTACACTTGGAATCTCTTAAAGTCACTGAAACCAACTTTGGACCTTCCATGGTTGGTAGGAGGAGACTTTAACGAGATTCTTTTCTCTTGGGAGAAAGAGGGAGGAAATATTAGAGATTATAGATTACAACAGATGTTCCGTGAGGCCTTAGATTTTTGTGAGCTTCAAGACCTTCAATACCATGGGAACAAGTTTACTTGGCAAAGAAATTGGGATTCTGGGTCCTTTATTCAGGAGCGGTTGGATCGTTTTGTGTCCTCTTCTAGATGGAGAAGCCGCTTTCCAAATGCTTGTGTTCATCATCTTGCTGCCCCAGTTTCTGATCATATCCCCATTGTTATTCGCTTACTTGGTCGGAGGTCTTTTCAGTCTAGCAGAATACGTCGGTTTCGGTTTGAGGCTATGTGGGTTAATCATGATCAATGTGAAAATGTTATCTTCAATGCGTGGAATGACCGTCCCAATGAGAGTGATCTGTTAGAGAAGATTAAACAATGTGGTGAAGGTCTTGGCCATTGGAACCGAATCACTTTTGGGAATGTTCAACGTCAACTTAAAGCTAAGAAAGAAGAGTTGACGCGATTAAAAGGAAATTCTATTGGTGCGAAAGATTTAGATGCTGAGAGAGCCATCTCTCGTGATATTAACATCCTTCTTGAAAGGGAAGAAATAATGTGGAAGCAAAGGTCGAGACAATCTTGGTTAAAAGAGGGAGATCGGAATACAGCATTTTTTCATCGAAAAGCCTCGCAGCGGAAAAAAAGAAATTTTATTGAGGGATTGTTTGACTTGAATGGGGCATGGGATTCAACGAAAGACCATATCCATAACGCGGCAGTAGAGTATTTTGAGGACATTTTCACTTCTTCGCATCCTACTGATATGGATGACTTCCTTAGTTCGATTGAACCTCGGGTTTCTGAGAGAGATAATCTAAGACTGTTGCAACCAGTGACCATGGAAGAAGTTAGGGGTGCTCTGTTTCAGATGGGCCCCACGAAGGCTCCGGGGCCAGATGGTATGTGTGCTCTCTTTTATCAGCAGTATTGGCATATTGTGGGTAATGATGTTGTTAAGTTGGTGGAAAATTTTTTTGCGCATGGACACTTACCAGATGGGATTAACCTCACACATATTGCACTTATTCCAAAAGTTCGAGATCCTAAATATGTTCGTGAGTTCCGTCCTATTTCTTTATGTAATGTGATTTACAAAATTATCTCAAAAGTGATTGCCAATAGACTGAAAATTTTTCTTCCTGGGATTGTGTCTCCAAACCAAAGTGCCTTTGTACCCGGAAGATTAATATCGGATAATGTTCTTATTGCTTTTGAAGTCATGCATTATTTAAAATCTAAGGCAAAGGGCAAGAATTATCAGATGGCCTTCAAACTTGACATGAGTAAAGCCTATGACCGTCTTGAGTGGAAGTTTATTGAATGTACCTTGGTTAGACTTGGGTTCTGTGAGCGGTGGATTAATCTTGTTATGAAGTGAATTAGTTCGGTCTCTTTTAATATTTTGATTAATGGGGAACTCACTAGTCGCTTCATACCGACGAGAGGGATTAGACAAGGCGATCCTCTGTCTCCTTATATTTTTATCCTTTGTGCTGATGTCCTCTCTGCTGCTTTAAATCTTGAAAGTGCCAGGGGCAATCTTGGAGGAGTCAGGGTGGCAAGAAATAGCCCTAGCATCACTCATTTATTCTTTGCAGATGACAGCCTTCTCTTCTGCAGGGCTAAGGAGACCGAATGCAATCATTTGATGAGTATTCTACGTCGTTATGAGGAAGTTTCGGGTCAGAAGGTGAATGTTGAAAAATCTAGTGTTTTCCTTAGCCCTAATACCACGGAGTCTGTCTCGGAGAATGTTAAAGCAATTTTGGGAGTCAGCTCTTTCACAGTCCACGAAAAATACCTGGGTCTCCCATCTCTTGTGGGGCACTCCAAAAATCAAATTTTTGCGTGTATTCGTGATAGGGTGGCTAATAAAGTTAAAGGGTGGAAGGAGAGACTACTTTCTAAAGGGGGTAGGGAGGTCCTTATTAAAGCTGTGGCCCTGGCGATTCCAACGTTTGCTATGTCATGCTTCAAGCTTCCAGCTTCATTGTGTAACACTATTGCTTGTCAACTGGCCCGATTCTGGTGGGGCAGCTCGGGAGAGAAAAGGAAAATTCATTGGGGGTCGTGGGATATGTTGTGTCGGAAAAAATCTGAAGGAGGAATGGGGTTTAGAGATTTGGAATGTTTTAATAAAGCGCTTCTTGTTAAACAACTCTGGCGCCTCTCGAAGACACCAAATTCTCTTATCTATCATGTTTATCAATCCAGATACTTTCCGAATGGCACTTTATTGAATGCTAGTTTGGGTTCCTATCCGTCCTTCACCTGGAGGTCAATTTGGGGGGCCATGGACTTGTTTAAGAGTGGTGTTAGATGGCGAATTGGAGATGGGAAATGTGTGAGAGTGGGTTTGGATCCATGGATTCCAATTCCATCTTCTTTCAAGCCGGTTTCCCCAATTTCGGATGAATTGAAGGGGAGCAAAGTCTCTTTGTTTATTGATGATCAGGTTGGGACTTGGAGAGAGGATTTACTTCGGGAAAACTTCATGCCACACGAGGTGTTATCCATTTTAAGTATTCTTATTCATCCGAGGGCCACTCATGACGTGTTGATTTGGCATTGGGACAAAAAAGGCATTTTCACGGTGCGCTCAGCTTATCATGTTGCAAGACAAATTAAGGCGGTTACGCAAGGGCGAGGCTCGAGTTCTGGTCACAGTAGGGATTTCAATTGGCAAAAACTTTAGGCTTTACCAATTCCCCTCAAGATTCAATGCTTTGGTTGGTCCATCTTTCATAATTTCATTCCATGTAACGTTAATTTGACGCAAAAATTTGTGCCTATCTTAGACCGATGTATCCGATGTGGTGAATGTGAAACTTTGACTCATGTGTTTTGTGGATGCCCGTTCGCGAAGGAAGTGTGGAGTCATCACTTTGCTAGGGGTTACTCCATGACAGGCTCAAAACAGCGTTTTGAAGATTGGCTGGATCATGTGCTGGGAACAGAAACAATTGATAGAGCTGCACTTTTCTTAATCACAGCCTGGGCAATTTGGAATGACCAAAACATGCGAGTTTTTGATGGGGGTGGTAATACAGTACTGGGAGTTTGTGGATTTGTGGATCGCTTCTTGAATGAGCTCTTGGCTTGCCGTGAGCCTGAGCTAACTCGTAACCCTCCTACGAGGCCAGTTACTTGGCAAGCTCCGACTCAAGGTATGTTTAAAGTAAATGTGGATGGGGCGTGTTTTGAGGAATTGCATGGTTATGGTGTTGGAGTGGTGGTCCGAAACCATGAGGGTCATGTTATTTTTGGTGTTTCAATGTTCATCTCGGTGCTTTAGATCCTTTGGAATGTGAAGCTATGGCTGTCCTTCAGGCTTGTGTTGCAATCGAGGAAGCTGGGTTACGTGGGGATGTACTTGAAATGGATTGTTTGAATGTCATGCTGCTACTAAAAGAGGTTGATCCATGTCTTGCTCCTTGTGGTCACATTATTGATGAGGCAAAGAATTCTCTCTCTCGGTTGGGATTTTTAGAGATCAAACATGTTCATAGAACTGGCAATAGGGTGGCTCACGAACTCGCTCGCTATGCAATTACACACCGTTCGCATGTTCTTTTCTTTGATGTTCTTCCGGATTGTATCCAGTCTCTCGTTTCCCATGAGGCTGTGAATTGTTAATTTTTGGCAATGAAATTCCCACTTTTCCATCAAAAAAAAAAAGAAAAGATTGAAGGAGTCAACATTAATAATATCCAATCTTTCTGAACTTTGTGTTGATCTTGATTCTTGAGTGTCTTAATGAGTGTGTGTTAAAAAAAATATTTTATTAGCATTTATTTAGCCACGGTCACATGTCTTCATGATATATGTGTATAACATGTATATTGATTTTTGTATTGGCTAGTTAATATATATGTATTGAGTGAATTTTTAATGCATTTATATCAGTGGTTACAAAGAAAGGTTTTAAAATTAAAAATGGTGAAGTCTCGGAGGTGGGTAAAGGCTGAAGAGCCATTTCTAGGACCTCAGTTTTTGTTGACAAATTATTGATTTCTCATCCTTTGGATAAGGCTTCTGTCTCCCACCATTATAATCTAATATAATTAACTTTAATAAAAGCTTGGACTGTACTTGTGTTGAAATATATGCATATAGCTGTATATATAGTATATTCATACTCCATGTATATGTGTGTGACCGATCATGACTGGTGCACATGTTGTGAAACATATTATGGCGTGGCTGGTTCGCGTGATGAGCTTGTATATTTCTTTGACTCAATAATTTTGACTCGCGATGTTTTATTCTTTTGAAGTCTAATTGAGATTATTCAAATATTTGGAAACAAATATTACTAACTGTGTATTTTTGTTTTTGTAAGAGTACACCCCTCTAAAAACTATAATTACTCTTTTTGAGTATTTCAAAAAAAAAAAAAAACCAATTTTATTATTCTTGAAGTTCGGGTTATTTGGATTATTTTAATCCTAAGGAAATTGCTAGTAATGTAGTAGAATATGCAATTTTGGGGGATGTGCATTCAAGAGCAATGCCTATATTTCTTTGGACATAAAAATCTATGTGATTTTTGAATCTATTGGTGTTATATTTATGAGAATTTATCTCTGTATAAATTGAGAAATGGTGGGGGTTCTCAACCTCTTATTTTGTCATATCTAGATCTATTGAGTATAGAATGCATAACTAAAATCATGACATAGATGTTGAACCACGGAAGAGTAAGTAAGTTAAAGTGCTAAATAGATTTTAAAGTGTGTTTTTTTTAATACATTTACTCTTGGAAAAGATTTTTAAACCCGATAGTTTATTGAAAATTTTGTGAAGCTATTCTAGTAGGTAATTGGGTTTATTAATCTAAATAGAAATAGAGTGTGTATTCTTGTATATTTTGCGTATGGTTTAGAACTGGCGCCCAACCAGTGATTTGAAAATCTTGGTTAAACTATTATTTCAAATAATTTCAAAATTAGTGAAAGTGACATGTTTACATGAAGATGATTTATTTTTGGTTCTATATTAGAGATTATAGAAGATACCAAAATTATTGTCACTTGATTTTGATATGGTAAATTTGGGTGAAGCCAGTGTAATTTTGTGGATTTAAAATTACAATAGCTATTATTGATTTTATGATCAATATCATTATATTGAAAAAGGTTTTGTAATAATAATTTCCTTTTCAATCCTTTTTGGATTCCTTTTGAGCCAAATGTTATGTTAAATCACATATAAGTGTGATATAATTTATCAAAAGGAATATAAAAGTATTATATGAACAAGATAACCTCCTTCGAAATAAATGAATTGAAAGTATATTATTTTGAAAAACATATTAGGCATTTTGCTCAAGAGTTGCTGAAAGCATCAGTCTGTTCCAGGCTAATGTATCCAAAGAGCCATTTGTGATTATTTTTGTGGAAATAAATTACATGAAAGTTTTGAAGGATGGTGAATTGAATTGAGTGCCTGTAGGCATAAGTATAAAAACACAATTGTTACAATATGATACTTTTCAATGGGAAATGAAGTGTTTTACTTGATGACTTGCTTAGTACCAATGTTTGGTACTAGAGACTTAAAGTTGATTTTCTCCTTCGGGAATAAATTATGGAAAATGTTGTATACCCGGAGATAAGGAAAAATTCATTTTGAAAATGTATTACATACTTTGAAATTTGAAAGAATTTAAATTTTGATTTTTCAAGAATAGGTTTTAGCCAAACCTTTTGGAGAGGAAAGTATGTAATTCAAAAGTCAGGAATGCAAATTTTATTTTGAATTCAAATGAGTTGAAATCAACAAGTGAATTTATTTTTATACTTAGTGGAGATGCAGTATCTTGGAAGTCGTCCAAGCAAACTTGCACAACTAAGTTAACGATGGAATGTGAGTTTGTAGCTCTTGAAAAAGCTAGTATTGAGGCTGAGTGGCTTAAAAGCCTCTTAGCAAATATTCCTATTTGGAATAAATCAGCTCTATCGATATCTTTATTGTGATAGCCAGGCTGATATAGGTCGAGCTATAAATAAGTCCTATAATGGCATGAGTAGGCTCATACGCCTAAGACATAATACTGTGAGACAGCAGTTTGAGATAAAATTAGTTCTCTTAATTTAATAAGGCCAGAGTTGAATTTGGCAGACTCTTTATCAAAACCACTAGGAAGAGAACTAGTGTTTGAAACATCGAGGGGAATGAAGCTTATGCCAATAACAAAAATCAACAATGATGGTAACCCAACATATGTAATTGGAGAACCCAAGAAATAGGTTCATATGGGTAATAACAAGTCAATGGTTGATTTGAGATGCACTATAACTTGATTATATTGTTGTCCATTCCTATGGTGTATAGTACAATTGCAATGTGTAAAGGTTAAGTTAAACTCTTAATGAATTCCATAGTCCATATCATTTGGATGGTATGTTTAATTGCAATACATACTTGATGGATTCACCAATATAAGTGTGGAAGTGGGGTCGCTTTTTATGAAAACTTGGGCAAGTTTTCTAGAGCACTTATGAAAATTCAGGACTGGCGCAAGGCCTAGAGGTGCCACACTGATTAGAGTTACTCAGATTTTGAGGAATCAATGTGGGTATAAGATGACTGGTTTACGTTAAGGGATTCTGGTTCATAGAAATTTAATTTCACCAAATTCCTGTAAGTCACTTCTTATGTACCTAGGGACTGGTTCATAGCCCTAAAGGCACCAGTTCTGATGCATTGAATTCTCTTGCTCCATTCTTTTATTTGTTGTTTAAAATTTTGAAATAGGGAGAGATTGTTGGAATTATTGGGTTTCCTCTTATTTGGGCATTGAGTTTTTTATTTGAAAAATGCAACCAAAGTCATTTACATTGATGTGACTAGTATCCTGTATTAAAAATATGGCCGTTGGAGGCTACTAAATATATTAACTCCTTATTAAAAATATGGCTGTTGGAGGCTATTAAATCTGTTTTTAATAAAATGGCCATTGGGCTGCACATGTTTGATGGTACATTTTAATACATGTTGGGAGGTTGCACTTCTCATTTGTGTATCGATTTTTTGTTCTATATATTAAGGACTCCTTTTCTCTTCCAAAGACACAGAAAATTTTATGTTCTCATTTTCCTTTATATTTTCCTTGTTCTTCAAAGTTTTGCAAAATACTTTATGGAGTTTGGAGCTATTCTGAGCGCTCACATAATCTTCCAATTCGTGTGCACGTTTGGAAGATCTGATTGCTGAATCCTGGAGAACATAGCGCTGAGACTTCTGCATCGAGTCACTGACTCCGAGGGGTGGAATTGTTCTTAAGGACAGTGCTACCGTAGCACGCCTCAATCAAAAAATCATAGCAATATCCTTCATATTTTCCAACACAATTAACATGTGGTCTCTAACGTATTTTACAAAGCTTATGTTAAGCTATAGTTAGGGGTGTATACGACCCGAGTCAAGCCTGCTCGTGAGCTTTCTCACGAGCTCACGAGCTTGCTCACGAGCTCAAACGAGCTGAGCTTTCTAGTGTTCGTGAGCTCTCTCGCGAGCTTTTTAACGAGCTTTTTTGCGCACCCTTATAAACGATATAGTTTAATAATAAAACAATCATTTATCAAGCCTATTTACAAGATATGTAATAATATTTCTCTAAAATTATATAGTTTTATAATAAATATATATAAGTCACTATACAAGCTCTTTATCAAACTTATTAACGAGCTTTTTCACGAGCTTGCTCATGAGCCTTAATCGATAATGTTCACGAGCTCAAATGAGCGAGCCGAGCTTAGCCGTTATCGAGCTAAACTTCGAGCCCTTATTGTGCGGCTTAGCTCATATACACCCCTAGCTATAGTCGATCATACACATGTTAAGACGTATTGGCTTGGATATGTCATCACTATCTTCTGTCCTGTCAGCCAACAAGTTAAATTTTTTTTTTCATATTTATTTATTTATTTATTTTTTAATTGTCACTTGCTCGCTAGAACCATGGCTGCAGTTAACAACCCATTTAGTCACGGATAACTTTTGGGATACATAGAAATTTCACAAAAATAAGATATGTAAATTTATATGTCTATCTCTCTCCTCTATGTATAGTATATTATTTTTGTGAGATTCTTATGTGCTTCAAGAGTTATCCTTTAGCCACTGACATGTCTAAAGCACCGTTTGGCTGACCTACTGTAATGATCTTTTTACTCTTTTATCACACTACCTAGTACTGACACCAACAATGCTACTAATGTGTATGACTGTGGATGCTCTTAAGACGACATTAATAGCCTATAGAGATAGATATCTGAAGGGAATTCTATCTACACATGCATTAAATGTTTGTACAAAATAATATATCATGCAACATGTAGGTGTATGGAGATAGTAAAATAGATGGGTATAGATACAATTACCCGTAGTTTAGTCCTACTAGAAAGTAGTATAACAAAGAAGAGTAATGTTAGGTACACCTAAACGGGACAACTAAATCATTCATCTGTTGATGTGTCGTGGCAGTTTTGAAATTAATTAGAATCTTGTTTGGTAACTAATGAATCGTTTTGGAAAGAGTAATGCTACCCAAATATTTTTCCCAAAAAGTGTTTCCCAAACACATGTGGCAGTAGGAAACACAAATATATTATTCTTTTGGAAGTCCACATCAGCGAGTGGATAGTTTAGGTGTCCCTAGCATTACTCAAGAAAAGAAATAGGAAAAATTACAACAAAGTACAAATTTGATTTTAAAAAAAGTAGATAATTTTGGAGAATTTAAAACAATGGACAACTTAGGTGGAATTTGGTACTCAAAATTAATTATTAGCAAATCAAAAATTTCCAAAACAAAAAATAAAGGAAAATCACGAAGCCAAACGCGATTGCTTAGCCGAAAATGAGCGTTTTCGGCCATGTTCAGGTTTATGATAAGTTTTTCCCAAAATATCTCTTCAACTTGTTTTCTTATGAAACTCATATGTGTCCTACCATTTCATCCAACAAATATATTCACATATATTCTTTTGTTGCATGTGAGTTCATAAGTGAACATGTTCTACATAGTCACATACATTCTTTTGTTGCACGTGAGTTTATGCCCTAATCTTAAATTACTTTGTTCTTTGTCAAACCAAAATAATATCGGTTTCTTCAAACCAAAAAGAAAATGAGGAAGGTCTAAACGTGATTTTATTATGCATCCCCAAACACACCCTTGTGCTCGATTTCCGTACCTATCCATGAATTGTCCACATATACCTAAATGATGATTTGATGAGGTCTTTTCGATTTGATAAAATATTATTGTATGCCGTAATAATAGAGACCACCCCTCATTTTAAAAAAAAATTAAAATGACATTCCTTGTCAGATATGAAACTCTTAATACCCCTAAAAATTTACACTGACATCCCATATGAAACCCTAACGGTGTTCTAGCTTCAATCGAAAGTACTAATCTACCTTGAAAATAAAACATATTTTACTTGATAACAAAAATTAATGGCAAGTAGCCATTTTAAAAAGTTTTAATTATTTTTTAAAAAGTCTAAATTATTTTTTAAAAAGTTTTAATTATAAAACTAATAGTTAACTGACCGTTGACTAACGGAAGGGATGTGCGTCTAATTCCTAAACTACGAGTTCCGTTAGGTGCGTGTAATTCCTAAACTACGAGAGATCCTTACAATTATGACATGCGTCAGAAGGGGTTTGTGTAATTTATCCATTATTGATTGACCCTTTTCTTTTGGAAATCAAACAAAGTCATGAATTATAAAAACCTTACTCCCTATCTCAATTTTCTTGCAGAGACATTCTAGTGGAGTACTCGAAGGAAATAATGAAATTGGGCTATTCCTTGTTTGGATTACTCTCAGAGGCTCTTGGACTCCAACCTGACCACTTGAAAGACATGGATTATGCTGAGGGACTAGCAATTTTAGGCCATTACTATCCAGCATGTCCACAGCCAGAGCTAACCATAGGCACTAGCAAGCATGCTGATAATGACTTTATCACTGTGCTTTTACAGGACCACATTGGTGGCCTCCAAATACTTCACCAAAACCAATGGGTTGATGTCCCACCTATTCTTGGAGCTCTAGTGGTCAACATTGGAGATATCTTACAGGCAAGTCTTTTTTATAATTAAATTAAATATTGTGATGTTATGAGTGAGTACTTATCTCATGTGATTGTCACACTGATGTGACATCCACACTGATTTACAGTAATTGAAAAATCATAATGACCGTCACACGCCGTATAACTGTTATCTTGAAAAGGTTTCCTCTTGAACTGAATTAAAGTCTGTATTGTTATTGTTGACTGTCTGTAATATGCTTATCACTGCTAGGAAAGATAAATATCGTAATATTGCCGAAGTTTGAAAATTAGACATTTTGTTAGTGACATACGACAACCATAACTGAAATACTTGAGCAAAGTTATTAATAACACAAAACGTTCCGAAAACACAAAAAGCACATAGTGAAGATACTAAACGATCATTTTTAATCAAATCATGGGCAATTGTGGGCCTTTTGGGCATACCCAATTTTGGTCTAGAATGACTTTTCCGCTTGTTATGCATGAACTAGTATCAATAGTTAATGCATGTCCTGTGACATTTGAGAGTGTGGATTTGTAGAAAGATGGTCACATAGTGTTGAGATTGTCCCACATTGGAGATTTATAACTTAGCTACTCAATAGATAAGTTCAACGAGTTACTCCGCCCATTGTCAATTGGTTTTGGGTTGGATGCTCCAATTTAACACATAGCTCTAACATTTAGGCTCCCTTAGGTGTGCAGATTTAGAGAGATCAGAGAGAGGGAAAAAGAAAAATAAAAGAAAAATTGAAAGAAAACCATTGTTTCTAGTTCTCCTCCATGCTTAAATTAGTAAATAACACTAGAATTAAAAGATTCTCATACTATAGAAAAAAAATTAAGTAAAGAGAATGCAGGGACTCATAAATCTATGAATTAATCAGAGCGTTGATTTAATTTTTTTATTTTATTATTATTTTATTATTATTATTATTATTATTATTATTATTATTATTATTATTATTTGTATGTATTATGTGATTTGGTTACATAAAATAAAAATGCACATTGTATTGCAAATCACCGAATTAATGATATTAGCATTATTTTTTACTACTATAATCTTCAGCTCATATCGAACTGACATATTCAAGAGTGTTGAGCACAGAGTACTTGCAAACCACGTTGGTCCAAGAGTCTCGGTGGCAAGCTTTTTGGCACTGATATACTTCCAATCCCAAAGCTCTATGGACCCATCAAAGAGTTGTTATCTGCAGAGAGTCCACCAAAGTACCGTGAGACCACAGTGAGAGACTACGTCGCACACTTCTGTGCGCAAGGGCTCAATGGTAATTCTGTACTCTCGCATTTCAAGCTCTGAAAACGTTGCAATGGAAATAAGGGAAAGGTTGGAAGATATAGAGATGAAATGAGACTGATTCTATATCTTTGCATTGTTATGTGGTTATGCTCTTAGTGTAGTGAAGGACTAGAATGATAAACTAGCAGCATGGAAATAGATAGACTTTTATCTATGGACTATGTGTGATATTTATAAAGATGACTGTTTTTAATGGGTTATGGTGTGTTTGAAATGACATTTCTGAAATAGAAGTGTTTTTGCCAATCTTATTATTAAAAAAAAAAAAAAAAAACTATTTTGAAGATGCGTTCTGACATATTTTTATTTTTAGGAAAAATGACTCCTACTTGCTTTAACTTATAAGTTGGAGATGATCTTATAGAAATGTAGTTTCACTCTAAGTCATCCACATCTCCAAGGGTGGGCTATGGCGGACCTAACGCTGTAGAGTCGGCCCACCCCAAATTTTTGATTTTTTTTATAAGTAATATTCTGATCTTATTCTAGTTCAGGCCACGTTATATATTTAGCCCAATGCCTTTTCGTTTACACTTCTTAATTTAGTTCAACCAAAATTTTGAAGGAAAAACACAAGGAAACTAATTTTCTTCTTCTTCTCCTTCTCCAAATCTACAAATCAAACAGAGCCTTGTTGAATTTAGGAGAGTCATTTGGGTCATGGTTTTCAACACTTCTACCAGAGCTAAGGACAGAGCCAATTTTTTAATGGGGTGGGCTGAGAATGCGTAAAGTAATATTGGGCATAAGATTTTTTTTCAAAAATGTTACACACACAACCTATTTCACAACTGCACATGCATCCTGACCATTGATTTTGGTAGGTCCCGTGCAGGACCCATGTGGAATCTTTATGGATCCCATCGAAATTAATGGCCAGGATATGCAGTTGTGAAATATATTGTGAAATAGGTTATGTGTATAACATTACTCTTTTTTTTTTTGGTTCGTTTTATACATATTTTCAGATAAGAAGGGTCGATCATTGATTATAATTTTTAAAGCTTTGGTTGATGGCAAAAGTTTTTGGGTTGGGCCAAAGGCGCCAAACTAAGAAGTGAGAAAAATGAGTAGCACCTAATACATGTAAGTTCTTTTTACTCAAAATTTGTGTTCAGCTAAAGTATGGAAGTGAGAAAAAAAATTGTTAGGAGCACTACATAGGGTCAGACTGGATTAGGTTAGGGAGCAAAATCATCCTAACAAGTAGCAAGTGTTGGGCTTAGCATCAGACTGGGATAAATTAGTTGGACGTAGTGAAAAATTGGGCTAAAGCACACCTACATTTCTCCAAATCCCTCAAAACTTACACTGTTACGCCCTTGACCAGAGCTTCAACTTGCTAATTTGACAGTTAATTTTAAATATATACATACCATACTTTTTTCTTTCTTTTAGACATTCAATTTGACCATTTAATATGTTCATTAAAAAAAAAACCCATTCAATGGATGTCCCACCACTATTGGCAAGTATGGAAAATACCGATTGGTTGGTTTTTTAAAGTAGTACACAAGTTAAAATTGACCGAAAACGTCTAAAATCGACCTACCGAAACCGAATGGTCGATTTGAACATCACTAAAAAACCGAAAAAAGCGACCGTGAACACCCTAAGACACACAAAGATATGGATTCAAAACTATGTTTTTATTCCCTTTTATTTGGTGGGTGTTGAGACCAAACCATTTTCCCTTCTTTTTGTTGTTAAAGCTTGAATTTTACTATTAAAGATTAAGATTTTCGAAAAAAAAAAAGTTGGACAACCTCTAAATATGTTGCAAAAGAAGAAAAATGGTGGTCTTAGCACAGATGTAACAGTGATGTATGAAAAAGGTAATTAAATTACACTGATCTCCCTAAGATTTCTGACAATTGCACAGACGAAGGCCTCCTCCCTTGCAAAATCGCAGTTCCCGTGAAAGGCAGAGCTAAGATTTTTATCTAGGGGACTGACACTGGATGAAAGTGTATACAATGATGAATATATACGGGAATTTTGAGTCTATTTATCCCAAACTTTAAGTTGAATTTTCTTACTATCATCTTTTTGTTTGTTTGTTTATTTGTTGTTCTAGTGAATAACTTCAATATACGTTGATGTCATTAATGATGTATCTTTTCTTTTCTTGCAAGAAAATTTTTCTTTTCGTACAAGAAATTGTTTCTTTTCAAAAGTCAACAATCTCTGAAAACGTTGCAATGGAAATGAGGGAAGGGTTGGAGGATAGATGAAATGAGACACTGATTCAATATCTTTGCAATGTTATATGGTTATGGTCTTCGTGTAATGAAGGACTTGGATGATAAAGTACTACCAGCATAGAAATAGATAGACTTTTATCTATCGACTATGTGTGATATTTATAAAGATGATTGTTTTCAATGGGTTATGGTGTGTTTGAAATGGCATTTCTGGAATAGAAGTATTTTTGCCAATTTTATTATTAAAAAAAAAACACTATTTTGAAGATGCATTGTTATATATTTTTATTTATTTATTATTTTTAGGAAAAATGACTCCTACTTTGCTTTAACTTATAAGTTGGAGAAGAGTATGATCTTATAGCAATGTAGTTTCACTATAAAACCATCCACATCTCCAAGGGTGGGCTATGGCGGACCTAGCCCCGTGGAGCCGGACTGTAGCCCACCCAAAATATATATATATATATATATATATTACAGGTTATATTATGATCTTATTGTAGTTCAGGCCACGCTATATATTTAGCCCAACACTTTTTCTTTTACACTTCTTATTTTAGCCCAAGCCAAATTTTGAAGGATAAACCGTTATACGCTATATATTAGTCCAATTATAATACCGTTTACTCTAAATATTTGGCTAAATGTCTTTCACAAAAAACTTTTGCAACACATTTCTGTCTCACGTCTTACTTTAGTCCAACCGAAATTGTTTTATCATAAGTCTATAAGATCATAGTCTTATCCATTTGTAGATGGAGCTTCAATAGGACCTCAATAAAGGGATTGGACATTTTAACAATTTATCAAAAAAAAATCTCTGGAAAATCTCTTTAAGTTTACAATCAACCCTTGTTATTGAAATGAATGATACCATGCACTTAGGAGCGAAAATTCGAAGGGGTCAGATGAGAGGATTACAAGCGCAATCATCTCAACTCTCAAAACGTCTAGAATACGTCAATACACTCCCCCTCAAGTTGGCACACAGAATCTTTTGAAGTGTCCAACTTGCATTTGAGACTAAAATGATGATCACCAGTTGAACGGCTGAGCTTTTCCAATATCTCTTCAATCTCCCCCTTAATATAAATTTAGGCACAATTTTCCCTTACACATCATGTTCAAATCACCCCTCAAAATGGCGGTGGTAATGAAAATTACAACCGAAGTTTGGAATGAAAAAAATTATAACCGAAGCCAGTCTATATCAAGTGTGAAAATGGTGATGTCAATAACGAGTGGGATGTAAAAATCCTCAAGATTGGCCAAGGTAGAGACAACATCCACCAACAACAACGAGTAATTGTGGAACAATTATATCCATAATATTGGCCAAGGTAAAAATAATTCACCAACAACAAAACAAAGTGTAGGACTAAAACCCACAATAAAATCACCAATTTCGGCCAGAGAACAGTGAAAACAAATGTTGTAATGCGTCATCCAAGACTATCAATTTGAAATTTAACAAAACTGAACTATAGAGTATCTCAAATCAATCAACCACAACCAAACAATGACTAAACAAGGTCTTATTTAATCAAAGAGAATCACCAGAAGCCAAACAAGGGCAGTCTATGGGCTGCACAAAATATAGTCAAAAAATTTTGTTTCGTCTAAATATTTTGTTGGGTGATTTTGTAAATTTCAAAAAATTGTGGGGGCTGATTTGTAAATTTTAGAAAGTTGGGGGCATGAAATTGAAATTTCAGAAAGTTTGGGGGCAAGATTAATAATGAGTGAGGACTGCCACACTGGATTATGGTCTACTTTGAATTCCAAAGCAACCCACATGAACTAGGGAAAACAAAACGATTGATATATTATTTCAATAATCCATCTATTCAATAAAATAGGCAAAAGAAATAGAAACATAATAAATTGAAGAGTGATGTCCGGCGGAGTGGCAAGGCCGCCGCCTGCCGGTGAAGTGGAAGACTGATAATTAACTTTTTCTTCTCAATATAGTAGGAAATAGAGAAATATTGAAGTAAAGTCTTGTACAAATCATAACTTCTTGTATATATCTTTAAACTTGTTTTTTCTTAGACTTTGTTTGGTTCACGGATTTAGCGAGGGAAAGTAAAGAAAACATAAAGAAAATGATTTTTCTTTTTTTCATTAATTTAGAGAAATGATGAGAAAATAAGAATCAAAGAAAATATGTTGAGTAAATTCAAAATTATTAAAAATTTTGAGTTACTTTACTCTGCTCTTCCTTAAATTACAATTATGTTGAAAACTTTTAATATTTGATTTTAATCACTAGAAAATGCCCGTATAAATTTTTAATATTAATATTTAAGTACTTATTTAATTCAGAGAGAAAAAGAGTTTTAGAGGGGTAGAGAAATGTGAAAGGTGTAAGCAGTGGGGGGAGTTTTAAATGTTATAAAATTTAAATTTAAGAAAATGGTGAAGTGCGAGAACAATTTTAGGCCCTTAAATGATGACACACATCGAGGTTCCAACGTGTCATAGACTTAGAGTCATTAAGGGCATTTCCTCATGAACTATATAGATAGGAAAAAATACAAGGAAACTTTTTTCTCCTTGTCCAAATCAACAAACCAAATAGAGCCTGGTTGAATTTAGGAGAGTCATTTGGGTCATGGTTTCCTACACTTCCACCAGAGCCAAGGGCGGACCCAATTTAGTACTGGAGTGGGCTGAAAATACGTACATATGGTAATGGGCATAAGATTTTTTTTTCCCTATTTTTGATTCGTTTTATAAATATTTTTGGGTAGGAAGGGTTGTAAGTTATAAAGCTTTGGTTGATGGTAAAAGTTTTTGGGTTGGGCTAAAGCCGGTAAACTAAGAAGTGAGAAAAATGTGTTGGACTATTTACAGGGAAAAAGTGTGGGGAACTAAATTATAATTGGGCCAATATAAAATCCATGTAAGTTCTTTTTTCATCAAAATTTGTGTTCAGCTAAAATACATGCAAAACTGCATTCCCCGCCAAGGATAGTGTTGGGTATGGCTCATATTGTAATGGGTCCGTTACAGTAGGCCCAAGAGTCAAGGGGAGGGCCCTGTTTCTTTAATCTTTCTGTTTTTTATGTATTATTTGCGTGTGATTGTTTCGATCCAACAGATAGAGCTAGGATTTTTATCTAAGAGGCTGAGACTAGATGGAAGTGCATACAATGACAAATATACATGGGAGGTTTTGGGTCTATGTATCCCTAACTTTAGATTGAATTTTCTTACTATCATCTTATTTATTTTTTAATTTTAATTTTTAAATTTTGTTTTTATTTTTATTTGTTTGTTTGTTTGCTGTTGTAGTCATTCTAGTGAATTTTAGGTTCAATGTACGTTGATGTCAGATTGCACCAAGGTCCAGTGTACTTCTAGAATTATATATCTTATGAATTATATATATATATCTTCTAGAAGCCTCAAACACCCATTAATTCTTATCCTGTTGCGTACTTCAAAGAGCTCTTCATTATCTGAAAAAGGAAGAAAAATGGTGGCCACCAAAACAGCTCATTAATGATGTCAACGTATCGTTTCTTTTCTTGCAAGAAATTTACTTTTCGTACAAGAAATTTTTCATTTTCAAAAGTCAACAAGGTAGACCACTTTACATTCCTTTCAATATTTTTATAATAGTATTTTCATCTTATATATCTTCTACAAGACTACAGTTCTCCAACACCCATTAATTCATATCTTCAAAGAGCTCTTCATTACCTCAAAAAGGAAGAAAAATGGTGGGCACCGAAACAGTTAAAGTTGAGGCTCAATTTGATGTGAACTATGATCGAAAAAGCGAATTAAAAGCATTTGATGACACTAAAGCTGGCGTCAAAGGCCTAGTTGATTCTGGGATTTCTTCAATTCCTCGTATATTTCTTCAACCTCCTGCAGACAAATCTGAAAAAACCCAATTCATAATTCCAACCATAGATCTCAATATGATCAATCACAAAGACATAGTTGAACAAGTGAGAGTTGCTTCTGAGAATTGGGGTTTCTTCCAAGTGGTCAATCATGGTGTTCCTTTGAGTGTTTTGGAGGAGATGATTAATGGAGTTCATAGGTTTTATGAGCAAGACACTGAGGTGAAGAAAAAGTGGTATACAAGAGATCCCACAAAAACTTTTGTTCATAATTGTAACTTTGATCTTTTTGTTGCACCAGCTGCTAATTGGAGGGACACTTTTTATTGTACTTTGGCTCCAACAAGTCCTAATCCGGAGGAATTACCTGAGGCATGCAGGTATGTGCAGATATTTATCTGAAGTATAAGATGAATTTATATTTTTATCTGAAGTATACAAAACCCATGAATGAAATCAGTTAATCCAATGGTCAACTATATAGATCCATACTTGATTTCTTTGTGAATAAATTGAAACTAGCTATGTGGTTCATAAGTGAACATATTCTACATATTCACGTGTATTCTTTTGTTGCACGTGAGTTTATGCCCTAATCTTAAATTACTTTGTTCTTTGTCAAACCAAATAATATCGGTTTCTTTAAACCAAAACGAAAATGAGGAAAGTCGAAACGTGATTTTATTATGCATCCCCAAACACCCTCTTATGCTCTATTTCTGTACCTATCCATGAATTGTCCACGTATGCCTAAATGATGATTTGATGAGGTCTTTTCGATTTGATCAAATATTACTGTGTTTCGTAATAATAGAGGCCCCCCCTGTATTTTTAAAAATTACGATGACATCCCTTGTCAGATTTGAAACTCCTAATACCCTAAAAAATTACACTGACGTCCCATATGAAACCCTAACGGTGTACGAGCTTCAAGCGAAAGTACTGATTTACCTTGAAAATAAAACATATTTTACTTGATAACAAAAGTTAACACATTACGAAATGATCAAAATTTTCCTTCAGATATGCCCTTAAAATTTGGAATTATTTTTTTGGGACTTAAATAATGGCAGGTAATCATTTTAAAAAGTTTTAATCATAAAACTAATAGTCAACTGACCGTCGACTAATGGAAGAGATGTGCATGTAATTCCTAAACTACGAGTTCCATTAGGTTCGTGTAATTCCCAAACTACTAGAGATCCTTACAATCACGACATACGGACCTCAAGAGAGGTCTGTGCAAATTATCCATTATTGATTGGCCCTTTTCTTTTGGAAATCAAACAAAGTCATGAATTATAAAAGCCTTACTCCCTATCTTAATTTTCTTGCAGAGACATTCTAGTGGAGTACTCGAAGGAAATTATGAAATTGGGCTATTCTTTGTTTGGATTACTCTCAGAGGCTCTTGGACTCCAACCTGACCACTTGAAAGACATGGATTGTGCTAAGGGACTAGCAATTTTAGGCCACTACTATCCAGCATGTCCACAGCCAGAGCTAACCATAGGCACCAGCAAGCATGCTGATAATGACTTTATCACTGTGCTTTTACAAGACCACATTGCTGGCCTCCAAATTCTTCACCAAAAGCAATGGGTTGACGTCCCTCCTGTTCCTGGAGCTCTAGTGGTCAACATTGGAGATCTTTTACAGGCAAGTTCTTTTATACATTAAATATTGTGATGTTATGAGTGAGAGCTTATCTCATGTGACTGTCATGCACACTGATGCGACTTCCACACTGATTTGAGTATCTTCCGTGGGTAGGCTAGCTTACTGTGATTGAAAAATCACAATGTCCGTCACACGCCGTATAATTGTTAGCTTGAAAAGTTCGCCTCTTGAACTTAAATAAAGTCTGTATTGTTTTGTAGATTGTCTGTAATATGTTTATCACTGTTAGGAAAGATAGATATCGTAAAATTACCGAAGTTTGAAAATCAGACATTCTCTTAGTGACATACGACAATCAAACCTGAAATACTTAAGAAAAGTTATTAATGACACAAAACTTTCCAAAAACATAAAAAGCACATTGTGAAAATACTAAACGATCGTTTTTAATCAAATCATGGGCAATTGTGGGCCTTTTGGGGATAGCCAATTTTGGTCTAGAATGACTTTTCCACTTGTTATGCATGAACAAGTATCAATAATTAATGCATTTCCCGTGACATTTAAGAGTGTGGATTTTTAGAAAGATGGTCACAAAGGGTAGAGATTGTCCCCACATAGGGGACTTATAACCTAGCTACTCAATATATAATTTCAATGGGATACTCCACCCATTGCCAATTAGTTTTGGGTTGGATGCTCCAATTTAACACATAGCTCCAACATTTTAGGCTCCCTTAGGTGTGCAGAATTAGAGAGAGATCAGAGTGAGGGAAAAGAGAAAAAGAAAAGAAAACTATTGTTTCTAGTTCTCCTCCATGATGAAATTTGTAAATAACACTAGAATTAAAAGATTCTCATACTATAGAAAAAAAAATTCAGAAAAGAGAAAATGCAGGGACTCATAAATCTGTGAATCAATCAGAGCGTCGATTATTTATTTATTAAATTATATATATATATATATATATATATATATATTATGTGATTTGGTTGCATGAAGTAAACATGCACATTGTATTGCAAATCACCGAATGATATTAACATTATTTTTTACTATTAAAATTTTCAGCTCATATCGAATGACATATTCAAGAGTGTTGAGCATAGAGTACTTGCAAACCATGTTGGTCCAAGAGTCTCGGTGGCAAGCGCTTTTGTCAATGGTAAGCTTCCAATCCCAAAGCTATACGGACCCATCAAAGAATTGTTATCTGCAGAGAGTCCACCAAAGTACCGTGAGACCACAGTGAGAGACTACATTGCACACGTCCGGGCGAAAGGGCTCGATGGTAATTCTGCACTCTTGCATTTCAAGCTCTGAAAACATTACAATGAAAATGAGGGAAGGGTTGGAGGATAGATGAAATGAAACACTGATTCAATATCATTGCATTGTTATATGGTTATGGTCTTAGTGTAGTGAAGGACTAATATGATAAACTAGCCGCATAGAAATAAATAGACTTTTATCTATGGACTATGTGTGATATTTATAAAGATGATTGTGTTCAATGGGTTATGGTGTGTTTGAAATGGAATTTCTGGAATAGAAGTTTTTTTTGCCAATCTTATTATTAAAAAAAAAAAACTATTTTGAAGATGCATTATGACATATTTTTATTTTTTATTTTTTTTAGGAAAAACGACTCCTACTTGCTTTAACTTATAAGTTGGAGATGAGTATGATCTTATCGCAATGTAGTTTCACTATCAAACTTACACATCTCCAAGGGTGGGCTATGGCGGATCTAGTGCTATAGAGTCCGACTGTAGCCCACCCCAAATTTTGGGGTGTATCTATATACTTGAACTCTTGAGTAATTATGAATAATAGTAGAGATAATTATACACTTTGCACCCTTGAGTAATTATCACAAATTGAAGATATGTAAAGAAGTCAATTACACTTTGCACCCTTGAGTAAGTATAAAAAATTGAAGATAAAGAATATTCTAGAACAAGATAACAATCCCTCCAATTGCCAACTTAATATCCCACATGGGGAGCAGTAGGCCATTGCTAGGTTTAATGGTAAAAGTTTGGAGAATTTATCGTGTGGTCCTGCACCATCAGCTCAATTAGTTACTGTGGTGGCTCGGACCATAGAAAATATGTTAAATGAACCAAAGAGCTGATTAGGCCCACTTTATGTGCACAAAGGTAGAAAAATACAACAGGATATTCATGCTGCAGAGATGATATAATTAGTTTTTTTTTAATCCATTTAACATCTTTTTTGATGTCCGAACCACCACATCGCTAGCTTCTTGTCAAGCAAGAAGCCTTTGGCCCACCTGTATTTTGAAAAGAGCCTTTTACAAGGACATATGAGGTTTGTCTGGTAATAATCCTCAAAACTATTTCAATTTTTTTTTTTTAAATTTACATTCAGAATCGTAAATTTGGGGAGTCAATTGTTAGACAAAAACTTTTCGAAAATTCTGATATTTCTCAAAAATCGGAATCGGAATAAAGAATTGAAATCCGAAAAATCGAAATAGGAATCGGAATCCATTTGTGCATTCCAAAAATTTCAGAATTTGTTCCGAAAAGGTGAGTTTCGTTCCGTCCGAATCACACTCCTAGTTCGGACCATAGAAAATATGCTAAATGGACCAATTAAATTTGATTGATTTACTAATGGTTGCACATTAGACCTAATCATACAGGGTAAAAGTGACATGTTTGAAACTACATAAACAAACTGAAAAGAGCGCTAACTATAGTTTATGTCTGTAATTAGCCATTTTTAAGTGAATAACTTCAATATGAGTTGATGTTAGATTGCATCATGGTGCCCCGAATTTTTTTCTTTTCAAAAGTCAACAAGGTAGACCACTTACAATATTCCTTTCAATATTTTTAGGGTAAACATCATTGACCTTCCTTAAGGTATGACCTAATATGAGAAATTAATCTTTCATAGGTTTTGAATAATATCATTAACCTCCCTTATTTTTAAAACTGTGTATCACTTACCTCCCTTCTATTAATGGTGGTTTATGAAATCTTGTGATTTCAGGAAATTTTAAAGGTGAATCGACAGTGTTGCCGTTATTTTTGACTAATTGACCAAAATAACCTCACTAGCTTGTGTCAGATGACATAAATGTCAGCACATTAGATATTTCAAGGTGTGAAATTGTCTAGTAAAATATTTAATGTGAGGGCATGTATGTCATTTGACACAAGTTTGTGAGGTTATTTTGGTCAATTAGTCAAAAATAAGAGCAACACGGTCAATTCACCTTTAAAATTTGCTTATATCACACGATTTCACCGTTAATAGAATCATTTCATAATTGATGGTTGAGTTATTTAGGATCTGTTTGATTGATGGATTTAAAAGGGGGAAGGAAGAGAAACTTTGCAAGTAAAACACTTTCTTTGTTTGGTAAATAAGGCTTTGTAGATTTATTGAGGGAAATCCAGCAATAAAAGTTTCGGGCAAAGTGATTTCTCCATTTTTGAGATCATTCATTAAAACATGAAAATCATTAATATGGGATGATACATCTTTTTCTTAATTCATTTGAAAATTTAAAAAATTGCCTATGGCATATTTTTTATTTTTCGCATCTTCTTATTTTTCGCATCTTCTACTATGACAAATTTTGTTACATTTCTCCCAAAGGAGCCAGAATCCGTGATTTGCACCCCCCTGAGCGCGCGCATAAGAGCCTCTCTACTCTATAAGCTTACAAAGCTTAGAAGGAATAAGCATACATAAGGAGTAAAAACATCTTATGTTTAACCAATGTGTGATACATATCACATCATTAAAGGCTTAGGCTTGTTTGAGTTTTTGAAATAAGGCCTAATTGCACTTTACCCCCTCGTACTATACACGTGTTTTCAATTGGGTACATGAACTTTTTTTTTTTGCAATTGGGTACATGAACTTTCATCCCCTTTCCAATCAGATCCAATTGATGGCGCCGTTAGTTTAAAACTAACGGAATTGCCCAGAATTGTCATTTTTTTGCAATTAGGTACATGAACTTTCATCCCTTTTCCAATCAAATCCATTCGTTAACGGCGTGAGATTTTGTTGGATGGAATTGCTCACGTGTCCTTCCCCCAAATTTTGACCATTTTTTATAAACCCCTTTACTACTTTTCGACATCAAAAGGAGAGAAAATCCCGTCGCTGGAACAGAAAAATGGCTAATTTGGAACCTCATTTTTTGATTTATATGTCAAAACAGATAATTTTATCTATTGACAGACAAATAATATTGAGCTAAACAAAATAAGGCTGCAACACATATTTTTTTTGTGAAATTTCGAAGCCCATTGCGTTGATCTCGAACAAATACTTGAAATAAAAAAACTCATCCCAAAACGCCAAAAGATGAGAAAATTAGGATTGTTTAGCTCAATATTATCTGTCTGTCAATAGATAAAATCATTTGTTTTGACAGATAAAATGAAAAAAAGAAGTTCCGATTTAGCAATTTTTGGAAGGACACTTGGACAATTCTGTCCAACAAAATCTTACGCCGTTAGCGAATAGATCTGATTGGAAAGGGGATAAAAGTTTATGTACCCAATTGCAAAAAAAGGACAATTCTAGGCAATTCCGTTAGTTTTAAACTAACGGCGTCATCAATTGGATCTGATTGGAAAGGGGATGAAAGTTCATGTACCCAATTGCAAAAAAAAAAAAAAGTTCATGTACCCAATTGAAAACACGTGTGTAGTACGAGGGGGTAAAGTGCAATTAGGCCTTGAAATAAAAATGCTCAAGGCCTACCTAAGAGAATTTTAAAATGTTACAACCCAAAACCAATTTTAAGAAATTAAAACAATGCCCAAGTTACTTGGATTATGGACTAAATCCAACATGTTCAACTAACATGTGGTCTCCAACGTGTTTTACAAAGCTTATGTTAAGCTATAGTCGATCATACACATGCTAACTCTTCAGTTAAGACGTGTTGGCTTGGATTATGTCATCACGGACAGCACTTCGGTCAAGTTGTTTCAGTGTGGTTAGTCAGGTTTCCTTCACATGAACAGTAAAAATAGTGTAAAATTATAATTTTAATCACACTATTTTTACTGTTCATCGGAGAGGAATCAGACCAACCACACTGAAGCAACTTCACTAAAGTTTTTTCCATGTCATCACTATCGTCTGTCCTGTCAACCAACAAGTTTAATTTATATTTTTTTTAATTGTCACTTGGTCGCTACAACCATGGCTGTAGTTAACAACCTATTTAGCCACTGACATGTTTAAGGCTTAGTTTGGCTCCCATTTTGATGCTTCTTTTTTTTTAAAGCACAATTTTATGTTAATTTATTTGGTAACTAGTTTATGAGTTTTGCAAAAATTGAACTTAGGACTTTTTTGGGGGGAGCTTTTAAAAGCTCTAGAATGGAGCTTTTAAAAGCTCAAGGTTGCTTTTTGGTTTCATGATGTCTTTTTGAAAAATAGTGTCACTTGTACAAAATTATCAAACAACTTAATAATAAATTTCATAAACTCTTTGTAAAAATTCATGTGGGGGCCAAACTAAGCCTAAGGCGCCGTTTGCTTGGCCTATTGTAGTGGTCTTTTATCACACTATCTAGTACTGACACCAACCTAGTGCTAGTGATATGTGTGACTGTGGATGCTCTTAAAACGACATTAATAGCCTATAGAGATAGACATTTGAAGGAAAATTCTATCTACACCCACCCGCTGCATTAAATGATTATACAAAATAATATATCATGCTGGAGAAGGCTGTGCGATACGGATAAGCGGTTTCGTCTGTATGGTGCGGCTATATGGGAGAAATACCAATGGCCAGATCAAATCCAAGCTATAAAATTTGACTGATTGATTGCAAAAGGACAGCACATTTAATGCACATTTAATGTGTATTTTACTAGTACTACCTCTGCAAGGAAAAGTTGTTCCTTGTGCCAACTTTTAGGACCAATCAGTATATATATATATATATTTTTTAAAATGTTGTACCATACCAATGATACCATATATGCAATAAAACAACACACCAAACATAGTCTAAGGATTTTTTTTTTTTTTTTTTTTTTACATTTTTAAAAGTGTAAAAAAACTGTGTGGCGCCGATAGGACCACACGATTTTTTTTTTTTTTTTTTTTACATTTTTAAAAGTGTAAAAAAACTAATCATGTGGTCCTGCCTGTGCTACGTAGGCCCAGGCACAACTGCAGATTCGGACTACCAAACATATTAGTTGAGTGTTTATTTATTTATTATTATTTTATGTATTTTCTTATAAATACTGTATAACCACTGTAATAACAAATATGGTTTAAGTGCAAAGAAGTATTATATCCCTTAAAATAAAAATAAATATAGGAAACCAAAAGTATGAGATGTGTTCTTCTTCTTTTTTAAAATATTTTTTCTTACTATTCTTTTACCACTGGAATAATATTTATCTTTTCTTACTATTCTATTACCATTGAAACAAAAATGTTTGGCATTAAGTCTAATTTTAAACAGATTTTAAAATAAATGACAAGTTTGCCCTTATTTCACATGCAGTAGTAATCTTTGAAAAAATATTTTAGAATAAATTGCAAATCACACCCCTGTAGTTTAAGGGTTGTGATAATTTGGTCCCTATAGTTTCAATTTTAGCAATTTACACCCTATAGTTTGAAAATTGTGCAAAATCCACCAATTACAAAATAAGCAAGGGCACAATGGGAATATCACATTATTTTCAGCCCAAAATGACCCTATGTGCCCATAGACCCAGGAGTGTAGTTCAATGGGACTAGAAGCTTATACGGGGGTTTTGGAACAACGCCCACACCAGATTTTTTTGGGTAAAAATAGTATAATTTTTTGTGATTTTTTGTACAAACTAATTTATCGCATAAATAACTTATAATCTTTTAAACAATCCGATACACTTAAAGCTTATAATACTCTGATAATATCTTATAATCTGTTAAACAATCTGATACATGTAAAGCTGGACACGCACTGCCACACAAATATCAAAGTGAAATTAATAAAAATAAATAATAAATTAAGCTTAGAATACAAAATTTCCGTGAAAAAAAGCACAAAATTATACTATTTCTACCCCAAAAAAAATAAATATATCGGGTCGAGGAGTTGCCCCTGTTCCCCCGTATAAGCTTATGCTCCCACTGAACTATATTTCTGGGTCAGTCCCTGCACATGGGGTCATTTTGGGCCAGAAATAATATGATATTCCCATTGTGCCCTTGCTTCTTTTGTAATTGGGTGAATTTTGCACAATTTTCAAACTATATGGTGTAAATTGCCAAAATTGAAACTATAGGGACCAAATTGTCACAACCCTTAAACTACAGGGGTGTAATTTGCAATTTACCCAATATTTTGCCTTTGATGATATGCTACTGCCTTTACTTAAATTACATTGTAAAGTCAGTGACATCTGAAAAATGCCCATAATTTCACGATTAATTAGTCAATTTGAAGAAATGTTACTATAGACGACATGTTACTGTCTCTTTGTGCAATATCATGTTACTAATCTTTGATGATATGTTACTACTTTTCGCATATGGACAATATTTAAAGGCAATGAGATATGCTAAATTACTCTAATTTTGGCAATTTTTTGCGACATTGACATGCTACTATCTTTGAAAAATGTTTTGTAGTTGATAAATTATCATTTTCACTTGGACAGTGACAGTAACATTACCCAGGCAGCACTTAAAGATAGTAATATTACCTGGGAAGCACTGAAAGACAGTAATATGTTCCAAAATGGCCATAATTTTATTCCTTTATTGTAACATTTGTAAAATTATTAGAAACATTGTGTAAATTTTTTTTGGATGCATTCTCAAACATTTGAGGAAATATGAGTGTTCTTAATCTATTAGTGAAATAAAAAGAAAATATTAGTGAAGTGAAATTCAATGTGAGACCCCATTGTATTTTTTTTCTTTACATTTTGTTACAAACATTTATAAAAGATATTAGTCAAGTGAAAATAAATGAGATACCCCATTGTGAAAATAAAATTTCTTAATCGTGGAATAATGAGGATAAATAATTTCTTAATCATGAAACAATAAGGATACAATACATCTTAATCATGGAACAATAAGGGTACATAATTTCCTAGGCTTAGTTTGGCCCCCACGTGGCTTTTTAAAACGAGCTTATGAAATTTATTACTAAGTTGTTTGAAAAATTTATACAAGTGACACACTACTCTTCAAAAAGATATCATGAAACCAAAAAGCAATCTTGAGCTTTTAAAAGCTTCATTCTAGAGCTTTTAAAAGCTCCCCCCCAAAAAAGCCCTAAGTTCAATTTTTGCAAAGCTCATAAACTAGTTAACAAATGAATTAACATGAAATTGTACTTTAAAAAAAGGAGAAGCACCAAAATGGGGCCAAACTAAGCCTTAATCATGGAACATTAAGGGTACAATATTTGTTAATCATGGAATAATAAGGATACAATATTTCTTAATCATGGAACAACAAGGGGACATAATTTCTTAATCATGGAATAACATGGGTACATAATTTCTTAATCATGGAACAACATGAGTTCAAAATTTCTTAATTATGGAACAATTAGGTTACATAATATCTTAATCACAAAACATACTTAAATCAAAACAAAGCATACCATAACGGAACTAATCAGAAAGGCTTCCCAAAGCAGATAGATCACCATAGTATTCATAACAATAGAAAACTGTCCATCATCTCTGATTAGACAACCAAGAAGGAAACGTTGAAAATCTCCATCAACATCATCTTCAGTATAATCCGGTAGATTGGGATATACATCAGCGTAATATGGATCCTGTTCAATATCTTGTACAACAAAGAATGGGGGGGTCATAATACTTTTTTACATCTTCAATTGCGTGACAACACTTAATCGTCGTTTCATCTGTCGAATCTCTTACTCCCGAAAATATTTGACCCGATCGTCATCCCTATTCGAATTTCGCATCAAATCAGGAGCGCGAGAAATCGGTACTGGTCACTCGTGCCAACGACAATATAGTTCGCACTCATATCTTATTCTAAACAATTTTGTCCATCGTAGATCATCTCTATTAAGAACTGCATTGTTTGGTAGTCGAGCATGAGCGTCACTAATGGTTGTGTGGCCAACATTTGAGAAAGAGAAATTATAAGGTATTGGGGTGTTGACAAAAGGATGTCTTTTTCCATACCAAGTTTGCCCTTTAGGATCTGCGTAAGAGCAATATATATGCCATGCATCACTAATTGAAGGAGCATTACTAGCCCTTCTTCCCCTTTTTCCACTTCTCCCTCCACCTCTACCTCATCTTATCCTAAGGAGATTTGAGTACACAGTATGTTGCTTGCAACCACTCTTGCTTTTTATAGAGTATGAATTGTGCACTGTCAATGAATTTTAACTTGGAAATGACTACATTATGACAAATCACTCACGTTGCACCTACTATAACTGAGGGTTTCATAGGAGGGACTGTACTATGAATAGGATACAATGAATAGGATATGATGGACAGTTCCAGTGAATTGTCAACATCAATCACTCACTCAGAAAGTTTACTCCTATCACTAAAAAATTGGCGTCAAAAAGTTTAGTCCCATCACTGAAAGCGACAGTAGGTTGTCGACATCACTACATACATTTCCAGTGAGTTCTCCATATAACTCACTCAGATGTGTCACTTTTAAACCTTTTGTTTTAATTAATCTTTAATTAATTAAAAAAGATTATATTGTTAAGGAACTATTCAGAAGTAGGCATTAATAAGTGTTTTGATGAGTAAGAAGGGTACAATATTTTTTAATCATGGAACAAAAAGGGTACATAATTTCTTAATCATGAAACAATAAGGGTACAGAATTTCTTAATCATGGAACAATAAGGGTACATAGTTTCTTAATCATGGAACAACAAGGGAACATAATTTCTTTATCATAGAACAACAAGGGAACATAATTTCTTAATAATAGAATTTCATTAAACATAGTCCATATTACACATGTACTTGTCATTTATTAAATTTTTTTTGTTTTCTAACAGCATAAATTCCAATGGATGGTATGCGGAGATCCAAGCTAGGGAAAATCGGTATGCATAGATTTGGATGAAGAAACTTGTTTAGGGAATGATTTTTATGATGAAAGTGGATTACAATACACATATGATATTCACACTGGGGTTGACAGTAATGACCCAGAAGCTCTACATAGTAATGTCGTCCAACAAACCTTCGAATGTGGTTCAGACCAAGCACTCTATGAAATGACCGAAGATGAAGTCCTTAGCATGACATTCAAAGCCGAGGGTGAAGGGGCAAAATTTACAATAGTTATGCGAAGGTGGTGGGTTTTAGTGTACGAAAGGATGAATTAAAAATACGGAAGGGACAAAATAGTTGTATCGAGAATCCACCACCTTTTTTGCTATCCTAGTTAGAATTTTAAACAAACTTTAATTCTAAAAGGGTGGGGCTAAATCCACCACATTTTTTTGCTAAATTCACAACCTTTTGAGAGTACATTATTTACTTTTACCTTATATGTTTTATTTTATATGTATTTGTGTCCCCTCAACTTTTGATTTTTAATTTTTTCGTATATATATATATATATATATATAATTTTTTTAATTGCAATGGGAATTAGTGTTGATTCAAATAAGTGCTATAACTAGTGGTGGAGCCATGATTTGAGCCTGGGGGCTTGGGTTAGCGCCCTTGACCTATTATTCTTTTCTTTTCTTTTTTTTTTTTTGAAATCTGTACCTTTGGACTTAAAAAATTGCATCATTATTCTGTGAGTTTTAGAATTACCCAAAGATAAAACAATTAAATCTCTTCATTTTTGATAAAAAGGATCATATGTGTTATTTCTTCTTTTATTATTAACAAGAGTTTCACCTATAAACAAAGAATCTTTAGAAGTTTAGGATCATAGTGAGATTTGTAGATCAATGTCATTTATTTAGTTAAAATTTAAATAAAATACCTGGATCAAAGTGAGAATTTTTGAGTTTAAAATGAATCATTCTGGCCAAAAAAAAAAAAGTTAAAGGGATAAATTACAAAAATTGGGAGGGACATGAATACATATAGGGTAAATTGCAAATTTCACCCATATAATTTGAGGGTTGTGACAGCTTGGTCCTCGTGGTTTCAATTTTGGCAATTTGCACCCTATTGTTTGAAAACTGTGCAAAATCCACTCAATTACAAAAAAAAAAAAAAAAAACAAAAACAAAAAAAAAACAATGGCACAATGGGAATGTCACACTATTTTTTAGCCAAAAATGACCCCATACACTTCAGTGGGAGCAGGAGCTTATACTGTGGTTCGAGGCAGCACCCCGAGCAGATTTTTTTGTTGTTGTAGAAATAGTATAATTCTATGTGGTTTTTTTGTACAAATTAATCGATCCCATAATTCTTTCACGAAAATTTTGTATTACAAGCTTAATTGGTTTTTTTTTTTTTTTGGCTGAAAAGCTTAATTAGTTATTTATATACCAATTTCACTTTGATATTTGTGCGGCAGTGCGTGTCCAGCTTGAAATGTATCAAATTGTTTAAAAGATTATTAGATATTATCAGATGGTTTAAAAGACTATAAGATATTATCAGATTATAAGCTGTAAGTGTATCAAATTGTTTAAAAGAGTATAAGTTATTTATGGGATAGATTAGTTTGTACAAAAAATCACATAGAATTGTACTATTTTTGTCCATAAAAATAAGTAAAAATAAATAAATGGGGTCGGGGCAATGCCCTAGAACCCCTACATAAGATTTTGCTCCCACTGAGCTACACTACTGGGTCCGCCCCTACACATAGGGTCTTTTTGGTGACCTATTGTGCAATTTGGGTTACTGGGTTTGGGTGGGATCCTTGTGATAACCGATGACCTGATGTACATGTTGTCCCTTAAAAATCCTAAGTGGTTTAAGAACAAGCCACTTGTTTTGTGATGGAGGGCCAGTATGTAAAGTCTCCCCAATCCAATGGTGGGATATCGTCCGCACCCATACAGACAAAACTACCATTCCTCATGGTAGCCACCTCCTATCATGCAACAGGTAGGTGTAGAGAGTAAAATAGATGGGTATAGATACAATTATTCGTATCTTAGTCCTACTAGAAAGTAAGATAACAAAGAAAAGAAATAGGAAAAATTACAACAAAGGACAAATTTGATTTAAAAAAGTAGATAATTTTGGAAGAATTTAAAACAATGGACAACTCAGGTGGAATTTGGTACTCAAAATTATTAGCAAATCAAAAATTTCCGCAACAAAAAATAAAGAAAATCATGAGGCCAAACGCGATTGTTTAGCCGAAAATGAGCGTTTTCAGCCATATTTAGGTTTATGATAAGTTTTTGCCCAAAATATCTCTTCCACTTGTTTTCCTATGAAACTCATATGTGTCCTACCATATATATCATCCAACAAATGTATGTACTATGGTAGTTTTAAATTTATATATTTATCTGAAGTATACAAACCCATGAATGAAATCAGTTAATCCAATGGTCAACTATGTAGTCCCATAACTGATTTCTTTGTGAATAAATTGAAACTAGCTCTGTGGTTCATAAGTGAATATGTTCTACATAATCACATGTATTCTTTTGTTGCACATGAATTTATGTCACACCCATCCTGGGAAAATCATATTGTTTTAAATTGCATAAGTGAATTTCTAGAATTATTAATGTTGGTTAATTGAGGTGGAGTTGACGTGGGTCAACAGTGAAGTGTCAATTGAGGACACGGTAACCCGAGAATCACGAGGCATTGATTTGACTAAATGACATTTATATGATTAAAATGTTATTTGATTTTATTTGGTATATATGAATAGTGATATTACCTGTGTAGCATAATTTTTGATAGTTTTAATGATGTTTAGGATCAGTTTGAGGGTTTTGACGATAACCAATAGGATAGGTTGCATAAAAGGTATGTTATCTAGAAATTCCACGAAATTAGTTTTCGGAACGTAATTATAGCAACAAACGGAACTTAGTCGAAAACTTTTAAAAATTATAGTTTTCACTTGTGGAGTAATAAATTGGACGTGTAAGACATTTCGAGGGATAATTAGGAGTTTTGGGAACTCGTGGGGAGGTAAACGTAATTTTCGAGACTTATGTCTATATATAGCAAGCCCAAGATATTTTCATTTCAAGTTTTTCTCAAAACCTAAAATCAAGAGGGGGATTATTGCTTAGAGCTTCAAGGCGTAAATCGACAGACTTCTGCCCGTTTATTTTCTCTCAAATTTCATATTCGAGCCCCTCGAGGTATGAGCTACATTTTAATACCACTTAAGCCTCATTTGGCCAAGCTTTACGAAAAAGATAATTCTAGAATTTTGGGGAAAACCATGTATAACTTGTAGGAAACGCGTATAATTGGAGATCCAACGTTTAATCGGGCCTCTGGTTAATCCTTCAAAGTTATAGGACGTTTGCATGAGATATGAATTCTAGACCTGTGTATTATATGAAATTTACATGTTTTGAATATCGAGTTTGATATTTCGGATCCGAGTGAAATTCATGTATTAATTAGGCCCGTTAATTATGCACGTGAAACTGCGATAAAAGCACGCGTAACTGTTTACGTGAGCATGCTATGTCTACTTGGGTCAAAGGGAGGTTTGGTACAATTCCATCCGGGGGAAGCTCTTCAAAGTTTGAGGATTGTAACATTGATAATGGTTGTGTCTGGTATGGAGGAAGGCCCAACCAGGACACGGCACTTGGTATGGAGGAAGGCCCAACCAGTGTACGAGGTGCGTGGAAGAGGTGGGCCTTCCACGACACCGGTCTCATTTACCGGATGGAAGCATACCACTCACCCTAGAGACTATTTTGATGTGTTATAGATGTTTTAAAGCATGAATTGTCATATAAGCATATGCTTAGAATTGTACAATCAGCATATAGCTGAGTAGTGGAGATTTACTCCATTGTAAGTGAAAAGAAGAAATGGAAAAAGAAGCGAGAAGAGTGAGGTCGATGGGAATGCCAGGGTTCCTCTTGTATATGTTTTGCTTTCTTTTCCAATCGTTGTAATAGTGAGCTTTTCGAATAGCTAGAACCATTTATTTGACTTGGAAGGTTGAGTATGGTTTTATGATGTTGTAATAGGTATTAAAACTCTTTTTGGTTATGTTGTAATGAATCCAAACACATGGATTCGTGTTTTGAATGCTTGATTTATCAAATTCGGAGTTTGAATGAATGTGGATAGAGTTTTGTGAATCGCGCCACAAGCCTTAGCTTGTTCCGTTATTGTTTCTTTTTATGGATTAGTAAGATTAAACTTTGTTTTTGAAAGCTTGTTATAGCTTGTGACGTTTGGAATTAGTTATGCATGCTTGGAGTAGTGTAAGAAGTGAAGGTTGAATTGGATCCTTAGCACAATTATGCTGCTAGAAGGAATTTTGCTAAAGGGTCATTCGACCGGTTGAAGGGGGTCGTTCGACTGGTCGAAATACCCCTGCATGCTTTATTTTGATACCCCTTTCGAAAATTGTTTAAATGTTTTGATCGGTTCTTAGGGTACATTTAGGACCCCTTTTAATATAAATTCATCCGATTCAAAATATAATTATATTTTCAATTTTATATGAATTTTACAACTTGGAAGGTATCGTTTCCAAAAGTTTTAAATACTCAAGGTTATTTTGAAGTTCTTTTCCGCTGCTAGAGTTATTTAATGAATTGGATGAGCCTTGGTGGCATGCCACGTGTCCTATTTCCACCCGTAGTGGGATGGGTTGTGACATTTTTTGGTATCAAAGCAATAGTTAACAAAACTTTGGGAACATGCAACGTCAAGTGGAGTGTTGAGTGTTTTGGAGTATAATCTAGAGTGCATTCATACATTATAGAGATGCTTGATGCATATGTATATTGTTATACATACATGTTTACAATTTTTGTATTACATGTATAGCGTTTATGCATTGAGATTGACATGGGTATATAATCATGAGTAATGGTGATCGAGACCTATCATCACATACTCGGCGGTTGAACCAAATGACGAAAATGATTGGAAATATGGGAGACATGATACGGAATATAGCGGAGTGATTGACTCCAACGCCTCCATTTGAGCCAGCACCGATAGCTGTGGCACATACACCTGAGACTCGGGGTATGAGGTCCGTGTCGGAACAATTTATAAGGAAGAAACCAATGGAATTTCATGGGACACCCAACATAACACTAGCAGAGCATTGCGTTATGGACATGGAAAGGATTTTTTGATTTATTCCGATGTCCGATACACTTAAGATAGAAAATGCAAGTGATGTACTGAAGGGTGAAGCCCAGAATTGGTGGATAAATGTTCCGGACCAAGGGGCACCGATTACTTGGGAAGGGTTCAAGGCAGAGATCAATTGCCGATTCTTTCCAGGAGCCGCTCTCAACGCGAAAAAGAGGGAGTTTGATAACCTTAAGTAAAGGGATATAATCGTAACTGAATATTCTTCCAAGTACATCGCAGTATTGAGATTTGGAAAGGGTTCAGTACCCGAGGAAGAGGATAGAGCAAGAAAGTTTGAGGAAGGTTTAAGAGAAAATATCTGTTTGAGGGTAGAGACCTATGAGCATCCAACTGTGGTAGCTGTGCAACAAACGACGCTTGTAGCCGAAAGTGGAATAGAGAGATCCATGCAGAATTAACAAGGCCAACAAGGGAAGAGGAACCACGAGGGTAATGCCCGGAGCTATGGTGGATCTTTCAAGAGGCCGTTTGCACGAGGCTCTGGTTCTAGTTTTAGTGATTCTAGGAAGACAGCAAGTAACATACCATTGTGGTCACTTTGTAAATCGACCACGCCGGCCGATGTTTTATGATAAACTTTCAGAACAAAACTTAAGGACCAAATAGTGCAAGTTTTATATCCACTTCACAAATTAAATACTTTAATTGTGGTACTGTTGGACACCGAGCGAAGGATTGCTCGAGGATGTGTTCACAACAAGGAGCTAGTTCTATGGCTTCGAGTGGTTCGAAGGCTAGACAGGCCAACGATGGGGGACAGAGGATAGAACAATGTCAGGGAAGGTCATTTCAAATGAATCCCGGAGATAAGCTTCCTTCGGAGACAGTGGTCTCAGGTATGGTGCCTATATGTTCATATCTAGTACGCATACTTGTTGACTCAGGATCTACGAATTCATTTGTATCGCATGACTTTGTTGAACATTTGAATGTTAGATCGGCACCATTAGGATATGAGTTATCCATTGCTGTACCACTTAGTAAGGCGATAGTGAAGTCCACGATATACAAGAATTACGAGATCAAACTAGGTGAGAAGTTGATGACTGTAGATCTTATACCATTGGTAGTGAACCATTTTGACGTGACCTTAGGAATGGATTGGTTAACCCTTAACCAAGCCACAATAGATTGTGAATAGAAAAAAGTTAATTATTGATCAGCGGTGCATGGGAACTTTTGTTTTCAAGGGAGTGGAGTTACACTGCCACCATATTTGATTTCGACTATTTGAGCAGGTAGATTGATGAAGAAGGGATGTCAGGGATTTCTATGTTTAGTAAGCGACTGAATTGAAAGTAGAAGACATTCCAGTAGTATGAGAGTATTCGGATGTATTCCCAGATGACTTGCCAGATGTTCTTATTGAGAGGGAAATCGAGTTTACCATTGAGACAATGTCAGACTCAAGATCCGTATTGAAAGCACCGTATAGGATGGCACCTGTGGAACTGAAGGAATTGAAACTCCAACTATAAGAAGTACCGGATAAAGGTTTTATTCAACCTGACATATCACCGTGGGGAGTTGCAGTGTTATTTATGAAGAAGAAAGATGGTTCAATGCGAATGTGTGTTGACTATCGAGAACTTAACAAGTTGACAATCAAGAACAAGTATTCGTTGCCTAGAATCGATGACCTATTTGATCAACTTCATGGAGCACAAGTGTTTTCAAAGATAGATTTAAGATCGGGCTACCATCAGTTGAAAGTGAAAGTGAAAGTGGAAGACGTTGAGAAAACAGCTTTCAGAACACGCTACGGACATTATGAGTTCCTAGTCATGCCATTTGGAGTTACCAATGCACCAGTCGCGTTCATGGACCTTTCTGAATTGAGTCTTTAACGACTATCTAGATGACTTTGTGATCGTATTCATTGATGATATTATTATCTATTCACCGAGTGAGATGGAGCACGAGAACCATCTGAGACTTATACTTCAGATGCTGCGAGAGAAGCAACTATTTGGAAAATTCAAGAAATATGAATTCTGGTTACCTAGCATTAGTTTTCTTGGTCACGTGATTGACAAGAATGGAGTTTCAGTTGATCCTTATAAGGTAGAAGTTGTATCTAATTGCAGAGACCGACATCCATATCTGAAATTTGAAGTTTCTTAGGATTAGCCAGATACTACCGCCGTTTTATTGAGAACTTCTCGAAGATTTTGCTACTAACGACAACATTAATGAGGAAGGGTATTACATTTGAGTGGAGTCAGGAATGTGAAGACAGCTTTTGAGAGTTAAAGTTACGTTTGACAAGAGCACCTATCTTTACAAGACCATCCGGAATTGAGGGGTTTGTGATCTATAGTGATGCGTCACATCAAGGTTTGGGATGTGTGCTTATGCAAAGTGTCAAAGTGATTGCCTACGCGTATAGACAGTTGAAGACACATAAGGTAAATTATTTGATTCACGACCTTGAATTGGCCTCAGTAATCTATGCCTTGAAGATTTGGAGACATCACTTGTACGAGGAGAAATGTGAGATCTTCACAGATCACAAGAGTTTGAAATACATTTTCACGCAATGAGACTTGAACACAAGATAGAGAAAATGCTTAGAGTTGATGAAGGATTATGATCTTTCAATTGAGTATCATCCGGGAAAGGCTAATGTAGAAGCCGACGCGTTAAGTCGGAAGACAACAAGGAACTTAGTTGATGAGCTAACCAAGAAAAATGAATTAATTAGAGAAATGGAACGTTTGGAACTAGATGTGATTCCAGAGGAGAATGGTGGCTTAATGATGGAGATCATACCTCACCCAGACATCATTGATGAGATCAAGAAGGAACAATTCAACGATTGCTACTTGTGTAAGATGAGAGATGAAATACCTTTAGGAAGGTCACCGGGTTTTACTTTGTAACAAGGAGTATTGATGATTGGGAATCGATTGTGTGTACCGAACGTAAAAGACTTAAAACAGCGACTTTTAGAGGAGGCTCATAGTATCAGATATTCAGTGCACCCGGGGAGTACCAAGATGTATCGGAACTTGCGAGAGAACTTTTGGTGGAGATATATGAAGCAGGAAGTGGCTAAGTATGTTTAAGAGTGTTCGGCATGTCAGCAAGTCAAGGCAGAGAGACAAGTACTTGTGGGACTGTTACAGCCATTACATATGTCAGAGTAGAAATGGGATGAGATCACGATGGATTTCGTGTCAAGATTTCCACGATCGCCTAACAAGAACGACAAGATTTGGGTTATAGTTAAAGATTGACAAAATTAGCTCATTTCCTACCGATCAAGACGATTAAGCCTTCGAGGTTAGAAGATTTATATGTGAAGGAGATTGTGAGACTACATGTGGTTCCAGTAGTGATTATATCTGATCGTGATAGTAGTTTTACGTCGAGATTTTAGGGAAGTTTACAAGAAGCTATGGGTACCAAGTAAAGTTTCAGTATTGCCTTTCATCCTCAGACTAACGGACAGTCAGAGCGAATGGTTCAGACGCTAGAAGACATACTTTGTTTATATGTTTTAGATTTTGGGAGTGATTGGGAGAAACACTTATCATTAATCGAATTTGCCTACAACAACGGATTTCAGTCAAGTATTGGAATGGCACCGTATGAAGCTTTGTATGGACATAAGTGTCGATCACCGGTTTGTTGGACCGAGGTTGGAGAATGAAGATTGATAGGACCAGAGATAATACAGTTGACTACGAAAAAGGTGAAACTAATCCAGGGGTGTCTTAAGGTGGCTCAGAGTCATTATAAGAGTTATGCCGACTCTAAGTGATGATCGATGACATTCGAATTAGGAGATTTTGTATACTTGAGAGTAACGCCTTCGAAAGGCATAGCACGATTTGGAAAGAGGGGAAAGCTCAATTTGAGATTTACAGGACCGTTTGAGATCTTAGAGAAAGTGGGACCAGTGGCTTACAGACTGCTTTATCGTTCGAGTTGGATTATGTATACAATGTATTTCACGTGTCGATGTTGAGACAGTGTATGACAGATACGAGTAAGATCATAGTACCAGAACCGTTGCAGATCCTAGAGGACTTAACCTATGTAGAGCATCCAGTGGGAATCTTGGATCAGAAGGAACAAGTATTGAGAACAAAGACAATTTCAATGGTAAAAGTATTATGACGTAGTCATACAATCGAGGAAGCTACATGGGAGAATGAAGAAGAGATGAGGAATGAGTATCCGCACCTTTTCGAGTTATGAGGTATGTGTTTGGGGACAAACTTCCTTTTTGGAAGGGAGAGTTGTCACACCCTTCCCAGGAAAATCATATTGTTTTAAATTATATAAGTGAACTTCTGGAATTATTAATGTTGGTTAATAATTGAGGTGGAGTTGACGTGGGTCAATGGTGAGGTGTCAATTGAGTACACGATAACCCGAGAATCACGAGGCATTGATTTGACTAAATAACATTTATATTATTTAAATGTTATTTAATTTTATCTGTATATATGAATAGTGATATTACCTGTGTAGCTTAATTTATGATAGTTTTAATCTTGTTTAGGATCAGTTTGATGGTTTTGACGATAACCAATAGGATATGTTTCATAAAAGGTTGGTTATCTAGAAATTCTACAAAATTAGTTTTCGGAATGTAATTACAGCGACAAACAGAACTTAGTCGGAAACTTTTATAAATTATAGTTTTCACTCGTGGAGTAATAAATTGGACGTATAAGACGTTTCGAGGAATAATTAGGAGTTTTGAAAACTCGTGGGGAGGTAAACGTAATTTTTGAGACTTATGTCTATATATAGCAAGCCCAAGATATTTTCATTTCAAGTTTTTCTCAAAACCAAAAATCAAGAGGGGGATTATTGCTTAGAGCTTCAAGGTGTAAATCGACGGACTTTTGCCTGTTTATTTTCTCTCAAATTTCATATTCGAGCTCCTCGAGGTAAGAGCCACATTTTGAAACCACTTAGGCCTCGTTTGGACAAGTTTTACGAAAAAGCTAATTCTAGAATTTTGGAGAAAACCATATTTAACTTGTAGGAAATACATATAATTGAAAATCTAACGTTTAATCGGGCCTCTAGTTAATCCTTCAAAGTTAGAGGAAATTTGCACGAGGTATGAATTCTAGACCTATGTATTATATGGAATTTACATGTTTTGAATATCAAGTTTGATATTTTGGATGCAGGCGAAATTCATGTATTAATTAGGCCCGTTAATTATGCACGTGAAACTGCGATAAAAGCACGCATAACTGTTAATGTGAGCATACTATATGTCTACTTGGGTCAAATGGAGGTTTTGTGCAATTCCATCCAGGGGTAAGCTCCTCAAAGTTTGAGGATTGTAACATTGATAATGGTTGTCTGGTATGGAGGAAGGCCCAACCAGGACACGGTACCTGGTATGGAGGAAGGCCCAACAAGTGTACGAGGTGCGTGGAAGTGGTGGGCCTTCCACGGCACCGGTCTCATTTACCGGATAGAAGCGTACCACTCACCCTAGAGACTATTTTGATGTGTTATAGATGTTTTAAAGCATGAATTGTCATATAAGTATATGCTTAGAATTGTACACTTAGCATATAGTTGAGCAATGGAGATTTACTCCATTGCAGGTGAAAAGAAGAAAGGGAAAAAGAAGCGAGAAGAGTGAGACCGATGGAATGCCAAGAATCCTCTTGTATATGTTTTGCTTTCTTTTCCAATCGTTATAATAGTGAGCTTTTCAAATAGCTAGAACCATGTATTTCACTTAGAAGGTTTGTTGGAAGTATATCAATAATATAAATGGGGAGTAAGTGAATTTAGGAACCAAGGTACGATCAATCGCTATCTTTAAGACAAATTTGTCGCACTTCCAATAAATTGCGAGTGCAAAAAGTGCTTGTGACAAATAGTCCCCAAGTTATAGTGGACCCAAATTCACTTGTTAGTGTTCGAAGGATTTACACAACCTAAGAACACTCTGAACTTTCAGAACCTTTAAAGTGAGAATACTACAAGAATATTGGAAAGTAAAATAATAGAGAAACAGTTTCGGAAAACATAAATCCTGGAAACTGTCTTGGTAATCAATCAAGTATATAAACCACTGAAACTAGATTTGTATTTATAGAAGTTAACAGGTGCCTAGCACCGATCACCATTAGCGCCTAATGGTGCTTTGACGCACCGTATGATACATGAAATCTAAAGGTGCCAATTACACCTATTGCCAATTACACCCACTGATGCATGCAAGAGATAGCACCTTTTGGTGAATTAAACGAAAAGTTGCTTTGGCATCTTTTACATTATTGAAACGAAATATATATAACACATACACACACACATACACACACACATATATATATAGTATAACTTTCATTAAAAAAAGATTTTGAAATTTCTAACAATCCTCCCCAATTTCAAAATACATTTTATAGCATTATTTTAAAATTAAAATATCTAATAGCATTCTTTGAAACAAGTACATAATTCGATAGGTGTCTTTTGGACTTGAACCTTCAGTTAGCACAGATGTGTCAAGTTTCGTCAGGTGGTATGGTAACCGCAGTTTTGAACCAAGGAGCTTTTATGACTACATGGACACATCGAGCATATTTGATTTCACAAAAGTTCTAAAGTTCTTAAATCTGCACGTTTATGGCCATGTGCGCAACCTGGTTTTCATGAGTTCACTTGAGAAAGGTCTCAGTCTCTTTTGGAAGCAGCCAAACCTCCTCACTCATATAGGTAAGTCTATCAAGATGTCCTTGTCCTTTACATCTCAGTATAACACTATAGACTTATTAAGAGTATAATACTCACCCTCCAAAATGACAAGTGTCCTAAATATTCGCTAGAGTTTAACATCCAAGAATGGAAAGAAAAAAAATATTTTCTAGCATTATCTCATCGTTATCACTCATTCGGCTTGTTTTTCCCTTTGAACCTAGCCTATGTTTCAAAACCTAGGTTGGGTTTCCATCAAAGATAATAGTTATATTATAGACCTTAGTCCCATTCCTTTTGGTGTTTTCTTAATCATATCACGGGCAAGTCCTTTGGTCAAAGGATCTGCTAGATTTTCAATTGATTTGACATATGTTACACTTATTACTCCTACTCTTAGAGTTGATTAATATAGTTATGTCTGAGACCAATGTGCCTTGACTTCCCATTATACATCTTACTAGTCGCTTGAGCTAATGTTGTTTGACTATCACAATAGATAGTAATTGATGGAGTAGGCTTTTTCCACAAAGGAATTTCCATAACTAAATTCCGCAGCCACTCACCTTCTTTATACATAGTCCCAAGGGCAATCAACTCGGATTCCATCGACGAGTGTGATATGCATGTTTGTTTCTTGGATCCCCAAGAAATCGCTCCTCCTCTGAGGGTAAAAATCCACCCAGTTGTTGATTTAGATTCCATATCAGTGTTTCCAGCTAGCATCACTATACCCTTCTAAAATAGATGGGTAACCTTGATAATGTAATCCATAATCGATCGTGCCCTTCAAGTACCTAAGTACTCGAGAAATGACATCCCAGTGTTCTTGACTTGGGTTACTAGTGAATCTACTCAACACATCGATAGCAAATGTTATCCGGTCTAGTACAATGCATTAAATACATTAAACTCCCGATGACCCTAGAATACTCCATTTATGATTTTCTTCTCCTACTATTCTTCACTAATTTGATATTAGGATCAAATGGAATTGAGACTGGTTTTTGATCAAAGTGACCAAACTTTTTTAGCACATTCTCTATGTAGTTTGATTGCTCTAGTGCTAAGCTATCGTTATTTTTCTTGATCTTAATACCTAAGATCACATCGGCCTCCCCCATATCCTTCATATCGAAATTAGCAGAAAGAAATTTCTTAGTTTCTATCACAACTTTTAAGTTGGCTCCAAATATGAGCATGTCATCTACATTTAAACAAATGATAACACCTCCATTGTTGCTAAATTTACTGTAGATACATTTGTCTGCATTATTTATACAGAAACCATTCGATAGTATAACCTCATCAATTTCTCATGCCACTGTTTAGGAGCTTGCTTAAGTCCATATAAAGATTTAATGAGCTTATACACTTTCTTTTCTTGGCGAGGTTGAACAAACCCTTGAGATTGTTCCATATACATTTCTTTATCTAGACCACCATTCAAGAAGGTCATTTTCACATCCATTTGATGGATCACTAAATGGTGAATCGATGCCAAAGAAATAAGTTAGCGAATCGTACTAATTTGCACCACAGGAGCATATGTGTCAAAGAAATCAATCCTTTCTCTTTGTTTAAAGCCTTTGGCCACAGGCCTAGCTTTAAACCTATTAATTGAACCATCATTTTTCAACTTCCTTTTGAAAACCCACTTACAACCAATTGGTTGTGATCCTGGAAGACAATCAACTAACTTCCAAGTTCCATTAGAAACAATAGAGTCTAATTCTTCTTCAATTGCTTCTCTACAAAGAGATGCATTTGGTGAAGCTATAGCTTCCGCATAGGAATTAGGATCTCCCTCGGTATTCATCACGTATCTAATTTCCTTCAAAATTTCTCCTCTATTTCCTTCAACAAGGAAAAGATAGATATCTGGTCCAAAGGAATAGTTTGTGGTTCTAGCTCTTTTAGAAGCTCTCAGGTTAGGATCATTTTGAATATTTTGTTCTTGAACAACGATTTCTTGATTTGTGTTATTGTGCTCATCATGATGCAATTCTAATTGCTTCAACTTGTCCTTAGCATAAATATGCTCAAAAAACTCAGCATCTCTAGACTCTATAGTCTCATTTATCACAAGATTTAAGAATCTATATGCTTTACTATCTTTACAATATCTAACAAAAGCACATTTATAAGTTTTAGGTCCCAATTTAGACCTTTTAATGTCTGGTATCCTTACATAAGCAAGGCATCCCCAAACTGTAATATAACTCAAATTGGGCTTTCTATTGTACCATAACTCATACGGAGTCATGTTGGATTTTTTTTGTGGTATTCTATTAAGGATATAACAAGCTGATAAAATTGCTTTTCCCCACAAACTATTATGAAGACCTGAACTAATTAAAAGTGAGTTTACCATTTCAGTTAAAGTTCAATTTTTCCTTTCAGCGAGGCCATTTTGTTGAGTAGTATAGGGAGCTGACGTTTGATGAATAATTCCATGAGTCTCACAATACAATTTAAACTCATCTGGAAAATTTTCTCCCCCACGATTACTCCTAAACACTTTAATCTTTTTGCTAAGTTGAGTTTCAACTTCAGCTTTATAAATTTAGAATTTCTCAAACACCATATCTTTGAATTTCTCAAACACCATATTTTGAATTTCACATTTAGAGATATTACTATCATCATAATTTGGTATTAAACCTAATTAATTACTCATGCGTTTAATAGATTCATAATTAATATGTCCTAATCTATTATGCCATAAACATAAAGAGTAAATCATGTAAATAGAAGACATAGTTTTATTAATATTAAGCTTAATCATCCCATTACAAGAATAACCCTTCCCAACAAAAATTCCATTTTTGGATACAATAAATTTATTAGATTCATATACCAATTTAAATCCTACCTTGTTCAAAAGATCACTCGACACAAGATTCTTGCTCATCTCAGGAACATGATGAACATTTGCCAAAGTGATTGTCTTGCCAGAAGTGAATTTTAGTTCGACTGACCCAATTCCCATAACCTTTGCGGTCCCGTTGTTGTCCATTCTAATAACTTGTCCATCGAATACACTTTCATATTTTATGAAAGCATCTCGACATTTTGCAACATGGATTGTGGCTCCATTGTCTAGCCACCACTCTTCATTGGTATCAACATGGTTTGTTTCAGCGACAACAGCAGTGAAGTCGGTATTGTCATCGGTCATATTCACTTGAGAATTGAGGGTACTTCTTGTGAAGGCGACAATTCTTCATGATATGACCAGGTTTTTGGCAAAAGAAACAGCCTTTCTTATTGTACCCATTGGTGCTGTTTCCCTTTTTCTTGAAGCTTACATTTTTCTTAGAAGAAACACTACTTTTCTTAGGTTTGTTGGTAGACTCCCCTTCAACCACATGTGCTTTAGAGAACTTATCAACAAGTGTATCTATGTCTCGATCTCTCTTTCGAGACTCTTCTTCAATACGAAGATGACGTGCCAATTCCTCTAAAGTACATTTCTTCTCCTGATGCTTAAGCCTTTTTTGTAGTCATTCCAAGTTGGAGGCAATTTTGCAATAATAACCCCAACTTGAAATTCCTCATCCACTTTAACTCCTCCAATGGAAATATCATCCATAAGAAGTTATAATTCTTCCATTTGGGAAATAATGGATTTTCCATCAACCATTTTAAAGTGAATATAATTATCAATTAAAAACTTACGCACACTTATCTCCTCTGTTTTGTACTTGTTCTCCAACCGCGTCCAAAGTTCCTTAGCCGATGGAGTGTGTCGAAAAGTGTTGTAGAGACTAGTCGACAATGCATTAGGAATGTGCCCCTTGCATAGAAAATCATCCTCAACCCGTTTCACCCTTTGTTGCTTGATGTCATCGAACTCATTTGTAGTTTCAACCAAAATCGGCAGAAGATCATCTTTCAATATATACACGAGTTTCAATGTCATTAGGAAGAACAAAACCTTTTGTTGCCATTGAGTAAAAAATTAACCGTTGAAACGATCTAGTTGTACCAAGTTTTGATTCATCACTTGAATCGATTGAATGGTAGAAGCCAAACTCTCCATTGATGCCCAAAAAAATTTGCATTAAAATTGTTGGAAGTATATCAATAATATAATGGAGAGTAAGTGAATTTAGGAACCAAGGCACGATGAATCGCTATCTTTAAGACAAATTTGCCGCACTTCCAATAAATTGCGAGTGCAAAAAGCGCTCGTGACAAATAGTCCCCAGGATACACCCAAATTCACTTGCTAGTGTTCGAAGGATTTGCACAACCTAAGAACACTATGAACTTTTAGAACCTTTAAAGTGAGAATGCTACAAGAAAATAAAAGTAAAATAATAGAGAAACAGTTTCGGAAAACATAAATCCTAGAAACTGTCTTGGTAATCAATCAAGTATATAAACCACTGAAACTAGATTTGTATTTATAGAAGTTAATAGGTGCCAAGCACCGATCACCATTAGCGCCTAATGGTGCTTTGACGCACCGTATGATACATGGAATCTAAAGGTGCCAATTACACCTACTGCCAATTGCACCTACTACTGCATGCAAGAGATAGCACCTTTTAGTGAATTAAACGAAATGTTGCTTTGGCAACTTTTACATTACTGAAACAAAATATATATATATAACATATATACACATATATATGTATAAACATAGTATAACTTTCATTAAAAAAAGATATTGAAATTTCCAACAAGTTTTAGTATGGTTTTATGATGTTGTAATAGGTATTAAAACTCTTTTTAGTTATGTTGTAATGAGTCCGAACTCATGGATTCGTGTTTTGAATGCTTGACTTGTCAAATTCGGAGTTTAAAGGAGTGTAGATAGAGTTTTGTGAATCGCGCCAAACAAGCCTTAGCTTGTTTCGTTATTGTTTCTTTTCATGGATTAGTAAGATTAAACTTTATTTTTGAAAGCTTAATATAGCTTGTGAAGTTTGGAATTAGTTATGCATCTTTGGAATGGTGTAAGAAGTGAAGGTTGAATTGGATCCTTACCAAAATTCTGCTGCTAGAAGGAATTCTGCTAAAGGGTCAATCAACTGGTTGAAGGGGGCCGTTCGACCGGTCGAAATACCCCCAGCATGTTTTCTTTTTATACCCCTTCCGAAAATTATTTAACGCTTCTATCGGTTCTTAGGGTACCTTTGGGACCCCTTTAATATAAATTGATTTGATTCGAAAAATAATTATGTTTTTTCAATTTTATACGGATTTTACAACTCGAAAGGTATCGTTTCCAAAAGTTTTAAATACTCAATGTTGTTTTGAAGTTATTTTCCACTGCTAGAGTTATTTAATGAATTGGATGAGCCTTGGTGGGGTGCCACGTGTCCTACTTCTACCCCGTAGCGGGATGGGTCGTGAAAATTTATGCTCTAATCTTAAATTATATTCTTTGTCAAACCAAACGAATATCAGTTTCTTTATACCAAAATGAAAATGAGGAAGGTCTAAACGTGATTTTATTATGCATCCCCAACACACCCATATACTCTATTTCTGTACCTATCCATGAATTATTCACATATACCTAAATGATGATTTGATGAGGTCTTTTTCGATTTGATCAAATATTACTGTATGTCGTAATAACAGAGACCCCCCTCGTATTATTAAAAATTATAATGACATCCCTTGTCAAATATGAAAATCTTAATACCCAAAAAATTACATTGACGTCCCGTATAAAACCCTAACGGTGTTCGAGCTTCATGCGAAAGTACTGATCTTCCTTGAAAATAAAACATATTTTACTTGATAACAAAAGTTAACACATGACGAAGTGATTAAAGTTTCCTTCAGACATGCCCTTAAATTTTGAATTTTTTTTGGGGACTTAAATAATGGTAAGTGGTCATTTTAAAAAGTTTTAATCCTAAGACTAATAGTTAACTGACCGTTGACTAACGGAAGGGATGTGCGTGTAATTCTTAAACTACGAGTTCCGTTAGGTGCGTGTAATTCCTAAACTACAAGAGATTCGTACAATTACGACATACTTCAAGAGAGGTCTGTGTAATTTATCCAATATTTATGACCCTTTTCTTTGGAAATAAAAAAAATTCATGAATTATAAAAACCATATTCTTTAACTCAATTTCTTGCAGAGACATTCTAGTGGAGTACTCGAAGGAAAAAAGGAAATTGGGTTGTTTGGATTACTCTCAGAGGCTCTTGAACTCCAACCTGACCACTTGAAAGATATGGATTGTGCTGACAGACTAGCAATTTTAGGCCATTACTATCCAGCATGTCCACAGCCAGAGCTAACCATAGGCACTAGCATGTTGGGTTTATGCCCTCAAACCATTACTTTATGTATGAGACATTGACATTTTAATGTATGGATATCAGCTTTACATTTCATTGTGTATGTTTCTTTCATGAGATGATTGTTAATTCTTAAGTATCATAGTAAGCAATTTGTTTGTGCATGAGATACATACAAGTGAGATACAAATTACTATCCTTTGATACTTAGACCTTGTCACAGTGGATGACGATACTGGATATCTCATCAGGTATACACTGTAGCATGATTAACTACCATTGGATGGAGTGATTAATCTCAATCACTAGAATGTTACTCTTAGTTAATATGCTAGTGATTAGAGTGCATTGATGGACCTGAGTTTTCCTACTGACACTCAAGACTGTCAACAGTCGATAGGAACTCACAACTTGTATAAGGTATGTGTTCTCAATCTTGAGACGATTATGAACACAGACTATAGATATGGCTGCTTTGACTTATCAATCAGTGAGGTCTATAAAAGATCAACACCTGGGTATCTTGAGTATGGCATGTCACAGGGTTGTGAACATATATTGTCAAGATAGAATCTACCCTCTGATAAAGAGTAAGCATTCCCTTGAGAATGTCACTAAGTTGATTATTGAGAACTGCAGTCTTGTTGATAAGTAGTTATCAACATGTTTGGTAATCATGAAAGGTGAATGAGACTCAAGGAATAAAAGAAGTAATCATGATTCAGGTTGACAGTAACCAGTTATTCGACTACCTGAATATGATTACAAATGCTGACGGTAGAGGGACATTAGTACACCATACAAGTCTAGTTATTGCTTCGGATATGTTCTTTTGCGTTGGAGTTCAGTTATCATTTTATAGTGGAGTAAACGTTAACTGATCAGTTGGTTAGTTTGCTGATCAAAGAGTTTGATCATGGAAACTAACAGAGGGTAGTTTGATCAAAGAGTTTGATCAAAGAGTTTGAGACTCCTACTGAGCCAACAATAAATAGCCTAGGAGGTCCCACTCTTAGCTCCGCTAGGATGCTTGGAAATGCACATGAGGATCTTGTCAAGACAGGTACGATCGATCGAAGGAGTCTCAATCTATTGAAGTCTAGACAGGTTCGATCGATCGAAGGTGGTTCAATCGATCGAAGGTTCAATCGATCGAAGCCACTTCGATCGCTTGAATATTAGGTCGGTTCTGGGAACCTATAAATAGGGCAGCTGCGTCCAGAAATCAGAGTTCATCGTTTTTATAAACCAAAAGCTGCAGAAACTATTTTAAGGTTTCCAAACCTATTCTATCCTTTCTATTAGGGTTCCCACCAACCCTAGCCTCTCCAGGAGCATCCGTAGGAGTCATAAGAGTGAAGACCATCTAGTAGAAGCTGCTGGAAGTTAGAGATTTCATAATTGGGTTCAAGACCGTGAGGTATAATTCTTGTCTCCTTTCTTGTATGCATCTATAGAGTTAACAAGTAGTAGATCGGGGCTACCAATAAGTTTTTGAAACTTAATCTTTCCGCTGCGCGTTTAAAACAAATTTTAAACTTATTTACCCATCAATTGGTATCAGAGCCACGCTTGTTTGGATAGATGTGTTTTGGAACACTAGTTTTGATTTGCATGTTGATTTTAGAACTGTTTTTGAAACTGCATCGTCACGAATCTGTTTCTGCAGTAGTTTCGGAGCAGAATACAAATTTGTAATTTCATTGGATGCATGGTGGGTTCAATCGATCGAAGTATGTTCGATCGATCAAAAATCCTCTGTGCTCAAGCGATCGAACATGTTTCGATCAATCGAACTTTGGATTTGTTCGATCGATCGAACAGTTGCATATGTGTGTTGGCACAACTTTTCCCTATTCTCGTTTACCTCCCCCAACTTTCTTTAAGCTTTATTATGAAACCCCCATGCTAATTACATTAACTACCCACCTTTTCTAAATGGTTTTAAATCTAAGTTCCGCGTGGGTCCCAAACGTGGTCCCACATAATTCATGAGGTTGCTATTAAACCTACCAATTATGAATTTTATTCAAATACGCCCTCACACGGGTACCAAAACTCGTCCCCTTATCTATCATAAGACATAATAATAACTTTAAGCATTTAAATAAATATGCACATAAACATATAATGACATCAAAATGCAAATTATCTTAATTAGACCCTCGTTGGCCCCATATTTATACCAGTTCTGCCTTTTACAGAACTTTCATCTGTGTCCGCATTTGAACACCTTTTCATATATGGGTTCATAACCCCACCTTAATTCATCTCATGCATTAATTATCTTTAATTAACACACATTAACACTAAATTAATCTTCTTTTTCGGGTAAGGGTGTTATATTTCTCCCTCCCTTTTAAGAAGTTTGTCCCCAACCTTATTCTTACCTCATTAGTCCAACAAGTGCGGGTACTTCTCCCTGATCTCATCTTCCCGTTCCCAAGTTGCCTCTTCAACGCTATGATTATGCCAAAGGACCATGACCAACAGAATTGTCTTTGTTCTTAACACTTGATCCTTCCTATCTAGAATCCGTACTAGATGCTCAATATATGTCATATCTTCTCGGACTTCTAACGGTTCTAGCTCAAGAACATGACTCGAATCTAGCACATAACGTCTGAGCATAGACACGTGGAACACGTTATGAACATGTGTCAATTCTTGTGATAGTTCCAATCTGTAAGCTACCGGTCCCACTCTATTCAGAATCAGAAAAGGTCCAACATATCTTAGACTCAACTTACCTTTCTTACCAAACCGCATAATGCCCTTCGAAGGCGAAACTTTCAAGAACACATAGTCACCAACTTCAAATTCTAACGGTCTTCTGCCCGTATCAGCATAACTTTTGTAGCGACTTTGTGCGACTTGTAACCGTTGCCTAATCAGCTTAACTTTGTCGGTGGTAATTTGAACAATTTTCGGCCCTAGAAGCTGCTTTTCCCCAACCTCTATCCAACACACGGGCTATCTACATTTCCTACCATACGATGCCTCAAAAGGTGCCATTCTAATGCTTATCTGGAAGCTATTGTTATAAGAAAACTCAATTAATGGCAAGTGAGTTTCCCAGTCGGCCTTGAAATCCATAACACAAACTCTAAGCATATCCTCGAGAATCTGAATAACCCGTTCCAACTGGCCGTCAGTTTGCAGGTGAAATGCCATGCTAAAATGCAAAGCTGTTCCCATTGCTCTTTGTAGCCCTTCCCAAAATCTGGACATAAAACGTGTATCACGATCCGATACGATAGATACCGGTGCCCCGTGCAATCTCATAATCTCCTTAACATAAAGTTCGGCTAACTTTGTCGGTTCTATAGTCTTTATCGGCAAAAAGTGGGTTGACTTAGTTAACCTGTCAATGATCACCCAAATACTATCATTAGATCTGGGAGACCTCGGCAAACCAGACACAAAATCCATTATAATGTGTTCCCATTTCCACTTCGGCACATGTGCTGAAAGGAAAGATGAGCAAGTTGGATTCTAGATCGGAAGTATGTTACTTCGTAGGGTATCCAAAGGGTACTTATGGATGGTATTTTTATGATCCAAGAGAACAGAAAGTGTTTGTTAGCACGAATGCTGTTTTCTTGGAAGATGACTATATCATGAACCATAAACCTAAAGGAATGATAGATCTGAGAGAGATAGAAGGAGAGCCCTCAGTCCAACCCGTAGTTGATAACGATGTAAATCAAGAAAATACCACTTCTTCACCCATTTCCGCATCGGTACATCGTCGTAGTGGGAGGATTATCAGCCAGCCTGATAGATACATGTTCTTAGGAGAAGTTTTTGAAGCTGTCTCCATAGAATCTGAATCTGATCCTGCCACATACGAAGAGGCAATGGCTGATGTTGATTCAGTTCATTAGATTAAAGCTATGAAGGCTGAATTAGAATCTATGGATTCTAATCAGGTCTGGGATCTTGTAGAACTTCCAGTCAATATTAAACACATTGGCTGCAAGTGGGTCTACAAGAAGAAAAGAGGATCTGATGGAAAGTTTGAGACCTTTAAGGCTAGGCTTGTGGCGAAAGGTTATACTCAGATGGAGGGCATTGACTATGAGGAAACCTTCTCGCCGGTAGCCATGCTCAAGTCCATCAGAATACTCTTATCCATTGCTGCATGCCTAGATTATGAGATCTGGCAGATGGACGTCAAGACTGCATTCTTGAATGGCAATCTTGAGGAGGACATCTATATGAAACGCCAGAAGGGTTCATGGCTGGTCGGAAAGGTAACCTGGTATGCAAGTTGCAAAAGTCCATTTATGGGCTTAAGCAAGCATCCAGAAGTTGGAATATTCGTTTTGACCAAGCGGTCAAGTCGTTTGGTTTCATACAGAATCTGGATGAGCCTTGTGTATACAAGAAGAGTGAAGGAAAAGTGGTGGCTTTTCTTGTGCTTTACATTGATGACATTCTACTCATTGGGAATGATGTAGCAGCGTTATCAACAATTAAGGTTTGGCTAGCTAGTACTTTCGATATGAAGGATCTAGGAGAGGCGAGCTATATTCTTGGGAAAAAGCTCTTTCGGGATTGCAAGCGAAAGATAATGGGATTATCTTAAGCTGGCTATATCGATAAGGTGCTAACTAGGTTTTTAATGGATAATTCGAAGAAAGGATTATTACCTTTCAGGCATGGTTTAGCGTTCTCCAAGGACCAGTGTCCAAAGACACAGGAGGAGAGGAATCGCATGGCAGGAATTCCCTATGCCTCGGTAGTTGGGAGCCTCATGTATGCGATGTTATGCACTAGACCAGATATCTGCTTTACCGTAGGCATGGTTGGTAGATATCAATCGAATCCAGGTCCAGAGCATTGGACAGCCGTTAAGCACATTCTTAAGTACTTGAGAAAGACTAAAGATTACATGCTTATGTACAGTGGTAGTGAGTTAATTCTAGTAAGATACACTGACTCGGACTTTATGTCAGATAAAAATTCGAGGAAGTCGACGTCCGGTCATCTCTTTACCTTGGGAGGTGGTACTGTTAGTTGGAGGAGCATTAAGCAGAAATGCATTGCAGACTCAACTACAGAAGATGAGTATGTGGCTGCTTGTGAAGCCGCAAAGGAAGCTGTTTGGCTCAAGAAGTTCCTTATGGAGCTCGAGGTGGTACCACCGTCGTTGTCACCTATTATGCTTTATTGTGATAATAGTGGGGCAATGGCTCAATCCAAGGAGCCTAGGAACCACGGAAAGGGAAAGCACGTAGAGCGGAAATATCATCTTACCCGAGATATTGTTCAACGTGGAGATGTGACTGTCACCAAGATTGCCACCGCTGACAATCTTGCAGATCCGTTTACAAAGGCCTTGCCACAGAAGGTCTTTGATCGTCATCTAGATAGTCTAGGTCTTAGATGTAGTTCTGAATGGTTATGAGTGCAAGTGGGAGTTTGTTGGGTTTGTTCCCTCAAACCATTACTTTATATATGAGACATTGACATTTTAATATATGGATATCAGCTTTACATTTGGTTATGTATGTTTCTATCATGAGATGATTGTTCAATCCTTAAGTATCATTGTAAGTAATTCGTGTATGTATGAGATGCATACGATGAGATACGAATTACTATTTATTGATACTTAGAACTTGTCACAGTGGATGATGAGACTGGATATCTCATCAAGTCTAAACTGTAGCATGATTGACTACCATTGGATGGAGTGATTAATCTCAATCACTAGAGTGAGACTCTTAGTTAATATGCTAGTGCTTATAGTGCATTGACGGACCTGAGTTTTCCTATTGATGCTTAAGACTGTCAACAGTCAATAGGAACTCATAACTTGTATAAGATACGTGTTCTCAATCTTGATACGATTATGAACACACACTGTGGATATGGCTGCTTTGACTTACCAATCAGTGAGGTCTATAGAAGATCAACACCTGGGTATCTTGGGTATGTCATGTTCATAGGATTGTGAACATATATTGTCAAGATAGAATCTACCCTCTGATTCAGAGTAAGCATTCCCTTGAGAATGTCACCAAGTTGATTACTGAGTACTGCAGTCTTGTTGATAAGTAGTTATCAACATGCTTGGTAATCATGAGAGGTGAATGGGACTCAAGGAATATAAGAAGTAATCATGATTCAGGTTGACAATAACAGTTATCCGACTACCTGAATGTGATTGCGAATGCTGAAGGTGTAGGGACATTAATACACCATACAAGTCTAGTTATCGATCGCTTCAGATATGTTCTTTTGTGTTGGAGTTCAGTTATCGTTTTATAGTGGAGTTAATGTTAACTAATCAGTCGGTTAATTTGCTGATCAAAGAGTTTGGTCATGGGAATTGACAAACTGATTTGAGCCAACAATAAAGAGCCTAGGAGGTCCCACTCTTAGCTCTGCTAGGATGTTTGGAAAGGCACAAGAGGTTTTTGTCAAGACAGGTTCGATCGATCGAAGTAGTCTTGATCGATCGAAGTCTAGACATGTTCGATCGCTTGAAGGTGGCTCAATCGATCGAAAGTTTGATCGATCGAAACCACTTCGATCGCTCGAAGTTTAAAGTTAGTTTTGGAAATCTATAAATAGGGCAGCTGCGTACAGTGTTTCAATAATCATCGTTTTTATACGTAGAAGCTGCAGAAACTGTTAAGGTTTCCCAAAACCCTCCTATCCTCTCCGTTAGGGTTCCCACCAACCCTAGCCCTTCCTGCAAGCATCCAAAGGAGTCATAAGAGTGAAGACCATCTAGTGGAGGCTGCTGGAAGTTGAAGATTTCAAAATTGGGTTCAAGACACAAAGGTATATATATCTTGTTCCCCTCTTGTGCGCATCTATAGAGTTGACGGGTAGTAGATCCGGGCATGCCAATAAAGTTTTATAACTTAATCTTTCCGCTGCGCATTTAAAATATTAATTTAAACCTATTTTTCCATCAGTATCTCCCCCGTGAGTCGTTGATGCTCAAGCTTTACCAATTGACATGTCATGCATTTAGCAACATATTCCGCAATCTCACATTTCATTCCACTCCACCAATAGACCTCCCTTAAATATGTATACATCTTTGTACTACCCGGATGCACGGAATACTGAGTACTATGAGCTTCTTCCAAAATTCTTTCCTTAAGGTTGCCAACATTCAGCACGCATAACCGATTGACATACCATAATACCCCTTTATGTGAACTAAACTCTGGCCGCTTACCTTCAGGTAGTTCATCTACAACTTTCTTCAAGTTTGGATCCAAAAGTTGATTTGCTTTCATCTCACCAATCAAATCAGGTTGTGCTACAATTGCTACCATTAACCCACCTTCAATTCTAGGAATAACTTCCAGTTCCAAACGTTCAAACTCTTTCACTAACCCTTATTGTGCTGTCAAAACACATGTCAAACTTTCTAACGATTTTCGACTCAAAGCATCGGTGACCACATTCGCCTTACCCGGATGATATTGAATTTTCAGGTCGTAGTCCTTCATTAACTCCAACCATCTTCGTTGTCGCATATTTAAGTCCCTCTGGGTAAATAAGTACTTCAAGCTCTTGTGGTCAGTAAAAACTTCACAAGTTTTCCCGTATAAGTAATGTCGCCAAATCTTTAAAGCAAAGATTACCGCGGCAAGTTCCAAATCGTGAGTTGGATAATTCTTCTCATGAGTTCTCAATTGCCTCGAAGCATATGCTATCACCTTGTCCCCTTGCATAAGGACACACCCCAAACCTTTATGAGAAGCATCACTGTAAATACTAAATCCCCCGGTGCAGCGTATTATTTTCACTAAGACGCATACACCAGGTCGGTTTTACTGGTAGTGCTGCCCGACTGTTGGCTCACCAGGCCCGCCAGTGATTTGCTAGTGAAGCGCACCTACGCACCCGTGGACGTAGGTCACCTCATTAATGGGACCGAACCACATACAAACCCTTGTGTCCCAATATCTCTCTCTGAATCTCTCTTACCAATTTTAGACATTATCAGTTTGGCGCCGTCTGTGGGAAGCGACTGCTTTCTCTGAAAACAAATCTCTGACTGATCAACATACCTCCAAAGAAAGGTAAGAACACCACCGCCCCAACAGGGCCGGCCTCCTCTATGACTTCCGAGCAGGTCACGGCGGCTCTCGCACAACTCCTAGAAGGCCAGTGGCGGACCCAGTAGTAGATTGAGGCACTGCTGGCCCGACAGGATGAGCTCCCCCAAATAGAGGAGCAGCCCGGGCAGGACGCACCCAACCGAAAGCCTCCATGGGTCAGACAACATACCCCCACTGAGCCTGCGTCCCCGCCAGGTTGGAGACGGCATGGAGATGACGAATGTAGCCAAGCGCCCAGGCGAACCCGACGACTTGCCCGGGCTAACCCGCGCCGGGTGGGAGACGCCAGAGACATCATTAATAGCAAGCGGGCTGCCCGGAAGGAGGGGCCAGGACATACAGCCCGGGAATTGGCCGAAGACCACCCGGATACGAGCCGAGGAGATCTCAGGCACACGATCACCCGTAGCCGGAGCTGGGTCCTATCCCTAAGGCGACACACTTCGAAGAAGAGGCCTCGTCATCTGACCCAACCTACCGCTCGGACATAGAAAAGAAGACCAGGCAAGAAGACGTGAAAGCCCAGATTGAGGACTTACAGCAGCAAATCGAGAGGCTGAGCCGTAAATCTGGCCATGATCTCACCAACACGGAGACAAAATTGCCTTATACCGCCCGGGTGGCGTAGTTCCCTATCACGCGAAAGTTGAAACCTCCGCATCTCAGCTCTTACGACGGTTCAGGAAGCCTGGTGGACCATATCCGCACTTATAAGGCTCAGATGGCGTTGGTCACCACTGTTGACAAGTTGTTGTGTTTGGCCTTCCCCAGTACTCTTCAGGGGTCAGTAGCGCAATGGTTCCATGCTCTCAAACCCCGCACGATCAGTGATTTCAAATCGCTGAGCAAGCTCTTCATCAGCCAGTTTGTGGGGATGCTCGATCGGTCGCAATCAGACACTCAGCTATTGACTGTCAAGCAGCGCAAGGGCGAATCCTTAAGGGAGTACGTGGACCGTTTCAATCAGCAGAGGCTCCAAATCCGTAACTTGAATGAAACAGCCGCAATCATGGCCTTCTGCTCAGGACTTCAACACACCAAAGTTGCTACGTCATTCCACCGAGATCGACCGACAACTCTGGTAGAGCTCTCGGAGAGGGTCGGGAAGTATATTGACTCGGAGGAATTTTTGAAGTCCAAATGTGCCAGCCTCACAGGAGATGAGTCCCCAAAAACTAAGCGGAAGTGTGAGGGCTCTGAGAACGGTCTGGGAAAGAAGCCCAGACAAGACCAGCAGAGAGGAGGTCAGAATCAGCCTCCGATCGCCTTCACGCCTCTTTCCCGACCAATCCACGAAGTCATGGCCGCCGCCGAGGCACAGAGGTTGCTTCAACAATCGGCAAAACTCAAAGCCCCGCCCAGAAAGAGGAATCGGGATCAGTTTTATCGCTACCACAGAGACCACGGCCACGACATAGAGGATTGTTTCAAGTTGAAGACAGCCATAGAGAAATTGATCGATCAAGGTCATCTTGCAGAGTTTGTCACGATAGATGGACGGCCTCCGCAGGGAGCCCAAGCTCTTGGTCAGTCACAACCTCTTGGTCAAATCAATGTGATCTCCGGAGGAACGTCGGGCGGCGGGAACTCGCAATCAACAAAGAAGAGGCATGCTCGGGCATCCCGAGCGGATGTCTGGCATGTCCGATCCACCGGCTCCCCGCCGACTGACATATTGACGTTTACCTCTGATGATGTACAAGGCATCCTACGGTCGGTACTCCACACACGCCCTCTTGGCAAAAAGCTTGGGGGGAAAGGGGATACCAGACCAAAACAGGGAATAACACAAAGCTTCGCTTAGGTCCAACCGATGATGGGGGCAAATTAGGTGACTGGTGATGGAAAGCTTCAAAGGACCCTGAAACCACCCATATTCCAGGTCGATTTCCTACGGTCCCTCACTCCTAGACACCCACCTTAGCAAAATGCTTGGGGGGGCAGGGGGATACCAGACCAAAACAGGAAATCACACCAGTCATTAACAGGGCTAGGAATCCTAACATTCTAAGTACCTATAGTGATCAGAGGAAAACTGTCCGGACAGTAAAACAGGACAAGTTCCTAAAGTACACCGGGCGGGACCTTTAAAACTGGTCAAGAAGATCAAGAATTATACCGGTTATGCTTTAAACCATTTGCTAACGCAGGGGGTTAGATCGGTCAAAATCGGTCAGGAATTAGCAAATACAGGCACACAATATAGTAAACAATTTATGGAAAAGCTGGTCTCAAGGACCTTTTCATTAATTAAAAACGATTTGTACAGGGCCTGGGGGGCAGTTGTAGTAGCCTCCCAAAAAAAAAAAACTACAACACAAAAAGAAAACAGGTCGAGGACCTTAGTCATCCACCTCGACCACATCTTCAGTCTTCCCAGCCTCTTCTTCTAGGTCAGCTCCTTCTCCAGTTCCCGAGCCCCCGCCCAGGGTAGGCTCAGTAGCTCCAGCACTTGCAATAGGATCCTCACCAGCCGCAGGACCGACGTCCCAATAGTTCGAATCAATCCCCTCGTAGGATGAGATGTCCCACTCGGGGTGATCCCGGGCAACCTGCCGTTTCAGATCCTCGTAGCCCTGGAAGAAGCCGTCATCAAACGCTTCTTCCGTGGCCTCTACGGCCGTCACCTCTAAATCGGCCTGATCAGCCGCCAGATCTGGCTGGGCTGCACCCAAGCTCAAGGCCAAGGCCTTGGTCTTGTCCTTCTCAATGGACAGGGCAGTCTTCCCGACCTCCAATTCTGCCCGCTCCTTTGACAAGGCAGCTTCAGCGGTGCTGGCCCTCCCGGCCAAAGAAGACAGGAGAGACTCGGACCCGGTGGCCATGCAGCCAACCTGCAACGAAAGGAAGAAGACTGGTCAGTCGACAATGTAAATAAAAAAAGAGAAAAGCAACCGTACGGGAGGCAAAGAAGCTCACCAGATGAGAGAGGTTGTAGAGTCATCCCTGAAAGTCTTCGGGAGACAGGCCTGCGCATGTCTCCACCTGGCTAGGGATTAGGGCGGACTTTACCCTCTCCCTAACCTCAGTGGGTCCCCCCGTTGGCAAGGCAGAAGGTGCGTCCGCCCGGGGTCCTGTCTCCTCTACCACCACCACTCGGGGAGCTGATGCCCCTACGGGTTTCGGACGGTTTGCAGTCCCATGCCAGATCTGCCTGAGGGGACACTCATTACCCGAGACCTCAGTGGAGGGCCTTTTCCCTGTGTGACCGCCAACCAGGAGGTAGCAGTAGTAGCGGCAGTGGCCTGTCTGGCACTCAGCTGCTCCAGATCCCACTTGGGGGCCATTTCTGCAGAAAAATAAATGACCCAGTCAGAAAACGAAGGAGACAGCAAAAGGATAAATGTGGAACGGGAAGACAGGTAGCCCGGACACTCACCAGGAATGATTGGAGAGAAAGTGGGAGCTTGGACGGGTTCCTCTGGAGAATAGGATTGGACAAAATTACCCGTCCGGGACAGTACATTCCAGATGTTGGTAGGCAGGTTTGCCAAACCTAAGACCCTGGCCTGGCACTCCCTGGGGATCCCTTGAGGGTTGGTCAACCCAGCTGCAACCAAAAACATGAAAATGGTTAGCAGATTTACAACCTTCTAAAGTAAATAAAAGTAAAAAAAAAAGGCATACCGGGCGGTCTTACCCCTCAATTCCCCCGCCCAGGAAGTCCTTAGCTGGCTTCCCGAGGCCGAGTCGCAAAGACCAAGGGTGGACACCTGGATGAACTTACTCTTCTACTCCTTGTTATTGCTCGGGCAGTTAACAATGATCTTCCTGCCCTGTCAGGCTGCAAAGGAGAAGAACCCAGTTTCCCGGTGTACTGGGAATGGACGGTGCTCCCTCAAGAACTCTTGAAGGGTGAGTTCATACCCAAAGGCTTAGGGCCAAAGGGAGATTGACCCCATCAAGAACCTCTACCCATTGGGAGCTAACTGCCCGGGAGCAATCCCGAGGTAAATCAGGACGTCCCGGGCAACTGGGTGAAGCGAAAGGCAGAGGCCAGCCATCAGTGCATCCTCAAACAGGGTGACAAAGCCTGGCTGGTAGAGGTGTGCTCTGCCGGGGTTAACGGCTAAAGAACAACCATCAGGGAGAGAGTACCTCTCCCTAATGCGCACGAGAACTTGGGAGCGCAGGATAGAGGGGGTAGACTCGCAGGCGAACACTACCTCGGGGTCAGGTCTCCCCTGTGTCTCATCACCTGAGCCCCGGGAAACAGAGGCAATAGGGGCCTCCTGGTCAGACTCACTATCGAATACATGAACAAGAATCAAGCCCTCACTCTGGTGGTCAGATGGGGAAGCGAAAGGTGGATCTAAGCTAGTGTCAGGCATTCCCGATCGGGACATCTCGCTCTCTGATCGGGAAGAGGAATTGAATCGGAATGCTCCATCTCTGGTATTCCTATGGTAGGGTGAGGAAGTAGGTTACGGCCCAAGTATGGGTCAGAGATCCCGAGCCTGATATACAAAGGGGGCAGGGTCACTAACCTAAAAGGCAAAGAGTAAATGGTCCTTAACACTAGGTGGCACTCTCTCAAGACTACTCCGGGGACACCCGCTCGGTTCAATTGGCCCAAGGTACCTCCTAACCTAAAAAAAGAACAGAACCTAAGGAGGAAAAAATCCCACTCCTGCTCGAATCCCAGGGGGTTCACTCCCTCTAGCCTCGCTTCGGAAAGAAAAAGAGAAGGGAGAAGAAGGAATTTGGAGGGGAAAGAAACTTACAAACATCAACGCAAGAAAGGGCTCAAAAATCTTGACCGGGGACTTTTTGCTCTCAAACCGCTCGGGAATATACGTCATGGCAGCAAGAATCAAGAAATGGACAAGTGTTCCTTATATAAGGAGCACGGACGGCCAAGATCAAAGTAGATCCAACAGTCCAGGCACTTTCCCGCCGAAACTGCCTGACAACTGTCACCTCGGGCACGTGAAGCGTCGCCTCGTAAGGCGCGCACATTGAATGCTTGATGAGATGGTCCGGCTACCACGAAACTGCTCAGTTACTTTCAGACCAGCCTCGCTAGATCCTAACTAGGCCAACCATCAGTTGACATGTGGCAGATGCCAACCATGGTCCCGCAGGGTCACCGCTCAGTATGGAGTCTATGGACCCCGGCTGATCGACTCGACCGGTCTGACCCGGGGTAGATACCCGACCTCTCTACCGGACGGTCCCCCGCGGCGATAATAATTTTCGAATCTTATCTGATGAGGCCTCGCCTCAGTTCCAAAAATGGGGGGCAGCTGATATGTCCAAAATTATCCGGTCATGGAGTCAAGTCGCCACATCATTAGAGGATCCCCGAGCACTCCGTTGAAGGCGCCTACAATTCCATAATCCCGAGCAGACTCGCTACAACAACTCGGTATGGGGCGCACAAGGCGACATCTTGCGAATCCAGCTTGACCAACAAGCTTTTGATCCAGTGGCGGATGTATTAAAGGGCAAGGGGGGGCTCAAGCCCCCCCCCCCCCCCCCCCCCCTCCCAGATTTTCAAAAATTACAAATTTTATCTTATGAGCAAAAATATTTTACATTCAAGCCCCCTCTGAAATTCTATTCAAGCCCCCTAGTAATGAAAATTACCTACTAAACCCTCCCGACATTATAATACTAAGTCTCATTTCTCTTAAGTTTTTGTACTAATTATAAAATATGTATAGAAAGGCCCAAAATATACACAAAAAATGTATAAATATGTCTAGAATATGCGTAAAAAAGTCCAAAATATATATAAATAGGTCCAAAAAAAAAAATTTTCAAGGGCATTGCCCCCGAACCCCCGGATATAAGCCCCCCCTGAATTGATTTTCTAGATCTGCCCCTGTTTTGATCAGTTTCCTAATCCAGTTAGAAGATTGAAGGAATGAATATAGTAGTTTCCTAAACCATTTAGGAAACTCCCCAAAATTCATGCAAGATAACTGTAATCAGATTAGGCTTCCTAATCTGCAGAACTTACCATGTACAGGGGGTCTCTTGTATCTATAAAAGAGACCGCCTACCCCCCACTAGGAGGATCGCATTTTGAACCTGAAGAATAACGTATTATTTCCACTAAGACGCATGCACCCGGTCGGTTTTACTGGTAGTGCCGCCCGACTATTGGCTCACCAGGCCCGCCGGTGATTTGCTAGTGAAGCGCACTGACGCACCCGTGGACGTAGGTCACCTCATTAACGGGACCGAACCACATACAAACCCTTGTGTCCCAATATCTCTCTCTGAATCTCTCTTACCAATTTTCAGCATTATCATATATATATGTATATATATTTTTTCTTCCTTTTTCAAATTTTTTTTCCATTTTCTTTTCTCTTCTCCTTTTTCTTTCTTTTATTTTGAAATTCTCTTCTTCTTTTTTTTTTCAAGTGGACAAAGTCCATTTTCTAAATAACAAAAAGACTTCTTTTTATTTATTTATTCATATATATATATATATATGTGTGTGTATCTATACATATTTATACTTTAAATGATTTTCCAATTTTAATTTAAAATAATCCCCTATGCACATTTCACACCTGAATTTCCCTGAACACTCTCTTTTGCATTTTGTGATTTTTTTTAGATCGAAAAGCCTGAATCATACTTAAAAAATCTTCAAATTCGCCAAACCTTGTCGTCATTGGTTTTTAGAGGTAATCATCCCTTAAATTCGATAGTCGGTCAAAATCGGGGTGTCTATAGTTTGCCCCTCTTCGGCATAGCTTGTGGAGCAACGCATATCGCAAATGAATGTCGAAGCCTATGTGAAGACAAGCCTTTGACCAAGCTATCGAATTTAGGTAAAACAAAGATGTGTTGCAAAAATAACGGGCGCAGGAGTGGTCGGTGCTTGTGGTTCTAAATGGTGAGCTGCCTACGTATCCCGACAGGAATCAGACTATGACGTAGTTCGAATGAGGGACAAATCTAAACACAAACAATCACACGGATGAATGCACATATCCTATCGTAATGCACGTGCTTGTGCAATGCTTTCAATGAAATGAATCTGATCATGATATTGTTATGCTCACCCTATTTTAGGCTTCTATTATGTAATGCGTGATGCATGATGCGATGATCAGAGATAATTAACTGAATGTTGGCCAATGCAAATCCGTTACACTCCCAAATGTGTATGACCGGAGATTTGGGTTAATGTAATTCCGTTGCAAGGACTGAGAAGGTAGGTCTATTTGGAAAATTCGGTCAATGTAAATTTGTTACAAGGATCGAGAATGTAAATCTGTTACATTCCCAAAGTAGGTCAACGCAAATCTGTTATGAGAACCGAGAACACAAATTTTGTTATATTTCCAAACAAGTCATTGCAAATCTATTACAATGACCGAGAAAGTAAATCTGTCACACTCCCAAAATAAGTCAATGTAAATCTGTTTCAAGGACTGAGAACGCAAATTTTTTATGCTCCCAAATAGGTCAATGCAAATCTGTTACAATGACTGAGAATGTAAATCTGTTATACTCCCAAAACAGGCTAACGCAAATCTATTACGAGGACCGAGAATGCAGATATATTACGCTCCTAAATAGGTCAATGCAAATCTGTTACAATGACTAAGAATGCAAATCTGTTACACTTCCAAAATAGGTCAATGCAAATCTATTAGGAGGACCGAGAGCGCAAATCTATTACACTCCCAAATAGTTCAATGCAAATCTGTTACAATGACCGAGAATGTAAATCTGTTACACTCCCAAAACAAGTCAACGCAAATCTATTATGAGGACCGAGAATGCAAATCTGGTATGCTCCCAAATAGGTCAATGCAAATTTGTTCCAATGATCGAGAGTGTAAATCTGTTACATTCTCAGTTTCTGAGAGTCAATCTGGCTCAATTCAATTCAAATTCCTAAGATTGGGAGTCAATTAGACTTAATTCAAATCAAATTCCTAAGATTGGGAGTCAATCAGTCTCAATTCAATTCACTTTCCTAAAATCGGGAGTTAATCAGACTCAATTCAATTCAATTCTCTAAGATCGGGAGTCAATTAGACTCAATTCAATTTCTAAAATCAGGAGTCAAAATATTCTGAGATCGGGAGTCAATTCGACTCGAAACAATTCCTATTTCAAGGGTCGGGATCAACCATACTCAAAGAACCTCTCATTTTTTAAGTCGGGAGTCAATTCAACTCAAAGCAAACAGATTTTCAAAAAAATCGGGAGTCAACCAGACTCAAAAGAACTTCTATATCCAGAATTTCCAAAATCTGGAGTCCATTTAACTCAAAAGAACTTCGATTTCCAAAATTGGGAGTCAATTCAACCCAAAAGAATTTCACTTTCACAAATTCGGAGCTTGTCAGACTCAAAAAAATTTAATTTCAAAGATTGGGATCGATCAGACTCAATTTAATTCAAATTGACAAAGTCCAAGGTCAACCTTGACTCGTGAGAAGGGTTTTAAAGCATGCTTTTCAGATCTTGGAGGTTCATTCAAAACGAGGAAAAACATTGAGGGACTTTTAAACAAAATTCGGTAGTCCCCAATGCGAATATGAAAATTTTGGGAAGAAGGCTAACTGTCACTCGCAGTGGCACTCAATATTGACGCGGCGGCACTCCCTGAGTGCTGGAGCGGCAGTCAGTGAATGCCGTGTTGTTGCTGACTTTTCGTCGAGTGCTGGCCTATTTGATAGTTTGTTTTAAAACAAACTTTTCTTTTTCTTTTCCCTCATTCTTCCTTTCTTTCTCCAAACTGATCCTCTCTAGGATTTTCATTTCCTTTGATCTCTAACTTCATAAATCTCCCAATTCAAGGTTTGTTTACTCCTTTCTATCACAAGATCACATCTTTTTCTTGATTCATGATCAAAACCAAAGTTTATTCATATGTTTTACATATTTTCAAGTTTCTTTCAAAGATTTGATTTTTCTCTCTTTCTTGCAGATCCACCTTCATGGCAAGTAGTTCAGGCTCCCAGGGACCTCTGAGGAAGAAATACAATCCCTCTTCTGGCCATAATTCTGCATTCCTCCTTGCCGATCCTGAGGCACACCTCTTGGCCCGTGCATTACGTAAGGAGGTATAACTCCAAACTTCAATTCCTTTGAATCCCCTTAATGACATTGCAATGCTTGATGTTAATGCTTATATGAGAATGACTTTAACTTCGCACATTTGACGATTTATTGAATTTGTTTGGATTCCCTTAAGTTATTATTACTACGAACCCCCCATGCTTATTTGAGTTGATTTTGAGTGAATTTTGGATACTAGAACTTCATATGGATTTGAGTTTATGCTCTTGCTTACTCTTGTTGCCCGGGCTTTATTCATTTTCATGCCGGGACCATACCCAAAATTCTATCACATTACTTGTATGTCAAAATGGGGGTCACATCGTGTCACACCCCAACCCGCATCGTGCGGATTAGGACACGTGTGACAATGCTACAAGAGTCCAAGTACATCAATTTGCAAAGAAACATGCGAATTACTAAGAATCGCATGTGTTTAGCAACATTAAACAACTCTATTGTTACAAAACAGCCCCAAGGGTAAAATGATAATTAATAAGGTATAGCAAATTTTATACCAAAAGATAGGTCTTTGAGTCCCGATTCCAACGCAAAAAACGGTGCACAAATCCGAGTTTCTAGAGTGAGTTATGTCCGTTTCCGTAAAGGGCGATAGTGCAGCAAGTGGACTGCGGATCGATCCGCCCCAAAACCGGATCGATCCGAATTTGGCAGAACTCTGTTTTTGGCCCTACAGAAGTGCCGGATCGATCTGCTCAACGCCCGGATCAATCTGGATTCTGCAGCACCCATTTTGACAGCAAAAACCCCTATTTTACTAGTCTTAACACAACCAAATCATCATCAAACCTCAAGAAACTTTCCAAACACATTCCCAAACATGTTTTATCATAAACCAAGCATGTGGAACATACACCTACTCATATTTGAATCAAACCCACCATGAACACATCTCCTTTTTGATTTAAAACAAGTTTGAAGCTTGAAACTCAATTCTTATCAAAAGTTTATAAAACTTGTTGAACATGAACTCAAAACTAAAATCAACATCATACATAGAAATAGAACTAGTCTACAACACTTGCGACATATCCGATCTTGCAGAGACGGTCCCATGCCATAATTTATCCATACCCATAGTTACAACCCAAGGAACTACATGGAATTCACAAGGTTTTCTACAACTCTACCAATTATAAATGTAACAACATAAGTCTAAGAACCCCAACACCATAAGTGAGATCATTGCACTAGATACTAACATGTTTGCAAGTTTAAAGGAGGATAAATACATAAGTTCCTTCAAGTTGACATTAAACGCATGAGTCAAGGCTTCAAGCCACAAGTTAAAGATCTCAAGCCACAAGTTACACTATATTACAAGTTTAAAACATAACTACAAGTCCCAAATCTCTCCCCCGTTTCTGAGCGCGTTACTTCCTCTCCGGATATTGCCCCGTACCTGCGGTGGTTGTTATTTACCACAACAGAAATAGAAAAATGGTTTTCTTAAGAATTACGGTTAGTGAGAATTCTAAACATGATTGAATGCTTAACATGTGCAATGCAACAATTAACGATAATTCATATCCGTAATCGCCGAGTCACCGGTTCAATGATTCATTCAAACCCGAAGACCTCCCTTGGTCCCGTGGTCACTTCTATTCCTTGGACTTCTGTATTTCTCGGATTCTTCCTCTTCACCACCCTTATTACTCCCAACTAATGAAGCATTGTCCCGGGCTCATTGAATACCATATAGACATATAAGCATGTAGGCACATAATCATAGCAATTTTTCATACAATTGACATATAATTCACAATCTAACAATTTTATAACTTCTAAACATGATTTCCACAACTCAAAACAGATACAAAAACATTGAACATCTTAAACCACAATCACTTTTTAGTTAGAAAACTCACCTTAGCAAGATTATACCTAATTATGCTCCTAAAATCCCAATTCAAGCTAGAACCAAAGCCAATTCTTGTTCTAGAGTAATCCTACATAGTTTTGGTACAACAAATATCGTCTATCAAGAACGGTTGCCAGAAAAACATTGCCGAAAATGGAAACAATTTACGTGCATGTAATCCTCTTACCTCCACGAGTCCAAAAGGGGTCTCGAATCGTAAATCCGGCGAACGGCGGTGACGGTACGACAAGAAAACGGCGTCGGTGACGGTTCAGTCTTCTCTCTCGGTGAGCTCTTCCTCTTTCTCTTGTTTAATTCTAGTAAATATGAGACAAGTCTCATGTTTTGACACACACACTCATGCACAAGCATGAGATGTCACCCCATTTTTCCTTCTTTTCGTTTATACCCTCGGAATTTCTTAAGTTCCTATTATGAAATCCCCCAAACATTCCATTAACTGCCCAATTATCTAATGAGTGTTTGTCTAAGTCCCGTATGGGTCCCAACGTGGGTCCTATATATTTTGTGAAGTTGCTATCGCACCTACCAATTATAAGTCTTTTTCAGTTATTCCCTTATTTGGCTATCCAAACTAATACAAGTTGCTAACACATGTATTATCAAATAATATAAAAGCATTTAAACAAATATTCATATAATCACATAAATGCATTTAACAGATAAAATGCACATTTATTTTATCCGGCCCTTCACTGGGTCCCACTTCGTTACCGGTCCCACCTCACTGGAATTTTTTCCAAATGGTGTCTTCTCTGAACACTTTTCATACAGGCGAGTCCAAGCCTCCCCTTAATCCGTTTTATACACTAATTATATTAATTAATGCATATTAACATGATAATTAACCCTTTTTCCCAAGTACGAGTGTTACACATCAACCCAAACAAACTCTTGAATTTTTCTCAAAGAATGGGGGGTCACATTGACCCAATCAAAATTTTCAAAGAATAGGGAGGGCACCTTGGCCCAAACAAAAAATCCATATCCTACGACCACGGAGTCACTTGGATTCAAAAATTCATATTCTACAACCACGGAGTCACTTGGACTCAAAACTTCATATTTTATAACCATGGAGTCATTCGGACTCAAAAAATTTATATTTTACAACCATGGAGTCATTCGGACTCAAAAATTCATTTTTTTACAACCATGGAGTCATTCGGACTCAAAAATTCATTTTTTTTTTTTACAACCATGGAGTCATTCGGACTCCATGATTTTTCTTCTTTCATACTCATAATTTTTCTCGTTTATATTATTCATCCTTTCTCTCATCATTTTTTTTTATTTGTTCATTCCCTTATTTATTACCTCTTCTTTTCTTCATTTTTTTTTTCTTTTTTTTTTTTTTTTCTTTCAGGTGCACAAAGAGGCTCTTAAAGGTCATGGGAGCCTGGCTTATGGATACGAATGGTATAAGAACTTCTCTGACCCCGTCAAGGAAAAAATCAACAACGCTGGTTTTGGGCTTTTTGTTCAGCTATTGGCGAAGAGTTCAAATGACCTAACCTTGACCCATGCATTGGCAAAGAGGTGGTGGGACACTACAAACACTTTTCACCTCCCTTTTGGAGAGATGACCATGACCTCTCTGGACTTCTCCATGATCACAGACATCCCGTTCGGTGGCCTCCCTCTGGCTCGGTTTGAGGATGTCGGAAACCAACATGAATTGATTATTGATCTTCTTGGGGCTCACTCGGGGGACACCATAGTTACAGCCTGGTGGTTTCTGGACACATTCAGGGGTCATGACTTTACCGATAATCAAATGGTTCGGGCTTTTATCATGTATGTTTTGGGTTGCTCTTTGTTAAGCACTCGGGAGGACAGGATTCACCTATCGTATCTAGCATCCCTACAAAACGTCGACCAAATCAATCGGTACAATTGGGGAGGTGCGGGACTAGCCACGCTTTATCGCCATATAAGCGACATCTCTCGTGATCAATTCCTCTCTACTGGGGGCTTCTGGCGAGCTTGAGAGGTAAATACTTTATTTTCTTTTCTTTCATTTTCTTTCCCGAATTTCCTATGGTTTTTCATTACTGAACTTGTTCACTTGATGTTCATTTCTACAGATATAGTCCTATGAGTACTTGGGCATGATGGCTCTCCGTACCAGAGCCAATGAGTGCGCGATTCTCCCTTAAGGCCCGAAATGGAGAAAAGGGGCGACGGGCCAAAAAGTTAGGGCCCATGACTTTGTGGGGTTCAGAAACTTCCTGATCGATCTTCAGGAGGCTCTTGTGACTTGGAATCCATGGAGTGCCGCTTTTCCAGAGGCCGGTGCAGAGCTTCAGAATGCCACAGGCTTCACTAGGATGCAGATATTAATGGATGAGGGCGTATGCAAAGAGTGGTATTTGGGAAGTCTCTTGTTGCCCCTGGTTTTTACGTGCCCATGGTTCTTCCACCGACCATGACGAGCACCGAGACTCTGGACCATGATGACCTGATTACGGCTCTGGGTGGCGAAGACATAACGAACTTCATAGAAGATCCTAGCGGTTATTATACCTTTCGCCTGAACTCCTTGATGTTGAACTTCCCTTTGATGGAAGTGATTTGGGTAATGCTTTATTTTACCATTTGGAATTATCTTTCCTTTGACATAGTGCATATTTTGACTTGATCAATTTTCCTTCCAGGCAATTCTTGGGGCTACTGATCCTCCGCCTCTTCCCCAATTGGAACGTGCCCCACTGTACACATGGGTCAGGACACAACATACAGGCTTCCTCCATATACTCAGAGTGTTCTAATCATCCCTCTACAATATGATAATGTTCCCAGAGACTATGCTGAGGAGGGGTTGTATTCTCATAGCGTCCGACATTGGATCCACAACCGTGAGTGGAGGGTGAGCTCAGAACCGCTTTACTTTTGATTGTTACCCCATTTTCAATTTTTTTCAATTATTCTGACATTGATGCTCAGCACTCAATTCTTCTCAAGCCGATGGAGCAAGAGCAAATGTGGAGCTTTAGACTAGAGCTAGGTATATATCTTGATTCCCTCTTTTTATGAAACTTGTAACTCCAAAGAGAAAATGTGCACCAAATGAGTCTGCGGACTTGAGAGATTTTATATTTACAAAAAGCGAGTCCGCGGACTCGAAAGAATTTACATTTACAAAAGAGAATTCGCGAACTCGAAAGGATTTACATTTACAAAATCGAGTTCGCGGACTCGAAAGAATTTACATTTACAAAAAGAGATTTTGCGGACTCGAAAGAATTTACATTTACAAAAGTGAGTTCGCGGACTCAAAAGAATTTACATTTTCTCTCTTTTGTCCCCTCTTTTACAGGAGGAAGAGCTCGCCGCTCTAAGAAGACAAATGCAAGAGCTCCAGATGAGCCAAGGTGGCAGATTTCCTAGAGGAGCCGCTGGTGGCAGCGGACAAGGTGGCGATGATGGCAGAGATGGAGATGATGGAGGGGCCGGGGGTTATCAGACGGCCCCACCAATGCCCCTCAGAAGGACTTCTCGTCGTAGACAGCCGCGAGGATGATTTCACTCCTCTCTCTCTCTCTCTCTCTCTCTCTCTCATTCTCTCTCTCTCTCTCTCTCTCTCTCTCTCTCTCTTTTTATTTGGGTGTCCCTGCGAAGACGAATAAAACAATTTGGAGTTCTATTCAATTTTTCTTTATCATGGATTTTGGATTTGACTAGGAAGACTGACGAATGATGTGCGTGCATGCATGCATGACGACCTTTGGGTCATTTTTGGGTTTTCTTTTTTCATGCTCAGCCGCATTTTTGTGATTCGAATATTATTTCATCAACTCTTGGATATTCAGGATGGATGACCAAATGTGAATGCTTTCCTCTTATTGCCTATTTGGACCATGCTTGCTGATGAATGATGTTGATGATGCACAAATGCTATTTTTGTATTTTCTGCAGTGTTTATTCAACTTTTTGTGCTGGTTTTGGGTTCATTGATTTACAGACTACACCAAGAACTACCTAGGGCCTGACCGGCACTCAGTGAAAAGAGACGGCATTCACTGACTGCCGCGCTACACTTAGTGAATGCCGGCGCTGCACTCCGTAAATTCACAAACCAAACAGGGCCCAAGATAAAAAAAGAAGAGAAGTGATTGTATAATTGTTTTTTTTACTATAACCTGGGGCTTCGTTTGGAAATGCATAAACATGATTTGGTTCAGTCCAACTCTCATGTTCATTAATGGTTTGTTTGCAGACCCTGCCCTGGGCAAAGGCCACCAAGGCCAATGTCTAGGGCCCCCAATTCATTGGTTATTTTTAGGGCCCCCAAAAGTTTTCAACTATACCACTAGTATTAAGCCCAATTATAAAAGCACCTAAACTAAAATGTACTTTTTGTCCCTCCCCAAACAAACCCTAGTCCACGGTCCAAAGACAATCTAACTAAACTCCGGAATTTCATTTATGGCGTCTAATTATTATTATTTTTTTTTTTTTTTGGTGTGTGTGTCTTAAAATAGTTAGATAGGATTAATTACAAAATATGTCTTTTAAGTTTGGTCTATGTCTCATTTTAGTCTTTGTAGTTTCAATTACATCAAGTTGGCTCCTAAAGTTTTTAAATAGAAGCAAGGTGGTCTAAATGTCCAATTCTATGAGAAGAATGGGCCTAAAAAGGATAAGTTTCATAAAAATTAGGAAGAAATTAAGGGGGGGGGGGGGGGGGGGGGATAGGCCTAAAAATGAGGCCTAAAATCGAGGCCCCATGCGATTGCTTCGCCAAATTGCCTCAGGGCCGGCCCTGAAAAAACTCCAGAACTAAAATGATACAATTGAAACTACAAGGACTTAAATGAGACAGGGACCAAACTTCAAGGGCATATTTTGTCTTTATGCCTAGTTAGATACATTCTGATAGCTAGATAATCTATATAATAAGTTAGGGCTGTGAGTCCCTCCCTATTTAATCTAACTTTCAATCTCAACCGTTGAGACAAGAGTGGATATTTTAAACCGTCCAATTATTAGTCCACCAAAATGTTTACATGCACAATTGATTGTGTTCTATCTTATCAAATCTCTATACCATTAATAATTACTCTCCCTCACCTAATTTTGCTTTAAGGATCAATTAGCATTTATGTATCTAAACTTCGGAAACAATGAATTTTACATACATCTAAACTAAACTTCATATATTGGTATGCATGTATATACGATTGGCAGGAAAGCAATCAAGTTTAATAGCATAGTTTAGGAAACTTAAAAAATTTAGTCAACTCTAGATTTAATTACCTTCTTCAATTATATAGAATTCTTAACACATTTGTGTATTTTTTGTGATATCTATGAATCGATTGTAAAAATTCCAATCATATCTCAGTTTAATTTCAAATCAAAATCAATGAACTGGAATGTATTGATGTGCCTGTGGAACCAATGTCTTCACTTAAACAGCACGTGGGTTTGAATGATATGGAAAAAATTTTACAAAAAATTTAATCTTTTAAAGTATTGAATTTCCCGCTTCATAACTAGTGCTAATATATAGAGGGCCCGTTCAAAAAGCTCGCCTAGGGCCCCCGATAACTCAGGGCCCGCCCTGTTTGTTTGGGAATGCTTAAATTTAGATCATGATCAGAACCAGTCTCACTTTCATATATATATATATATATATATATTATGAAAAGAAGTATTGTGTGTGCTAGATAAAGAACCCGTTCATGGGGTACTCTTAAGTTAAACATGGACTGCCATGTAACCAAAAAGCAGCTATAAAACATCAAACTATTTAGAACCCGTTCTTTTATGAACAATGGAATGTGTAGGTAGTTGTTGTATCACCGAAACAGTCTAAAGAAGCATCATGTTGGCTTGACAAATAATCTATTTTAAGAGTGAGTTTAGATTGAGCACAGACTTTACAAACCGGTTCACTTATAAACTACAGAACCGGTTCCGAGCCTTCCCAAATGTCCCCTAAGATATTGTTAGCACCTGATGTTTAGAGTACTAATGTTTAGTTCTCTGTTTGGCAGGACCCATATTGGAATATGCAGTTATGGCATTGTTCAGACAATGGTTCCTATAAAGGCTGCCCTCTCCCTAAAAGAGAAAATTGTTCTGATGAGCAGATCCCCACAGAGGAAAGCTCTGTGGACTATGAAAAGAAGAAACCTCAGCCATCTGCTAAGCTTAAATGGGCCGATGAGTGTGATCGCACTGAAGAGTTCTGTGAACCTGTTGTGGATGAAGCTGACTGGTCAAATGGTTGGAAGTGAATTTGCTTATTAAGATTGTATTATGAAACAGACATGAAATCATTTCCCTTTTGTCCTTGGATTTCGTGTATAATGGACTTTACTATGAGGTTGTTTGTCATTGCTTATTTGCCCATTTTAAGTAGTTTTGATGGCCCAAACTGCTTATTAATCTGTTTGTTTCAGCAAAAATATAAGCAGATTTGATCCAAAAAGCAAATTGGCAATAAGCACGTGGGGGGGTGCTTTTCAAGATTATCTCTATGATTAATCAATTCACAGCATATTAACCAAACACCCAAACCATAATAAGCAGTTCTACTTTTAAGCAGTTCTACCAATCACGATCAAGATCGCATAAGCATAAGCACAGACAAACAGGCTCTAAGTCAGAGAAAGTTTTGGAGTTGAGGTTTTGAAAATCAGCAAGATAATGAGGTGGGTTTTGTGTTTTATTTGCACCAATCATTACAGACTCTGGTCTCCCTTTGAAACTTGGGGACTGTTTGCGTAACAGAAGAATGGATTCTTTTTAGTTTATATTAGAAGTCATTCTAAGTAATTCTGTGTTAGTGCAGTTCCTTTTTAGGTATATAGGAGTTTGTGCCTGGTTTAAAAATGACCCAATTATTGATTCCAACTTCTGTGCATTTTCCTTAGTGCAGTTCGTGTTGTTCTCTCTCACAGAAGTGGGTCTCAGTACTTATATTTTTTATTTTTGGACCCCACACTTATGTGAGAGAGGAATTGCAATAAGGGAACTGCACTGAAGTAATTGGGTCTGAACTTTTAAGCATTCCCAAACAGAGGGTGCTTGGTATAATGTCCTTGGGCACAAAACATTGTCCAATTAGGTTCATTTGGTTTTCGTATTACTCTTAAGGTCCCTCAAAAAAAAAATTCCATTTTTTGTTCAAATTGCCCTCCTCACTTTTACTTCCACGCATGTTCTCACAAATTTCTCATTTAAATTAAGATCTGGTTCAGTCCCAGTCTCACTTTCTAGTTAACTTTATGAGAATCCAGATGTACCAGTTTTAAGAGAGAGAGTAGAATTGACAGCTCCCACTCTAAACATGTTGTAAATAATTCCAAACATAAGGGGTACTGCTATCGATTTTGTAAAGACAAGGGGCAAAGTACAAATGAACCAAAGCACAGTTTTCATATATACTAGGGCTACAACTCGTGCCGGCTGGACTTGATATTGGATCTGTTCAGGCTCAACTCAAGTTTTAGTGTAGTCTGTCTGTCCAAACCCGATCCTGACCAACCCAACTCATGCCCGAGCGTGAATTGTAGTAAAGAAACAACTTTTACAAAGTATCAAATCTAGTTTAGTGGTGCAAATTTAAGGGAAAAAAATACATTCACCTGGCAATTTAGTTTTCCAATAGAATCTAACAGGATATAGTTGCCACTAAAAAAAGGGAATTGCTAAATACACCATCTTTACTCACCAATTTTTCATCTTTTTACCACAAGGTGGTATATTTAGTAGAAAAAGTGCAATTCCCTAAAAAAAAAATTGTATGGTCATAATATTTATAAACTTTGCAAAAATTGAACTAAGAGTTTTTTTTTTAGGTAGCTTTTAAAAGCTCTAAAATAGAGCTTTGAAAAATTTAAAGTTACTTTTTGATTTCATGATATTTTTTTGAAGAGTAACGTGTCACTTATACAAAATTATCCAACAACTTAATAATAAATTTCATAAGCTACTTTTAAAAAGCCACATAGGGGCCAAACTAAGCCCTAATTGGCGATACAACAAATATCGAAACGCGGAATCTAGCAGACCTTCGGAACTGAGGAGACTTGACATAATTCAACTACACTGAAATGAGAGCATTTTTGCTCACCTTAAAAATGGTTCACTAATGCCCACCCAAGCATCCCATTGGTCAATCCAATGAGACCCAGGATTAAACAACATTAATTTAATCCTAGATCCCACTACATTAACCAATGGGATGCTTGGGTGAGCATTGATGAAACATTTTTGGGGTGAGCAAAAGTATTTTCCACTCAAATATGGTGTGAGAACTAGGTCCTTTATGTCAAGTATCCCATGAAACTGCCCATGTGCTTCTTCATTGCAAACTGCAAACTTTTTCCTTCCAAATTAATGACTCTTTTGCCCCTGAAAGTCATTAAAAAGAAAATAAGTCGTAAACCATTTTCTTTGGGTCAAACACATAGACTAATACCAACAAAATACTAAAAGATGTCTGAGATTCTCTCATCCAATTCAAAATCAAAAATTTCTCCCTAAATGAATTGAAGTAAACAATTTTTGTTCACTTTTATGAAAACTTGGGGGTAATTTGGTTATTTCAACTTGCTCCGTTAGCAAATTATAACGGTTGCACTTAGTCCAATCACATGGGACAAAATTTAAAGCACACGGGGTAAGTGCAAAATTGGCCAAATCACTGAGGGTGTAAGTGCATTTAACCCTAACCAAAAACAATTATATTGAAAACCCAATTTAAACCAATTTAAAGAATACTGTCAAGTAGATTTACGAATTATAAATTTCCTTTTTTTCAAAAGGTCGCAATTAAAACAAGAGGGAGAAAACACATATAAACAGAATGTTAAAGAAAACTTACAAGCACATTGTAAGTTTCTTGACTGGAGACTTGTAATAATCCCCGAGAATCTCCAATGAGGTAACTTGCAGCCACCGCCACGGAGTCGAGTTATGGCAGTACTGGGATACGACTACCAATAGAAATAAAATACCACAAGATTCTCCAATGGTACATGTACGAAACCCAACCGAATTTATACAAAAAAACTCACATGAGCGCACAAGCTCCCCCCAAATTTATTATTATTTAAAAAAAAAAAAAAGAAGCTTTCAGTCATCCACAAAACTATATCGAACCTGCTCCTTCGTGCTCAATAAGATGTTTCTACAAGCCCACCCCAATTTTAAAATCTCTTCATTCAAGAAGTCCAAATCTCCTAGTGCACATCGCTTGCTATCTTCAATCAATTTATAGCAGTCCGTTATAACTGAATCTGAGTTCTCACAAGCTTTGTAAATATTCTGCCAACTGCCCCTGCTCAGTAGGAGGCCTTTACGGACATAGCATGCCTACACAATAACAGAAAATATAACACATGCAACTAAATAATCATCATGGAGGCGTGCCAAAAAAGGAAGTTTTTTTAGGCATATACAAATTAAAATTCATGATGAGGAATCCCCCTAGGTGGTTTGTACCTCGAACGGGTAAACCTCACCAACCCCACAAAGAGTTATGCCAACAAAGCGTTTGGGATTTTTTAGAGAATTGAGTTCGCATGACGAGATAAAAAAAAATGGATTTTTCAAAAATCAAATCCACTTTAAAGCTGAAAAAATAGCTTCAATCGGAAGTAGCATTTGCTACATTTTTTTTAAAAAATTCATTAAAGGAAAAATCTCTTAATCCCATAGCAATACCAAACGGGCTTTTAGTACATTTAAATTTGAGCTACCCGTGGGGATTAAATCATACCTGCAACAGACCCATGATAACATCTGTTGTTCCCGCCCCTTCCCGTAGACAAAGAAGAATACCTTTCTGTAATTCATTGATGAAAAAAGTATGAGAAGTTACAAAAAGATAACGTATTGGTGCTAACAAGTATGATAAGAGTGTAGGTAAAGGCTTCTTTAATATACTCACTTCATTTGTTCTAGTTAATCCTCCACCGAAGATCTCCAAGCTTATAAAGTAGAAATTGTCATCCTTCAGAGATCGCATTGTCATCATCGACAACTTTGGCATTTGAGCCTTTGGATTTAAGCAACCGATTCTGATAGGCCACAATTCTCTGCCTGATTGCAATATCAGAAAATGACGGTTAACTAATACTGAAGCAACTTCTATTAAAGCACTAAAACACAACTATCCGAAAGTGAAGGGTGAGACACACCTTTGCTCCAGAGGAAATCTATTCCTTCTTTTTTGCTTACTTCTGAAGGGGAAGGGACATATCCTAACTCAATCCACGCATTTAAAATAATCTCTAGCCTATCCTGAAAATGAAAATTGGAACAGTGAGCTGCTGAACTGCAAACTATTACTCCCTCAAACGCATTAAAGGTAGTCCACCTTTCCTTATTTCAGATGACCCACAATGCAATTGGTTTAAAAACTGTTTATCTTTATTTCTTTTCTTAGGGCCTATTTGGAAAATCCTTACAAAAAGGATCAGGTTCAAGCCTTGTCGAACTTTTATTTGTTTATTACGAAACCAATATAATGTTGGTTTGACTACGAACCAGTTCTTGGGGCATTTCTAAGTCAGACACTGACTCCTATGCGTGACCAGAAAGCAACTATACAAACATCAAACTGTGTGGAATTGGTTCTTTTCTGAACCACAAACAGCTTCGTGTACTACCCATACAACTTCTTAGATGTAGTGACATGTAGAGTTCATTTTCGAAATTTATAATTTTTATTCGGGTGCAAGTGCGTTAAAATGCTTGTCCCATCTAAAAGCTTGAAGTTTCAAAGATAGATTGGGTATTACTGGGGTGCAAGAGGACAAAGCAAAAAGAACTCAAGAAGCAGTTCTATTTGAGGACAAATAACTCAAAATGTAAGCAACTTTGCAATTTCAGCTTTGCAAGTACTCCTAAATCAATAAACTGGGTATTCTAGAACAACATTCAAAGACAAACCTTAGTTAATGTTTGGAGATGAACGTGTTTCAACCCTTGATAAATTCCAAAAAGGTCAACTGCCGAGAAAATTGGGTACACAACAAAGGGTAAAGTTGCCTGCAATCTGTTACATCGTTGAGAATTTAGGCAAGCACACATCACACTGTCCATTAGCAAATTTATTATATAAATTAATGACTACAGTTAATGACTCTTAAATTGATGGTATGATCACATATTTATAGGTATCTGAGTAAACTGTAAAACTATGTATTAGAAAAGGTTTTAGAGGGCACTGAATGAATTTACTTATTAACATGAAGTATTTTAGTGCAGACCAAGTAGGAGAAAAGCGTATTAAGAAATGTTAAATTGCGGCAATTAAATACACCCAGCTGTCAATTCACTAATTGCAAATGAGTTGGAAGATTATACAATTTCATTGTAAATAAAAGGGTCAAAGTACATTTCTGTATCCTAAATTTCCTCGAAAATTTCATTATAGGCCATCTATCTTTAGGCCCTCGACTTTTAAAACGATTTCAATTGTGGACAATTGAAGACAATTGATATCAATTGGGAACAACTATTTAGGGAACTCAATCGTCATAACCGTTAACAATTATCCTCATTTGAAATCGATTTAACTTCAAATGCCATAAGTGATACAATTTACATAAGCGGGTGTAAAAGGGAATTTTAGAAAAACCGGGGGTATTGAACTGTAATTGATCCTAAATAAAATTAGCATTCAAATTGTGGTACTAGTTTAAAAGCGAGAACCTCTGACTGTTTCTGAACAGAATATTGAGGACTGCAGCAAGCATAAGACCAAGGTTATCGAAGCATACCGTTTGAATCTGAAACCCGAACCAAATATCAGTTTTTCCATTGCTTAAGATACCATACCAACCAAAACGAAGGAAACATGCTAGAAAGATTATGATGAACCTGTGCCTTCGCAGAAACTTCCCCAATGTTATCTGCAATTGCAAAGCTCCGATGAACAGCAGACTGTTCATACAAACAAAATAATTTTATAAGTGTAGTCAAATGGTGAATCGAATCTTGAACACGTTTGCCAAAAGTGAATCGTGAATATTTAGATATACTTTTTAAAAAAATCAATAATAGTATATGTGTATAACATCGTTACAAAAATAAAAATAAAAATAAAAAAAAGAGAGAAAAAACACGTGCAATGTTTAGAATGAATAAAATAACAATATAGCACAAGGTTTATGTAATATCAAGGATTAAAAGGTTGAAAGTTTTCCACATAAAATTCAAAGCTCAAAACTATGAATCGTGAATCGTATTGGATTGTATGAAATTCGAATAGACTCATATAAATCGACTCATGCATCGACCGATTCCAACAACCATGTGTATAATAATGAAAAACGGAAGGTCATCAATCCTTAACAATCTTCAGAAAATTATTTAGAAGACAAGATAGCATATACTATACAAAGAGTTAGACAGTTGAAGCTTTGAACTTACACCAGTCGCCAGGTAGCAAGCGAGGCTTATTTGTTTGGCAATGTTGGCTACAGTTGCCAGAAGCAAGAAGTACTTGGGAAATGTAGGTGTCAACAACTCAACTCCAATGCTCAAACTGAACAGAATGGATGTTGCAAACCTGACTCTCTTCAAAATAAAATAAAATAATATATACATAAAAAAGAACACATTAATCATTATCAACGCTCTATAGTCTAGACACAACCTAGAGTGCATACTCTACAACATTTTACTTTGCAGTTGTCTAAGAATCACCAATCAACTAACTGTTGCGGATTCATCCCTATATAACATCTGTGAGATTCGGAATCAAAAACAAAAAGACAAATACAAAAACACCAGATTTTTGTGGTTCAACCCCGTACCCCAAAACTAGGGCTACGTCCACGGAGCTGCTGAGTTTCCACAAAGATTACAGAATACCTTGTTAGCTACCATCGCAATAAGATTAGAACTAGGGCCACATGCTATAAGTTCAAAAATTACAAAAATAACCCTAAAAAAAGTTTGACTATCAGCCCCACAATACAGAACTTCAGAACTTTCCCATTGTCTTTGACAAATAAAACTTCAAACACCCAAATATGAGATGTGGTGATTGCCGATTGCAGCAGGGGCTCACGAAGAAATGTACAACTGTAATTTTAAGGAATAAGTGAGAAACACATTGAGGAGGAATAGAAGCCATACCTTCAAATTTGTATCAAAAGCAGACGCAAAGCTAGCAGTATAGATGCACCTACTCAGCCGTCCTAGTCCATCTTTCAAGACCCAATTTAGTGCAGCAGCCGATGGAAGAGAACGGGAGTATCCTATTCCAATTGCCCGAAACATTGCCTAGTAACAACCCATTGAAATAGAATATGCGATCACAAACCCCAATTTGCCAACTAGAATGCATTTGAATATATTAAAACAGGAAAAGAATTATTTTTGCGAAGAACTAAAAAGGCAATGGCAAATTCTAAATAACCTTAAACCGATAGTTCAATACAATTATCTGTTATCTATTGTCTGAGAAAAACGTCTCAAAACTGCTCATTTCTTATGGTTACAAATTTGAAATCGCAATTTCAAAAGAGGAAATGTTTCCATAGAGGGCACGCTTTATGAAATATAAAACAATAAGAAATCTTCAGATTTGCAGAACTACTTCAATGTTCCACACATTGCTAAAACATTATGCTCAGAACTCATAAATCATCAAATGTTTCCAACCACCAGAAAATTCACTACATTGATTATAGCAGTTTTTTACACCGTTTGGAGACAAATGATTCAATTTCACATTCAATGTACAGACAAAGACGCACACTCACACACACACACAACTAGCACCAAACTTCAAATGCAATGCAAAGCATTTACCTGGGATGCAAAGAGGAAATGTTAACATAGAGGGCAAGATCTATGCCATCTAAATTATAAGACCATCTTCAAATTTGAAAAACTAATTCAATGTTCCACATATTGGGGAAAAAAAATTAAATGCATAAAAAAAAAATCGCTTCGAACTCATGAATCATCCAAGTGTTACCCAACAACCAGAAAATTCACTAGATTGATTATATCAATTTTTACACAGTTTGGAGACATATGAATCAATACGCAAGATAAATATACAGAACACACACACATAACTGGTAGAGCCATCTTAAACAACTGCAATCCAAAGCATTTACCTGGGTAGCAAGAACCTGCAGAGCAGAACTGAAAACCCTATGCAAGAACTTCCACTTCACATATTCCAAATAATTTTCACTCACTTCCCGAGGAAGAAAAAAATTCCTAATACCTGAACTACACAATCTAAACAATCTTCGAAACCCATCTTCAAAATCAAACGAAGAGAAAGAAATAACGTTTGCATCAAAAGAAACCAACTTCAAATCATTCCCATCCCACAAGTACCGAGAAACACTACCAGACTGTCGAATCACGACTGGAAGGCGCATTGAAGTTTCTGGGTTATCATCTTGTTTGTCGAGCTTTTGTTCATCTTCGAAATCGTAGTGAATCGTGGTTTTGAGAGAGTTTGAGAGAATTAGGGGTTTAAGAGAGAGTTTGGGTTTAATGGGTATAGTTTTGGGGGGATTGAGGATGTGGGTTTTGTTGGTTTTCCATGGACAGTGGAAGAGAGGTGGAGAATTGGATGCAATGTACAAGGTGGATTGCATGAGAATTGTTGAAACTTAGGCTAACAATCGGTCGATTTCGGTCAGCGACCAACTCAATACTGAGTCGGTGTGCAACGGACCATGTCGGTGGCGGTCGAAATCGGTCGATTTCAATTTTCGAAAAGCAATACACAAGAACAGATCTCAATTCTCAACATCAATGAGAAGACTCAAAACAGATTTCTAGCCAAACAAAGATTTAGGGATTACCTTGATCAAGAGTGTTGCAGATATTATCTCTAAAAAAAAAAAAGTGTTACAGATATAGTTAAGAGAGAGAGAGAGAGAGAGAGACAAATCTGAAATGATTGGTGAGCTTGGGTGTCATTCGTCGGCTTCAACGGCCGCGGTAGAGTGACTGGTGGCAGAATCATTTGATGAGTGACCTTGTGATTCCTCCATTGTTGACGGAGTGAGAGATCGAGATCGACATCCAGCGATACACACAGATGACAGAGAGATCGAGAACTACCGATACCCTCCTTATTGTTGATGCAGAGAAGAGAGATCAAATCGCGACACACTGAGGAGAGAGAGACTGATTCGACATAGAGAGAGATAGAGGAGCACGAAGAGAGAGAAATAGGAAGGCTGAACATTTGGGCTAGGGTTTCTCATAAATGGTATATATATGTCGTGTATCTTTGCAAGTATTAAGACTGAGCGGTCGGTTCGAGAATTTTCTCTATCAAAACCGCGGACCGAACCGCAAAACTCGGTTTTCTTAAATGTTAAATCGTACACTGACCAACACATATAGATACCGACCAAATCACTCAAAAACAGTCAGTTTCGGTCGGTCTATTCGGTTTTCCTTACACCCATAGAAGAGGGAGACAGCTTGGGGGCCTCAGGTGAAGAAGATAGAGCTCTATGTAGTCTTTACATTTTCGCGGAATTTCAGTCAAGTTTTGAATTGAACGCAATGGTTTAAGAAAGGGTAAATTTCAAAAACACCCCATGTACTATGACCCTTTTTTGATGGAGTGAGAGATCGAGATCGACATCGAGCGATACACACAGATGATAGAGAGATCGAGAACTAGCGATACCCACTGAGGAGAGAGACCTTGTTCTTCATCTATTGTTGATGCAGAGAAGAGAGATCAAATCGCGACACACAGAGGAGAGAGAGAGAGAGAGACTACATCGACATCGAGAGAGAGAGTTTGGGTGTCGTAGGTGAAGAAGATAGAGCTCTATGTAGTCTTTACATTTTCGCAGAATTTCAGTCCAGTTTTGAATTGAACGCTAGGGTTAAACTGGCAAAATTAAAGAGAGAGAATTTTTGCTCACCAAAAATTTGCTCATACAAGCACCCATTGGGTGAGCATGTGGGGCCCACCACTTTCTAAGGGTAAAATAGATATAAACAAAAGTTGAAAAGTAGTAGATCCCACATGCTCACACAATGGGGGTGCTTGGGTGAACAAATTTTGAACGAATAAATATGCTCTCAATTACAAATGTTATTTAGGAGTAACGCACCAACTTGGAATTACAAATTTGATTTCTAACTGCTTTGTTTGTATACTATGTTGTATCGAATGAAGGGACATGGTTTATTAATTAGAATATATGGTTTAGTCCTTGACACACCACCTTTTTAAAAATTAATTCATCCCCAAATCTGTTTACATAATTAGTCCCTAATCACAATTCTAAAATATAGATTAGTCATTTTCTTCAAATATCTGTATTTTTTATGGACAAAATTGCCCTTATCATTTAGGGATGACAATGGGGCGGGTTTTTCAGGTCCCCCACCCCGCCCCGCCCTGCCCCACCCCACCCCACCCCACCCCACCCCACCCCTAATAGGTAGGGTATGGGGGTGACTTATACGGGGTAGGGTCCGGTATGGGGAAGAAACCTTCAACCAGGGTCGGGGTCGAGGTAAGATCCAAATTCTCCGAACCTGCCCTGATTATGTAGCATATTTACTTATATACCCTTATTAGTTATAAGTAATATCTAAATTACCTAGTAGTATAAAAACTACCAATTAGGTTTTAGGGTTTGTCTTTCACAAATCACAAGCGCCGCTCACTGCCCACTCTCTACGACTCATTCGCCAGTGCTCAGCCTGCCGCCGGTGATATGATCTATCTCACTCTCAAGTCTCAACTCTTAAGACTCTGTGGAGGTAACCTTAAAAACCTTATCAATGGGAATCATGGATCTCAACTCTCAACCTTAACTCTCAAGACTCTGTTGAGGAACTCTAGTACTTTCAGTGTGTAGTGTGTACATGTGTGTAATGCGTAATGAGTATGTATTGGTGTAGTTCGTGCATGTGTTAGGGTAGATGGGAATCATGGATTGTTCCAAACTTAAATAATGTAGAGCAAAGTTTAGATCAAATCAATTTTTGTTTAGTTTAACAATTGTATGATGGGATTCTCAATCTTTGTTTTGAGAAGAGACATAGTATGATCGTATTGATATCTGAAATCACTATTCAGTGCCTTGAATATCACTATTAATTTTAACAGCTTCAATCTCTGTCTTTTCTTTTTTTTTCTTTTTTTTCTTTTTTTCTTTTTTTTTTTTTTTTCAGAAAATCTGTCTTTTCTTTTCTTTGCTTTCTAGGGAAAGAGGAGAGGAAGTTAGAACAAGCATAAGCACTGCCAGTCTGCCACGGTTGGCCGGGGCAGGGCGGGTCGGGTCGGGGACAGGTTACTGTTACGAGGTCGAGGTCGAGGTCGGGGTCGGGGCTGGGACAATGTACACGTCGGGGCGGGGCGGGGCGGGGGTCGGGGAGATGGCCTAACCAATCGGGGCAGGGAAGGGGGGGAGGGGGGGTGTATTAGGGTGGATTAGAGTGAGTGGGAGATGTGATAAAAAAGAGGAGATCTGGAGAAGAAAAACGTGATAGAGAGAGAAAGAGACGAAGAACGACTGAGCTCCCGACCCCCTCGCGCCGCCGGTGAAGTCGTCGAAGCCACTGCCCTTCACCGGCGGCTTTCTCCTCCCTCTTCGACCTTCTCGTCCCTCTCCGGTAAGCACCTTTTTTTTTTGGATCTGGAAAAAAATTAAATTTTTTTTTTCATTATTGAAAACCATATTTGTTTCAAATCTTTGAAAACATGTTTGAAAAATCATGTTTTTTTTTTCTTTCTTTCTTTCATTTCTTTACTTTCACAGATCTTCGTGTCATTATTATTTTTTAAAAAGGGAATGAAATGTAGACACCCCATTTGTCGGCTATCAGATTTAGGAGACTCATATCTTGGTGGTTCACGATAATTGAAAAGACACGAAAAGGACTCCCGGAAGTCGGTTCTCTCTCAGAATACTCAGAAAGTGGACAAATGACCAAAATACCCCTAAAAGCCCAAGCGCTCCCAGATTTGGACCGAAAGTTCTGGAAACATACTACGCCATAGAAAAAATAATAAAATGAGTTTTAAAGCACAATCGGATGAATTGCCAATTCCCGGAAGTTCCCAGAAAGCCCTCGTTGACCGGTTTGACCGAAATCGACCAAATTCACCCGAAAGATCTAAGATCATTCTAGATCATGTGAAAAGTACTAAAACGAGTTTTAAAATAAAATCGGACGAAAACGCCAGCTCCTGGGAGCTTCCAAAGGTTCCCAGAACTTCCCGGAGATCCCCGGCTTGACCGGATTGACCTAAAAGTTGACTCATAAATCAGAGCACCGTATCATTTTCAAATATTTTTCATGGATGCTAGAGGTCAATAACTTTCCAATGGTATATCGCATATAATTTCTGGACTTAAAACGAATTTATTATGAATTTTCGAAGGTGAAAAAGGCGATCAAATCGGCTTTTATCACGAATACCGCAAAAATGTATAAAGTGACCAATCTTCAAACAAATGTTTTTTTTATGGAAATTAGGGTTCATTACCTTTCAACAGTATATTATAAGCTCAGTTTGGAGTTCATATGTATTTTTTGTGAATTTCGGACGAAATAGGGCCTTTTCACAAATATCAGAACCTCTGGGGGCCAAAATATAATTTCTGGGCGTTTGAGGAACAGTGCCGCCGTGGCACTCTCCCCTAGACATGGCCATTTTTGTAATTAATTTAGGGGTTAATTCGAATAATTGAAAGCCAAAACGACGTAGTTGCTTGTTTACAGAAGTTTTGGACCAAATTAGGGAGCACATTTTAAATCCCAAACTCCCCCAAAATTGCCTATATAAACCCCCCTTTGCTCTTCATTTTGGGGGTGGCAAATGCAAAGTTTAGAGAAAGTTGTAAAGAGATAGAAATAGGGATAAGGTTTAGAGGAGAAAAAGTGAGCTTTTCCTACTGTTTTCTATAGAAAAGTGAGTTCTAAACTTGTTTTCTTTCATTACATCTCTTTATACTTCACATTCAATACATCCAACTACCATTCATGAGTATTTATGAGCTAGAAATCTGCTTATATATGCAAATATGAGTGAAACACCAAGCTACAAGTCCAAAATCTCATTGATTTTCATACTATATTGATATTGCTTGCTTTGTTTACTTTGATGTTCATCTTTTCTTACCTTATTTCTTTTTTTATTTTTCTTTGATTATTTGTTGTTCATCATCACCTAGATGATGACATAGTGTTTGAGGAGGGTGAATCCTTATGGATAGTGTCTTTTGGCCTCAAAAAATATGTTGATAGATAGTGATTCTAACTTCAATACTTTCCCAAGTATTCTTGAAGTTATGTTTCAAATAAAACAATGTTTTGCAAATAACTTGGGAAGGTCTTGAAATGAGTTTGGAATAGATATTCCAAGTGGTTATAATCTCCATTTAAGTGTTGGAAATACATTTCCAAAACCCCTTTCTAAAACCCCTCTAAACCCCCCCACATTTTGATTTCAAGAAATAAACACTTATTTTCTCAACAAAAAAAAACCCCAAAATAGTGAGTTTCTCACCTTGAAAATGTCATTCTGAGTTCAATACTCAATAGATGATTGTGATAGCACTTGGAAAGTCTTTTTTAACTCATTAGAGAATGTCTATGATTTGTGGTTGAATTTTAAAACACTTGGAAGGGTTCCTTTTTGACCCAAACATTCCTTAAAAATTATTCTATTTTTCTGTCACATCAGCTTTAGTTTAACTCCAACTTATTTTCCAGAAAACTTTTCCACTAAGATTGGTCTCAACTCATTTTCCCTTAAACTTCAGTGTATTAGGGAACTTTCTGCATATTATGAGCCACCAAACGTTTTATTTTCATTTTCAAAGAGATTTCTACATTTCAGCCGACAATATGGATTCTGTTTCTGAGTAACCTCTCTTGTTTATATGATTTCTCTTATTCTATAACTTCAATATTTTAAGGACATAATCGCCCACCACTTTTAAGGACATATCATGAATCACCTGGCTATTTTAGGACTACTTGGTCCCACCCACCGCTTTTTAAGGACATAACAGCCAATCAATTTTAGGACATAACATGTCCAAGTGTTCGCCCACGTAAAATTTCCAAAACTTATCAAACCTATCGAGGTTCCGTACTAATACAGATACATGACTTTCTAGTTTGATCCCCTTCATTTGGTACTATATTCTCAGCGAACTGAGCCAAACTTGTGAATTTAGCGGAATTCTCCCGAACTGTTATCCCTCCTTGTTTCAATTCCATAAACTCTTGAGCTTTTAAATCTTCAAACGATTTCAGAAAGTATTGCTTCTTGAAGAGTACTATGAACTCTCCCCAAGTGTTCGACCTATCGGGTCCCAATTTTGTACACCACCAGTACTGTGTTTCTTCTTTTAAAGTATCGGCGGCAAATAGAACCTGCTGAGCTTCGGAACACGGAAGAACCCTGATTATCCTCTCCATGTCGAACAACCAAAAATCGGCTCTCATTGGATCAGTCTCCCCTTTGAATAGTGTCAGTTTTTGCTTGTAGAATTGTGAAATTGTGGTCACCTCCTCCCTCGGATTAGGATTCGGTTGGTCGTGTCTCTCCTCTATTGCATGAGTTTCAACAACTTGTACTAAACCGGCTACAACTCTTTCCATTTGCGTAGGCGGTGTTGAACCAGACATTTTCTCTTTGACATTCACAATACATTTTCACACACACGTTATGTTTATACTTTTTTTAATGCATGCTCAACATCATTCAACATGCTAAGTAAACATGTATGCATGCTTTACACATTCATTAATCATTTATGCTTATTACGCGTTGTAATCGTCACTCATCCCCAAGGCTCTAACCTATTGCTTTGATACCAAAAATTGTCACACCCCAACCCGCCTCGTGCGGATTAGGACACGTGTAATAATGCTACAAGAGTCCACGTATATTAACTTGCAAAGAAACATGCGAATTATTAAGAATCGCATGTGTTTAGCAACATTAAACAATTCTATTATTACAAAATAGCCCCCAAGGGTAAAATAGTAATTAATAAGATATAGCAAATTTTATACCAAAAGATAGGTCTTTGAGTCCCGGTTCCAACGCAAAAAACGGCGCCCGAATACGAGTTTTCTAGAGTGAGTTATGCTTGTTTCCGTAAAAGCCGTCGATGCTGAACCTAGACTAGCAGATCGATCCGCCCCAGATCCGGATTGATCCAGATTTAGCAGAATGTTATTTTCTGTAGTTCCTGATGCCCCGGATCTATCCGTACTTAACCCGGATCGATCCGGTTCCTGCAGAAGAGTTTTCCTACTGCTAAAACCCAAATTTTTACATGTTAAACATTTCAAAACCCAACCAAACTTCTTGGGCACTTTAAAAACCAATCCAACAACATTTATAAGTTCTCTCTAACAACAAGAAACCATAATAACTCAAGGTTTTGATACAAACTTGTATCACACCTCAACATTTGGCAAATTATGAGTAAAAATTGCAGTCAAAACTTTGTTAAACCATGTCAAACCCTTTAGACACATTCAAAATCATTTGGGAAGCACTCCCAAGTGTCTCAAAACTTTACCCAAACATCATAAGAGGTTCCCAAACCATTTCCAAACATTTGAAAAGGAATTTAAATACCTGAAACACATTAGTTCCAACTAGGATTTATTAACTTGCATCAAAAATCCACATTTTTATATACCACAAGGTTCAACACAAGAATTAGGAAAACCCAAGTTGCATTTACAATCAAAATTACTTAGTTCCTTCAAAGTTACTCCCCACGTACATGACTTGTAACTAGCAACCATGACACATGGTTTGTTGAACAACCAACCCAACACCCAACATAACATATTACAAGCTTCCTCCATAACATGAGTTGTTCACATATCTATTACAAGATTACATTTCATTTGAAACTAAACCAACTAGTCATATGCACATTCCACATATACACAAGTTCTATGCCCAACCCGTTGCGCGGATCATTTCCTCTCGTTCTCCCGTTCGGTACCTGCGATGGTTATTCAATAACCACAACAGAAAATATATTTTTCGTTTAAGCTTTCGCTTAGTGAGGGAACTAATCATGCCATTGGAATGCAAAGTATGTAAATGCAACAATCATTATAAATGACAACAAATTGATCTCCAGGAAGTCAAGTCATTCCAGCCACCACCTCCGGGTCCTTCTCACCCCAGATCTTTCTCACTTTTGGCGCATATAGCGCAACACACACTCTCTTGTGACCCCGAAGGCGTCACCGGCATTTCATTTTGGTCGTCACCACATCCTACTCATTGAGGACTTCCTATCCTTTACATATATGACCTATAAATGGTGACCACTACTTGACTTCCCTTTGATCAATATAAGCACATAGGCAATTTCAACACATAAGCATAGCAATTTCATAATTTTTGACATGCTTTTATCCAAATTCAACTACATATATATACATAAGCATGAGTTTAACAACTATGAACAACAATTATTACATTATCATAGCTAAACATCCAATTGAGAGATTAGGACACTCACCTCTTTGATTTATACACAACTAAGCTTAGAATTTCCCCAATTCTTTCCCAAGTTTAGCTCAATTTCTAGTTGGTGATAATCCTACACAAGTTTGGTACCAAGAACATCGTTTATCAAAAATGGTTGCTGTAAAAACGTTGCCGAAAATGAAAATAAATTACATGTATGTGATCCTCTTAACTCCACGAGTCCAAAAGTGGTCTCGGATCGTGAATCTGACGCCGGACGGCAAAGAAATGGCAAGAAACGTCGTCGGAGAAACCGTCGCCGACTCGGAGCTCTTGTTCTCTCTAATTTTCTGGAGATACCAACTGAATTTTGTGCTCAAGACACATATGCTACATGCATATGTGTGTTGGCATAACTTTTCCCTATTCTCGTTTACCTCCCCCAACTTTCTTTAAGTTTTATTATGAAACCCCCATGCTAATTACATTAACTACCCACCTTTTCTAAATGGTTTTAAATCTAAGTCCCGCGTGGGTCCCGAACGTGGTCCCACATAATTCATGAGGTTGCTATTAAACCTACCAATTATGAATTTTATTCAAATACGCCCTCACACGGGTACCAAAACTGGTCCCCTTATCTATCATAAGACATAATAATAACTTTAAGCATTTAAATAAATATGCACATAAACATATAATGACATCAAAATTCAAATTATCTTAATTAGACCCTCGTTGGCCCCATATTTATACCAGTTCTGCCTTTTACAGAACTTTCATCTGTGTCCGCATTTGAACACCTTTTCACATGTGGGTTCAAAACCCCACCTTAATTCATCTCATGCATTGATTATCTTTAATTAACACATATTAACACTAAATTAATCTTCTTTTTCGGGTACGGGTGTTACACAATTCGATTTGATCGAGGTGGCAAGTACCTCTCTAATGAGTTTATTGATCACCTCGTACAGAATGAGATTCTGTCACCGTTGACTACACCTGGTACGCCTCAACAGAATGGTGTAGCGGAGAGAAGGAATCAGACCTTTTTATACATGACTAGGTCGATGATGAGTTATTCTGAGTTGCCATTATTCCTTTGGGGGTTATGCTTTGGAAACCGCTACATACATACTAAATCTAGTACCAAGCAAATCTATTACCAGGACACCACGGGAGATGTGGATTGGGCGCAAGCCTTCTTTGCAACATCTCCAGATATAGGGGTGCCCGACACATGTGCTGAAAGGAAAGATGAGCAAGTTGGATTCTACTCGGAAGTGTATTATTTCGTAGGGTATCCAAAGGGTACTTATGGATGGTATTTTTATGATCCAAGGGAACAGAAAGTGTTTGTTAGTACAAATATTATTTTCTTGGAGGATGATTATCATGAACCATAAACCTAAGGGAAGGATAGATCTTAGCGAGATAGAAGGAGAGCCCTCAGTCCTACCCGCAGTTGATAACAATGTAAGGCAAGAAAATACCACTTTTTTACCCATTTTCGCACCAGTAACTCGTCGTAGTGAGAGGATTATCAGCCAGCCTGATAGATACATGTTCTTAGGAGAAGTTTTTGAAGCTGTCTCCATAGAATCTAAATTTGATCCTTCCACGTATGAAGAGGCAATGGCTGATGTAGACTCAACTCATTGGGTTGAAGCTATGAAGGCTGAATTGGAATCTATGGATTCTAATTAGGTTTGGGATCTTGTAGAGCTTCCAGCCAATATTAAACCCATTGGCTATAAGTGGGTCTACAAGAGGAAGAGAAGATCTGATGGAAAGGTTGAGACCTTTATGGCTAGGCTTGTAGCGAAAGGTTATACTTAGAGGGAGGGCATTGACTATGAGGAAACCTTCTCGCCGGTAGCCATGATCAAGTCCATTAGAATACTCTTATCAATTGCTGCATGCCTAGATTATGAGATCTGGCAGATGGACATCAAGACTGTATTCTTGAATGGCAACCTTGAGGAGAACATCTATATGTAGTAACCAGAAGGGTTCATAGCTGCTGGGAAAGGTAACTTGGTATGCAAGTTGTAAAAGTCCATTTATGGACTTAAGCAAGCATCCAGGAGTTGCAACATACATTTTGACCAAGCGGTCAAGTCGTTTGGTTTCATACAGAATCTGGATGAGCCTTGTGTATACAAGAAATGTGAAGAAAGAGTGGTGCGTTTCTTGTTCTCTACGTTGACGACGTTCTACTCATTGGGAATAATGTAGCGGCATTGTCAACGGTTAAGGTTTGGTTAGCTAGTACTCCGATATAAAGGATCTAGGAGAGGTGAGCTATATTCTTGGGATAAAGATCTTTCGGGATCATAAAGCGAAAGATAATAGGATTATCTTAAGTTGGTTATATTGATAAGGTGCTAACTAGGTTTTCAATGGACAATTCGAAGAAAGGTTTATTACCTTTCAGGCATGGTTTAACGTTCTCCAAGGACCAGTGTCTAAAGACACAAGAGGATAGGAATCGCATGGCAGGAGTTCCCCATGCTTCGACAGCGGGAAGTCTCATGTATGCGATGTTATGCACTAGACCAGATATCTGCTTTGCCGTTGGCATGGTTAGTAGATATCAATTGAATCCAAGTCCAGAGCACTAGATAGCCGTTAAGCACATTCTTAAGTATTTGAGAAAGACTAAAGATTACATGCTTATGTATGGCAGTAGTGAGTTAATTCCAGTAGGATACACTGACTCGGACTTTATGTCAGATAAAGATTCGAGGAAGTCGACATCCAAACATCTTGTAATAACCTGCATTTTCATATTTAATTTGTAATTGCATTGTCATAAACAATTCATGTGGTATTTTCTGCTCTTAATTTAATTTCTACTCTTATATACTAAATCTTGATTTAGTTGTAGAGTGAAATTTACAACTCACAACTTGGAGCCCAAGAATTTGAGTTCTATATAACTCTCATCCCATTACACTCATTCTGCACAATACAAACACAGAGAGAGCTTGAGAGTTTAAGTTTCTAGAGAGAGAAAGCTTAATCACCATTGCCAAGCTTGAAGCTTCAATTGGGTTTCTTATATATCTATTTCTCTCTCAACAACCTCCTCATTCTTGAACATAGTGAGTATTACTAACTCACTCAAAATGTAATTCATTCCTTATTTACTGATTTGGGTAGTTAATTTGAAGAATCACCATTGATGTTTGTACGTTGAAGTTCATAGCTTGAAAAAAAAAATGGAGATTTTCCAAACTCAATCAAAACAAGTCTTTAGAGATGATTTAGGAAGATTGTGGTCCCTAGAAGGTGTTGTTAAAGTTTTAGAGCCCAATTCTTCCATATGAGAAAATATATAAGAAAATTAGTTTTGACATGTTTTAGTTTTTCATAAAATTCAAGAGCTATGGTTTGATTTGGGTTAAATTGATAATGGATTCTTAATCCTTGTTGAAAAACAAAGAAAATCATATACTACATGTCCTATATACTCACAGAATGGAAAATGGGTCAATTCAGTCCCTATTTTCTGAAACAGAGCAGTTTCTGCGGAGAAGATGAAGTCTCTGCTTCATCTCGCGTCACGATCGCGCGCGCGAGATTCGCGCGAGCAGCCCGCGCGAGCGACCCCTCGCGCGAGCGGCCCGCGCGCGCGAGGCATGCTTCCCCAGGCAGACATAAAAGTTTTATATATATAAATGAAAATTAGGCTGGTCGCACGAGCGAGGGTCGCGCGATAACGCTTTCGCGCGAGCGATCCGCGCGCGCGACCTTGGCTGCTCCAGGCAGACATAAAAGTATATATATCAAATGAAAAATGGGCATATCGCGCGAGCGGCCCGCGCGCGCGAGTTCTGGGAGTTTCTATTCTTGTCTGCTTTCTGTTAAAGGACTGTTTGGTTCAACCTTTAAGTACTGTTAAGGTTCTGTTTGGGAAATTTTGTAAATCAGAACTCTTTTGGTTATGTTTGAATGATTAAAACATTGTAATATGACTTATCAATCCCCGTACGCGCGTTGTTCCTTTAATTCAGCATTTTTGCTTTCGTTTAAGTGCATATCATTCATATGGGGTCAGTGGTACATGCATGTGGGTGTCAGTCAGTGTGGAAAAGAGTAGTGGTCAGTGTGGAAAGAGTACGAGGTTGTGGTTGAGACTGTGGTTGTGGTTGTGGTTGTGGTTGAGATTGTGGTTGTGGTTGAGATTGTGGTGAGGGTATCTTTGAAATGCGACGGTGGCAAATATGGACACTCCCTGACGCCCATGGAAGCGTTAAAGTGTGTGACGCCGAACTTGGACATTCCCTGGCACCCATGGTAGTGCTAAAGTGTGGCCTACGGACACTCCCTGATACCCGAGTCTGGATACTGCGTGAGGTTGCTCCGGTATTTGCATGGCGGTTTAGGTATTCAAAGTGTTAGGCAATGGACACTCCCTGGTACCCCGGACCAAAGTGTGAGGCAAACTGGACACTCCCTGGCGCCCAGTTGCTAAAGTGTGGCTATCTTAGTGTTTCAAAGATACCAGGAGTAAGATAGTGGGTTGTTATGGTTGTCGAGAGAAAAGAGTCGGCAAGATGAGTGTGGTGCATTGTCTCATACACGAGTAACTGTTTTTATGAATGAACGACCTTTTATATATTCCTTGTTGTTTTATAAAATGAAATCTTTCTACGGTTTAATGATTGTTTTTGCAACATTTAATAACGGGAAAAAGGTAATTGGGTATGTTTTACATTCAAAGTTATGTTTTTAATACTCACCAGCTTCTTGAAGCTGACGACGTTGATGCGTCCTGGACATTCGTGTTCAGGCTTTTCAGGTTATAACCAGGAGGAATCGTACGACTATGCTAATTAAGAATGGCTGCTTTCGGAACGAGGAAACTGTTCATTTATTACATGTTTTTAAGTTTTAAACTGTTTGTGTTATAAGGATGTCTGTAATAGACATTAAGCTATTGTTTTGTTTCAAGGCGGTCTGTGCCTTTAAATAACCCGTGCTGTAATATTATTTAAGTTAGAAAAATTTTGTAAGCCTTGATTGCTCTGCTTTGATTATTATGTTTTGTTGTTCGACGTTTGGGACGGAATCGATCCTTCAAACTGTCGCGACCTACGGGTCCATAAAGAAAATTAAACGCTTTCCTTATTTATGCTACGTCGGGGCGTGACAGGATTTAGTGGTATCAGAGCCAGGTTATTATTTATCTCAAGATGGTTTAGCCAGGTTAGGGTTTACCAGTATAGACCCGATTCCACATTCCATTAAGTGTTACACACCCGATGCTACGACATGGAGGATAGACTCAGAACCCAAACGCCTAAGATTATCTCTTTCCTGACTTAAGTAGTGCCTTTTTATCAGGTATGGACCCAGCTCATCCGCTATATGTACCAGACAGATTTGGAGGACACTTTGTGATACCTGGGGTAGTGATCCTAGCCTTTCTCGACTTATATCATGCGGCCATTGAGCAGTTGGCCACAGCGACCGTGGTATCTGATGTATGGCACCAGGTTCACGTAGTAGGCTTAGTTGATTTGACTCGTATCCGCCTAGAGCTTCGTTACTTTGCAGAGGCTCAGCGCTTGGTTTTAGTCGAGATTTTGAGGTTGGTCGATAGCGATGCTTTCTTTCTTCCCCTCGAGATTCAGATTGTGCATGCCCATCTGGCTCAGCTAGAGATGCCCCCGCCCGTAGTTCCCATCGCCGAGGACGATGCTGAGGTTGTTCATGTGGTCCCAGTAGGTGGAGATATTATAGAGGACGGCATAGGTCTAGATGATCTCGCGCCGACCTAGAGGCTGAGCTAGCACTTGAGCTAGCCTTACTTGAGGAGATGGTAGTTGAGGCAGATGCTCCTGTACCTGCTTCATCATCGACCTCTCACGGTTGTGACGGGGTTGGACCGTTCGTTGTGCAGCGATTTCGCCCTGTCGATTCGCTAGATCTCCTGATAACCGCTTATGGAGACGATTGACGTTCTAGATATGGCTGTGTACATATTAACTACTTTTGACTATTAGCTCTATCTCTTTTTGCAACAGTAATTACATGCATTAGAGTGTAGGGCAATGACCCCATTTTTGTAACATTAACTCTTGCATGCGTCCTAACCCATACAGACAGGGTAGGCATTGATCTGACCATATATGCTTTTTGTAATCAACTTGACAAGAAGTGATATATATAAAATATACCCTTTTGAATGTTGTTGTCATTGAAATTGCTTCATAAACACTGTTGCATGCATGCTTCTCATCCTTTCATCACCATCATGCATAGAATGGTTGGAGGACTAAGGAGGAACAGGAATTTGATCGAAGGAGCACCTGAGGCTGCCGATCCCACGGGAATATTTGAAGCTTTCATTAGACGTCTCGAAAGGGTTAGTAATCAGAATGAAAACCGGCGAGACCGCCAGACTGGAGACAAATTGCTGGAGAGATTCCGTGCTCTAAGGCCCGAGCAGTTTGCGGGTACCGCAGAACCCTGGAAGGCCGAACAATGGTTAAGACAGATGGACCGTATGTTCGAGGCTGTCCAATGCAACGAGATGGACAAGAGGAGATTGGCTACGTTTCAGTTGACCGATGCTGCCGCAGATTGGTGGGATTCGGTCATAGCTACTATCGGGAATGGAGCTGCGATGGGAATGACGTGGACTGCGTTCAAGGGGAGATTTTTGGAGAAGTATTTCCCGGCCACAGAGAGGCATAGAAGAGAGAAGGAATTCATGGATCTGACGCAAGGAACCAAGTCGGTGCAAGAGTACACCACACAATTTGAAAGACTATCTCGGTTTGCTCCACACCTGGTTGACACTGAGGAGAAGAAGATCCGTAAGTATAACCAAGGACTGACACCGCAGATTTATCGCCTGACTCTCGGCCACCTAGATAAATCGTTTGAAGGACTTGTTGGTTTGGCTACCGATCTGGAAGAGGATGCTCGAGTAAACCAAAAACAATTTGAATTCCGACCGCCTCAAAGGGGTAATTTTGGGAATAGACCACCAATGAATCGTACCCAAGGGCAGAAGAGGAATTTCGACGGAAGCAAGAAGACTCAGGCTATTACCTATCCGACTCAACCCCGAGTAGGAGAAGGAAGTAGTAGTGGAAAGTGCTTCAACTGTGGCAACCCTGGACATCTGGCTCGTGATTGCAAGGCACCAAGGCGTACTGCTCAGCAAGGGATAGTCTGCTTCAACTGTGGTGAACCAGGTCACATCAGCAGGTTCTGTACTGCTCCTAAGCAGGTGACTTATGGTCAATAGGGACAGACTCGCTTGAATGCTGTTATCCCTGATGCCGCTGGATATGATGGAACTATGTACGAAGAAGGAGATTATGGAGAAGCTCAACCTGATCAACAAGCAGTGGAAGGTACATTAACTCTGTTTAACTCCCATGTTAAAGTGTTATTTGATATGGGTGCTGCTCTTTCGTTTATATCTGTTAATACAATTCGGAGATTGGGTATCTTACCTCATCGCTTAGAGAAAGCTTTGAAGGCTACTTCGCCATTAGGAGCTGCAGTCAGATTAGGACACGTGTGCAAGGATTGTCCCTTACGGTTAGGAGACCGAGAAATCCCTGTAAGGTTGATTGTCCTATCGATGAAGGAGTTCGACATAATCCTAGGAATGGATTGGCTGTCTCAGAATCAAGTGAAGTTGGATTGTGCGAGGAAGAGAATTACATTCCCCGACAATGAGAATCAACCCTTTTATTTTCAATGTAACCCTTCGGGAGATATGTTCCTCACGAGATGTTTAGCGAACATCGAAGTCGTCAGTACAGAAGCGACAGTGTTGTCTATACCTGTAGTCAAGGACTTCGAAGAAGTATTTCAAGACATTTCTGGTTTGCCGCCCGAGAGAAGTATAGAGTTCTGTATTGAGCTTATACCGGGTACCGTACCGATCACCAAGGTTCCCTACAGAATGGCCCCCACAGAACTATTGGAATTGAAGGAACAAGTTCAAGAGCTCGAGAACCTAGGTTTTGTACGTCCAAGTACATCACCTTGGGGAGCACCGGTGTTATTTGTGAAAAAGAAGGACGGGACACTCAGATTGTGTATCGACTACAGGGAATTGAACCGCGTGACTATCAAAAATAAGTATCCTTTGCCTCGGATTGACGATTTGTTTGATCAACTTCAAGGAGCTACAACATTTTCCAAGATAGACCTTAGGTCGGGATATCATCAGTTGAGGGTACGGAAGGAAGACATACCTAAGACTGCTTTCAGAACCCGATATGGTCATTATGAATTTCTGGTGATGCCATTTGGAATGACGAACGCCCCGACAGTGTTTATGGATCTGATGAACAGAGTGTTCAAGCCTTATTTGGATCAGTTTGTCATCGTCTTTATAGATGATATTTTGATCTATTCTAAGTCAGGAGAAGAACACGAACAACATCTACGGATTGCGATACAGACGCTTAAGGACCACCACTTGTATGCCAAGTTCAGTAAGTGTGAGTTCTGGTTGCAAGAAGTGAAATTTTTGGGACACAAGGTGTCATCTCAAGGAATTTCAGTGGATTCGTCCAAGACCGATGCTGTGTCAAACTGGGTTAGGCCGAGCAACCCTACAGAAGTTCGGAGTTTTCTTGGACTCGCAGGCTATTACAGGAGATTTGTTGAGGGATTCTCAAAGATAACAGCACCTTTGACTGGGTTGACGAAGAAGAATTTGAAGTTCGAATGGGCAGAGAAGCATGAGCGCGCCTTTCTAGAGTTGAAAGAGAGACTCACTACCGCGCCGGTACTAGCAATACCCAAGCCTGATGAGAAGTTCACTATCTTTAGTGACGCGTCATATCAAGGGTTGGGGTGTGTACTTATGCAAGATGGCAGAGTGATCGCCTATGGATCCAGATAGCTGAAGCCGAATGAGATGAACTATCCTATTCATGATTTGGAGTTGGCGGCAGTAGTATTTGCACTCAAGATTTGGAGACACTATCTCTACGGTGAGAAGTTTGATTTATTCTCCGATCACAAGAGTTTGAAATATTTGTTCACACAGAAAGAGTTGAACATGAGGCAACGCAGATGGATGGAATTAATCAAAGATTACGACTTCACGTTGGAATACCACCCTGGTAAAGCTAATGTGGTTGCTGATGCCCTGAGTCGACAGACTCGTGAGACGATCGCCTCCTTAATGGTTAGAGAATGGCAAGCATTGGAGACATTGGCGGAGTTCGATGTACAGAGTGCTGGAGAAGGAGAAGGACAACTTTTCGGATGTCTTATCCTACAGCCTGTCCTTATCGACCGCATTTTTGGAGCTCAGAAAGAAGATGAGAAGTTTCGGACATGGTTCGTGAAGATGTCAGAGAAAGACCCGATAGAATGGAAAGTGGGAGTCGATGGAGGATATCGGTGCAGAAATAGATTATGTGTGCCAGATATTAGAGAACTTAGGAAGGATATCCTGGAAGAAGCACATAAATCAAGGTATACAGTTCACCCGGGAGGAACAAAAATGTACAAAGATTTGAAGAGAAATTTCTGGTGGGAAGGTATGAAGAAGGATGTGGCCGAATTTGTATCCAAGTGTTTGACATGTCAACAAGTCAAGGCTGAACATCAGAGACCCTCGGGATTGTTGCAACCACTACCTATTCCTGGTTGGAAGTGGGAGCACATTACGATGGACTTTGTAGTGGGGTTGCCCCAGTCGCAGCAGAATCATGACGCTATTTGGGTAATCGTGGATCGTTTGACAAAATTTGCTCATTTTATTGCTTATAGTATGACATACCCGGTAGAGAGGATGAGCCGAATGTACATACAACAAGTTGTGCGACTCCACGGTGCACCTGTGTCGATTGTGTCAGATCGTGACGCACGTTTTACTTCTGGATTTTGGGAAAGTCTGTAAGAAGCTATGGGAACCTCGCTTAAGATGAGCACTGCGTTTCACCCTCAGACCGATGGACAAACTGAGCGTGTTAACCAGATAATGGAGGATATGCTTAGAGCTTGTGTGATTGATTTTGAAGAATCTTGGGAGACCCACTTGTCGTTGGTTGAATTTGCTTATAACAACAGTTATCACACGAGTATCGGGATGGCTCCGTTCGAAGCATTATACGGACGACCATGTCATTCTCCATTGTGTTGGGCAGAAGTTGGGGACACAGAATTGTTGGGACCAGATTTGGTTAGAGAAACCAACGAGAAGATTTCTTTGGTCAAGGAAAGGATGAGAACCGTTCAGAGCCGGTATAAGAGTTATGCTGATCGACGCCGGAAGGATTTGGAATTCAGTGTTGGAGATCACATACTTCTTAAGGTTTCACCGACACGAGGAGTAGTACATTTTGGTCTCAAGAGAGGGAAGTTAGCTCCGCGTTTCATCGGACCGTTCGAGATTTTGGAACGTGTCGGGAAAGTAGCTTATCGACTGGCGCTACCACCAAAGATGTCTGGGGTTCACAACGTGTTTCACGTGAGTATGTTGAGGAAGTACATACGAGACCCCTCACACGTGGTTAGTTATGACGATATTGAGACGAGTCATAACATTTCTTACAAGGAGAGACCTGTGAAGATTCTAGATCAGAGTATCAAGAAGTTGAGGAACAAGGACATTCCGTTGGTGAAGGTTCAGTGGAATCACCATGACGAGAATGAAGCCTCGTGGGAAGTTGAAGCGGATATGAGGAAGAAGTACCCGGAGTTGTTTCAGGACTAGTTAGTCTTGGTTTCGGGGACGAAATCCTGTTTAAGGGAGGAAGGGTGTAATAACCTGCATTTTCATATTTAATTTGTAATTGCATTGTCATAAACAATTTATGTGGTATTTTCTGCTCTTAATTTAATTTCTACTCTTATATACTAAATCTTGATTTAGTTGTAGAGTGAAATTTACAACTCACAACTTGGAGCCCAAGAATTTGAGTTCTATATAACTCTCATCCCATTACACTCATTCTGCACAATACAAACACAGAGAGAGCTTGAGAGTTTAAGTTTCTGGAGAGAGAAAGCTTAATCACCACTGCCAAGCTTGAAGCTTCAATTGGGTTTCTTATATATCTATTTCTCTCTCAACAACCTCCTCATTCTTGAACATAGTGAGTATTACTAACTCACTCAAAATGTAATCCATTCCTTATTTACTGATTTGGGTAGTTAATTTGAAGAATCACCATTGATGTTTGTACGTTGAAGTTCATAGCTTGAAAAAAAAAATGGAGATTTTCCAAACTCAATCAAAACAAGTCTTTAGAGATGATTTAGGAAGATTGTGGTCCCTAGAAGGTGCTGTTAAAGTTTTAGAGCCCAATTCTTCCATATGAGAAAATATATGAGAAAATATATAAGAAAATTAGTTTTGACATGTTTTAGTTTTTCATAAAATTCAAGAGCTATGGTTTGATTTGGGTTAAATTGATTCTTAATCCTTGTTGAAAAACAAAGAAAATCATATACTACATGTCCTATATACTCACAGAATGGAAAATGGGTCAATTAAGTCCCTATTTTCTGAAACAGAGTAGTTTCTGCGGAGAAGATGAAGTCTCTGCTTCATCTCGCGTCACGATCGCGCGCGCGAGATTCGCGCGAGCGGCCCGCGCGAGCGACCCCTCGCGCGAGCGGCCCGCGCGCGCGAGGCATGCTTCCCCAGGCAGACATAAAAGTTATATGTATATATAAATGAAAATTAGGCTGGTCGCACGAGCGAGGGTCGCGCGATAACGCTTTCGCGCGAGCGATCCGCGCGCGCGACCTTGGCTGCTCCAGGCAGACATAAAAGTATATATATCAAATGAAAAATGGGCATATCGCGCGAGCGGCCTGCGCGAGCGAACTTTCGCGCGAGCGGCCCACGCGCGCGAGTTCTAGGAGTTTCTGTTCTTGTCTGCTTTCTGTTAAAGGACTGTTTGGTTCAACCTTTAAGTACTGTTAAGGTTCTGTTTGGGAAATTTTGTAAATTAGAACTCTTTTGGTTATGTTAGAATGATTAAAACATTGTATTATGACTTATCAATCCCCGTACGCGCGTTGTTCCTTTAATTCAGCATTTTTGCTTTCGTTTAAGTGCATATCATTCATATGGGGTCAGTGGTACATGCATGTGGGTGTCAGTCAGTGTGGAAAAGAGTAGTGGTCAGTGTGGAAAGAGTACGAGGTTGTGGTTGAGACTGTGGTTGTGGTTGTGGTTGTGGTTGTGGTTGAGATTGTGGTTGTGGTTGAGATTGTGGTGAGGGTATCTTTGAAATGCGACGGTGGCAAATATGGACACTCCCTGATGCCCATAGAAGCGTTAAAGTGTGTGACGCCGAACTTGGACATTCCCTGGCACCCATGGTAGTGCTAAAGTGTGGCCTACGGACACTCCCTGATACCCGAGTCTGGATACTGCGTGAGGTTGCTCCGGTATTTGCATGGCGGTTTAGGTATTCAAAGTGTAAGGCAATGGACACTCCCTGGTACCCCAGACCAAAGTGTGAGGCAAACTGGACACTCCCTGGCGCCCAGTTGCTAAAGTGTGGCTATCTTAGTGTTTCAAAGATACCAGGAGTAAGATAGTGGGTTGTTATGGTTGTCGAGAGAAAAGAGTCGGCAAGATGAGTGTGGTGCATTGTCTCATACACGAGTAACTGTTTTTATGAATGAACGACCTTTTATATATTCCTTGTTGTTTTATAAAATGAAATCTTTCTACGGTTTAATGATTGTTTTTGCAACATTTAATAACGGAAAAAGGTAATTGGGTATGTTTTACATTCAAAGTTATGTTTTTAATACTCACCAGCTTCTTGAAGCTGACGACGTTGATGCGTCCTGGACATTCGTGTTCAGGCTTTTCAGGTTATAACCAGGAGGAATCGTACGACTATGCTAATTAAGAATGGCTGCTTTCGGAACGAGGAAACTGTTCATTTATTACATGTTTTTAAGTTTTAAACTGTTTGTGTTATAAGGATGTCTGTAATAGACATTAAGCTATTGTTTTGTTTCAAGGCGGTCTGTGCCTTTAAATAACCCGTGCTGTAATATTATTTAAGTTAGAAAAATTTTGTAAGCCTTGATTGCTCTGCTCTGATTATTATGTTTTGTTGTTTGACGTTTGGGACGGAATCGATCCTTCAAACTGTCGCGACCTACGGGTCCATAAAGGAAATTAAACGCTTTCCTTATTTATGCTACGTCGGGGCGTGACACATCTCTTTACCTTGGGAGGTGGTACTGTTAGTTAGAGGAGCATTAAGTAGAAATGCATTGCAGACTCAACTACAGAAGCTGAGTATGTGGCGGCTTGTGAAGCCGCAAAGGAAGCTGTTTGGCTCAAGAAGTTCCTTATGGAGCTTGAGGTGGTACCAGCATCGCTGTCACCTATTATGCTATACTGTGATAATAGTGGGGCACTGACCCAGTCCAAGGAACCAAGGAACCATGGAAGGGAAAGCACGTACAGTGGAAATATCATCTAATTCGAGATATTGTTCAACGTGGAGATGTGACTGTCACCAAGATTGCCACCGCTGACAATCTTGCGGATCCGTTTACATAGACCTTGTCATAGAAGGTCTTTAATCGTCATCTAGATAGTCTAGGTCTTAGATGTAGTTCTGAATGGTTATGGATGCAAGTGGGAGTTTGTTGGGTTTATGCCCTCAAACCATTACTTTATGTATGAGACATTGATATTTTAATATATGGATATCAGCTTTACATTTCATTGTGTATGTTTCTTTCATGAGATGATTGTTAATCCTTAAGTATCATAGTAAACAATTCGTGTGTGTATGAGATACATACAAGTGAGATACGAATTACTCTCCTTTGATACTTAGAACTTGTCACAGTGGATGATGAGACTGGATATCTCATCAGGTATACATTGTAGCATGATTAACTACCATTGGATGGAGTGATTAAGCTCAATCACTAGAATGTTGCTCTTAGTTAATATACTAGTGCTTATAATGCATTGATGGACCTTAGTTTTCCTATTGACACTCAAGACTATCAATAGTCGTTAGGACTCACAACTTGTTTAAGGTACGTGTTCTCAATCTTGAGATGATTATGAACACATACTATGGATATGGCTGCTTTGACTTACCAATCAGTGAGGTCTATAAAAGATCAACACCTGGGTATCTTGGGTATGTCATGTTCACAGGGTTGTAAACATATATTATCAAGATAGAATCTACCCTCTGATAAAGAGTAAGCATTCCCTTGAGAATGTTACCAAGTTGATTATTGAGAACCGCAGTCTTGTTGATAAGTAGTTATCAACATATTTGGTAATCATGAGAGGTGAATGAGACTCAAGGAATAAAAGAAGTAATCATGATTCAGGTTGATAGTAACCAGTTATTCGACTACCTAAATATGTTTACGAATGCTAACGGTAGAGGGACATTAGTACACCATACAAGTCTAGTTACTGCTTCGGATTTGTTCTTTTGCGTTGGAGTTCAATTATCGTTTTATAGTGGAGTAAATGTTAACTGACCAGTTAGTTAGTTTGCTGATCAAAGAGTTTGGTCATGGTAATTAACAGACTGGTCTGAGCCAACAATAAATAGCTTAGGAGGTCCTACTCTTAGCTCCGCAAGGATGCTTGGAAATGCACATGAGGATCTTGTCAAGATAGGTTCGATCGATCGAAGGTGGTTCAATCGATCGAAGGTTCGATCGATCGAATCCACTTTGATCGCTTGAATATTAGGTCGGTTCTGGGAATCAGAGTTCATCGTTTTTATAAACCAGAAGCTCCAGAAACTATTTTAAGGTTCCCAAACCTATTCTATCCTCTCTATTAGGGTTCCCACCAACCATAGCCTCTCCGGGAGCATCCGTAGGAGTCCTAAGAGACCATCTAGTGGAAGCTGCTGGAAGTCAAAGATTTCAGAATTGGGTTCAAGACCGTGAGGTATAATTCTTGTCCCCTCTCTTGTACGCATCTATAGAGTTAACGAGTAGTAGATCGGGGCTACCAATAAGTTTTTGAAACTTAATATTTCCGCTGTGCGTTTAAAACAAATTTTAAACCTATTTTCCCATCATAGCAAGCATGCTGATAATGACTTTCTCACTGTGCTTTTACAGGACCATGTTGGTGGCCTCCAAATTCTTCACCAAAACCAGTGGGTTGATGTCCCACCTGTTCTTGGAGCTCTAGTGGTCAACATTGGAGACATCTTACAGGCAAGTCTTTTTATACATAAAAGTTTGTGATGTTTTGAGTGAGAACTTATATCATGTGACTGTGACACTGATGTGACTTCCACACTAATTTGAGTATCCTGCGTGGGTAGGCCCATAGTGATTGAAAAATCACAATGACCGTTGTCGCACGCCTATAACTGTTATCTTGAATAGTTCTCCACTTGAACTTAATATATAAAGTTTGTATTGTTATTATAGGCTGTCTGTAATATGTTTATCACTGCTTGGAAAGATCGATATCGTATAATTGCCGAAGTTTGAAAATTAGACATTCTCTTAGTGACATACGTCAACCAAATACTAAATGATTGTATTTAAGCAAATCATGGGCAATTGTGGGCCTTTTGGGCATAGCCAATTTTGGTCTAGAATGATTTTTCCACTTTTTTTGCATGAACAAGTATCAATAATTAATGCATGTTTTGTGACATTTAAGAGTGTGGATTTATAGTAAAATGGTCACATAGTGTTGAGAATGTCTCACATCGAGGATTATTACCTAGCTACTCAATATATAAGTTCAACGGGCTATTCCACACACATTATCAATTAGTTTTGGGTTGGATGCTCCACTTGAACACATAGTTCAACCATTTAGGCTCCCTTAGGTGTGTAGATTTAGAGAGAGATAAGAGAGACAAAAAGAGAAAAAGAAAAAAAAAATGAAAAGAAAACTATTGTTTCTATTTCTCCTCCATGCTTAAATTAGTAAATAACACTAGAATTAAAAGATTCTCATACTATAGGAAAAAAATTAAGAAAAGAGAAAATGCAGGGACTTATAAATCTGTGAATCAATCAGATTATTATTATTATTATTATTTTTTATGTATTATGTGATTTGGTTACATAAAGTAAAAATGCACATTGTATTGCAAATCACCGAATGATATTAACATTGTTTTTTACTACTAAAATCTTCAGCTCATATCGAACGACATATTCAAGAGTGTTGAGCACAGAGTGCTTACAAACTACGTTGGTCCAAGAGTCTCGGTGGCAAGCTTTTTTAGCACTGGTATGCATCCAATCCTACAGCTCTATGGACCCATCAAAGAGTTGTTATCTGCAGAGAGTTTACCAAAGTACTGTGAGACCACAGTGAGAGACTACGTCGCACACTTCTGTGCACAAGGGCTCAATGGTAATTCTGCACTCTTGCGTTTCAAGCTCTGAAAACATTGCAATGGAAATGAGGGAAGGGTTAGAAGATAGATGAAATGAGACACTGATTCAATATCTTTGCAATGTTATGTGGTAATGGTCTTAGTGTAGTGAAGGACTAGGATAATAAACTAGCAGCATGGAAATAGATAGACTATGTGTGATATTTATAATGATGATTGTGTTCAATGGGTTATGGTATATTTGAAATGGCATTTCTGGAATAGAAGTATTTTTGCCAATCTTATTATTAAAAAGAAAAAAAAAAACTATTTTGAAGATGCATTCTGACATATTTTTATTTTTTATTTTTAGAAAAAATGACTCCTACCTACTTGCTTTAACTTATAAGTTGGAGATAAGTATGATCTTATAGCTACATAGTTTCACTATAAGCTAGCCATTCACATCTCCAACTTCCAAGGGAGGGCTATGGCAGACCTAGCGCCATAGAGCTGGACCTAGCGTCGTAGATCTGGGCTGTAGCCCACCCTAAATTTTAGAATTTATTTATAGGTAATATTTTGATCTTATTGGAGTTCAGTCCATGCTATATATTTAGCCCAACACTTTTTCTTTTACACTTCTTAGTTTAGTCCAACCCAAATTTTGAAGGAAAAACACAATAAAACTATTTTTCTTCTCCTCCAAATCTGCAAACCAAACAGAGCCTTGTTAAATTTAGGAGAGTCATTTGGGTCATGGTTTTCAACACTTCCACTAGAGCCAAGGCGAACCCAATTTTGTATTGGGGTGAGCTGAGAATGTGTATAGTAATGGGCATAAGAATTTTTTTTCTTTGTTCGTTTTATACATATTTTCGAGTAGAAAGGGTTGATCGTTGATTGTAATTTATAAAGCTTTGGGTGATGGTAAAATTTTTTGGGTTTGGCTAAAGCCGCTAAACTAAGAAGTGAGAAAAATGTGTAAGACGTAATATTTTACGGGGAAAAAGTGTGGGGGCAAATATTTAGAATGAGCAAAATTAAAATTGGGCGAACATAAAATACATGTACGCTTTTTTTTTTTTTTTTTTTCTTTTCAAAAATTGTGTTAAGTTAAAGTAGGAAAATGAGAAAAAAATGTGTTGGACTTAGCATGAGACTGGGCTATATAGGGTCGACTGGATTGCAATTGGGACCAACTAATTAGGTTAGGGAGCAAAATCATCCTAACAAGTAACAAGTGCTGGGCTTAGCATGATACTGGGATAAATTAGTTGGACGTAGTGAAAAATTGGGCTAAAGCACACCTACATTTCTCCAAATCCCTCAAAACTTACACTGTACGCCCTTGACCAGAGCTTCAACTTGCTAAATTTGACAGTCAATTTTAAATATATGTATATATATATATATACACTGTACGCTCTTGACCAGAGCTTCAGCTCCTTATTTCTTTCTTTTAGACATTCATTATTTGTCCCACCACTATTGGCAAGTTTGGAACAAACCGATTGGTTATTTTTTTTTTTTTAAAGTAGTGCACAAGTTAAAACCGACCAAAAATCGACCGATCCTGCCTAAAACTGACCTACCGAAACCGAATGGTCGATTTTAACATCGCTAAAAGATTGAAAAAACAAACCGCGAACACCCTTATCACAAACAAAGATTTGGATTCAAAACTTTGTTTTTATTCCCTTTTATTAGGTGGGTGTTGAGACCAAACCATTTTTCCTTCTTTTTGTTGTTAAAGCTGGAATTTTAATTTACTGTAAAAAATTAAGATTTTCGAACAGAAAAGTTGGACAACCTCTAAATATGTTGCAAAAGAAGAAAAATGGTGGTCTTACCACAGATGTAACAGTGATGTAAGGAAAAATGTAATTAATTTACACTGATCTCCCTAAGATTTCTGACAATATTTGCACAAACGAAGTCCCCCTCCCTTGCAAAATTGCAGTTCCCACAAAAGGCAGAGTTAGAATTTTTATCTTTTTATCTAGGGGCTGAGACTGAATGGAAGTGCATGTAATGATAAATGTATACGAGAGTTTTGAGTCTATTCATAATTTATCCCAAACTTTAGATTGAATTTACTATCATCTTTTTGTTTGTTTGTATATTTGTTATTCTAGTGAATAACTTCAATATACGTTGAGGTCATTAATGATGTCAACGTATCGTTTCTTTTCTTGCAAGAAATTTTCTTTTCGTACAAAGAAATTTTTCAATTTCAAAAGTCAATAAGGCAGACCACTTTACATTCCCTTCAATATTTTTATAATAGTATTTTTGTCTTATTTATCTTCTACAAGACTACAAGCCTCCAACACCCATTAATTCATATCTTCAAAGAGCTCTTCATTATCTCAAAAAGGAAGAAAAATGGTGGGCACCGAAACAGTTCAAGTTGAGGCTCAATTTGATGTGAACTATGATCGAAAAAGCGAATTAAAAGCATTTGATGACACTAAAGCTGGCGTCAAAGGCCTTGTTGATTCTGGGATTTCTTCAATCCCTCGTATATTTCTTCAACCTCCTGCAAACAAATCTGAAAAAGCCCAGTTCATATTTCCAACCATAGATCTAAATATGATCGATAAAGATCCAATGAAGCACAAAGAGATAGTGGAACAAGTAAGAGATGCTTCTGCGAATTGGGGTTTCTTCCAAGTGGTAAATCATGGTGTTCCTTTGAGTGTTTTGGAGGAGATGATTAATGGAGTTCATAGGTTTCATGAGCAAGACACTGAGGTGAAGAAAAAATGGTATACAAGAGATCTCACAAGAAATTTTGTTTATAATAGTAACGTTAATCTCTTTAGTAGACCAGCTGCTAATTGGAGGGATTCTTTTTATTGTACTTTGGCTCCAAGAAGTCCTAATCCGGAGGAAGTGCCTGAGGCATGCAGGTATGTTATATATATATATATATATATATATATATTTATAAAATGTATTTTGGTTTGTTATATTAGTATGGGAAATACTTGGGACATACCCAAAGATACAATTTTTGGGACATAACTCAAGAGATGTGTCTATGTCTCTGCTGTGTTATTGTGGGGTCCAGTGACATTACAGGAGAGATATAGACACATCTTTTGGATTGTGTCCCAAAAGTTATGCCTTTAGGTGTGTCCCAATCTTTACTCAATTAGTATATAGATTCATTTCATAATTGATGGTTGAGTTATTAATTAGGCTCAAGAGAGGTCACTGTAATTTATCTATCCAATCTTGATTGACCCTTTTCTTGCGGAAATCAAACAAAGTCATGAATTATAAAAACCTTACTCCCTAACTCAATTTTTTTTTTCTTGCAGAGACATTCTAGTGGAGTACTCAAAGGAAATAATGAAATTGGGCTATTCCTTGTTTGGATTACTCTCAGAGGCTCTTGGACTCCAACCCAACCACTTGAAGGACATGAATTGTGCTTTGGGACTAGGAATTTTAGGCCATTACTATCCAGCATGTCCACAGCCTGAGCTTACCATAGGCACTAGCAAGCATGCTGATAACGACTTTCTCACTGTACTTTTACAGGACCACATTGGTGGCCTCCAAATTCTTCACCAAAACCAATGGGCTGATGTCCCACATGTTCCTGGAGCTCTAGTGGTCAACATTGGAGATATCTTACAGGCAAGTCCTTATATATATATATATACATTAAATATTGTGATGTTATGATGTGACTAAAATGGACTTTCACACTGAATTGAGTATCCTCCGTTGGTAAACCTACAGTGATTTAAAAATCACAATGATCGTCACAAGTTGTATAATTTTTCTCTTGAAAAGTTCTCTTGTTGAACTTAATAAAGTTTGTATTGTTATTGTAGACTGTATGTAATATGTTTATCACTGCTAGGAACAATAAATATCGTAAACTTGCCGAAGTTTGAAAATGAGACATTCTCTTAGTGACATACTGACAATCAAAACTGAAATAATTATGCAAAGTTATTAATAACACAAAACTTTCCAAAAACACAAAAAGTAAATTGTGAAAATTCTAAACGATCGTTTTTAATCATATCATGGGCAATTGTGGGCCTTTTCGGCATAACCAATTTTAGTGTAGAATGACTTTTCCACTTGTCATGCATCAAATATTGCATTAGGTGTGCAGATCACAAAACTTTCGAAAAACACAAAAAGTAAATTGTGAAAATTCTAAATGATCGTTTTTAATCATATCATGGGCAATTGTGGGCCTTTTCGGCATAACCAATTTTGGTGTAGAATGACTTTTCCAATTGCTATACATCAAATATTGCATTAGGTGTGAAGATTTAGAGAGAGAGAGAGAGAGAGAGAGAGAGAGAGAGAGAGAGAGAGAGAGAGAGAGAGAGAGAGAGAGAGAGAGAGAGAGAGAGAGAGAGAGAGAGAGAGAGAGAGAGTAAAACTATTGTTTTTAGTTGTCCTCCATGCTTAAATTAGTAAATAACACTAGAATTAAAAGATTCTCACCCTATAAAAAAAAAATTTAAGAAAAGAAAAAAATGCTGGAACTCATAAATCTATGAATCAATCAGAGGGTTGATTATTTATTTATTTATTATTATTATTATGTATTATGCGATTTGGTTGCATGAAGTAAAAATGCACATTGTATTGCAAATCACCGAATGATATTAACATTGTTTTTTACTACTAAAATCTTCAGCTCATATCGAACGACATATTCAAGAGTGTTGAGCACAGAGTACTTGCAAATCATGTTGGTCCAAGAGTCTCGGTGGCATGCTTTTTTGGCACTGGTATGCTTCCAATCCCAAAGCTCTATGGACCCATCAAAGAGTTGTTATCTGCAGAGAGTCCACCAAAGTACCGTGAGACCACAGTTAGAGACTACGTCGAACACGTCCACTCGAAAGGGAACGATAGTATTTCAGCACTCTCGCATTTCAAGCTCTAAAAACGTGGCAATGGAAATGAGGGAAGGGTTGGAAGATAGATGAAATGAGACACTGATTCAATATCTTTGCATTAATATATGGTTATGGTCTTATTGTAGTGAAGGACTAGGATGATAAACTAGCAGCATAAAAATAAATAGGCTTTTATCTATGGCCTATGTGTGATATTTATAAAGATGATTGTTTTCAATGGTTTATGGTGTGTTTGAAATGGAATTTCTGGAATAGACGTGTTTTTTTGCCAATCTTATTATTTAGAAAGAAAAAAAAACTATTTTGAAGATGCATTCTGACATGTATATATTTATTATTATTTTTTGTTTTTAAGAAAAATGACTTCCACTTGCTTGAACTTATAAGTTGGAGATGAGTATGATCTTATAGCAATGTAATTTCACTATAAGCCATCCATATCTCCAAGGGTGGATTATGGCGGACCTAGCGCTATAGAGTCGCCCACCCCAAAGCTTTGATTTTTTTATAAGTAATATTATGATTTTATTCTAGTTCAAGCCATGTTATATATTTAGCCGAATACTTTTTCTTTTACACTTCTTAGTTTAGTTCAACCAAAATTTTGAAGGAAAAACAATTACAAGCTATAGATTAGTCCAATTATATTACAGTTCACTCTAAATATTTGGCCCAATGTCTATCATAAATAACTTTTGCAATAGTATATTTTTGTCTCACGTCTTACTGTAGACACCCCATTTTGACCTACCAAAAAAAAGAAATAACTATCGCAGGGGAACCCACCGAGCATGCAAATCGAGGAAGGAAAAGCTAGAGTCCTAATCAGAATATCTGGAGGTCAAATCAAATGTCAAATCAAGTTATTGTCAATTTGAAAATCCACCAACATGGTCTCAAAATCATGTCAGATCAGTTGTAGACACACGATTTTTGCCCACCTACAAAGAGGCAAACAGATAATGTACATTAAGTCCGATGGGTGTGAAGAACTCATAAATACAAGGTCCCTAGACTTCGAATCGTCAAAATCGAACCACGGGCGAAGAAATTATCATTGTTTAAAGTTCAAACAAATCTGTTATTTGCCAGAGAGGGACCGGGATTACTTTTTTAGCTTTTCATGTGTCAGAACAAGCGTTTTTCATGATAGAACGGAAGTGCGTGACATTACCGAGGACTCCCTAAAATTTCATCTCAATTGAACACCGGATTTGGAAAAAGTACTTTATCATGTGTAGAAATCAAACGGAAAAATTCTATTTCATCGCATCTATGTTTGTCAAGATGAAAAGCCTTCAGAAATTTCGTTGCCACCAAACGAAGAAAGTTGCAAAACTGCGATAAGATCGCTAACAGATACATCAATTTATACTGATAAATCATCAGAAAGTCCTGGTCTTCGAGATCAAATTGGCTGTGGTATTTCCGGTTTGGATTAAAACACCTTTTACATCGAGATGGAGAAATCCCTGTAAATGTCGTCTCAATCCAATACCAGATTCCGAAAAAAGTACATTTTAATTAACGAATTTGTCAAGACAGATGCTTAATACGAGTCAGATAGCATTTCAATAATTCCATTTTTGCACTAAAATTCCGCGTTTGTCAAGAGGACCACGGGGGTCCAAGTTTTCGTCGCACTGTCTTCCAGAAAATTCAGAAGTACGGCGCTTGTACAGATATCTAGATATTTTCTTTGCTTAGCGACTAAGTAATCCAGATCTGGGCCATTTGCGCCACAGGATTCACTTTCTGATTGCAGGAAAAATACTCCTCACATTAAAATAAAGGGATCCATGTATTTTCGTCTCGTTCCAACACCAGATTTCGGAAAGTGCACATCGATTGGCGTATTCTGCCATAACTGGTGCCGAGTGTGGGTCAAACAACGTTTTAAAAATCCAATTCCGACTTCAAAATTCTGTGTTAGTCAAGAGAACTCAACGGTCCAGTTTTCAACCGTGTAGCTTTTCGAAAAATCCCGGATAACGCGGCGCACACACACAATATCTAGATATTTTATTACTTTATTATTATTATTATTTTTTTTTAAATCAAAATTTTTCCTATAAATAGGAGGTCCCCTCCTTCCAAAAAATTTGCCAATTCATTCTCTCCCTTAGGCTTTGTTTGGGAATCCCTAACCTTTCTCCTATCCTAAGTCCTGTTTGGCTACATTGACCATGATCCCGCATTTTTTCCGTATTCCAAGCTCCAAACTCCATCATAAGCACCTCTAATGTTATACATATAGTATATATACGTGCATTATTCATACATATAGTACTATTCATACATATAGTACTATTCATACATACGGGCACTATTCATACATACAGTATATGTACGGGTACTATTTAAACGTACGATTTACATCTTGACTATTCCGGCCCTTCCGGACCCAACCATGACGTCCATTTAAGTCGATTTTGTGTCGAAATACAATTTGGACCTTCTCGAATTATTTCTGCAACCTTATCGAATTTCTTTCATTTTTTTCTCAGCAAACATCGAGTGAACTTCAATAGTCGCCTCTGCACAGGTAACATCCTTAACTCATACTCTTAGTGGTTTGGGCTCCCTATAAATCCACTGGTCGGATATTTTGCCTCTTTCTTTTTTTTTTTTTTTTTTTTTGCCAGTCAGAAGGAGACCTTCGAACTCCACCTGATTGAACTTTATATCCTGCGTCAGCTGGAAGGAGATCGAATGACCCACTCGGCTGAACTTTATCAAACTGTTATATCCTGCGCCATTCGGAAGGACCGAAAAAATGTCTATCTCGACCAGATTGTGAACCGGGGCTTGGGCAAGTGCATCAAGCAACATTATCAGCTCGAGCTATATGTGTATGGTAAAATTTAGATTATGCCACCTGTACAAGTTACATATGGAGAAATTGTTGCGCGGCCAGTCGTGAACTACCGGTTTAGTTAGCTATCGTGAGAGTAAATGCCGACCTAGGATTTTAGTTTGGAGTGGGCTGAAAATACATATAGTGGCCGGGCCCACATGATATATATATATATATTTGTCTATCTATAGATATTTTGCTGGATTTTTGCATTAGAAATGTTATAGTTTTGTCAAGTGAGGTATTAATTCTGACCATTTTAAGAGGAGAGCATTTTTGCTCACCCAAATTTGATTCACTATTGCTCACTCATACCTTCATTGCTTAACATGTGTCTCATACAAGCGCAAAATGGGAATGAAAGGGGACACATGTCAAGCAGTAAAGGCATGGGTGAACAACGGTGAAACAAATTTGAGTGAGCAAAAATACTCTCTTTTAAGAGTTGTCCTTTCCTCGGTTCACTTTTTTCTTCAAAAGTTGAATTGGGCCAACTTAAGAAGTGAGAAAAACAAGCGTTGGGCCAAATTTGTAGAGTGGACTGATCACTTACCCCATTAAACTTGAATATTACCTATTCTTTTGTTTTTTCTTCGACTATTATAATATTTATGGAGGGGTTGTTAATTGCAAATACAGCCCTGTAGATAGTGCATTTTTAAGTTTGATCCATATAGTTTGAACGTGTCAATAATACCCTTTTGGTTTGAACTAATATGCATAGGTTGATAAATTTGTTAAATTTAGCGATTGTAAGCCTCCACATGGGGTGTATCTAAAAACGGAAATGATTAAGGCACCGACGAGGTGCACTGAAATGGTGCACCGAACAGTTAGTGCTGTCCATCTCAGACGTGTGAGACCCACTGAAATAGACGACACCAATCGTTTAATATACCATTTCAGTACACCTAACCCAATCAGTACCTCTACCAAGATCCATCTAAAAAGTGCATTGACAGCATGGATTGCATCTGTTATTAATTCCAGAATACAAAAGCTATACAAATTTCGGTCCCATTAAATTTAGGAATTATTAAATTTCAGTCAACAATATGTTCAACTCAATAATGTTAGATTGCGTCATGGTGCCCTGAAATTCTTTCTTTTCATTGGTCAACATGGTAGACCATTTACATTCCTTTTAATATTTTTTTAATTAATATTCATCGTTATATATCTTCCACAAGTCTCAAACACATTAATTCTTATCCTTTATTGAACTTCACAGACCTCTCCATTACCTCACCAAAAAAAAAAAAAAAGTAAGAAGAAGAAAACAATGGTGGGCACCAAAACAACTCAAGTTGAGGCTCAAATTGATCCGAATTATGATCGAAAAAGCGAATTAAAAGCATTTGATGACACTAAAGTTGGCGTCAAAGGCCTAGTTGATTCTGGGATTTCCTCGATCCCTCGTATGTTTCTTCAACCTCGAGACAAATCTGAAAAAACCCAATTTGTATTTCCAACCATAGATCTCAATGCGATCAATAACGATCCAATCAAGCGCAGAGAGATAGTTGAACAAGTAAGAGATGCTTCTGAGAATTGGGGTTTCTTCCAAGTGGTCAATCATGGTGTTCCTTTGAGTGTTTTGGAGGAGATGATGAATGGAGTTCATAGGTTTTATGAGCAAGACACTGAAGTGAAGAAAAAATGGTATACAAGAGATCTTACAAAAGCTTTTGTTTATAATAGTAACTTTGATTTGTTTAGTGCACCAGCTGCTAATTGGAGGGACACTTTTAATTGTACTTTGGCTCCAAGAAGTCCTAAACCTGAGGAAGTGCCCGAGGCATGCAGGTATCTCTTGGAAAACTTCTAAAACACACGCGCACACATACACACACACATAACAGACACACACACACACATATATATATATATATATATTCATATATATATATATATTGCATTAATATATTTGGTGTGTTATTTAAGGGTTTGTTTGTGCATCCAGCAATTTGAATGAAATCTTTCATGATCTATAAAGAATTTCAGTTTAGGAAAGCATCATCTTGATGATGTCATTAAGAAAAATTATAGCTATGTTAAAAAGATGTGGTTAAACTTGACAAATTATATCATTGTAAGGAAACCTAAGAATGATCACACATAAAGAAATGCAGTGAAGTTCTCTATTTTTCTAAACAATTTCATTCAAGATGATAAATTCCTATACCTAAATGCAAGTAAGTCTCGAATGATTTGATTCAAATTCATGGGCGCGCCCGTAATACATAAAATCATTCCATAATTGATGGTTGAGATCATTTGGGCTTTGTTCAGTTTGCAGATTTCTCAAGGTTTTGTTTGGTTCATGGGTTAGGTGAAGAAAAAGAAACAAAAAAAATAAAGAAAAACGTTTTCCTATGTTTGGTTTTTAAGGAAAATGGGGAAGTAAATAGGAAGAGAAAAATATATTGTGTCTAATATTAAGGGCAGAGCCACGATTTTTTTTGTTAGGGGGAGCTGAGATTGGAGAGGCATTCATAGAGTAGTGAAGCTATACAGGGGTTTGGGGATAGCACCCCTGAGATGAATTTTTGTTTTGGGATCAATTTATATATTTTTATGGGTAGAATTAGTTTGCATCACATTTTTTTGATCATAGAGATTGTTAGTTTATTATAATTTATTAAGCTTGATCGCTAGTAGAGCTATTTGAATTTAGCTAAAGTGAAAAGTGATAAGAAAATCTAATATTGCGACAAATAATAAAATATACAAGAAGGCCTAAATTACATTTGGGACAAAATGTTACACATAAATACAATTTTTTTTTCCAAAATTTAAGGGGGCTGATTACATATATTACATATAATTCTTTGGGTCCTGTACAATTGTTTTCCCCCAAAAAATGGGGTGGGAAGAAAACACTCTGTCTTTCCTCCGCCCTTGATGAATATATTGAAACTAGAATTTTGTGCGTAACTTTCCTCTCATTTGTTCTTTAGTTATAATGTTCTTTTAATTTTTTTTTATTTTTTAAATGTTATTTAAGTGTGGAAGAAAACATAAAGAAAAAAATAACGGAAAACTTGTTCCATTATGTTATTGTCATAATTAAATAACATCAAAAGTATTAAATTTTAGAAACACTATCTAATTTGAGAATAACCGGAGAAAAGCGACTCATAAAGTCAAAAGTTATAAATTATTTCCATTACAATTTTTTTCTTCCTATTTTTACCGATCGAGAAAAAAAAAGGCTCTGAGCAAAAAAAAAAAAAAAAAAAAAAAAGAGAAAAAAAAGAGGAAGGTTATGACAAATTTGGAATCTACTTCGAATAAGAGAATCCTTGGGGGTCAAATCAGTGTTATTGGGGAGAAAAGTTGTAGTACAAGTTACAACCACTTGTACATAAAGTCATTAAAGACAGATATCTTCATCCAATCAGAAATAGATAAAACTACAAAAAAGGACAAATTTGAGTTAAGAAACTGGACGTTTTTGGGAGAATTTAAAACAACGGAAATTCTTGTTGAAAATTATTTGCAAATCAAAATTTTCAAAATACAGAAAAAGAAAAAAGAAGAAGAAAAAAATCGCGATTATTTGGCAGAAAATGGGATAAGTTTTTGCCCAAAATAGCTCTTCAACTTGTTTCTTTATGAAATTCTTGTGTCCTACAAATTAATCCAACAATTGTATGTACTATTGTAAGGTTGAATTTATGTAGACAACAACTTATTTATCTGAAGTACAAACCCATGAATGAAATCTGTTTATCCTATTGTTTCAACTACAAAGAACCATACTGATTTTTGTGAAGAAACTTAGGTGTTGTTTGGAAAGGCTCAAATTGATATTATGGTTCATAAATGAATTGTTGAAAGATAATTTGGAATTTTCAAAATAGTTATTTTGGTAGAATAATCTGGAATCCTAGTCTCTAGCAAAATCAATATTGGTTTTGTGTTCCAAGGTGTCTTTTCATCTTCCAATGACCTAGGGAATTAAGGAAGTAGTTGCAGCAGATTTTCTAGAATTTACAGCAGCATCTATATATTGTCAAGTATGTTTTGTAATTGTGTATGCTCTTAAAAGCACCAAAACAGTCAATCTAATTCATACCTTGTGCAGCAGTAGTGGTATAAGTTCAGAGTAATATACTCTACGTAATCCTTGTAATAAGGCTATTAGGAATGAAATCTTTCTGTCCCTAATTTCTTCAGCATCTAAATTTCCTTTCTTTCTTTCATGACTTACTCATTGTCTTATTTTCTCATTCATTCTTCTGCTGCCCCTAACAAATTTGGTATCAGAGTTCTAATATCCAGCCTTGAACTTTCATTTTCTGCATCTATAAAATCTTTCTATCTTAGTCCAAATGGCAGCCACTTCTGTTTCAGTCCAAATGTTTACATACTCTCCAAATCAAATTCCTATTTTCGTAGGAGAGCACTATGATTATTGGAGCAGCCCAATGAAGACAATTTTCATCTCTTAAGATCTGTGGAAAGTTGTGGAAAACACTTATCCAGAACCACCTCCAGCAGGGACTTCTTCAAATTGGTCGGATGTACAACAAAGTCAATACAAGAAAGACGTCAAGAAAGATGCAAGTGCACTTCGGTGTATCCAACAAGGGGTAAGCAAATCTATCTACCCTCGAATCTTTGGTGCTACTAAAGCAAAAGAAGCTTGGGATATCTTGAAAAATGAATTCCAAGGAAATAATAAAGTGATCTCGATAAAGCTACAATCCCTTTGGAAGGACTTCGATAATATGGCAATGAAGGAAAGTGAAAGCATTCAAGAATTTCTTTCCAAGGTTGCAGAAATCGTTAATCAAATTCGAAGCTATGGAGACACCCTTCAAGACAAAAAGATAGTCCAAAAAATTCTCCATAGCCTTCCCCCAAAATTCGATCATGTTGCTGCAGCCATTGAAGAATCGAAAGACCTTCAGTCTTATACTTTGCATGAACTAATGTGTTCACTCCAAGCACACGAGCAAAGAATAAACAGGTCACCAAGCCAACCTCTAGAGCAAGCATTTCAATCCAAAATAAACTTCTCAAATAAAAATGCATTCAAATCGCAGTAATGGAAAAAAGGTGACTCATTCCGAAACAAGGGAAAAGGCCAGTATAACCAAAATAAAGGTGATAGAAAAGCAAAGGAATGGAGGGAAAACTCACAGCAAAGACCCGGTAACTTCTCTAGCTCTCGCTGTCGCATTTGCAAAAAGCCTAATCATGAGACAAAAGATTGTCGATATAAATGTAAAAGATGCAAAAATCCTAATCATTCTCAAAGAGATTTTTGGTTTCAAGAGAAAAAGGATAGTGATGAAGCAAATTTTGTTGAAGATAAGGAGGAGCATTTATTCTCTTGCATGAGTGTTCACCTTGAATCACAACATGTTTGGTATTTGGATAGTGGTTGTAGTAACCACATGACGGGGAATCGAGATATCTTTGTGGAGCTTGATCAAAGTTTCACTTCTCAAGTAAAGCTTGGAGATGGAAAGCTACAAGGAGCTGAAGGCAACGGAGTAATTTCTCTCCACACAAAGGGAGGTAACCGAAAACTGATTAGTGATGTTTTGTATGTTCCAACTTTGACTCAGAACCTCTTAAGTGTTGGACAGCTCATTCAAAAAGGTTATTCAGTAATTTTTGAAGATGGAAAATGCAAAATTTTGATAAGAAAAATAATCTCACAATGGCTATAGTTGAGATGAGCCAAAATAAAGTATTTCCTCTTTTTATGCCACTTGATGAGAATGTTGTATTGAAAAGTAAAAGTCTTGATAAAACCTTCTTGTGGCATTTAAGATATGGTCACTTAAACAATAAAGGGCTGCAATTGCTCAAGTAAAAGAGCATGGTGGTCAGACTCCCTGCAATTGAAAGGAAAAATCAAGTTTGTGAAGGTTGCATTTACAGCAAGATTCAGAGACTTCCATTCCCTAAAACCTCTTGGAGAGCTACTGCTCCATTAGAGCTGGTGCATTCTGACATATGTGGTCCTATGAGGACTCCGTCTCTTAACAATAAGAGATACTTCATTCTATTTGTTGATGATTATACAAGGATGATGTGGGTTTTCTTTCTTAATCAAAAGTCCGAAGCATTTTCAGCTTTTCTCCAGTTCAAAGCCTATGCAAAAAAATATAGTGGCCACCAAATAAAGACTCTAAGGACAGATCGAGGAGGAGAGTACATCTATACTCCATTCATGGAGTATTGTAAAGAAAAAGGAATTCGAAGGCAGTTCACTATCAAAAGAAGCCCACAACAAAATGGCGTAACCGAGAGAAAGAACCGAACCATTGTGGAGATGGTTCAGAGTATGTTAAAGGGAAAAAATCTTCCTAACAAGTTTTGGGCTTAAGCTTTTAACACAGCAATTTATATTCTCAATCGATCTCCCACAAAAGCTGTGCGAAACAAGACTCTATTTGAAGCTTGGAACAAAAGGAAGCTGGTTGTAATTATTTCAAAGTATTTGGCTGCATAGCATATGCTTTAATTCCTTCTCAAAATAGGGATAAATTTGATAAGAAGGGTGAAAAATATATATTCCTTGGTTACTGTGATGAATCCAAAGGATATTGCTTGTTCAATCCAAAGACTAGCAAGCTGGAAGCTTCAAGAGATGTGGTATTTGATGAAATAGCAGCTTGGGGGTGGGAAGAAAACTCCTCCCAAGAACAGATGAGATATGAGCTTTTGGAACCGACATCAATTCAGGAAGAACCTCATCACACTCCAAATGCAAATCCGCATCAAAGTCCATCAAGATCATCATCCTCGAGTCCTTCAAGTGAAGGAACTTCAGATTCACCACCAAAGAAGTTGCGTTCTATAACAGAAATTTATGAAGCAAGTGATGTTGCTTTCTTTGCTTGTGAACCACAAAATTTTGAAGAAGCGTCCAATGAAAAGGTGTGGAGAAAGGCAATGGATGAAGAAATTGCCACCATAGAAAAGAACAAAACATGGAAGCTTGTGGACTTGCCAAAAGGTAAAGAAGTGATTGGATTAAAATGGATTTACAAGACAAAATCAAAGAAGATGGCTCCATCCAAAAGGATAAAGCTCGGCTGGTTGCAAAGGGATATTCTCAACAGCCTGGAATTGACTTCAACAAAACTTTTGCCCCTGTTGCTTGAATGGAGACAATACGAACTGTTCTTGTACTAGCAGCACAATTGGAGTTGAATGTCTACCAACTAGATGTCAAATCAGCCTTTCTCAATGGAGAACTTGAAGAAGAAGTATACGTGGAGCAACCACAAGGTTATGAAGTGAAAGGAAAGCAGGACAAAGTATATCGACTTCAAAAGGCACTATATGGCTTAAAACAAGCACCTAGAGCATGGAATAGCAAGATTGATGGATGCTTCTGTCAAAATGGATTCAAAAGAAGCCCAAGTGAACCATCACTTTATGTGAAAAAGGAAGGTATGAATGAATTTCTCATAGTTTGCATCTATGTTGATGATTTGATTTATATGGGCACAAGTATGAAAATGGAAGAAGTTTTTAAAAGGACAATGATGGAAGAATTTGAAATGACTAACTTGGGTCTAGTGAAGTATTTTCTTGGAATCCAAGTGAAGCAATCTAAAGGTAAGATTTTTATCTCTCAAGAAAAGTACATTGAAGATTTGCTGAAAAGGTTCCAGATGAACAAGTGCAAACCAGTGTCAACACCTATGGCATTGAATGAAAAGTTGCAGCAAATAGATGGTGCGGCGAAGGTGGATGCAAAATCATTTAGAAGTCTTGTTGGTTCTTTGATATATCTTTCAAATACAAGACCGGACATTGTACATTCTGTAAGTCTAATATCCAAATTTATGAGTGAGCCAAGCAAGCTTTATTATGCAGCAGCTAAAAGGGTGCTAAGATATCTTCAAGGGTCTAAGGATCGTGGCCTCTTATATGTGAAGGAAGAAGACAATAAGCTAGCTGGTTTTACTAATAGCGATTGGGTTGGTTCGTTAGATGATAGAAAGAGCACATCTGGCTACTTGTTTTTCCTTGGAACAAAGTTAATTTCTTGGAGTTTAAAAAAGCAAAAAATAGTGGCGTTATCCTTAGCAGAAGCTGAGTACATTGTTGCCATAGATGCAGCGTGTGAAGCAATTTGGCTAAGGAGAATGCTTTCAGATTTGTAAGAAGTGCAGGAGCAGCCAACTACCATACATTGCGACAATATGTCTGCAATTGCTATGACCAAAAATCCTGTGTTTCATGCTCGAACAAAGCACATTGAGCTTCAACATCATTTCATTAGAGATTTGGTGAGCAAAGAAGAAATTGGATTGGAGTTTATTAACACCAATGAACAACCAGCAGATATTCTGACAAAGGCTATTACTACAGAAAAGTTTGAGAGGTTCAAGAAGCAAATGAAAATTACAAATTAAGAGGGGGTGTTGAAAGATAATTTGGAATTTTCAAAATAGTTATTTTGGTAGAATAATCTGGAATCCTAGTCTTTAACAAAATCAGTCTTGGTTTTGTGTTCCAAGGTGTCTTTTCATCTTCCAATGACCTAGGGAATTAAGGAAGTAGTTATAGCAGATTTTCTAGAATTTACAGCAGCATCTATATATTGTCAAGTATGTTTTGTAATTGTGTATGCTCTGAAAAAGCACCAAAATAGTCAATCTAATTCATACCTTGTGCAGCAGCAGTGGTATAAGTTCAGAGTAATATACTCTGCGTAATCCTTGTAATAAGGCTATTAGCAATGAAATCTTTCTGTCCCTAATTTCTTCAGCATCTAAATTTCCTTTCTTTCTTTCGTAACTTACTCATTGTCTTACTTTCTCATTCATTCTTCTGCTGCTCCTAACATGAATATGTTCTATATATTCATATGTACCCTTTTATTGCACGTGAACTTGTGCCCCAATCTAAAATTACTCATTCTTAGTCAAACCAACATAAAAATAATAGTTTCGTCAAAACTAGGTAGAAATGAGGGTGTCCAAACATGATTTTATTACACACCCATATGTTCTTTTTGTATCTATTAAAGAATTATCCATGTATGCCTATTTAACGACTAATGAGGTTTTTTTGGAATTGATCAAATACTGACTTAGGTAAATAACTGTTTGTCCTAATTATAGAGACTTCCCTTGTCATATTTGAAACTCTATAACTCTAAAAAAAAATGATTCTGACCTTCCTTGTCATATGAAATACTAGAACGATGTTAAAGTTGCAGGCAAAAGTACCGATCTATCCTTAAAAATAAAAGATATTTACTTACTTGCAAAATTTGACACATTGTGAAATGACAATAAATTTTTCCTTCAAATATGCCATTGAAACAAAGAGGATTTTTTTAAAAAAAACTTAATAAAGGCAAAGTAGTCATTTAAAAAGTTATAACCATCAGGGAGTGTAATTCTTGAAACCACGAGGGAGGTAATTGCAATTAAACGAAGTCATGATTGACCCTTTTCTTCTAGAAATCAAACAAAGTCATGAACTATACAAACTCATTAACTCAATTTTCTTGCAGAGACATTCTAGTGGAGTACTCAAAGGAAATAATGAAATTGGGCTATTCCTTATTCCGATTACTCTCAGAGGCTCTTGGACTCCAACCCAACCACTTGAAAGACATGGATTGTGCTGAGGGACTAGCAATTTTAGGCCATTACTATCCAGCATGTCCACAACCTGAGCTGACCCTAGGCACTAGCAAGCATGCTGATAATGAGTTTCTCACTGTTGTGTTGCAGGACCACATTGGTGGCCTCCAAGTTCTTCACCAGAACCAATGGGTTGATGTCCCCCCTGTTCATGGTGCTCTAGTGGTCAATATTGGAGATGTTTTACAGGTGAGACTTTGATTCTTTGTTTTTTATTTATTTATTTTTCAATTTTGTAGTATTAGAAATTTAGAAGCAAATATAGAAGTTTCTTGTGTTCGGGAGTTTATTCTGCAAGGTCGAGTCCTTTGAAAACACAAACATGTCACCCAAAATTGAAATTCATGAGTAAAGGAGAAAGTTCATTGAAAAGTGAACGAATGAGTTACTGAATGCGGTCTCTATTGTGACGGGACCTAAAACCTAGATCTGAATAGTTCTAAGACATTGAACCAAGAAAATCCAACCAAGAAATGGAAGCAACCGATGAAACATACCAAATGCAAATTATACAATGATGGGCTTTTGTTTGCTTGAACGCTCTTGATATTGTTCGAGATCCATAATAATTGTGAAGAAAATTGATCGTTCACTTCATCCATCGGGCCTCTTATCAATTGCCACGGTCAAATTTATGAAAGTTCAACCACAGAACAATACTCCGTACTATGCTCCTCACTGCTAGGAAAGAAAGATGTTGAACAATTACCAAAATAAGATTTTTTTATTAATTAAGTTCAAGTTGGGCAAGTAGATGTTCTCTTAATTAAGAATTCTATAAGAAACGGCAACCAAAACTAATATTTTTACAAGGTTCAAAGTGTCACTTTTTGAAATAAAGGACCAAAGTGCCATAGCGTGTAAACTATAAGAGTGCAAAGTATAACTTACCCTTTTGTTTACGCCAAACTTGTTTGATGTTATTTGATATGAAAATGCGCATTAACTTTCCAGTCAATGAGTGATACTATACTATCTTTACGTAGTACGACTAATATTTTTCAGCTCATAACAAACGACAAGTTTAAGAGTGTTGAGCACAGAGTACTTGCAAGCCATGCTGGTCCAAGAGTCTCAGTGGCAAGCTTTTTTGGCACCCAAGTGCTTCCAATCCCAAAGCTCTATGGACCCATCAAAGAGTTATTATCCGCAGAGAGTCCACCAAAGTACCGTGAGACCACGATGAGAGACTATGTCACATATTACTACGCTAAAGGGCTTGACGGTAATTCTGCACTCTTGCATTTCAAGCTCTGAGCTTTGAAATGGAAACGAGAATAATTACAGTGTGATCCTAAATCAAAAGCTCAATCAATTGATGTGGTAGTCTATCTAACTGAGTGAGCTATTATGAATATTTGGACTTATACCTGATCAGGTTCTTGGTTTATTTGACATTTTATGTGTGGTCGGAATCATTGTATTAGCTGACTGAACTAAGTGGTTCAAAATGACACACTAATTTCTTGGAAATGAGGGAAGTGTTGGAAAGATTGATGACATGAGACATTGATTCAAAATCATTGTAATATTGTTATATGGTTATGGTCTTGTATAGTGAGGCCTAGAATGATAAACTAGCAATATAGAACTAGACTTTTATCTACGGACTATGTGTGATAAAAATATGGTTGTGTTCAATGGGTTATGGTGTGTTTGGCAAGATATTTGTGGAATATTCGTGCTCACCAACTATAATTATATTATGTAGGGTCACCTTCTGTTAATTTTTTCTTTTGAAGCAAACCCAATGTAATGGGTTTAGGTGTTCAATTGCCCTTTGGGCCTCGTTGTGTAGTGAATGCTTTGGATGATAAAATAGAAACATAGAATTGGACTATATGTGTGATATTATAAAGATTATCGTGTTCAATGAGTTTTGGTGTGTTTAGAAGGATATTTCTAGAATATATGTATTCTCGTCAATTATAATTATATTATTATCTCAAATTTTGACTTATTTTAGATGCACGCTATCTTAGTTTTTACATTTGCAAAAAAAAAAAAAAAAATTGCATGTCATAGTTTTGTTTTTTTGATACTTACATGAATTATGGCTTAATACACACACACACACACCCCTTTAACCCGACCTAGCCCAAAACCCCACAACGACTCATAGCAATGTCCAACAAGGGAGCAAGCAAAAACATATCATAGTTGCTTTCCCTTTTAAGCTGAAGATAACTATATTATGTAAGTTCTCATTGATTACTTGGGAGAAAGTAGGCACTGACCTAGCAATTCTTTGGGTAAAGACAAACCATAAGATTGTGCATGAGGTACAAGTAAATTGCAAACAACTTCACTATGGTCTATTATATAGTGGGGAAATTGATTTAGTAGATTTTAATTAGGTTGTAACTTGGATGGGCTATTCGAAATAGGAACCGTAGTTAAGAGAAGGCTTTTTGGATGGATGATCAAGCTCAAATGACCCTAAAGCCAAGCTCGCTCGCTCGCTCAAGCTGCAGTCCGGATTTTGTTTACCCATTGAAAGTGAAATTCTACTTTCTTTCTTTCAATTGCTTGGGCAAAAATTTTCTTTTGTTGTTTGATTTCTATACTCATGACTAGCTGTATAAGCAGTACCCAAAACGGTTCTCCAGTTTATAACCTATTGGAGGTTTTTTGGGGGGACTTGGCTCTCTCTAGTTTGGCAAAAAACTAGAAAAGACATGGATTGTGCCCTGACCTAACCACTTGAAAGACATGGATTGTGTTGAGGGACTAGGAATTTTGGGCCATTACTATCCGGCATGTCCACAGCCAGAGCTAACCATAGGCACTAGCAAGCATGCTGATAATGACTTTCTCACTGCTTTTACAGGACTACATTGGTTGCCTCCAAATTCTTCACCAAAACCAATGGGTTGATGTCCCACCTGTTCCTGGTACTCTAGTGGTCAACATTGGAGATACCTTACAGGCAAGTCCTTTTATAAACATTAAATATTGTGACGTTATGAGTGAGAACTTATCTCATGTGACTGTCACACTGATATGACTTCCACATTGATTTGAGTATCTTGCATGGGAAGACCCTACAATGATTGAAATATTACAATGACCGTCACACGTCGTATGACTATTATATTGAAAAGTTCTCCTCTTGAACTTAATAAAAGTCTGTATTGTTATTGTAGACTGTCTGTAATATGTTTATCACTGCTAGAAAATATAGATATCGCAAAATTGCCGAAGTTTGAAAATTAGACATTCTCTTAGGGACATACGACGACCAAAACTGAAGTACTTATCCAAAGTTATTAATAACACAAAACTTTCCTAAACACAAAAATCACATTGTGAAAATATTAAACGATCGTTTTTAATCAATCATGGGCAATTGTGGGCCTTTTGGGCATAGCCAATTTTGGTCTAGAATGATCAATAATGCATGTCCCTAGACATTTAAGAGTGTGGATTTATAGAAATTAAAATGGTCACATAGCTATAACATTTAGGCTCCCTTATGTGTGCAGATTTAGAGAGAGATCAAGGAGAGGGAAAAGAGAAAAAGAAAAGAAAACTATTGTTTCTAGTAAAAGATTTTCATACTATAGAAAAAACTAAGAAAAGAGAAAATACAGGGACTCAAAAATCTGTGAATCAATTGGAGTACTGTTGATTTTTATTTACTCATTTTTTATTATTTATCATTTTTTTTTATGTATTTTTGTGATTTGGTTGTGTCATACCCGCTCCTGCGGTATTTATTTATATCATTTTAGCATGCATGGCATGCTTACTGTTGTGTTAATTAACACGTGTGATGTGAGTGATGACTCACTAGTTGTTGGAGGGTGTCTTTTGAGAACCCAGTATTTGGCCTTGAAGGCAGTCCAGAAGGTGGGCAAGTGAGAATTCCCTATGGTTGGAAAAATGAGTAATAACTCATAGTTATGTGCTTAAATGTTTATTTAGGCATATGTAAATATAATTGATTATTATATTGTTAATAGCGACTCATCGGAGTCATAAGATGCCTGGTGAGGACGGAATTGAACACGTTACGTAATTTGGTAAGCTAATTAGCAATTTCGTAAAATTTGTAGAAAATTGCGTTTTAGCAACCAAACGGAACTTAGTCGGAAACCTTTTTAATTTTGAGGTTTCACCTGTAGAGCTATGCATTAGCTGTGTAAAAAGTTTAAGAGACTGATTAGAAGTTTTGAAAACTCGTGGGGAGGTAAACACAATTTTTGCAAGTGTTGCCTATATATAGATAGTGATGACTTTCATAAATTTTATAAAGTTTAACCTAAATTCAAGAAGAGGCCAAATGGAGGATTTCTTGGCTTGGAGCTTCAAGACTCGAATCGATGGAGTTCTACCCGTTTATTTTTCATCAAATTCCATATTTGAACTCTACGAGGTAAGGCCGTCGTTTTGATACCTATTAGGCCTTGTTTGGTTAAGTTTTTCGAAAACTCATTTTCTAGAATTTTCATACAAAGTTGATATTTGGACTTTTGATTAATAGGAATTGTATTAGAAGAATTACTGCACGTTCTTTGTGCTTGAGTTTTCCTTGGATCGGCGTTTAAGAGCGTAAATCGGAGGTGAGTGATATAAATCTTGAGTTTTGGATGATTCTATGATTTTATGCATTTGATATGCTAGGAATGTATATAGATACCATGTGTAGTTCATATTGGGCAAAACTCATGTATAAAGTAGGCCCAAAGTATGTTGAAATGAAAAGCATGGTGATATGTGTTAAATGAGCATGTTTATGTGCCTATGTGGGTTAAATGGGGATTTGTGCTAATTCACCGTGAGACGTCCTCTCGAAGGGGGAGGATTAGTAGTGACGACGGTCACTTGCCGAGAAATGCATTAACGCGACATGTCGAAGGGGCATGGGTCATGGTTGAGTCTTAAGACTTTGGATCAGTTAAGGTGCACTTATTCCCTAGAGACCAGTAGTTATGTGTTATGATGGATTGGAACATATTTGTCATCCGTATGCTTGATTCATATTATTCACTAAGCGTTAGCTTAAACAAATCCATATATCTGTGGTTATATAAATAACCATTCAGGTGCAAGGACTGTAGGGGAGAATCGCGGGTAATGAAGCGAGGAAGGACCGGAAGCTCCTAATGTTTATAGAACTTGTAGCACTTTTGTAATATGTGTTTAACTCATGCCGGTTGTTTAACCGTGCACCTTGTATTAAGACTTGTTATATATGCGAGTACGACGCTTGGTTCACTTTAGGACCTAGCTTGCCGAGATGTGGGAAGCTTGTACCTTTAGTACGTGTAATCCGGGAAAGGTTTATGGTTGTATAAAAGGTGTATATGTTTTTGCAAGCCCTTAGAATATTTAACAAAGCTTTGAAATGGTTTGGTTTTGAAAAGAGTTGGTTTGGTTTGGTTTGGTTTCTTGTAATATGTGTATTATTTTATTAGCGGCGTTTGTGCGGAAGCGCCGGGAATTAACGACGTTTATTAGAGAAGCGCCGGTAATTAACGGCGGTTGCGGAAAAGCGCCGAAAATTGTGAAATGGTCTTTTGGAGGTTTGGATTCTGCCCAGACCCCATTCGACCGGTCGAGAAGGGCAATTCGACCGGTCGAAATGCCCCCTGCCAGAAATTACTTCCAATGTTCGGAACAACTTCTAATTAGGCATGGAGGTACCTTTGGGGACCCTTTGACCTATGAAACTGTTACTTTTGAAAACGAAACTCGTTAAGGCGTGTTTGGGCACGTGTTTAATATAACCTTTGAAAAAACTATTTGGAAGTTGGTTGTTTTGGAGCAAAACTTTTATTAAGGTCATTTTTGGGAACTTTAATCATTGTTGGTAAGCCTTGATGGCGTACCACGTGACCTAGATTCATATGTATAAATCCGGGGCATGATAGGTTGCATAAAGTAAAAAATGCACATTGTATTGCAAATCACCGAATGGTATTAACATTATTTTTTACTACTAAAATCTTCAGCTCATATCGAACGACATATTTAAGAGTGTTTAGCACAAAGTACTTGCAAACCCTGTTGGTCCAAGAGTCTCGGTGGCAAGCTTTTTTGGCACTGGTATGGTTCTAATCCCAAAGCTCTATGGACCCATCAAAGAGTTGTTATCTGTAGAGAGTCCACCAAAGTAGCGTGAGACCACACTGAGAGACTATGTCGCACACGTCAATGCGAAAGGGCTCGATGGTAATTCTGCACTCTCGCATTTCAAGCTCTAAAAATGTTGCTATGGAAATGAGGGAAGGGTTGGAAGATATATAGATGAAATGAGACACTGATTCAATATATTTGCATTGTTATATGGTTATGGTCTTAGTGTAGTGAAGGAGTGAGAAGGACTAGGATGATAAACTAGCAGCATATATAAAAATAGGTAAGACTTTTATCTATGGACTATTTGTGATATGTATAAAGATGATTGTCTTCAATGGGTTATGGTGTGTTTGAAACGGCATTTCTGGAATAGATTGAAGTGTTTTTGCCAATCTTATTATTTGTTAAAAAAAAAACTATTTTGAATATGCATACTAACATAATTTTACTCTTATTTATTTATTTTTATAGGAAAAACGACACGTACTTGCTTTAACTTATAAGTTGGAGATGAGTATGAACTTATAGCAATCTAGTTTTACTCTAAGCCTTCCACATCTCCAAGGGCGGACATAGCGCCGTCAGAGCTGGATTGTAGCCCACCCCTAATTTTGGAATTTTTTATAGGTAATATTTTGATCTTATTGTAGTTCAGTCCATGCTATGTATTTAGCCCAATACCTTTTCTTTTATACTTCTTAGTTTAGTCCCATCCAAATTTTGTAGGAAAAACAGTTATAAGCTATATATTTGTCACACCCCATCCCGCCCCTGCGGATTAGGACATGTGTAACAAAGCTAACAAAGACCATACAGTCATTTTTTAACGTTCCAAAAATTAACATTTTGACTGAAATACCAAGGGTAAAATATCCTTTTATCAAACAAAATAATAAAACGAAACAAAGTTTTAAAACCGTCGAGTTATTTGGGCAGAGTTTCCCCTGTTACAGCACCATTCACTTTGTTTTCATAAACTAAATTTTTTAACCCCTGCTGCACTTATTTCTTTAAATATTCCAAACACACTAAAAAGCCAACTAAAATATATAGATTCATTCTAACATAATAAAAAGTTAAAAACACATATTTCTAATGTATTTTATATATACTCCATAACTATTATATAATAACTCCCAAAACATCTCCAACTAGTAATTTAAAAATGATTATTACAAAACTCATTTTAGCAAACCCAACCCCGTAGTCTTGATCATTTTCTCTCCTCTTCCCGGTCTGCTCCTGCGGTGGTTATTCAATAACCACAATAGAAAATAAAGTTTGTTTAAGCTTTCACTGAGTGAACATTCTAATCATGCTATTGGAGTATGAAATGCAGCATATGTAGTATTTAAGCATTGTCAACAATAAAATTAGTCGTTGGCATGCCAAGTAACTACTCACCATCGTTCCAAACCCCTAATTCCAGGCCTTCCTCACTTTGTCTTCGCTTTAAAAGCGATATCACATACTCTCACGTGACAGAAGTCATTTCGTCGTGGTCGTCACCACCGTCCCCTTTTTCTGAGGAATTCAACGTCCTTTATATATGGGCTAAATAATGGTGATTATCACTTGATACCCTTTGACCCAAATAAGCACATAAGCATTTCAACAGGTCAACATGGCAACTTTAACATTCTTGGCATGTAAATTCTAGATTAATGCATTTTTTTATGATATTTTAAGAATTAAGCATTTCAAAACTATCAATATCACATAAACAATAGACACCCAATTTTGGGATTAGGACAACTCTATAAATAATCAAATAGCCTATAAAACCCCGAATTTTTCCTAGATCCAGCTCAACTATGAACCTGTTGTTAATCCTATACAATTGTGGTAAACTAAATGTTACCAACCCATTTGGGTCACAAAAAATCTATCGATTAAACTCCAATTAAAGGACATTAATGTGTAGGCCTTACCTCCACGAGTCTAAAACCGGTCTCGTACTAAAAATTAGAGGTCATTTAGGTAATCAAATGGTGAGACCACCATTTTTCCCCCTTCCTCTTCCGTTTATCTCAACTCTCTGTCTTTTTTTTTTTTTCCATTTCTTTCTTTTTCTTTCTAGTTGTTAAATAACAAGAGAATAACCTCTCTCTCTTTCTCTCTCTCTCTCTCTCTCTCTCCTACTATATTTATATATCTATGTATATAATATGGTATAGTATATAAATATCATGCATATATAATATAATATGATGATGCAATTTTTGGTACTAGTTGGATTTAGTGTTTAAGAGCATATTAAAAGCATAGAAGAGAGGGAGAGAGAAATATAGGCAGCGTGTTTGTATGTGATCCGGCCTTGTTAATGAAAGAACCTACGTTCACGTGTGCTTGTGTGTTAGTGCTTCCACTAGATAGAAAACAATTTACAATGACTGGTGTAGGTGGCCTTGATGATCTAACAATGAGACTGGAACTATCAAGGGGCTGTCTTACACGACTGCTCTAGGTTTCTAGGGAGAAAGACAACACAGTACGCTAGGGCTAGTATAAAATTCGAATCCCCCTCTGAGGGGGATGGGAGGACCCTTTTATAGAAGGAAGAGTCCTCCCTTACAAGGCATTTTAGTTCGATTAGGTAACTGTTGACAGCCAGTGATGACAGCTGCATATCCAGAATGTTTCCTAATCTAACTAGAAAGTAGTTGATGCGAATCTAGATGGCTTCCTAGCTGGTTTAGGAAACTGCTGGAGTCCAAGCAGTTTGGGACATGCCTCTAAGTTAGCTGAGCTAGACCTGAATTGTATTGTAATTGGACTACGTATTCTGACCCATAGGTCTGGGTTGGACCCGGTCAGTCGGGGTCGGACCCAGAGCACTGGAGGTCGGACCTAGAGGTCAGGATCTTAGATCTAGAGCACTGGATGTCAAACTTGGAGCACTGGAGGTCGGGAGCTTGGACCTAGAGGTCGCATTTGGAGGTCAGGAGGTTGGGCCTGAAGTACTGGATTACTAGACAATTTTGGACGTATCTGTTGCCCCCCATTTCCAAGGTTGGCCTGATGCTATATCGGGTTAAGTTTGGAAATCTATTGATTCTTCTTACCACTGACTGATGTTTGCAAAGTTGGATTTTCTCGGGGAGTGATGCACCTTATGTTTTAAAGTCTGCAGATCTTGGTGAGCCACCCTTGTATCAGTAGCGCATCAAGACTAGTAACACTATGATTGCTCAGGGAAGTTGTCTTGGAACTTCCGAGTCTTTTGAATTGTTCGGGAATTGGCTAAGAGTTAAGACATAGCCTAATTCAGCGTATTTTTTAGTGCTCAAGAATTGGCTAAGAGTTGAGACTTAGCATAATTTGAAGTCTTTTGAGTGCTCGGGAATTGGCTAAGAGTTGAGACTTAGCCTAATTCGGAGTCTTATGTATAAGTTAGCTCCCAAGATGGTTATCATCTGCCCAGTAAGCCTTCTTCTGTTGGTAGAAGAATTTGATCATGTTGGATAATCTGACCTTAAGCGTGTTGCTTGATGGTCCTTTTTTTAGCTCCCAGGATGGTTATCTTCTTTCCAGTAAACCTTCGTTAAGACTATTGGTAGAAGAATTTGACCATGTTGGTAGAACCGACTTAAAACGTTTGCTTTAGGGTCCTTTTTATATTAGCTCCCAAGATGGCTATCTTCTAACCAATAAGCCTTCGTCAAGACTGTTGGTAGAAGAATTTGACTACATTGGTAGAGTCGACCTAAAGCGTGTCGCTTTAGGGTCAATTTTTACTCCTCCATCGTGGGCCAACCTAAGAGGCTTTAGTCACCTCTATCGTCGATTTGGGCCTAATTGGAGACCCAAAATGTATGGATTTTAGGGATTTCTTTTACTCTTTTATCGTGGGCCAACCTAAGAGGCATTAGTCACCTCTATTGTTGGTTTGGGCTTAATTGGAGACCCAAAATTTATGGATTTAGGGATTTCTTTTACTTCTCTATCGTGGGCCAACATAAGAGGCTTTAGTCACCTCTATCGTCGATTTGGGCCTATTTGGAGACCCAAAATTTATGGATTCAGGGATTTATTTTACTCCTCTATCGTGGGCCAACCTAAGAGGCTTTAGTCACCTCTATCGTCAGTTTGGACCTAATTGGAGACCCAAAATGTATGGATTTAGGGATTTCTTTTACTCCTCTATCGTAGGCCAACCTAAGAGGCTTTAGCTGCCTCTATCGTTGATTTGGGCCTAAATGGAGTTATGTGCCATAGTTGGCAAAAAATGCCACTATAGTTGGGGTCGTATAGACTGTTGGAGATAGGAGGTTGGGTCAGGATTGTTGAACCTGACCGTTGTAAACTGGAGGTTGGGTCGGGATCACCGGACCTGACTACTAGAGGTTGGAGATCCAATTGGGATTGCCGAACCCTAATAGTTGAAAGCTAGAGGTCGTGTCAGGATTGTCAGACCCTAAACACTGTAAGTTGGAGTTCGGGTCAGGATTGCAAAACCCTGATCACTGGAGGCTAGAGATCAGATCAGGATTGCCAGACCCTGATCACTCGAGACTAGAGGTCGGGTCGGGATCACCGAGCCCTTGATAGTTGTAAACCAAAGGTTGGGTCCGGTCGGGATTGCCGGACCCTGACCGTTGGAAGCTGGAGGTTCGATCGGGATTGCTAGACCCTGACCACTGTAAATTGAAGGTTAGGTCGGGATTGCTGAACCCTAACCGCTCAAGACTGGAGATCAGGTCGGGATTACCTATAATACCCATAATTGTGTTATTGCATTTCATTACATTGTCATGCATGATAATGTGATGTATTGTGCATTTTGGCACATGTGTGAGTGAGTTTTGATTCACGAGTTGATTTGGTGTCTGTGTTAGAGAACCCTTTGAGACTATATTGAATGAGTGTTTTGAGGTTGTGAAGTCTCTTGGAGTATAAGACGTTCATTGTGGAATACCTTAAATGTTTATTTGTGTATTTCACTATCTATATTATTTTCTGCTCTAGAATATATTTCTGTTGTTAATTTTAGTGTCCTGGTGAGGACGAATTAACACGCTGTATAATTGGTAGGCTAATTAGCAATTTCTATAAAGGTAGGTAGAAATTTGCATTGTAGCAACCAAACAGAACTTAGTCGAAAACTTTTAAAATTTTTAGTTTTCACTTGTGAAGGGATGAATTAGGCGTGTAAGAAGTTTTGGAGAATAATTAGGAGTTTTGAAAACTCACGGGGAGGTAAACACAATTTTTAGAAGTGTTGCCTATATATAGATAGAGATGACTTTGAGATTTTTATAAAAGTTTAACCTAAAATCAAGAAAGAGGCCAAAGGGAGATTTTGGTTGCCTAGAGCTTGACGGCGACAAACGACAGACTTCTGCCCGTTTGTTTTTCTCCAAATTTAGTATTCGAACTCCTAGAGGTAAGAGCTTCGTTTTGATATATGTTAGGACTTGTTTGGCTAAGTTTTCCGAAAATCATTTTCTAGAATTTTCATAAAAAATTGGTAATCGGATTTTTGATCGATAGGAATTGTATTAGAAGGATTACTACATGTTCTTTGTGCTCGGGTTTTCCTTGGATCGTCTTTTAAGAACGTAAATTGGAGGTGAGTGATTCAACCATGTGTTTTGGGATGATTTCTTGTCATGTATTCATGTTTTGTATGAATAGCATGTGTAAATTCATAGATATATATTCTGTAGTTCATATTGGACAATTATATTGATAAGTAGGCCCAATTGTATGGTGGGAGGTGAAATGTATTTGAGCATGTTGAGTTGTTATTTGGGTCAAAGGAGCACGTGGTACCAAGCCATCTTATGGAGCTGATATAGGCGTTAAGGTCGCACATTTGAATAAAAGAAACGTGAGTCTTACCTTTTTACATGGACTTATTGGCGAGGAGTCGTGGATTAGGAGTATGGAACATACACGTGAGACTCCGGAGACTAATATGAATTGTAGAGATGTGAATGCGAGCATGTTTATCATTCATGTGCATTGTTGTTTTATTCACTAAGCTTTAGCTTAAACAAATCAAAATATGTGGGGTTATTCAAATAACCATTTCAGGTGTAAATGTCGGTGAGGAATCAGAGAAGTGAGCACGTGGGCGAGGGAGTTCACTTAGAAGGCAACCTGAATGTTTACCTTGTAGTTTTGGTGATAACAATGTGTAATAAGAATTTTATTGCTTTTAAACTATGTTAACTTAGAATCATGGAACTGATTCATACTGTTGTAATGGTTAGGAATCTTTTGTAATTATGTTTTAGTAATGTTATAATTCAGTTAAAATCGCTTTGGTACGAGTTTGGGGTGTATATTTAAACCCTAGATGATTTCAGAAAGCTTTTAAACTTGGAAGATTCTGCAGAAATAGCTGCTGCTCTAAACCAGTCGACTAGATCAGGAGCACAATCGAATGGACCCCTGTTTCATTAAAACATTCTTTGGTTTTTCAAAGGGCATCAGTTGTCTGTGTGACAAAAAATAGTCGATTGGAAACTGCACGAAAACTAGACATTCTACAAGACTCTGGGCAGTCGACTGGACAAGGTCAGTCGACTGGGTTTGGGAACCTGCAGTCGACTGGACTCGAGTCTCAGCCGACTGGAATGGGCTGTTGGACTTAGGTTTTCTGTTACTGGCGGGGGCAGTCGACTGGAGGCCCGACCCAGTCGACTGTACTGCTAATTTCCAAAATGACTTGTTTTGTTTTTTCGGTGCGTATTCTTAAACTAAATCTTTTGGGAACATTAATAAATTGGAGTTAGGGGTGGTATGCCATGTGGGATCGGGCTGTGACATTTAGTGGTATCAGAGCTATAGGTTTAGAACCTTGGGAATGAGCGATCTATGCTGAGTGATGTCGAGTGGAGTGTGTGAATACGACGATAATCTTGTTATCATTGTAGAGATACTTTATATGTTTTCATCTATTATCTATGAGGATGAACTGTGCACATTTATATATTGTCGCATGACATGCATAGTCATTATGCATTGTACTCGACAGAGTGAATATTTGAAACGTCTTGACTGACCCGATAAGAGAGTTGTCATCGCATTCGCGTATGAATCAGATAGTGAATATGGTGGGGAATTTTGTGCAAGCTATAAGTAAACGAGACCAGGTGAATGTTCAAGTTCCACCGGTTGAAATTCGTTATATCAATGCACCATTGGTGCCAAGACCTCAGCACACAATCGTAGAAAAATTCCATAAACAAAAATCGACCTCGTACCATGGACAAGTTGATATAGACTTGGCCGATCATTGGATTATGGACATGGAAAGGCATTTCCAAACATTGATGTGCACCGACGAAGAGAAAATTCTTTGCGAATCCGATACAGTGATGGGAGAAGTGACAAGCGGGGGTGTTTGTAAAATACAACCGCGTTAAAAGAAGAAAATGTACTAAATTATTTCATGATTCCTTTATTTATCTGCAGTTTGAATTACAATGCCAGTTTGCGCACAATTTGAATAAACTATGATAAGTGGTGTTGTTTTAGTGGTTATTCGTGCAGGTTATTGTTGCTGTGTGAAGAATTGGATGCAAAAGATAAAAGGGAATGCTAAATTGTAATGAAGACAACTAAAAGATGAAAAGTGGACCTCGATCGATTGAAGAACATTCGATCGATCGAAGGTTTGATCGATCGAGAGAAGCTCAAGCGCTCGAAGATCCCAGAAGTTCAATCGATCGAAAGATGTTCGATCGATCGAACATGGCTTTTATCAGATTATACGCGCACACAGCAGAATGGACTTTGAACCCTAAGCATTAGGTTTTTAGTATAAATATTCGTATTGTATACGTCCATAGGGACGCCCACATTAGTTTTCATCAGTTTTTAGAGAGAGAAGAGAGTTTCTTGATGTTTTTGTAGGTTTTTCATTGATTCGTGGTTTTGTAGCTTGATTACCCCTAGTTTAATCAAAGTTTTTCATTCCAGGTTACTTCTTTATTGTTTATTTACATTCTGCACGTAGTTTATAGTAGTATAATCTGTTAGATTCATAGTTTTGCATGCTAGATAAGTTCATACTATTAGTTTTCATAGTGTTCATGATTACAACACAAACAAACAAGATTTTAATGGATATTTATATTAAAAATGACACAGTGACACTCCAGACCATGTCTGAGTAGTCCCCAGGTTGGGAGATCACGATGAACCGTGATCTCAAGCCTCTGCCATGCAGCAGAATAATTCCTGTGTTCGATCGATCGAAGTTCGTTCGATCGATCGGACCAGAGACATTGTCAATCGATCGAAGTCAGTTCGATCGATCGAGAGAAGAAGATGTTTGATCGATCGAAAGCGCGTCGATCAATCGAAATTTTTGATTCTTGAGAACATCCTATACAGTATTCCTAGACTTTATGCTTTACTGATTTGTTATCAAACTATCCCCAAATGCTCAGTTTGTCAAAACAGTATGTGAACTTGAAGCCTTGAGGCATTTTTCTTCAATATACTTTGCAAACCACCCTCAATGCTAACACCATTGAAGGTGCGAGTCTTAACTATTGGTTTAAACCGCTTTTATGTATTTTAAACTTAATTGTGATGACATAGTCCCGGTCATGAAAGGACTATGGATTTTTTACCTTTAGATAAATACAGAATGCTGTAGAGAGTGTGCTCCATTGAGCTTCAACGTAACTGCATGGTAGATGGCTAGGTTGCGGTGGATTCGTGTAATCCCAACATTCCCTTTTATTAAGAAAAACACGTTTTAAAATATTGTTTTAATTTGCTAGTTAGTAGTTAGTTTAATTTAGTTTAATTGCTTTATCGTTAGTAGTTGATAAACCGTGGAACTTAGTGTTCTACATTTCTTAAAAGTATTGATTTTTGTTTTCCTTTTAGAGTTTAATCTAGGTTTTTAGTTTAACACCTTCCCTGTGGGATCGACCTGGACTTAACCAGACTACTACTTGCACGATTACCTACACTTGGGTATAGCACACAAGCGCACACAGAAAAAATCTCGTGTCAAGAAGCATTGGATTGGTGGAACAATGTGCTTGAACAAGGGAAGCCAACTACATAGGAAGCATTCAAAGATGAATTCAATAAGTGATTCTTTCCGCGATCTGCTCATACCCAGAAATGTCAAGAGTTTACGAATTTAGTTCAGGGAGACATGACATTGAGTGAGTATGTTTCTTGTTATAATGCTTTATTGCGTTTTGGGAAAACTACCATTCCAACTGATGAGGATAAAGCTCATAAATTTGAGGAAGGGCTTAGGGAGAATATCCGTAGCCATGTTGATATGCTACAACACCCGACCATTTCTCTAGTAGAAGTAGCCTCCCGTATCGCTGAGAAAAGTGTTGAGCGATATCAGCAAGGGCAACAAGGAAAGAGATCCAATAATAATAAGAGTAAAGGGCAAGGGAATGCCAAGAGGCCATTCACGCAAAGTTCAGGATCGTATGTGGGTAACCAAGGAGGGAGTACATTCACCGGAGACTCGAGACCGTTATGCCCAACATGTAAACTGTGACACAAAATGACTTGCTATCTATTGAGCACTTGTTACCTTTGTAAGAAACTGGGGCACGTATCCAGGAATTATCCTTTGAACACGAATGTGACTACACTAACCACAACCTCAAACATCAAGAGCTACAATCCAGAGATGAGGAGGAAATGTTTTAAGTGTGGCCAATCGGGGCATATAGAGAAGAATTGTCCTAGTAAGAGGCAACTAGGAATGAGTACCGGGGCATCGATTGCGCCAAATGGATCAAGGGCAGAACCACGAGTGGATAAAGAGAAGGGGGTCGCACAACAATAAGGATAATATTTCTAGATTAGGCCGGGGAATACGAATGATATGGTCGTATCAGGTATTCTTCTTATTTGCTCATATCCTGCACGTATACTCATGGATTCTGGTTCAACGCATTCATTTGTATCTTGCAATTTTGTTAAGCATTTAACTGTTAAGTCCGAACCACTAGGATATAATTTGTGCATATCATTGCCTAGTAGTGAATCATTAGTAACTTCTTCGGTATTCAAGTCGTGTAAGATCAAGATAGGCGATAAGGTCTTGAGCATCAATTTGATTCCGTTGATAGTAAACTACTTTGATGTTATCTTGGGCATGGATTGGTTGTCGGTTAATCAAGCTAGAATTGATTATGAGCAGAAATGGGTTTTTATCTGTCAGGTCAATAAGAGTTTTCTTTTCAGGGTAAGGGTGTGACTATACTACCACACTTGATATCGACGATTCAAGCGAGTAAGATGTTGAAGAAGGGTTGCTCGGGTTTCTTATGTTCAATTATTGACACACGAATTCTTGGACTACTATTTGAAGACATTCCAGTAGTTTGAGAATTTTTTGATATTTTTCCCGATGAGTTACCTGACGTATTGATTGAAAGTTACAATAGCTTCTTGAGAAGGATTTTTTTCGACCTAGTGTTCAACCTTGGGGAGCTCCAATTCTGTTTGTGAAGAAGAAGGATGGGACAATGCGTATGTGCATTGACTATCGAAAGTTGAATAAGTTGACTATCAAGAACAAATATCCATTACCAAGGGCACAAGTATTTTCGAAGATTTACTTGAGATCCGATTACCGCCAGTTGAAGGTTAAGGAGGAAGAAGTTGAGAAGATAGCTTTCAGAACTAGATATGGTCACTTTGAATTTCTGGTTATGCCGTTTGGAGTGACTAATGCACCAGTTGCTTTCATGGACTTGATGAATCGTGTTTTCAAGGACTATTTAGATGAGTTTGTTATTGTGTTCAAAGATGACATCCTAATCTATTCCAAGAGTGTTGAGGATCACCCCTTACACTGACTGCATGAGAAGAGAGTATTCAGAAAATTGAAGAAGTGTGAGTTTTGGTTGACAGAGATTGCTTTCCTTGGACATATAGTATTAGCAAAAGGAATTTCTGTAGATCCTCAGAAGATAGAAGCCGTTACCAACTGGTTGATGGAGATCTGAAGTTTTCTATGATTAGCTAGTTATTATCGGAGGTTTGTAAAAGTCTTTTCACGTATCGCAATGCCGATGACACAGTTGATGAGGAAAGATGTTGCTTTTGTATGGAGTTCGGAATGTGAGGAAAGTTTTCAAGAGTTGAAGGGTCGACTAGTGAGGGCACCAATCTTAGCCATTCCGATGGGGACTGAAGGATTTATTATTTATAGTGATGCTTCATATAGAGGTTTAGGTTGCATTCTTATGCAATGTGACAAGGTCATTGCGTATGCGTCGAGACAACTTAGACCGCACGAGAAGAACTATCTGACTCATAATCTAGAATTGGCCGCCATGATTTTTGCATTGAAGATTTGACGTCATTACCTATACGGGGAAAAATATGAGATATACACGGACAAAGAGACTTGAATATGAGGCACAGAAGATGGTTAGAATTGATGAAGGACTATGATTTGTCAATTCACTATCATCAGGGCAAGGCGAATATAGTCGCCGATGCTCTTAGTCATAAAGCACCAACCAACATAGCATTGGACTTGACTTCTCAGAAAGAATGGATTCAAGATATGGAGAATTTGGAACTTGAAGTGATTCCTAAAATTGAAAGTGGATTGATGTCGATGATCGTTACACAACTACTCTTGATTCACGAGATTAAGGAGAAACAACTTCAAGATGTGACTTTAAAAAAGATTTGTGATGAGATTCCAATGTGAAAATAATCGGGATTTACTTTTGGGAATGATGTTTTGAGATTGTGGGGTAAAATTTGTGTACCTAATGAGAAAGGTTTACAATAGAACATCTTAGAGGAAGCATACAATATAAAGTACAACGATCATTCGGGAAGCACCAGGATGTATAGAGACTTGAGACTTATTTATTGGTGGCCAAAAATGAAGAGAAAAATAGCACGCTATGTTTCACGATGTACGAGTTGTCAATAAGTGAAGGTCGAATGCTATGTACCTTTGGGATTGTTACAACCGTTACCGATAGCCGAATACAAATGGGAACACATTAGTGGATTTCTGAGGTCAAAGAAATCGAATACTATTATTTGGGTGATCGTTGATCGTTTGACGAAGTTGTTGCACTTTCTACTGCTTTGAACAACTAAGCCGAAGACTTTAGCTAAGTTGTATATCCGTGAGATTGTGAGACTATATGGTATACCCGTTTTTATTATTTCAGATAGAGATAGTAGTTTTACATCAAAGATTTGGAGGGCCTTGCAAGAAGCAATGGGTACCAAATTGCATTTTAGTACCGCTTTTCATCCTCACACTGATGGTCAATTGGAAAGAATGATCCAAATTTTAAAAGACATGCTTTGTTTATATGTACTTGATTTTCAAGTGATTGGGAAGACCATTTACCGTTGATTGAGTATGCATATAACAACAGTTTTCAGTCGAGTATTGGGATGGCTCTTTATGATGCTTTGTATGGTCGCATATGTCGTTCACTGATTAGTTGGACAAAAGTCGGAGAAACAATGATTGAAGGGCCAAAAAATGTACAAGAGATGCGTACAAGATAAAGGTAATTCGACAACGGTTACTGACAGCTCAGAGTATGTATAAGAGTTATGCCGATAAGCGTAGATGATTGTTGGAATTTGACGCGGGCGATTTGGTTTACTTGAAGGTGTCACCTTCAAAGGGGATTACTAGGTTTGGGAGATATGGGAAACTCAATTCGAGGTACGTAGGGCCTTTTGAAATCATTGGGAGAGTTAGACCCGTAGCATATCGATTGAACTTGCCGAGTGAGTATGCTCAAGTTCATAACGTGTTTCATGTATCATTGTTACGGAAACATTTGGCAGAAGATAGAGATCAATTGATGACTCCGATGCCGAATGAAATTCAAGTTGATTTAACGTATGTTGCGTATCCAGTAGAGATCTTGGATCGAAAGGACCAGGTCTTACGAAACAAGGTGATCAAGGTAAAGGTGTTATGGCATAGCCAAACGACGTAAGAGATCATATAGGAATCGAAAATGAGATGCGTACTCAGTCTCCGTACCTTTTCGATACATGAGGTACAAGTTTAGGGACAACTGTAATTGTGTTATTGCATTTCATTACATTGTCATGCATGATAATGTGATGCGTTATGTTGGCACATGTGTGAGTGAGTTTTGACTCACGAGTTGATTTGGGTGTCTGTATTAGAGAACCCTTTGAGACTGTGCTGAATGAGTATTTTGAGGTTGTGAAGTCTCTCCGAGTATGAGACGTTCATTGTGGAATACCTTAAATGCTTATCTGAAAATAAATGTCAACCTGTGTATATCACTATTTGTATTATTTTTGCTCTAGAATAGATATCTGTTGTTAATTTTAGTATCTTGGTGAGGACGAATTAACACGCTGCAGAATTGGCAGGCTAATTAGCAATTTCTGTAAAGCCAGGTAGAAATTTGCGTTTTAGCAACCAAATTGACTTACTTGAATTTTTTTTTTATAATTTTTAGTTTTCACTTGTGAAGGGATAAATTAGGCGTGTAAGAAGTTTTGGAGAATAATTAGGAGTTTTGAAAACTTGCGAGGAGGTAACACAATTTCTAGAAGTGTTGCCTATATATAGATAGAGATGACTTTGAGATTATTTGTAGTACCTGTAAAATCCGTACTGCCTTAATATGTAATTTCCTAAATTTCTAAGTGTGACCCTATATATTATTACATGTTTTAATATTCGTATGGCTTAATTATCCACTATAGGATATATCTTATATTCACTGTTGCGTAAATTATAGCTATAGATTATAATATATATATATCTATATATTTTTCGTTATCACTTAACTATACATTTTATAAACCCGACCCCGTATATTAATATTACGCGTTTTAATATTCAATTATTATTATTTAGATATTATAACTATAGGTTAATTGGATACCCGATGTCGTTTTAATTCCGTGACTATTATTGGAATTATATTATAATTAATAATTTTATTATTTTAAACCAGGACTGTAAGTTTCGACCCGGACTAACATATCACATAGACTCGTACACAGCCCTGCATATGTATGCACTTTCAGTCTCGCACCCACTTTGCAACATTTCACGCAAATCGAGAAGTGGATCCCACCACTGCCACGTGGTAGCCATGCACTGCCTCACCACGTGGCACGCATGCGCACACCACACCAACACGTGGCTTATCACACGCGACACTTGCCGCACATGCAAAGACTCCCACGACACTTGTCAACCCACCCTTCTCTTTATATATATATACTTAGTATACACACATGCATTCTGCCACACACATACATTTACCTTAGCACATTTGAGAGGGGGAGACCCGAGAGTCTTGGTGAGGAAAAACAACCACACCACACTCACCCCCATTTGTTCCCCCCTTCACCAAACCTCAGTCACACGCACACGCTACCCCCATTTTAACTACTGCCACCCCACGCCAAAACACACCATGTGCACACACCCCACGGTTATATGATATGTATGTATTATATATGTGTATGTATGTAGTGTGTATATATTATATTTGTGTTATGTGTGTGTATTATATATATACATAGCCAGATCGGGAGGGAGGAAGAAGGAAGGAAGAAGAGGAACCGTTACGCTTGTTTCTACGCAACCGCTTCGAGGTGAGTTGTCCTAATTCACTTGGTATATTATAGAATTATTCTTCGTACATATATGTATACCCAGTGCGTCCTGTGTGGGCGATACTGATAAGTATTAACCATGTGAATGTTGAGATTCATACTTATATGATGAACGCATGTTAGTTAACTATCTCCATGTCTAGTTAATAATCATTGACATTCTTGCTTATTATGTATCCACGTTTATACAATCATACGAACATTCATATGAACATAGTCGAGTCTTGATGTCAATGCTGGCGTCTGCATGATTAGTCACGGGGACTAATCCAGTCATATTGTTGTACACATTTAGTGGACCGCAGTGGTTCGAGTGGTACAGTCAAGTAAATGGGAACAACAATGAAACTGCTATAGGGCCCTGCTAGGCGACGATAGCCAGAGTTTCCATTGAAATCATTGAAGTTATACATAAATTGATGATGATACGCTATAGGGCCATGCTAGGCGACGATAGCAAAGTATCCATCAGAATACAATAGTTACTTTTTGAATGCTATAGGGCCATGCTAGGCGACGATAGCGCTGTAACTATTCTATTCTCCAGGCAAGGTCACGAGGACCTAAGAGTACAATGATTACACTCTTTCTTTTTAAAACCAAAAAACTGCTATAGGGCCCTGCTAGGCGACGATAGCAACGTAATCATTTTACTCTGAGCTAACGGCGTTACACTGGTAATGTAACAAGTCACATGAGTCAGTTGTGGTATCTGTGGTCGAGTAAAGTCGAACATATCGATGGTGCATCTTGTCGTATCTCATTCATATTACTATCATAAATCATACGTATTGAGATAATGCCTACCAAATATTCAAGTTTGAGATATTTGTTGTACTTGTATATTATTGTTTGTATTAGGAGTGATCGGTTAGGTCAACTCACTTAGCTTCAAAAGCTAACGGCTCTCCTTCCTGCCCTGGACATATCACGTCTAGATTTCACAGGTGACGACCACTAAGATGAGGTCTACCCAAAGGGACGCGGCAGATGTACAAGTTGAAGCGAAGGACTCCGATATAGTCTTATTTAGAATTACTTAACTTGCTTTGTTATCTTCTATCTGAGGTAATGCTTTAGATATGTACTATATATAGATCGCCCTAGACTGCCTTATAGATATTTTATTTAGACTCATGATGTAATAACTAGATCCCAGACATTTGAGTTCTATTTAAAAGTACCAATAGATGTTTTTATGCTTCCGCTCACTCTGTTAACCATGTATAGAATGTAGAAATGACAATCAGTTAATGTAACTCGTCATTCCCTATGGGTCCAGAAAGGAAATTTTAAATTTTTCCTATTTTTGGCTACTCCGGGGCGTGACATTATTATAAAAGTTTAACCTAAAATCAAGAAAGAAGCCAAAGGGAGATTTTGGTTGCTTAGAGCTTCACGGCTATAAACGACAGACTTTTGCCCATTTGTTTTTCTCCAGATTTCGTATTCGAGCTCCTAGAGGTACGAGCTACATTTTGATATACGTTAGGACTTGTTTGACTAAGTTTTCAGAAAACTCCTTTTTAGAATTTTCATCAAAAGTTGATGTTTGAATTTTTGATCGATAGGAATTGTACTAGAAGGATTACTGTACGTTCTTTGTGCTCGGGTTTTTCGTGGATCGTCTTTTAAGAGCGTAAATTGGAGGTGAGTGATTAAACCGTGTGTTTTGGGATGATTTCTTGTCATGTATTCATGTTTTGTATGAATAGCATGTGTAAATTCATAGATATATATTCTATAGTTCATATTAGGTAATTATATTGATAAGTAGGCCCAATTGTACGGTAGGATATTTTAATTATGTCGAAAGCACAATGAAATGTATTTGAGCATGTTGAGTTGTTATTTAGGTCAATGGAGCACGTGGTACCAAGCCATCTTGTGGAGCCGATATAGGCATTAAGGTCGCACGTTTGAAGAAAAGAAACGTGAGTCTTACCTTTCGCGTGGACTTATTAGCGATGAGTCGCGGATTAGGAGTATGGAACATAAACGTGAGACTCTGGAGACTAGTATGAATTGTAGAGATGTGAATGCGAGCATGTTTATCATTCATGTGCATTGTTGTTTTATTCACTAAGCATTAGCTTAAACAAATCGAAGTATGTGTGGTTATTCAAATAACCATTTCAAGTGTTATTGCCGGCGAGGAGTCGGAGAAGTGAGCACGTGGGCGAGGGAGTTCACTTAGAAGGCAACCTGAATGTTTACCTTGTAGTTTTGGTGATAGCAATGTGTAATAAGGATTTTGTTGCTGTTAAACCATGTTTAACTTAGAATCATTGAACTGATTCATACTGTTGTAATGGTTAGGAATTTTTTGTAATTACGTTTTAGTAATGTTAAAATTCAATTAAAATTGCTTTGGTATGAGTTTGGGGTGTATATTTAAACCCTGGATGATTTTAGAAAACTTTTAAACTTGGAAGATTCTACAGAAATGGCTACTGCTGCAAAACAGTTGACTGGAACGGGGGCATAATCGACTGGACCCCTATTTCATTAAAACATTCTTTGGTTTTCAAAGGGCATCAGTCGACTGGGTGACGAAAAATAATCGATTGTAAACTACACGAAAACTAGACATTCTGCAGAACTCTGAGCAGTCGACTGGACGAGGTCAGTCGACTGAGTTTGGGAACCTGTAGTCGACTGGACTCGAGTCTCAGTCGACTGGAATAGGCTGTTGGACTTTCAGGTTTTTTGTAACAGGTGAGGCAGCCGATTGGAGGCCTGACCCAGCCAACTGGACTGTTGATTTCCAAAATAATATGTTTTGTTTTTCCGCTGCGTATTCTTAAACTAAATCTTTTGGGAACGTTAATGAATTGGAGTTAGCCTCGGTGGCGTGCCATGGACTCCGACTCTATTATTATGGGACCGGGCTATGACATTACCGGACCTGACCGCTACAAACTGGAGATCAGGTTGGGATTGCTGGACCCTGACCGCTCGAGACTGGACGTCGGATTAGGATTGTTGAGCCCTGACAGCTTGAAATTGAAGGTCAGGCTGGGATCACCAGACCTGACCGCTGTGAGCTGGAGGTCGGGTCAGGATTGCCGGACCCTGACCGCTCGAAACTGGAGGTCGGGTCGGGGTCGTCGGACCTGACTGTTGGGAACTGGAGGTCGGGTTGGGATTGCCGGACCTTGACCACTCGAAATTGTAGGTCGAGTCGGGATTACCAAACCTAACCTCTGTAAATTGGAGGTCGGTCGGGATTGTCGGGCCCTGAGCGCTCGAGACTAGAGGTTGGGTTGGGATCACCAGACCTGATCGCTGTGAATTGGAGGTCAGGTCGGGATTGTCTGACCCTGATCGATCGAGACTGGAGGTCAGGTCGAGATCGCCGGATTTGACCGTTGGGAACAGGAGGTCAGGTCGGGATTGTCGGACCATGACCGCTCGAGACTAGAGGTTGTGTCAGGATCACTGAGCCCCTTTTCTAGATTTTAGATCATTGTGTGTACTCCGCTCAGTTCACTATTTGCATAAATAGTTGGGCTAGTGAATGGAACTTCTTCCTGACTAGGCAGGACTGTCTGTTGTGTGGCCACCAAGTCATCGATTTGTTGTCGTATATGACTCTGTCCTTTGTTGAGTTGAGTGAGCGCAGCAATAATCTGTACTAGCATCAGGACTGCTGGAATTGCTGGGCTGCTTGTTTCCCAGAACTACTCGAACTGCTGGGTTGTTGGTTTCCCAAGATCGCTCGAACTGTTGGGATGCTGGTATCCCAGAACTGCTTGAACTGCTGGGCTGTTGGTTTCCCAGGACTTTCGACCATGTGTTTCAGCCATTGCGTATCAGTCATAGGATTTGTTTTGAAGGAAAAATTATTGTTTCCCACAGACGGTGCCAAGCTAATGATGCAATTTTTGGTACTGGTCGGATTTAGTGTTTAAGAGCATATTAAAAGCATAGAAGAGAGGGAGAGAGAAATATAGGCAGCGTGCTTGTATGTGGTTCGGCCCTGTTAATGAAGAAACCTACGTCCACGTGTGCCTATGTGTTAGTGCCTCCACTAGATAGAAAAATGTTTACAATGACTGGTGTAGGTGACCTTGATGATCCAAAAATGAGATTGGAACTATCAAGGGGCTGCCTTACACGACTGCTCTAGGGTTTCTAGGGAGAAAGACAACACAGTATGCTAGGGCAAGTGTAAAATTCGCATCCCCCTCTGAGGGGGATGGGAGAACCCTTTATAGAAAGAAGAGTCCTCCCTTACAAGGCATTTTAGTTCGATTAGGTAACTGTTGACAGCCTGTGATGACAGCTGCATATTCGGAATATTTCCTAATCTGACTAGGAAACAATTGATGTGAATCTGGATGGTTTCCTAGCTGGTTAAGGAGACTGTTGGAGTCCGAGTAGTTTGGTACACGCCTCCGAGTTAGCTGAGCTGGACCTGAACTGTATTGTAATTGGGCTGCGTATTCTGACCCATAGATCGGGGTCAGACCCGGTCGGTCGGTCCGGATCAGACCCGGAGCGCTGAAGGTTGGACCTGGAGCTCCGGACGTCGGCCAGGAGGTCAGGAGGTCGAACCCGGAGATTTGGAGTTCGGACCCGGAGCACTGGAGGTCAGACCTAAAGCACTGGAGGTCAGTAGCCTGGACCTGGAGATCGGGAGATCGACTTGGAGGTCGGGAGGTCGGGCCTAGAGTACTGGATTACTTGACAATTTTAGGCATATCATAATAGATATACACCAAGTCGGCTAAACCGACTAGGTACTTACACAGCACACACTTCATTTATTTATTTTTATTTTTTTCCTTTTTGGTTCTATTAGACACAAGTGTGGGCATAGGCCACGTCTCACTCTTTGGGTGGTTCACTAACAGGTCCTAAACATGGTTCCAAATATCATACGAAGACACTAATTAGTCTACCAATTACATCACGTGTTTAATTACACCCTCACTATGGTACCCAAACTTGTCCCATAAATAATCATGAAAAATAATAGAATATTAAAACACTTAACATTTTATCAATTAAATAATCATATGACATCAACATGTATTATAATGTACACATTTACATGTCTACCATTTAATCACAGAAATGCAACTAAATGCAATTTATCCAATCTGGACCAACTATGGGTCTAGTTTCACATTTGTCCAACTGTGCCCTTTATTAAGTACTTATCACATCGGAGTAACTAGAACTAACCCAAACCATTATATGTAATTATTTATATTAATTAATGCATGTCAAAATAAATATTAACACTATTTTCCGAGTACGGGTATTACAAAATTAGTCCAATTATATTAAAGTTCACTCTAAATATTTTGCCCAATGTCTTTCATAAATAACTTTTGCAATACTTTTTTGTCTCAAGTCTTACTTTAGTCCAATCGAAATTATTTTACCATTCGTCTAAACTATAGAAATTACAATCAACCCTTGTTATTGAAATGAATGATACTATGCACATAGGAGCGAAACTTCAAATTAAAGGGAGCCAGATGAGAGGATTACAAGTACAATCGTCTCAACTCTCAAAACGTCTAGAATACATCACATAGCTAAGGATTCACATGGTAACATTTTCAGTTCTCAGTTGTGTTTTTTTTAAATGAAAAACTAGTTTCTATTTTTCCATTTAAAAAAAAATAAAAAAAACCCTTGTTCGTAACATTTGTTGATAATGAAACAAGAAGGAAATACATTTGGTAACATATCAATGTCAAAAAATTGATTGTAATATTTGCTCGGCTATAATTTGAAAAAATAAATTTAACCAAAATAACTTCACTAGCTTGTGTCAGATTGACATAAATATATGCAAGCACATTAGGTAGTTCAAGGTGTGAAATTGTCTAGTAAAATATATAATGTGAGGGCATGTATGTCATCTGACACAAGCTTGTGAGGTTATTTTGGTCAATTAGTCAAAAATAAGGACAACAATATTAGTTCACCTTTAAATTTGTTGACATCATAAAATTTCATTTAGTGCTGTTAATATAAGGAAGGTTAGTGATACATAATTTTAAAAAGGGAAAATTGGTGAAAAGGTCATTAAAAGAAGTTTTATTGAGATTAAAGACAATTTAAAATGCACATTGGAAACAAGTCCTACCAGAAAAAGACAAAAGAAATAAATTAAGAAAAAACTGCATATACGCCTCGCCACACGCGCATGCACTTTGACCCATGCCTGCAGTGGTGTCAAACAGGCCGGGCCGGGCCGGGCCGGGCTCGGTCAAAGCGGGCTTGACCGGGCTTCGGGCCGGGCTTGGGAAGGGAGGGGGGATGTCCGCCCCAGACCGGTGGCCCGGGCCTAGCGGGCCGGACATCGGGCCGGGGCGGACGGGCTAGCGGGCTTCCTTCGAATTTTGGCCTTGACCGTGGTGGGCTTCAGGCCGGGCTTTTTCTTCATTTCGGGCCGGGCCGGGCCGGGCCATGGACGGAAGAATGTGTGTCCACCCCGGCCCGGGGTATGTGAACCGGGCCTAGCGGGCCGGGCCTTGTGGCGGGCCGGGCCGGGCTTTTAGCCCGAAAAAAGCGGGCCGGGCCAGGCCAACCCGGCCCGTTTGACACCTCTACATGCCTGCGCAAGCGTCCACGTGCCTCATGTGCTGCTTTCTTCTTCCCAGACTGCTCACATGGTGTGAGCATTGTACCATATACTTTTCAATTTCGAAAAAATATTTTTAAACTTTAAACCTCCATAACTTTTGTTTTACAACTCCATTTTTTGTAAATTTTATACCGTTGGAATCGTGTCGACGAGATCTACAAAACTAGTACCATTGTTGATATGTTTTGAGCAAATTTTTTTTTAAAGTTTTTACATATATGAATAATAAGTGAAATTTCACTGAATATATAAAATGTTAAGTGAAATTTCACTTATTATGTCCCGCTTTTCATTGCATATTATGTCAAACTTCCTAACTTCGAATTTATGCGCACAATAGAGGAATCTTATGTCAAACTTCCTAACTTCCTAATTTCAAATTAAAGTATTTAATTTGCCCCTTTTTGTACTAAGAAATCTTACAATAGAGAAAATTCCAATCTCTATAAATATTAAGTGAAATTTCACTTAATATTTCATGTACTTAGTGAAATTTCATTTATTAAGTGCAATTTCACTTATTATTCATGTATGTAAAATTTTGAATTTTTTTTTTGCTCAAAACATATCAACAATGGTACTAGTTTTGTAGATCTCATCGACACGATTCTAACGGTATAAAATTTACAAAAAATGGAGTTGTAGAACAAAAGTTATGGAGATTTAAAGTTTAAAAACATTTTTTCGAAATTAGAAATTATACAGCACTATACTCACACCATGTGAGTGGCTTGGGAGACATTTCCTCAGGTTTAGCGTGCGTGTTGGGGCAGGTTAGGCTGGTTAGCGCATGTGTTGGCGCGTTGGGAAGAATTTCTTGCGCGTTGTGCGCGCTTGACTTTGTTATTTTATAATTCCTTTAAGGGTAGTTTGGTCTGATGAAAAGAGTAAAATGGATTTGAAAAGTGATGTTTTAATATTGTGGATGTAGGTTAAAAATGGGTCTGGGCTTTTGTCCTTAGTGAGTTTGTTGTTAATGGGCTGTCTTTTAATCCAATTATGCCCAACTTTAAGGACCTTAAGCCAAGCCTCCCTTTTAAAAATAAGAGAGGTTGATGATATTATTCAAAACTCAATGGAGGTCTCTAATATTAGGCCAAACCTCAATAGAGGTCAATGATATTTACCCATATTTTTATAATCAGTAATAATTCGTGCACATAAAATGCGCACATAAAGTGTGCACATAAAGATTTAGACTATTTATTTTGGTGGGTCCCATGTGTGCAGGGAAGAACCCACCAAAATAAATGGCCCAAATTTTTATGTGCACATTTTATGTGCACATAGCATTACCCTTTTATAATATTACTTATCTTATATATCTTCCACAAGCCTCAAACACCCATCAATTCTTATCCTGAATTGAACTTCATAGAGCTCACCATTACCTCAAAAAAAAGAAAGAAAGAAAATAATGGTGGGCACCAAAACAACTGAAGTTGAGGCTCAATTTGATCCGAATTATGATCGAAAAAGCGAATTAAAAGCATTTGATGACACTAAAGCTGGCGTCAAAGGCCTTGTTGATTCTGGGATTTGTTCAATCCCTCAAATGTTTCTTCAAAATCCAGACAAATCTGGAAAAACCCAATTCATATTTCCAACCATAGATCTCAATATGATGAAGCACAAAGAGATAGTTGAACAAGTAAGAGATGCTTCTGAGAATTGGGGCTTCTTCCAAGTGGTAAACCATGGTGTTCCTTTGAGTGTTTTGGAGGAGATGATTAATGGAGTTCATAGGTTTCATGAGCAAGACACTGAGGTGAAGAAAAAATGGTATACAAGAGATCTCACAAAAACTTTTGTTTATAATTGCAACTTTGATCTTTTTAGTGCACCAGCTGCTAATTGGAGGGACACTTTTTATTGTAAGATGGCTCCACGAAGTCCTAATCCAGAGGAGTTGCCTGAGGCATGCAGGTATATATGTTATGGAAAGCATATAATCTAGTAGATAGATACACATGCTTTATCATATTTGTTGCAAGGATTTTTAATTAGACGACAAAGTTGCCCATATTATCATTAATTTTCTTTTATATTTAATTTAAAAAATTTCTAACTTTCAATTTTAAAATTTATGTTCATGTAATTTTTATTTGAGCAATGCTAGCTATTCGCACTTCATGGACTGTATTGAGTGCATGGTACGACAGGTTGCCAGACTGGTACCATGGAGTGCGAATAAGAATTCCCTTTTTATTTTTGAAATCGTGAATTCGAGTTGTTTAAAATGCAATCCATATATATGTTATATGAAATTCTGAATTAAAAAAAATGAATTTTTTATATTGGTGGTTCAACAATTTTTGTTTGTCATAACATGACAGAGAACTCAATTTATTAGAAAAATGTCAACTTTAAATGATCGTAACTTTAATATTTTTGGCTTTATCAGTCATTTTTTTCTTCCTCGTTTCATGTTTTTTTTCCTTGACAAATATAGATAACTTTGAGCATCAAACAGCAAAAACAGATAATCTGATCCAAACAGATAATATTGTTTGTTTGAATTAAATGATCATAACTTTATCATTTTTTTTGGCTATTTTTCAGTAATTTTTATTATTTTTTTAATTTCTTTTGTTTCATGTACATTTTGAAGATCTAAGCATCTATACATGTCATGTCACACTCCATCCCGCCACGCGGGGATTAGGACCGTGCAATAAAGGATTATCTACCCTAAACATCAATTATTAACGTAGTTTTAGGAAATATCAATCAGACTAATGAGAAAACTTTCGTATTTTTGAACTGGCGAATCTAGTTGACTGGTCGAGAGTCCAGTAGACTGGAAATGCAAAATGCAGAGAGCTCAATTCTAAGAAGCAACTGATCTGGTCGATTGGCTTGGTCCAGTCGACTGAGTTTTCAAAGGTCCGGTCGATTGGTCGGAGGATCTGGTCGAATGGATCGGGATTTACAGAGAGCTTAAACTGTCACGACCCATCTCGCTACGTGCGGAAAAAGACATGTGACACGCCACCAAGGCCATCCAAACCAATTACAACATAGCAGCGGAATAAATATAAATACAACGCTGATAAAACCACTCCCAAAGATTCTAGGGATTATAAAAATCAGAGTTATAAAAAGTATTTCTCATTTGAAAACACTTAAGGAAGAAATCAAATTTGAAACACAGTAATTCAGTCGACTGTGTCGGGGACCCAATTGACTGTGAGGTCAATTACAGGGAGTATATGGCTCAACAACCCAATCCAGTCGATTGTGTCGGGGACTCAGTCGACTGGGCTCTCAATTTCTCAGTCAACTAGTACCTGTCCGGTAGACTGGAAAGATTCAGCAAAATGACATGTTTTGGGACACAATCTAGTTGATTGAAACAAATAAACCAGTCAACTGGTTTTGCTAAATCTAGGAAGAAATTTTGTTTAACAAGTGGGTCTAGTCGACTGTGGTCTCGGCCCAATCAACTATTTTCCTTTCCTACTGCACAATCTGCAGACTTTCTAAACCTATTGTTCTCCAAACCTAAACCAAAGTAATTCCAAATGTATTACAACGTTATCAACCAAACTTACAAGAGTTCTACTACAGATTATACTACAATAATCCATTTCAAGACTCAATTACTACATATTACAAGTTCCCAAAATTCTTATTACAACTCTAGGAATAGAAACAAAAGTATAAACAAGGGTTTTTCCGTCGTCCCATCGGCCTCACTCCTCACGCTTCTTCTTTCCTTTCTTCTTTTCACCTGTAATGGGGTAAAGCTCCACTGTTCAGCTATATGCTGAGTCTACAATTCTAAACATATGCTTATATGATAATTCATGCTTTAAAATATCAAACACACCAATTAGTTTCTATGGAGAAAAATACACATTCATTCGCTACCGGCAAGTCCAAGCCTTAAACCGCGATGCCAATGGATAGTTCAAGCCTACAACCACTGTATCCAAGTGCCCTGGCAAGTCCAAGCCTTAAACCATGCACAAGAGTCGTCGCTACTAAAATTCTCAAACATCGAGAAGCTTAATCCGGATGAAATTGTATAAATCTCCCCTTTGACCCACATAAACATTTAGCATGCTCACATAAACATTTAGACATGATTTTCAAAACTATCTGCGTACATAATTAACAGACCTAACTATCGCATGAATTTTTGCCTGGGACAGTACTTCCGTGCTGTTAGCACAGTACTGTTTGTGCTGTTCCCCTCACAGATGAATAGTAAAATTGGGCAGGACAGCACCAACAGGACTGTGCTAACAGCACTAAAGTGCTGTCCTTTTGCCTGGATCCAAAAAATCGCATTAAAATTTAAAACATGAGATTTCTTATAAATCATAGGTTTAGAATTCATACCTCGGGCTATCATCGTATAACTTGGAGGAACGACTAGAAGCCCGATTGAACGTTAAATCTTCGATCCTACGCAAAACCTACAAGTTTACACGCATTTTTCCCAAATTTATAGAATACGAATTTTCGTAAAACTTAGCCAAACGTGGCCTAAGATGTATAAAAACGTAGCTCTTACCTCGAGGAGGTTAAATTTGAAAATTGGTGAAAAAACGGGCAGAAGTCCGTGGATTTGTGTCAAGAAGCTCTAAGCAATAAATCACCTCTTGATTTAGGTTTTCTAGAAACTTTACAAATGAAAATATCTTGCCTCTTTCTATATATAGGAAACACGTTTCGAAAATTGCGTTTACCTCCCCACGAGTTCTCAAAACTCCTAAATATCCCTCGAAATGACTTATACATCTAATTCATTACTTCGCGAGTGAAAATCATAAGTTATAAAAGTTTTCATATAGATTCCGTTTGTCGCCGTAATTACGTCCGAAAATTAATTTCCATAGAATCTCTAGATAACCTACCTTTTATGCAACGCATCCTATTGGTTATCGTTAAAACTATCAAAATGATCTTAAACAAGATCAAAACTATCAGAATTTACACTACACAAGTGAAATTACTATTCACATATATCAGAAAATGTCAAATAACATTTAATCACATAAATGTTATTTTATCATGTTAATTTCCTCATAAAATACCATATTCTTGTGCCCTCGATTGACACTTAATGTTGACTCACAGTCAACCTCATCTCAATTATTAATCAACATTAATAATTTTCAGGAATCAAATATGCATTTAAAATGAATGTACTTTTTCCGGGACGGGTGTGACAACTTTTCCCTCCAAAAAGGAAGTTTGTCTCCAAACTTATTCCATCTCTTCAAGCCATACAGACTTCACGTAAATACTCCCAATGTTTATCTTATCACAAACCACACATCTCTACTGAGATACCAAAATCTCACGAGGAAAATAAATCCTCAAGCTCTGAAGAAAAATAAATCCTCAGAGCCCCCGACTCAATCCGATTAAAGTTTCAAACCGCGTTCTTGTAATACATTGAACCACCTCGATAAGTAAGGACATCAATACCTGAGTAGATCATACTCAATAGTCAAACCTGACATTAAATCACATCGCGACGTCATTACGTCAACTCAAATATACTTTCATTGTACTTGTCACATATCCTTGCCGAAGTCCAACGGTTTTATCACGATACCCAAAACAAAGGAAATGACTTATCTCCCATTCACCCATCTTTCTTTCTACTAAAAGACGTTGACAATATGTCTCAATTGGTTAATAGCCATATACGATTCTTCATCTCAAAGTAAACCACAACTGAGTACTATCATACATATATACCCTGTCGATAAGTCAGTGCTTTAATCAATTGTTCATACACTCTAGATTCAATCATTTATCTTGTTATTCATAACAAACTTGTAGAACGATAAGACGTCTCATTTCTTATCAAATTCCATTGCGGTTTAACTAACCTCGTACTTTACTTCCAATCATACATGCCTCATAAAATACTATCCAGATTCTCAATTAGGAATTTCCTATCATTCTACTTCTTCGAGACCACCTAATGCCCCGAATCACTCTCGATGAGGTCAAACACACTTATGATTTGTCTCTCAAATTCTATACTCGAACAACCGTCGGTTAACATAGAAGATTTACACCTTACAAATTTTGATATAAAACTTTTGACAAAGTCAAATACATATTCTCCTTTATTTTATTTTTGTAAAACAAATTATTTTAAAATTTCACATAACGCTTTCACAACATAAATACCCCAATATCCCTCGTAACGAATAACATAGTTAATCAAAATTAACGTAGTCAATCATACATGTACCACAAAGTTCATCAAAACGTATTCCTATGCTCAGAACATACCTTGTTCCTGTCCCTACTCTTTGACCATTCACTATCCATTCCATTCACATAGTGTACACACATCTTGAGTCAATTATTTTTCTGTCAGAGATCTCAACTGCAATGTAATCCATTGTTATCTTATACCCTACTCGTCTACTATCCTTTAGTCTATCAGTCCAGGTAGATCCACTACCATTTAAGTAGTTTTACGACTCCATAAGTCTCTGGTGTTACACTATCTCCTTTACACAAGCCCATACCAATCACACTCCTATATCTCAATTCTTTTTGAGTTCCTGACAACCCTTTATACTAAGTGTATACTTTTCGTATAACATCTCAAGGCACCATACCTTATTCAACAATTCTATATTTCATAGCTCTAGTCAACCTGACTTACTCCAATTTAGACTCTCTATCTCTTGATTTTTGCTATTCGGATCTCAAATCCACTATTCCCGAATAACATGTTGCTTAAGCATTCGTACTATTCCCGTAAGCATCTGAAGATAATCTGGTAATTAAATCTTTCCATGATGTACTATAGTCTCACTGTGTTCGATACCTTCCCTATCAACTTCCAATTGACACCCCTTTCGCGACAATACTCCAGGCCACCCAATTCTCACTCCGGTTACTAATGTCAACCGATTCATAGATGTTGTCTTCAAGTGCTTCATACTTTACGGATCTCATCAAGTCCCTGATCGTTCAAAACTGCTAATCATTCGTAACCTCAGGTTACTCCAATACTTATTCTAGAATCAAGTCCCCTTTGGAACAATACTCACGACAACTCCCTTAATGTCATACATTCAAACTTACCAAATTCAGATGCACAAAACCTCATCACTTTCTTACTTTAGAATTTCCTTACTTTAGAATTTCTAAGTCTACAATCCGCTCACGTAGAACTCATTCATTCGGCAAGCACCGTTGCGTCCCAAGCACTAAGCATACCATATCCTTCCACGATACCTGACTTCCAAAGCCTACTTGACATCTCATCACAAGTATTTAATGCCACTTTTCGTAATCAAACTAAAGTTTTTTTTTAAACATTCTAAACACTTTAAAATTTTCTTGGGATGAAATTCGATATTCTCAAAACTTTCCAATCCCGTTGGAATCCAGGAGTACAACTGATATAGCATTCCATTGCATCCACCATTGTCCTCTAACCGGTTTATATTCCTACTATCATATCCGATAATGTACTCAACTTACTACCAAGTCTTCATCCCACTCTTGTTGTTCCTGTTCACTTACTCATCAAACTTCATCTTTCCAAATTATATTTTTACCCTTCTAACTTAACTTACCCAAAGTCTCTTTACTCTTCCATCCATTTCCACAACTGCTCTTGTTCAGTATCGTAACAATTATCGTGCTCCAACTTCCCATTACCCACAACTTAGTTCAAATGCTTCACCATGTTTTAAAAGCATCGAAAGATTTTCGTTTCATTTGGAGTACACTAATTAGCAAAGAAAGCACCGATTAGACATCTTAAAAGAGCTTTTCTGTGACAAAACAACCCAAGGGCAAAATGGTCATTTAGAAAGTATGATTAAATTTAATATCAAAAGATAGCTCTTTGAGTCTTGGTTCCAACGCAAAAAAATGGCGCACGAATCCAAAATTTATAGAAAGAGTTATGCCCATTTTCGTAAAAACCGACGGATGAAAATAAAAAACTGAAGGATCTGGCATAGGGGTGTTCGACCGGTCGAACATCCCCCTTCGACTGGTCAAAAGGGACAAGAACAACATTTCCTCCTTACAAAACTCAGATTTTTCTAGTCCCTATCGACCCACTCAAACCGACAACTCTCCAAACCATTTCAAAAGCTTTATAAAGTTTTTGAAAGACATAAAATGCATAGATATTCCATTTACACAACATAGCCTCATCCCATGGATTACAAGTACACGAATGGTACAAGTCTCAAAACATGAACTCGAGAGTTCGGATTCATTTCAAACCGAATCGCAAAGGTTTTCAAAAGACTATGCATTAACCAACGATGTTCCAGAGCTTCTAAGATTCAATTACCAGAGTCTACACTTCCAAATCTCTCTGCTTTCAACACCAACAGTTTAAATTATAAAGTCCTACGAATTCTCATACCAAGAGCATGACATTCTACTCTACAAGTAATTACCGATGACGATCCCCCAATGATCCCAACATTTCCACTTCTATACTATCAACGGGTAGCCTCTACTACTAATCCTCCTATCACATTAATTCCATAATGGTACCACGACCACCTGAAGCCAGGTTCAGTTGAGAGATTCCTTGACAACCATGACACTCACCATTCGTTAAAATATTCCTCAACCCCCAATACATACCACAAGATAGGTTGAGAGATTTATCAACCGTCTAATACATACCGTAAGATAGATTGAGAGATTCGTCAACTGTCCAATTGTCTTAATACCGTACAATAAGTTGAAATATTCTTCAACTATCCGACATACACCGTAAGAGAAAACCATAAGATAACCCGTACGACCGTACTGTAGGTTAACACCATAAGATAAGGTGAGAGATTCCTCACTAACCCCATACACGAGCAATACATATTACTGAATTATCTTTCTATCATATTACCCAACCATACATCTCTATTCTCTCCCATCACGATTTTTAACCTATGTCTGAAACAGAACTCTTACTAATCGATCCCAATCCCAAAACTCAATTACGAACATCACTTCCACCTTCCCTGTGACCCCCAATAAAATCTCTTCTATTGGTCACTATTCGGACCTCGTTCTCGGTTAACACCCTCAAAGAGCACTAATTACAATCATTTACAACATTCACTGATTCGATCAAAATTTATTTGGTTTTCATTTAGGAATTCAACGGTTCATCACCACCAAGATATAATCTCTCCCTGTGTCACCCCACATGGTCTATGATAACGCATGGTAACCCTCGTCTCATCACACCGCTCTACACCCGTATGATTCCACCGATTCATGAATGCATAAATACTATATATGTATGACAATAACATAACCATGTATGTATAACAACATACCATATGCATCAAACATCTCTACAATGTGTAAATGCATACTAGAGTATACGTCAAATCACTCAACACTCTACTCGACGTCGAACGTTCCCAAAGTTTTGTTACCTATTGCTCTGATACCAATAAATGTCACTACCCATCCCGCTATGCACAGAAATGCGACACATGACACGCCACCAAGGCTTATCCAAACCAATTACAACATAGCAGTGGAATAAATATAAATACAACGGTGATAAAACCACTCCCAAAGATTCTAGGGATTATAAAAATCAGAGTTATAAAAGGTTTTTTTTTATTTGAAAATACTTAAGAAATAATTCAGTTTTGAAAATAGTAATCCACTCGACTGTGTCGGGGACCCAGTCGACTGTGAGGTCAATTACAGAGAGTATACGGCTCAATAGCCCAATCCAGTCGACTGACTGTGTCGGAAACTCAGTCGATTGGGGTTTCAATTTCTTAGTCGACTAGTACCTGTCTGGTCAGCTAGAAAGATTCAGCAAAATAACATGTTTTGGGACACAATCCAGTAAACTAAAACAAATAAACCAGTCGACTTGTTTTGCTAAATCTGGTAAGAAATTTCGTTTAACAAGCGGGTTCATTCGACTGTGGTCCCGGCCGAGTCGAGTATTTTCCCTTGCTGTTGCACAATCTACAGACTTTCTAAACCTATTGTTCTCCAAATCAAAACCAAAGTAATTCCAACTGTATTACAACATTATCAACCAAACTTACAAGAGTTCTACTACAGATTACACTACGATAATCCATTCCGAGATTCAATTACTACATATTAAAAGTTCCCAAAATTCTTATTATAACTCTAAGAATAGAAACAAAAGTATAAACAAGGATATTTCCGTCGTCCCATCGGCCTCACTCCTCACGCTTCTTCTTTCCTTTCTTTTTTTCACCTGCTATGGAGTAAAGCTCTACTGCTCAGCTATATGCTGAGTGCACAATTCTAAACATATGCTTATATGACAATTCATGCTTTAAAACATCAAACACACCAATTAGTCTCTAGGGAGAAAAATACACATTCATACGGTACTGGCAAGTCCAAGCCTTAAACCGCGATGCCAATGGCTAGTCCAAGCCTACAACCACTGCATCCAAGTGCCCTGGTAAGTCCAAGCCTTAAACCATGCACAGTAGTCGTCGCTACTAAAATTCTCAAACATCGAGAAGCTTAATCCGGCTAAAATTGTATAAATCTCCCCTTTGACCCACATAAATATCTAGCATGCTCACATAAACATTTAGACATGCTTTTCATAACTATCCGCGTACATAATTAACAGACCTAACTATCACATGAATTTTTGCCCGAATCCAAAATAGCATTAAAGTTTAAAACATGAGATTTCCTATAAATCATAGGTTTATAATTCATACCTCGGGCTATCATCGTATAACTTGGAGGGAACGACTAGAAGTCTGATTAAACATCAAATCTCTAATTCGACTCAAAACATACACGTTTGCAGGCATGTTCCCCAAATTTCTAGAATTTGAATTTTCGTAAAACTTAGCCAAACGTGGCCTAAGAGGTATCAAAACGTAGCTCTTACCTTGAGGAGGTCAAATTTGAAATTTATTGAAAAACAAATGGGCAAAAGTCCATCGATTTGCGTCAAGAAGCTCTAAGCAATAAATCACCTCTTGATTTAGATTTTCTAGAAACTTTACAAATGAAAATATCTTGCCTCTTTTATATGTAGGCAATACTCTCGGAAATTGCGTTTACCTCCCCACGAGTTCTCGAAACTCCTAATTATCCCTCGAAATGACTTACACGTCTAATTCATTACTTCACGAGTGAAAACCATAAGTTATAACAGTTTTCGTCTAGGTTTCGATTGTCACCATAATTACATCCGAAAACTAATTTATGTGAAATCTCTAGATAACCTACCTTTTATGCAATGCATCCTATTGGTTATCTTAAACAAAATCAAAATTATCAGAATTTACACTACACCGATAAAATTACTATTCACATATATCATAAAATATCAAATAACATTTAATTATATAAATGTCATTTAATCACGTCAATTTTCTCATAAAATACCACATTCTCGTATCCTCGATTGACGCTCAACATTGACTCACAGTCAACCTCATCTCAATTATTAATTAACATTAATAATTTCCAGGATTCAATTATGCATTTAAAATGAATGTACCTTTTTGGGACGGGTGTGACATGAACCTTCTTAAAAGATGAGCCAATCGACTGTACGCCCAATCAGTTGACTGGTTTACATCAGCATAGCATTCTTGAGCTAACACTTGAATTAAAACTTCTAAACATCATTATAAGGCCCAAAACTTAACCAAAAGACCTCCGAATTTCATTTACAAATACCATAAGCATAGCTAAACATACCCGTAGCTACCACATGAGTCTCGAGTTACAGAAACGCATGCAAACCGTGGGATTATAAGTTAACGACTAGCATATTATATAAGTCGTGACTCCCAAGTTTCGAAAATCTTATCGGTTACAACCCAACACAATACAACACTATAGATCCTATAGATTTAACATGTCACATGAGTTTAATTTGCAAGTGCCAAAACAACAAGTTTTTTTCCAAATCCTCTTTACATTGCACATAATTATATAACATATGAACAAGAGACAATTCCCAACCCCTTCTCGTGCCTTCCATCATCACCTCATCTCTGAATTCAGTTCCGAACTTGCGATGGTTGTTATGTACCATAATAGAAATAGGAAAATAGGTTTTATAAGCATTACGCTTAGTGAATAAACTAACGTGCTTGCTATGTCATGAACATGTATAATGCCACAATAAACCACATAAGCATACGTAATCGCAGAATTCCAGGGTTACTGACTCACTCGGACCTGAAGACCTTTCCCGTGGCCTCGCGGTCCCTTCTATTCCTTGGACATCTGTTCTTATAACGGATTTCTTCCTCTTCTCCTCCCTTATTTCACTACAATGAGCCATTACCCCTATTCATTCATTGAGCACTTAACACATAGACACATAATCACATAGGCATAGTAATTTCTATACAATCCATATGTAAAGTTTATTTCCAGCCTTTGCATGTTTACTAGAACTTGAATTTGGCAATTCTATTTATCAACTGTAACACCAAATATGTAATTCACTTACAAGCCTTGGGTTAGAAAACTCACCTGAACGATTCCTACTCAATTAAGCTTATAGATGCTGAATTTCACCTAAACCCCATCTCAAAATTCACCTCGGAGTAATTCTTACACGTTTTTGGTAAATCACGTGTCACCAAATAAAACGGGCTTTGACGATTAAAACAGAATTGAAAGGCATAGAAAGAACTGTCACACCTCCACGAGTCTAAATATGGCTTTGTTTCGCGAATCGGATGAACGACGGCGACGACACGGCAAGAAAATGACGTCGGAGCTCTCTATCTCTCTCTTCTCACTTAGCACCTCTTCTCTCTCTCTCTCTCTCAAACTATTTTGATTTTATTTTTGTTTAATTTAAGAGACACTTGTCTCCTTTTCCAAGCCCCAAGTCATGACTCATAACTTAATTTACATTTACCTCCCCAAAGTTTCTAAGATCAATTATGAAACCCCCAAATGTCTCATTAACTATCCAGTTATCTAAATGGGTGTTTGTCTAAGTTTCGTATGGGTCCCAAACGTGGTCCCAAATATTTTATGAAGATGCTATCGTACCTACTAATTATGAACCTTTTTCATTTATGCCCTTATATGGGTACCCAAACTTATACCAAAAGCTGTCACATATAACAATATATAATATGAAAATATTTTAAACATATACTCATTTAATCATATAAAATGCATCTAATCATGTAAATGCAAGTCTTATTATCCGGGCCCTTCATTGGGTCCCACTCATTACCTGTCCCTCCTCATTGGGGACTTTTCCAACTGTGTTCTTTACTGAACACCTTTCCTCGGGCGAGTCCAAAGCCTCCCCTTAATCCATCATACACACTAATTATATTTAATTGATGCATATTTAAATGGTAATCAAACCTTTTTTTCCGGGTACGGGTGTTACATGCCACTTCGGCAAAAGAAGTCCATTTTTGTTACATGATGCAAAAAATATACTTTCTTTCTTGATTTTTTTTCTTTTTTTTTTTTTCCTTTTTTTTTAAAAAACTTTTGCTTCAAATTTTATGTTTATATTTTTCTTTTCTTCTTCATAATTTCACACTCATTCTAAATCTCGTTTGATCTCATTTTTCTGATTCTAAAATATCAAATTCCTTAAAAATAGGAGTTTTTAAAAAATAAATATCGCAATTTGAAGTATTTTGGTCAAAAATTTTAGTCATGAAAGGGTATTATTGACCAAAATGTGTGCAAAGGGCCTAATGAGTTGAGTTAGTACATATAAGCTTGAACTTTGTGTCCCAACAATTCCTGTAATTAGGACATACCTCAAGGGAAGTTATTGTAATATGCCCTAGAAAGATTGAACCATAAAATTAATGGTCACCTGACCGTTGACTAACAAAAGAGAGGTGAGTGTACCTAAAACTACGAGGATGTCGTTGCAATTAAGACATACCTCAAGGGAGGTCAGTATAATATATCCAACATTTTGATTGGCCCTTCTCTTTGGAATATCAAACATAACTCTTGAATTATACAAACATGAAACCTTTATGGGGTGTGCTTATCTCATTCAATTGTAATTTGTCCTTACAATGGTTAATGAAAATTGATGCCTTTACTGTTAAAAAAAAAACCAAAAAAACACTTTACTTTCTAACTCAATTTTCTTGCAGAGACATTCTAATGGAGTACTCAAAGGAAATAATGAAATTGGGTTATTCCTTGTTTGGATTACTCTCAGAGGCTCTTGGACTGCAACCCAACCACTTGAAAGACATGGATTGTGCTCTGGGACTAGCAATTTTAGGACATTACTATCCAGCATGTCCACAGCCAGAGCTAACCATAGGCACTAGCAAGCATGCTGATAGTGACTTTCTCACTGTGCTTTTACAGGACCACATTGGTGGCCTCCAAATTCTTCACCAGAACCAATGGGTTGATGTCCCACCTGTTCGTGGAGCTCTAGTGGTCAACATTGGAGATCTTTTACAGGTAAGTGTTTGATTTGTTAAGGCTTTGATTCATGTTTTATTGGTTGGATGGATTGAATTTAGTGAGGAAAAAAAGGAAATATGTGGGCCTTTTCCACTTGTTCTAGATCAACAAGCATCGATAATGTATGTTCCCCCACATTTAGGCTCTATTTGGTTCATGGATTTCTTGATAGAAAAGAAAAGGGAAAGGAAAACAAGAAAGAAACTAGTTCATTCGTGTTTTCCTTCGTGTTTAAAGAACATTAGAAATTAGAAATTTGCAAAACATTAATATAATATATAAGTAAAGGAATGAAAATGATTTGCAACATTCAAAATGTTTATTCTTTTTATTTTTTTTTATAAGAAGCAACAAGTTTATTACGAATTTGAAATAGCTATATGTTTATTCTTAACTTATTCTCTTTTCATTCCTATAAATTTTCCTCATCATTTTCCCTATTAAATTAACAAAAGAAATTAAAAGGTTTTCGTTTATCTTTTTTTTCCCCTTACTATATTTAAGAACCAAACAAAGCCTTTTTTTCCTTCTGTAAATCTGGATTCCAATGGGACCATAAATGTTGAAGCTACGTGACCATCTTTCTAGAAATCTACATTCTCTTAACGCGTTGTTCGGTTCTTTGATTTAGTGAGGGAAAAAGAAAGGAAATCTTAGAGGAAAGCCTTTTCTTTTTTGGTTAATGAGGAAAACGATGAAGAAAATGAAAGAAAAGAGAATAAGTTGATAAATGTATAAAATATTTGAATGTTGTGAGTCAGTTATTCTCTCTCTCTCTCTCTCTCTCTCTCTCTCTCTCTCTTCCCCTCCCCCCCTAACAATTTTTATTTTTTTTATTTTTAGTTATTTAATCATGAGTGAAAACACAAGGAGAATTACGAAAGAACTAACTTTTCTTTTTATTTTCCCTTTCCTTTTATTTTCTCTCACTAAATCCATGAACTTTGCATAAGGCTCTGTTTGGTTTGTGGAGTCATTGAAGGAAAAGAAAAGGCAAGGAAAACAAGAAGGAAAATTAGTTCCCTCCTAATTTTTCTCTTGTATTTTCCTCCATGCTTAAATAACATGAACACATAATAATTTTCAAAAAATTATTGTGACCTAAGAAAAAGGGGAGGTAATTGATTCACAAAATTCAATTTCTTTTTTGATTTTTTGCTACCATATTTTCGTTCCCTTCTAACTTTCCTCTCTCTTTTCCTTGGTAAACAAAACAAAGGAAAATATTTTCCCCTCTTTTTCCCTCATCAGTTACATGAACCAAACACATGCACTCTGAATCAAAATTTATTTTTCTACCACATTTTCTGTACTTCCATACTTTTATTCGCACCCTATTAAACAAAAAAGAAAGCTCTTCTTTTGCTACTATATTTTCTAGGGAGAATTAATTAACAGTTCCTGGAATGGGGACTTTTCTACAAACAGTCCAGCCTGTTTTTTTTAAGGAGATAAGGACAATCGTTTTTGAATTATATGGCCTTAAGTCCATTTTTAAACTGAAAATAAGGATATTACCGTAAAGACAATAACATATGTAGATTTTACCGTAAAGGCAGTAACATCTGAAAAATTGGCCATAATTTTGAAATTGTATGCGACAATAACATCTGCTAAATGACTATAACTTTGTGATTCTTTGGCCGTTTTGGGTGAATTTTTTTTTTTTTTTGGTATTTTTTTGAGATCTACGCAATGGAAGTGTCAGTTTTACAAAATAAATAATTTTTTGATATCTATTTGTGAGCTGCAAAATTTTGGTTTTTTTTTTTTTTTTTGAAGATTTTTATAGGCACTATGGATCTTGTTTTGTAGATCACCGATTCATAAAATTGATTGAAACCGATTTATAGTTTGAAAGTTACGGCATTTTAAAGATTGAAAAATAAGAAAAAAAATTGTTTTGTTGGTTTGTTAGCTAAAATTAAGGAACACTCACGTTAATAGAATTTTGAGGGTAAATTTGGTCCAAAGAAAATTGGAGGACCTTTGGATTAAAAAAACATGCGTGGACTAATTCCCTATTTTTGGCCATTTCAGGGACCTTTGGCCACACACCCCTATTTTTTTTACCTACTTTTCATCTGTGTTAATATTATATATTTAATGATATTATATTATGTAGCACCTATATTATCGAAAATTTCCAACATTCTTTTATTGCGCTAAATCAAGGAATCAATCAGAGCCTTGATTACCGTGTTATATGATTTTGTTGCATGCAAGATAAAAATATGCACATTGTATGGCAAATCAGTGAGTGATATTAACTTTGCTATTTATACTAAAATTTTCAGCTCATATCAAATGACAAGTTCAAGAGTGTTGAACACAGAGTACTTGCAAGTCATGCTGGTCCTAGAGTCTCAGTGGCAAGCTTTTTTACCACTGGTGTGTTTCCAATCCCAAAGCTCTATGGACCCATCAAAGAGTTATTATCCGCAGAGAGTCCACCAAAGTACCGTGAGACCACGCTGAGAGACTTCGTCACATACTACTACACAAAAGGGCTAGATGGTAATTCTGCACTATCGCATTTCAAGCTCTGAGCTTTGAAATGAAAGCGAGCAGAAATAATTGTGTGGTCCTGAATCATCAGCTCATCCAAAAATTAAAAGTGGCAGTGATCTGTATATATTGCATAAAAGATGACAAATGGTAAAAAAAAAATGATCAAGTCAACTATGAATTTTTGGACTTATGTGTGGAGAGCTAACCTGATCTGTTTTTTGGTCAATTTGACATCTTCAGTGTGGTCTAAATCATCCAATCAACCGGCTAAATTAATGATCTTAAAGTCATACAATAATTTCTCCAAAAAGAGGGAAGTGTTGGAAAGATTGATGATATGAGACATTGGTTCAACGTCTTTACAGTGTTGTATTGTTACGGTCTTGTGCAGTGAGGCCTAGGATGATAAACTAGCAAAATAGAAATAGACTTTTATATACGGACAATGTGATATATACTTATAAATATGGTTGTGTTCAATGAGTTGTGGACCTGTGGTGTGTTTGGCATGATATTTTCTTGCCAAATATAATTACATTATTTGGGTCACACCTGTGTAACTTTTTCTTTTGAAGCAAGCTAATGTAATGGGATTAGTTGTGCTCAATTGCCCTTAGGCCTCACAGGCTACACTTTTGCTTCATTGTGTAGTGAATGCCTTGGATGATAAACTAGAAACATAGAAATGGACTATGTTTGATATTTATATAGATTATCGTTTTAATGTGTTATGCCGTTATGGTGTGTTTGGAATGATATTTCTAGATTTTCTGTGTTCTCGTCAATTAAAATTACATTATTATCTCAATTTTCAACTATTTTAAATGGATACTGTAGACACCCCCATTTTGTCAGCTAACAGATTTAGGAGTCCACAAGCATGTCAAACCTCGATGATTAGCAAGATTAGATTTTCAGAGATTGCCTCTAACTCTAGAGAAACTCAAGCATTGGTATAAATGACCAAAATGCCCTTAAAATTTCAAAACTCTTCGAATTGGCCCAAAAGCTCATAAATTGTTCGATGTCGTTCAAAATAAATAGAAAAGTATTTTAAAAGAGAAATGTTTGAAAACATCAGCTCCAAGAGACTCCCGGAAGTTCCCGTTTGATAAGTTTGACCAAGGTTTGATCGAAATTTTCCAAAATCGCCCAAAAGCTCCGAAATCATTCTACATCATATGAAAATTCTTAAAATATGTTTTAAAAGAAAATCGGACAAAAATGTCAGTCTCCGGAGGCTCCTAGAACTTCTTAGAATCTCTTGGAAATGCACTATTTGACAGATTTGACCGCAAGTTTGATCAAAAGTCAAAGTCATCTTTGCTACGTCAAAATATTATTATCAAATACTAGAGGTTAATAGCTTTCCAACGGTATATCGTATATAATTTTTGGATTTAAAACAAATTTGTTATGAATTTTTGAAGACGAAAAAGGTGAGATCAGATTTTATCGCGAATACCGCAAAATTTTTCAAAGTGACCGTGGCCACGCAGCCTCAGGGTCCACCTCGTTTTATTCCGGGAGAATTTGGTTTTGAAATTTCCTTTGAAAAGTCTGAAAACAGATACAGAGTTGCCACTTGGTCTTTAAGGAACTAAGAAACCCAATTTTGACTCACCCAAACGGATAAGGGCACCAGCCCTTCATAACCAAAGAACTTGGCTCGGGATTTTAGTACGAGAGAGGAAGGAGTCTTCGCATAGACTAAAACATCCTCAACTCGCCCCGTCTCTCGATGGGCCTTAATTAGTATTCAAATAATAATATTTACTATGCTTGGTTCGATAGTTAATATTATGATAAGTATATTACATTGCACAAGAATCTTGAAATGGAAGATCAAAATATAAGATGTCATTAATAAGATCTAAGCCAAGTATCACACATTGCAAAGTAAAAGATCACATACGACAAACTTAGGAAAAATCCTTTAATCACATATCAAGTAATCAAGTTTTCCTAATCTAAAGGGGGGACATGAATTGTTCTTGAAACAAATAATAAATAAATTAAAACAAAATATGCTTAGCAAGATAGAATGTATGTATGTTGATTCTTGAGAAAAGAAGACTTCTTAATCCCCGGGACGGATGAGAAAGGAAGATTTTATCGAAGGGAAGCATGAGCGTGTGATCAACTTCGGTCCTTAAAATCTTCTTAGATTAGGAGTTACAAAAACTTCAAATCTTGCATGGATGCAATGTATGATCCTAGAATGTGCAAAGTAGTAGTGTGTTTGTGTTCATGGGTTTTCTAAAATGATTTAGAAGTCTAAAATATGTATTAATGCATGAAGAATGTTATTATAGGATATGAACATAAGTGTTACGAATAACTTCCTAAGATATGGGCTAAAATGTAGAAAAATCTTTGAAAATGATAGCAAAGCTTTTGATGGCCCATATTATACAGAAAGTTCCCTAAGACACTGAAGTTCGAAGGAAAAATAAGTTGGGACCACGACTTTTGGAAAAGTTTTCTGGAAAATAAGTTGAAAGTCACACAAAGCTGGTATGACAGAAAAACAAAGACCATGGACATTCCCTAATGAGTTAGGAAGACTTTCTAATTGGTTTCACAATCATCCATTAAGATTTGAACTCTGAATCACATTTTTAAGTTGAAGAACTCACTGTTTTGGGGGGTTTTGAGAAAACAAGTCGTTTTCTTTGGGAATCAAAATAAGGGAATCACAATCTGAGTAGTATCTAGTTATGGTCCAATTCCCGGAGATTGGACAGTTGATCTTTGATTTTCTTTTTGGGTTAGAAACTAGACTCACAGAGGCACTTTGTGTCCAAAAATAATTAAGATCGAACCATGGGAACTATGTTTTTCCTATTTTTGAAAGTCTAGTATGCTCTCTGTAATTCCTGAATTCTATTACAGTTTTGATAAACTTTGTAAATGATGATCCAAATGACCTTTCTATGACTAAAGGCTTAAAACATGTTTTGATTATGATTAATTGAACTCAAACCTAGAGGCTAAATGATTCAAATCAATGAATAGTTCATAGTTTGTGCTTATTCATATTCATGCATTCATTATCATTATCATTATCATGTTTAGGTTGTGATACTTGTATCTTAGGACATTATTTGGTATTGAGTTAAGTCATAATTGGTTGAACCTAGTCATGGGTTCCTTGTAATCATGTTGGGATTGTATCATCTCTATATGGACATTACACTGGCTCCTAGTTGAGACTTGTATATCTATAGAGGGGTTGTGATCTCAACAAATTAGAAGGAATTCATAATTTAAGACAACTTTCTCTATGTTTGTTAGATTTAAGCTAAGAGTTTGGGTGTGATATTTATGATTTAATATTATGTTTTATTCAAAGCATGTGGACTAACCCTTTATTTTGTAGTGCTTTTAAGATATGATTCCTCGACCTTTCTCCCATTTATTTCATTTCTTGATTTTATTGATTTTCCATTCCATGTGCGACACCTTAGAATTAGGATTTGCATTATGTGTATATATGTATTAGAGACTCTTTTTCTTGGATTTTCTTTTATTTGTGTGTAATGCACGTTTCCTTTCAAAGCTGGATCCCGGATAAATTCTCTTGTTCTTTATTGCATATCATTTTTGCTTGCTAGTTGAGCTATGTGGTTTTGAACGTCGTTTTATCATTAGCAATCTTACAACCTTTTCAACATTCTTTTGTAATGTATATATCTGTGTATTAGTTGATGGCACGCTTAGATAGTTAATTCGATTAAAAGGATGGTGAGAAGAGGCCTATCACGAGATGGGATGAGAGGAGGTGTTTTAGTCCGTTGGGCTCCTTCCCCTCTCATTCCATAATCCCTGGACCTAGAAATCTCTGGTTTCCAAAAGATCAGTTTGCGTTTAAAATGGTTTCTTAGTTTTCCTTTAAAAATTAAGTGGCGACTCGTATTTGAATTTGAAAAAGTTTAAAAATCGTGGTTAGCCTGCAAATATCCACACATGGGCTTTCCTATTTTTTTTATTTGAACTTGAATGTGTTATGAAACTTTCTATATCTTCTTAGCAACACAAGAGTTGTTTTTCTATTTATAAAAAATCATACAAAACTCCGTCAATAGTGTAGCCTTTGTTTCTGAGTCATGTGTACATTCTGATTTATTTCTTTTAATCTGTAATAGCTATTGTAGTTTTTATTTATTTATTTATCTTTTGTAGTTTAATAGACACATTAAGGGTCATCCATATATTTATCACTTTCACTCAAGCTTTTTAAGTATTGATGGTAGATTTTACAAAATCAGTTTGCTATTCTGGACACTATTCACAGATTGTTGATTTTGACTCTTATGTCTTGATATGATACTTCCATCCATCCTTATTTGTCATTTATACAAAGAGGTTCATTTTTTTATGCTTAGTAATATTCTATGCTCTCATATACACCATGTGCATCATCCATCATCTTATGTATCATATTCTCATGGATTCTTGAGTTTGATTTCTAAATATAAACCTTGATTTTGTCAATACTTTGAGTTCTTGAACTAAGTTGGAAGATGACATCCTAAGTGGTTATAATCTCCATTTGAGTGCTGAAAAATATACTCTCAAAACACCCCTTTCAAAACCTTCTTAAACCCCAAACCTTGATTTGCAAAGATTGAAAAGCTTGTTTTCCCAAAACCCCCAAAATAGTGAGTAACTCAACTTGAAAATGTCATTCTGAGTCCAATACTCAATGGATGATTATGATACCACTTGGAAAGTCTTTATAACTTTTTAGAGAAGGTCCATGATTTTTGGTTTGATTTTTAAACACTTGGAAGGGTCCCTACTTGGCCCAAACATTCTTCTAAAACATTCTATTTTTCTACCACAACAGCTTTAGTTGACTTTCAACCTCTTTTCCAGAAAGCTTTTCACTAAGAGGTCCCAACTCATTTTTTCCTTAAACTTTAGTGTATTAGGGAACTTTCTGTATATTATGAGGCACCAAATGTTTTGTGTTCATTTTCAAAGATTTTCTTACATTGCAGTCGATAGTAAGAAATTTGTTTCTGAGTAATCTCTTTTGTTTATATGATTTCTCTCAATCTATAGCTTCAATATTAGTTTGGATTTTTCCTATGTGTTCTAGACTCAGTAGGGATAATCTCCATAAAATCTCATATTTAGAATGTTCCTAACCTTACTTTTCCATTTTTACAAGATGATTCAAACATTTTGTCCACTATTCACAGCATACTGGGTTTTGACTTTTATTCTTTGATTAGATGTATACATACATTCTAAATTAGTTTATGTCCTAGTTCATGTCTTTGAATGATTTGATTCAAATTCATAGGTGCGCAAACAACCCGTAGTACATAAGATCATTCCATAAATGATGGTTGAGATCAATTGGGCTTTGTTCAGTTTACGGATTCCTCAAGGTTTTGTTTGGTTCATGGGTTGGGGTGAAGAAAAAGAAAGAAAAAAATAAAGGAAAATGTTTTCCTATGTTTGGTTTTTAAGGAAAACGGGGAAGAAAAAAAAAACTGTGAGAGAGCCACGATTTTTTTGTCACGGGGAGCTGAGATTGGATGGGCGTGTATAGAGTCGCGAAGCTATACAGGGGTTTGGGGGCAGCGCCACTGAGATTATTTTTTTTTGTTTTTTTTATTTTATATTTTATTTTTGGGGTCTATTTATACATATTTATAGGTAGAATTAGTTTTGTATCACATTTTTTTATTATCATAGAGATTGTTAGCTTATTATAATTCGTTAAGTTTGATCGCCAGTAGAGCTGTTTGGGTTTGGCTAATGTGAAAAATGATAAGAAAATGTAATATGACAAATATACAAGAGGGTCTAAATAATATTTGGGACAAAATATTACACATAATTTTAAAAAAAATTTCTTCTTCTTCTTCTTTTTTTTTTTTGCCCCTTTTTATGGGTCAAAATTTAAGGGGGTTGATTACATAGATTACGTATAATTTTTTGGGCCATGTACAATTGTTTTCCCCCAAAAAATGGGTGGGATATAGCGCACACTACACTTGTCTTTCCTCCGCCCTTGATGAATATATTGAAACTATTGAATTTTGTGTGTAACTTTCCTCCCATTTGTTCTTTAGTTATAATATGCTTTCAATTTTTTTTTTTTTTTTTACTTTTAATGTTAATTAAGTATGAAAGAAAACAGAAAAGAAAAAAAACAACGGAAAACTTGTTCCCTTGTGTTTTTGTCATACTCAAATAACATCAAAAGTTTTAAATTTTAGAAACACTATCTAACTTGAGAATAACAGGAGGAAAGTGACTCACAAATTCAAAAGGTATAAATTATTTCTATTATAATTTCTTTCTTCCTATTTTTACTAAGAGGTAAAAAAAAAAAGAACAAGGTTATGTCAAATCTAGAATCTACTTCTGAAAAGAGAATCCTTGAGAGTCAAATCAGTGATTCAGTGTTATTGGGGAGAAAAGTTGTCTTACAAGTTACAACCACTTATTAGAGTAATACTTGGAACACAACCAAATCATACAACCTTGGGACACAACTCTCATTTTGTGTCTATCTCTCTCCATACTCCACTTATAAAGACCACAGATTTAGATATCTTAATCCAACCAGAAATAGACAAAACTACAAAAAAAAAAAAAAAAAAAAAAAAGAGAGGACAAATTTGAGTTAAGAAACTAGATGTTTTTGGGAGAAATAAAAACAACGAAAATTCTTGCTAAAAATTATTTGCAAATCAAAATTTTCAAAATACAGAAAATGAAAAAAGAATAAGAAAAAAAAAACACGATTATTTGGCCGAAAATGGGATCAGTTTTGCCTAAAATAGCTCTTCAACTTGTTTCTTATGAAACTCATATATGTGTCCTACAAATTAATCAACAATTGTATGTACTATGGTAAGGGTCGAATTTATAGACGAAAACTAATTTATCTGAAGTATACAAAGTAGTACCCATGAATGAAATCAGTTTATCCTATGATGTCAACTACATAGATCCATACTGATTTCTTTGTGAAGAAACTTATGTGCAGTTTGGAAAGGGTCAAACCGATATTGTGGATCATAAATGAATATGTTCTAAATATTCATATGTACCCTTTTATTGCACGTGAACTCGTGCCCTAATAAAAAATTACTCATTCTTAGTTAAACCAACATAAAAATAATAGTTTCATCAAAACTAGGTAGAAAATGAGGGAGACCGGCAAAAACATGATTTTATTGCACACCCATATGTTCTTTTTGTACCTATTAAAGAATTGTTCACCGTATGCTTGTTTGATGACTGATGAGGTTTTTTGGAATTGATCAAATACTAAATTAGGTAAATTACTGTATGTCCTAATTATAGAGACTTCCCTCGTCAGATTTGAAACTCTATCACTCTAAAAAAATTATGCTAACCTTCCTTGCAGATGAATACTAGAACGATGTTAAAGTACTTACTAACAAAATTGAACACATTATCAAATCACAACATCAAAAACTGCAAACTGGCACTCTTTTATCTAATTTGGAATGGTTTTAAACCATGCCAAATATCGGGGAGATAATTTTTGGTCAAAGGGTGCCAGATTTGGGAATCTGGCATGCTTTTTTGGCACTATTTAAAACTGAGCCAAATTTTCAAAAGTGTTGGTGACACGTGGCCAATTTTATGCACAACACGTGTCCCAAAATTTGGCACACTAATCTGGCACTCTTTTGGCATTGCTACAAAGCTATGCTAATTTTGGCACGCTATTCTGATACGCTCTTGGCACTGCTAAAACCGTGCCAGATTATCAATTATGGCATGCTAATCTGGCTCGCCTTGCCAGATTGGTCAGAAATTGAAAAAAAAAAAAATCAGTTTTGGCATGCTTTTGGCACTACTTTGGAACGGTTCTGAACCGTGCCAGATATTTTGTAAGGCAAAAAAAATAAAATTTTGGCAGCATCACGTCACCAATAGAAAAATACCAAAAGCACCTGTATCACAAAATAGCACCTAGCAAATAAAAAAAACCATAACAATCCTTGAAAGTGTATACATGAAACATAATCATACAAATCATATCATCCAAAATAAAGTTCTCAACTCAAAAAAAACATGCAAATTTACCATGTAACCACCAATACCCACATGCACATCACTGTTTGGGGTAATACAAAAATCTAGCATATAACCACCAATACCTAAATCTTCAATCTTCATTAGTGGAGGGGGAGGGGGGGGGGGGGGGGGGGTAGGTCGTCGTGCCAATACAAAAATTCACCAATACCCACATCTCCCAATGTGCTACAAGAGGCTTGTTCACCACCCTATAGCGGACAGTCGTGCACTATGATTTTGTCAAGAATAATATGCAATTCTCTCGGTTTCAAACGATGGCCATGAACTAAAGGGACAACGTTGAGCTACGTTTTTCTACCATAACAAAAAATCTTACCTGAATAAGATAATTTTTTTGCATGAAATCAACTCATTGGGACTAGAAAATTGAGGTGTAGAATTAGGCGTGGCACTTGTGGGACTTGCAATAGTTGTTGTACAAGTTGTGTGAATTTCGTGGCTACCACGCATAAATTTTCCGCTCTTGAAATCTTTAACAAATTCTATGACCGTGGACTTCACCTCTTCCATCACTTCTTTGAGACTCTCTACTTTCTCCCTCCAATCATTGTGGTCCATGTTGACTTCTAGAAACATATCTCGCAAAAATGCCGAAGCCATCATAGCCTTCCTCAAAATTGTAGACCCAACACAACGTACTCGCCCTCTCATCTCTTTCCCAAATGTCTTAAAGATGGGACCACTGTCCAATGTCTCCTCATCACCGCTCTCTTAAAACAACTTCAGAAGCATTTCAACCTTATCCTACATGTAAAGAGATTTTAATGATCATTCTATCATGTTCGGGGTAAAAGGAAAAATAAATACATTTAAAATTGTGCTTAACGCAAATTCTTTATCATGAGGCGCATAACTCCCATCTTTCTATTTATGGGTATCCAACCACAATTCAGTACGATTCGGGTAATGTCCATGCTCCGCTTTCCACTTTTCTGCACGTCGGGCATAACCATCACGACCCGTATAATGAGTGATCTTTGTCGGACAGCTTACTTTTATAGCTTTGTTCCATTTTCTTAGATCCTTTTGGGATTCTGTAGCCTCATTATTACAAAATCCTGCTCCCAGTCCTCACTTTTAGCATTTAGTGGGACTTGCTCCTTCCACTTGGTAACAACATTACCTACCAAGTTTGCTCGTAGCTTTACTTTAAACTTCTTCCAAGCATTGTTGGCTTTTTTTCAAGAACATGTCCTTTGACTCTCAAATACATCAGGAAATTCACCCTACCAATGGTTATAAGAGTAAGATTTTGACTTCGAAAAATTACTAACATAGTCCATAGCGGAAGATGAATTAATCAAAGTATAAAACAAAAACTGAAACAATATAAAGAAACAATATCTAACGACAACCTTGTACGCTCTACATAGTTGATTTTTATATTATATTGGAACCTTGTTCCACGAAATGAACCAAATTGGGACGTGTGTTCTCGTAAGGTGTCCCAGCCTAGAAGAGGATTTCGCCGAATCTTCCAACCAACTCCCTCTCCCCCCCTGTTGAAAGTCCATGGTCATTAAATTTTAATTTCTTCATAGAAGACCCACCTTACCACTGAAGAACTTGTAGCAACCCTCGTTCGAGAGGTTAATCCAGGGTCAGGAGTCACATCCTCTGATGCCGGATTTGAAGTATCAGCTACGTGAGACATCTCCCCTTATATGTATCTTTAGGACATATAGCCCAATCAACATAATATATTATAACATATGATTTCATAAACGATCAAGATTACATACTCTTAAAGATTAATAACATGTAATTAAGAAATACATCCTTACACTTTCAAGTACAACCTTACATGCAATTAAGAAGTACAAAATCATCCTGACCTATATAAAAAAATTAAAATAAAAACACATCAGGGAACAACCTAAAACAAAAGACCAGCCAACAACTCACATAAAGGGCCTTCCCATTTCCTAAATAAAGTTACTATCCAAAAGTTCACACAACTTCTTATTTTCTTCAAGAACGAAGTCATACATCGTACGATCAATCTCAAGTGCATAAATTGATTTGGTCAATCTCTTAGGAGTATGTAAAATGACTAACCACCCATTGAGCTTGATATCCTTAAAATAAAACACTTAACTTGCTTGAGATGCAAGAATGAATGGTTCATCATGGATTGCAACTTGACTCATGAGCTTGCTCAAGTTTACCATCACCAATTTTAAGGTAGGGTCAATTTTGCAAGCATTCTTTTCATCCACATCCACCCAATCACAATAGAGTATTGAATGCACAAAATTATTGTAATTTAAATCAAGAATTTGTCCAATAACTCCGTAATAAGTCGTGAGGACCCCTTTCTTATTAATGGCTTTCATGGATACACCATTACTTTGAACTATGAGATTCTCTTCATGTGCGAAAGTGGAAAAAGTATAACCATTACATTGGAACTTGTTATAGCTTATGACCCTGTGGAGCGGGCCATCTGCATATGGCAAAATGCCCATGTCCTTGGCTCTTAAGGCCTACAAGGAAATAAACAGTTTTATATAATAATTAAAATAATATTACGATTAAAAAACAAGTATAAGTAAATACTTGCCTCAACTTTTAACCAAGGGATGAAATCATCAACTCTATGCATTGATAATGTAGTCCCTTGTTGAAAACTCATAGTTGACTCAAATTTGTTGCACGTAACAAATATTCAAAGTTAGAAATGCGACATAACAACCATTAATATGTGAAGTGATGCACGATTATATGCATACCTTCTCTACTCATGGACACCCTGGTATTGGAATAAAACCCATCTGCGTGCTTGCTCATACTGTACTTGATTTAGGCTCAATTCCTTGCCTTTACCCAAAGCTTGTTGACCAGTAGAGTCATCAAACTCGTCGTCAAGATAGGCTTCAAGGTTCCGTTTATGAGTTCCTTCACCTTTCTTTGATACGTACTCCATGGCGTACAAAGAAGCTTCATATTGTAGATATGCATTGGTAATGCTCCCTTCAATGTACCTTTTGTTCTGCGACCACTTTTTGTATTTTTCATTTCCCTTTCAATCGACCATATTGCCCAACATCTAGGGGGTTCGGCTGCCAATGCTTCATCGGCTAAATGGTGCATGAGATGGATCATGATCACAAAGAATGAGGGTGGACAGTACATTTCCAAGACACAAAGTGCCTCTAGCAATGCTTGCTTTGCCTTGATCAAATGTTCCCTGAAAAATCACTTTCGTAAACAACTCGTTGAAGAATATGGTAATCCGTTGAGTAGCTTTAAACAAAGCCTTGTTCTCTGGGAATGAGTGCATAAGCAATACTGGAAGCAAGTGTTGCATAATAACATGATAGTCATGAGACTTGAGATTGACGAATCCCAAGGGGTCAAGGCTAACAATATTATTGAAATTAGACAAAAACCCAATCGGTACCTTCAATGTTTTCAAGGAATGATAAAAGGTTATCTTCTCTTCTTTGCTTAGAGCAAAAGGCGCTTGAGGCATTCGTCTTTTAACACTACCTTCAACATCTTGCATCCATAATTTTCTCTTCAGATTCAATAGATTCTCTAACTCTTCCCGTGCTTTAATGGTATCCTTATTCGACGATCCCTTCACTGACAAAATGGTGCCTAAAAGAGTCTCTGTGACGTTCTTCTCAATATGCATGACATCAAGGTTATGGCGAGTATTACGATCCTTTTAATACTCTAAATCAAATAAGATAGATCTTCTCGAGAAACCCTTGATAACCATGGGATCCTCTTCATCACCTTCGCTTTGCGAATCACAATCAAATTACCTACGTCCCTTACCACCTTTCCCTTTCCCTTTCCCTTTCCCTTCCTCTTTTCTTTAGTACTTTGCCAATTGATAGTCAACAAAAGTTGCTCAACCTCTGCACTAGTTAGCTTGCGTGGAGCCATAGTGTCCTCTCTTTTACCATTAAATGTGCTTAGATGTGTCAAACCTAAAACGGTGGTTTCGAGGGAGGAACATGCGAGATCATAGATAGCCACATTTTTTAGAAGTTTTGAGATATTCAGAAGGTGTGTTTGTGGAGCAAATCGGACATGCATAATGCCTTGCGTTCCACAACCTGCTAACATCCCATAGGCAGGGAAATCATGAATACCCCACATCAACATGGCTCTTAATTGAAAGCATTCCTTCTTGTCTGCATCCCAAGCTTCCACTCCAAACCATAAGACCTTCAACTCGTCGATTAATGGTTGGAGGAAAACATCAATACAACTTTTAGGCGACCTTGGCCTAAGGATCAACACTGTCAACATTGAGAACTCACTCTTCATGCATAACGAAAGGGGAAGGATGAGAGGTTGAATGATGACTGGCCAACAATTGTAACTATGGCTATACAAATTGTTTGGGCTAAACCTGTCAGTGGATATTGCAAGGCGAACATTTTGCGGCTCCTTAGCAAAATGCTTCCACATGATGTTCACATTTGCCCAATCTGAAGAATCTTGAGGACGTCTCAAAAATTCAAAACAAGACTTTGCCCAAGAATGTCAAGTCATTTTTTCTACTATCCATTTGATAGTGTACAACCGCTTAAACCAAGGAATTAAAGGGAAGTGTCTCATTACCTTTCGAGCCACTTTACGAAACTTCAGCAATCCCTTGGAGTCTATTATCTTTTCCCCATTATCGTCTCGTGAACTCAACATGTATTCCTCAGCACCACATTTTAGGTAAGTATGATTGTGTTCATGCTCTTTCCAAAATAACATGCAGTTGTTAATGCACACATCATATTTGACGTAGTATATCAAAATCTCTTATCGTGTTCTTCACGTCAAGAAAACTAGTTATCAAGTTATTCCCTTCAGGAAGTAACTCATTCAATAATCCGAGAACTGCGCCTGTGGCACCATTAGACAAACTAAATTGTGTCTTCAAATCATTCAACTTCACAAGAGCATACATTGTTGTATGACATGATTCAACACTTCACAATAGCATACATTAATGACGATAAATTTGTCCTTCAAATTTGCCTGTGAAGCAAAGAGGAGATAGATATATATATTTTACTTAATAAAGACTAAGTAGTCATTTAAAAAGTTATAACCATCAGGGAGTGTAATTTCTGAAACCATGAGGGAGGTAATTACAATTAAACGAAGTCATGATTGACCCTTTTCTTGTGGAAATCAAACAAAGTCATGAATTATACAAACCTAATTACTCATTAGTTCAATTTTCTTGCAGAGACATTCTAGTGGAGTGCTCAAAGGAAATAATGAAATTGGGCTATTACTTGTTTGGATTACTCTCAGAGGCTCTTGGACTCCAACCCAACCACTTGAAAGACATGGATTGTGCCGAGGGACTAGCAATTTTAGGCCATTACTATCCAGCATGTCCACACCCTAAGCTGACCCTAGGCACTAGCAAGCATGCTGATAATAAGTTTCTCACTGTTGTATTGCAGGACCACATTGGTGGCCTCCAAGTTCTTCACCAGAACCAATGGGTTGATGTCTCCCCTGTTCATGGTGCTCTAGTGGTCAACATTGGAAATGTTTTATAGGTGAGACTTTGATTCTTTTTTCTTTATTTATTTATTTTTCAATTTAGTAGTATTAGAAATTTAGAAGAAAATGTAGAAGTTTCTTGTGTTCGGGAGTTTATTCCGCAGGGTCGAGTCCTTTGAAAACACAAACATGTCACCCAAAATTGAAATTTACTAGTAAAAGAGAAAGTTCATGGAAAAGTGAACGAATGAGTTACTGTATGCGGTCTCTATTGTGATGGAACCTAAAATCTAGATTTGAATAGTACTAAAACATGGAACCAAGAAAATCCAACCACAAAATGGAAGCAACCAATGAAACATACCAAATGCAAATTAAACAATGATGGGCTTTTGTTTGTGTAGAGAATCATGCACACAAGCATGGAGTCAAGTTTAGGTTACTTACCTAGCGGAATATAGCCCGACGGATCGCCAAACGGTGTTGTTACGATCCCAATCAAGAACCTTGAATCTGCTGCACCTACATCGCTTCCGTGTAATCCCTTATGCCTCGCCTAGGTCGTAGAAGATGCTATTGGAACAATCCCCATGATAGTCACGCGCTAAATCCCATGGCGCGATGGTGATGACCAAGAGAGAGTCTATGAGAGAGAGAAGAGAGAGAGAGAGGCCAATTGAATATTGTGTGTAACCCTAATATGTGTGTGCAATATATAAATATATATAGGCACACACCCTAGGTCACCAAGGCCAAGGTCCATTAGACTCGGTCCAATGTATGTGGGTGCACAAAAAAACCCATAATATCTTACATCTCCCACTCACCCACATAGGGTTTGTTACTAAAACAATCTCTCGGAACAGAACTTCTCATCTCTTCATACAGGGAAATAGAACGTGCGACCTTACGAAAAGAAAGTACAGTGACAGGAGTTTAATGCCAAATCATCACCATAACTAGCAAGACACATCACTCGGAAGCTTCTCGTGTATGCCTTAGACAGTTCAACCACACCGGACACAGCATTCTTAATCCCTCGATGAAAAGAAGTGATGCACCACCTCAATGTAATGTACTCATGACATATCAGTAACAAAATACGATTATCGCAGGCCTCCTAATGAGTCTAAAAAACATGGTGTGTTATTGAATGGTCTTCCCTGAGCCCACATGTCAATCTGACTAACCTGACCGCTTGCCCAGATACACCCCATAGAACGGAATTATCTCATCGTCCTAGGATAGCATGCTAAAGTAGCTGTCATCAAGCATCCTCTTCATGACATAGTCTCAAGTCGTGAATGCAACCAGTTTGTAGGATAACCAATGTCTTAGATATGCTACGTGGCTCACACAGCAATGAAGAGGAATCCATTCACTGCTCCACAGTCCATCGCAAAAGCACATACAATATGAAATGTATGCTTTGGCGTTCTTCCATAAAAATGGGCACACTTTGTGTTTGGAAAAACAAGTAACACCATACGAATCTTAGTCTAGACATTACACAAAATGTCTAACCTGAGTTTTCTAACACAGTCGCCCCTCCTGGTGCCCGTCTGGAAACTCACATTCGGCTATAAACAAGCTACATAGAGTCGTGGGATCTCTCTATGTTTGACCAAATATAAAGGTCTCATATTAGCTCCATCTAAGGCGACATATAGAAATTATAAATCTAGCTCGCTGTTCTTACACTACGTAGATATAAGTGTTCAAGCTCACTTTTTAAGCGTTATGGACACACATGTCCTAGCTAGCTATCTAAGCACCATGAACACAAATGTCTCATCTTGCTCGCCATCTAAGCGCCATGGACACACATGTCCTAGTTCGCTATCTCGGCGCCAAGGTGAATCACCCGTGTGAGCAGGTTGATTCAAGCCCGGTGACATATTAGAAATGTGCACTCATTCCATTCATATAACAAATATATATGTATGAAAACCAACTAGTTTATTATTAACTGGTAACAAAAAAACTTGAATAGTAATGTCAATATCACAATGAAATGTCTAAGCACATCAAATTCCCAAGCGGAGATGTGCCTTAAAACAACTTTCCTTTGCGCAAACTACATCTCAAATGTGACAAAAAGAATGTCTATGTGCTAGAATGGTTTTTGAAATCTTTTGCATATGCTCAGGCTTATGTGCCATCTGTAATAACCTGCATTTCCATCTAATTATTTGTATTTGCATTTAATTTTAATTTGACATTTTCATAATCAATCTATATTTGCATTGTCATATTTAACATACATTGTCTGCTTTTATTTTAATTACCATTCTCATGTGCTAAATCTGGTTATTTGTTTTATTTCATATTGGAATTTTTGGGTGCCAAACTGCAATTTTACAAAATTGGTAATACTTGTGTTGGATTTCAAAGTCTGTATTTCAAAACGGTGAAAATGTTTTCTCTTAATTCAAACTGTATTTTTATGAAACCAGAAAACCATTTCTTACGTTAAAATGAATTTTCTGTATTTTTGTGACGAACACCGCGCCGCGAAAATACCAGTTTATGTTCAAAACTGTTAGCGCCAGATTAAACTTCCACAGATTTTGAAAGTGATGTAACGTTAGATTTGACATACACTTTACTTTCCATTTATGGCAACTAATCATTTGTTAAGGCCTTGTTTGGATAATGTTTAACTTGTGTGTTATGTTGTGCCTAAAAGCTAATTTCCCAAACACCTTTTGAGTTGCCCCCTAGTACTCTATATGACCCTTCAACCAATTTGGGAGGTATCTTCACTTTAGAAATTGAGTATTTGTATATACGTATGTATTTGTGCTGAGTATTTTAGGTGTATTTTAAATTAGTAAATCAATTTGTGGTGTGTGTGTGTGAAGGGACTTGGAGCCTAAGTTCTTGGGTTTGATTTCTTTATATACACACACACTCACTTTACAATCTGCACTTTGTATTTACAACTGAAACACAGAGAGTTGGTACAAAAAATTACAGAGAGAAAAGAGAAAAGCTTGAGAGTTCAATTTCAGATTTTTTTTTTTTTTTTAGTAAGAGAAAGCTTCACACCATAGCCAAGCATCAATTGGATTTCTTAAATTGGTTGTCTTTCTCAACAATCTTTACACTCTTAATCACAGTGAGTATTTTAAACTCACTCTTAAATGTAATTCATGCTTAGTTACTACTTGGGTGTATGAAATTGTTAATCACCATTGTTGATCTTACGTTTGAAACTCCATAGCTTGAAATCAAGATTTTTCAAACTCAACCAAAATCCATTTTCTTAGATAGCTATGATAGATTACATGTTGTAGATGCCATGTTTAAAGTTTTAGAACTTAATTTGTTCATATGAAAAAGTATATTAGAAATTAAGTTTTGTCATCTTGTAATCTTTCATAAAATTTAGGGTAAATTGCATTTTGCACCCTCAAACTATACCATGTTTTGCACTTTGGTCCCTAAACTATTATTTTTTGCATTTTGGTCCCTCAACTATCATTTTGTGGCAGTTTGACCCCTCCGTCACTTTTAGTGACGAAAAAAGTCACTTTTTAGTGACACCAAAAGTGACGCTGAAAGTGACGGAGGGGGCAAACTGCCACAAAATGATAGTTGAGGGACCAAAATGCGAAAAATAATAGTTTAAGGACCAAAGTGCAAAATAGGGTATAGTTTGAGGGTGCAAAATGCAATTTACCCTAAAATTTAAAAGTCATAGATTGATTCATGTAAAATTGATTATGGATTCATAATCCTTGTGAAAAACCAAAGAGATCTATATATTATATGTCCTATATGCTTCGAATTTGCAAAATGGATCAAAAAGACCCCTTAAAACTGAAATAGGGGAATTCTAGGGAAGAAGACGAAGCTTCTGCATGAACTCGCGCTCGCGATCGCCCGAGCGGACCGCACGAGCGAGGTGGCTGGTTCCAGGCAGACAGAAAAGGTTTTTTTTTTTTAAAAGAAAACAGAAATTGGGCATATCGCGCGAGCGATCTGCGCGCGCGATCTCCCTATATTCTGACAGATGGAAAAGTTTTAATAAAGAAAAGGAAAATTGGGCATATCGCGCGAGCGACCCCTCGCGCAAGCGGCCCGCGCGCGCGACTTTGGGCAGTTTTTGGTTTTTGTTTATTTTATGTTAAGGAACAGTTTGGGAAATGTTTCATGGACTTTTAAAGCTCTGTATGGAAAATTTACTAAAACAGAATCCTATTTGGTTATGTATGGACGATTGAAATGATGTACCACGACTTAACAATCCTCGTACGCACGTCGTTTATATAATTCAGTGATTTGCCTCATGTTTTAAAGTTTCATGACATACATGTAGAGTCAGTTGTACATGCATGGTGAGTGTGAATGTTGGTCAGTATGGAAAAGAGTAATAGTCAGTGTGGCATAGTGAGTGCGGTTGAGATTATGTTGTGGACACTCCCTGGTAAGTGAGTGCCAAAGTGTGCTGTGATTGAGATTGCGGTGAGAGTGTCTTTGAAATGCGACGGTGGCAAAACTGGACACTCCCTAACGACCATGGTAGCGTCAAAGTGTGTGAAGCCGAACTTGGACATTCCCTGGCACCCATGGTAGTGCTAAAATGTGGCCTACGGACACTCCCTGATACCCGAGTCTGGATACTACGTGAGGGTGCCTCCGGTATTTGCATGATGGATTAGGTATTAAAGTGTGAGGCATTGGACACTCCCTGGTACCCCGGACCAAAGTGTGAGGCAAAGTGGACATTTCCTGGCACCCCTGTGCTAAAGTGTGGCTATCGGAGTATTTCAAAGATACTGGTGTGTGATATTGGATTGTTGGGTTTTGTCGAGAGAAAAGACTCGATAAGATGAGATGGTGCATTATTCTCATACACGGTCACATATATGAATTATATCTGTCATATGATATTGTGGTTGCTTTTCTAAAATGAAACTCCTTACATTAAAAATAAACTTATTGAATTAAATAGGAATTGGAGAATGGTAAATGAGTATGTGTTACATTCAAAGTTATGTTTTTTTAATACTCACCAGCTTCTTGAAGCTGACGGCGTTGATGCGCCCTGGACATTCGTGTTCAGGCTTTTCAGGTTTTGATCAAGCGGAACATTACGACTATGTAAACTGAGAATCCCTGTTGGAAAGAGAATTTACTTTTATATGTTTTAAGTTATAGACTATTTTGTAATAAGGATGACTGTAATAGACAATAGTTATTGTTTTGATTTAAGGCGGTAGAGACTCCGTGCTATAATGACTATTAAGTTAGAAAAATATTGTAAGCCTTGATTGTTCTGCTCTGATTAATATTTTTTGCTGTTGACGTTTGGGACGGAATCGATCCTTCAAACTGTCGCGACCTACGGGTCCATAAAGGAAATTAAACGCTTTCCATATTTATGCTACGTCGGGGCGTGACACCATCACCATAGATTAGTAGAACCTCATTACTATGAGGTGAAGAACCTAGCCACTGCAAAAACTCATCAACCAAAACAACTTCTCAAACAGCTAGTAAGCACACCACAAATTATGCTTCCATTATGGACAACATAAGGCGAGGTCTACAATCCTGCGAACATATCGTAAGATTCTCTTCACTACTCTCTAGTGATAGGACTAGGGTTGCTACGATAACGACTAATTAGACTAACCGCATAGTAGACATCTGACTGAGTACACAACATAGCATACTTTAGATTCCCTATTACGGACGCATATAGAAAACTGGACATTTGTTTTCTCTTCTCATTATTCTTAAGACATTGATCTAAGGTCAGTGTGAGTCCCTTTTAGGATGTCAATAGGTAATTAAGCTTTTCATGTGAAAATGTTCAAGAACCTACATCTTGTAAGTTCCTCAAGACTAACAGAGGAGATTCTAAGAACAATATCTCACAATCTAAACTCCAACACATAGTTGGCATCACCCATGTCCTCAATCTCAAACTAAAAGGACAACCACTCTCTAGTGGCGACAATGGAACTCATCTCATTCCCAGCTAGATGGATGTCATCAACATACTAAGAATTAGAACACTTTTCTTGGACCGTATAATGTACACACATTGTACCACTACTTAACTGATTGCTAGCTTGAGATAATAAATAGATCGTTTGAGACGGCATATTTTTGCGCTCATTCCCTTTGATCACTAAACCAATGGGCTAATCCATATTTATCTCGTCATCTTGTTCTCGATTGAGAAAATAATAGTTTAAACATCCAACTAAAAAAAAGTTCCAAAACTAAATATGCGACAATTACTAGGATAAGGCGAATGAAGTCAGATCTCACCCTTTGGGATAACATGTTTCCATGGTCTATACTCTCTCTGGATACAAACTATCGCCACAAGGCGTGACTAAAACTTGTCAATTGAACCATCTGCCTTGCATTAGATTTTGAAAACATACTTGTCTCCAATAGTCTTACGCACAAGCAGAATGTCAACTAACTCCCAAACCTTATTCGCATCCATAGAGCTCATCTCTTCTGGCATAGCAACTATCCCCTCAGCTTTAGCAGACGAAGGAAAACTCTTCAACAAAAGAAGCAGGCTCATCCTCATCCACCTGTGCACACAATTGCACACATATGAAAATGTCTTCCTTAATTTCAAAACAGCGATAGGGAACTTTTTCCTCATCACCTACAGTGGACTGCCTGAGAATCTTGAGTGCCTAGTGGTGCACTCCCACTATGGTATACTTCCACTAGCGTCTAGCAGTGTACTTTTACTCGACTGGAGACTAGTACCATTTTACAACGATTACTGGATGTGGAATCTCATCAATCTTCCCACCCTCGCTTAAAGATGGTATGTTGTCTTCAACATCCTCCAACTCATAGAGGTCAAGATATCTCTTAGTAATACAAATCTGGGGAAGTCATTCTCAATATCATGTGGCACCATTTCTGTCATTCCTATACCCGCTTGTTCATTATATGTAACATAGCATGTCGAGCTATTAGAATACCTTATAAAGGTATGCTTTCTAGCTCTCGGGCGTAGTTTCTTGCACTTATGCGAGGTATAGTGAACATAACCTCTTGAGCTCCACTGACGCAAATGCTCCAAAATGAGCTTTCCGCCTTTCCATAGCCATAAGGAGGTAGAAGAAGCTATCTAAGAAGAGGCACTCTAGTATGTAGGCAGCAATCAAGAGTACACCCCTTCCCCCCCAAAACAACATTGAGAGGTTGATTTGCGCCATCATAGTCTTAGCCATATCTAGGAATGTCATATTCTTTCTTTCTACAACACCACATTGTTGCGAAGTTTCTAGAATAAGAAGTTGCCTGCGTATTCCCCTTTTTCCTCACACAATTTCCTGAACTGATTATATAAGTACTCGCGATCCTCATATCACGCGAAGTCATATATAAAAGTGAGAAAATGAGAGGCGCCATGACGTGTCTTTACAACCATAGGTCCATAGATATCTAAGTGAACTAGCTTTAATGCTTGAGTAGCTCTAACAGCCTTCCTAAAAGGCTTTCGGCATGCTTTGTCAACCAAGCAAGACTCACATATAGGTAGGTCAACCTTAGCGAGTGGGCCCAAAAGGGCTTTTTGATCTAATCAAGTCATTCTATCACATCCTATACGTTCAAGTCCAACATGCCATGTCTCAGAATAAATGAATTAATAAAGGAAACTAGAATTTATTATAATAATTCTTAAGAAAGTATCCCTAGATAACCATGTCCTAGTAATACTACCACCCAAAAAAAATCCATCCTATTAACACTGAATTGAAAAATGCCCTCGATTGCGCTTTTCCACCTTGTTAGCCTTGGGCGCAAACTTGCAAGGCCCATCTTGCCTCTAGGCGAGTTTACCCTTACCATTGCGTTTAGGCCCACTGTTCTTGCGCTTACTTCCACTTATGGAAGTCGTGGTCAAGAGTGTAGCTTTACGGTTCGCCTTACCTTTTTTGCGCTCCGTATTCATCTCAACATGTCGGAAAATGTCAAAAACCAAAACTTTAACATTTCCGTTTATGGATCATGATTTATTTTCTATGGATCCGCGAATCAGGCAAAGAACTAGTCATAGCTTGAAACTGCAGTTCGCCAGTAAAGGTGTTGCAAGTAATCTAAAATCACGAATCATACTTGTCATCGACCTTAGATGTCCAGTCATCGTGTACTTGGAACGTTTCCTTTACTTTCTCGAACTTCATAACTAGATGCTTAGTAGTGAATGTGCCATCGAAAACAAATTCGAGCTGATCTCACAATTCTTTGGCTATTGGGTAGTATATATACTTCCCAACAAGATCATGGTGCATGCTGCTTATCACAAAGCGCATGCTATGATCCTTCTCTTGCCAAGTATTCTAGGCTTTCAAGGTTCTAATGATATTGGGCCTGAGGCCCATTATTCGGTTCAATGGGTTGGACCATAGAATAAGTCTAAAGCCTATAAGCTATTACTTATTCTGTAGTTGTGTTACTTTGCAGTGCCATATTACAATAACTAGTCCCTTTTAAACTTATTATCTTTGTAAAGATTAACAAAGTGTGGTCTGAAAAAACATTTGAGAACATGTGCAAGGGATTGACATTATTATTTGCACATTTCATAAAGTTTGTTTAAAAATCCAATTACAAATGAGTTTTCCCCTCTTTACAATTTAAGACCAAAAAATTTGCTATTGCTCATTAATCAAATCTTAATTTTGTAAATCAAGAAAAATCTTTTATAATTGATTTTTCTATAACAAACATCAATTAGATAGTACAATTACCTATCTAAGATCATCCTCAATAATATAAAGTGCGCCATACAACAAAAGTGCGCATGGACCCCCACGTGGGTCCGAATTAACAACTTAGAGCTCATGCTAAGATAATTCAAGTGTGTGATGTATGAACAAAGAAAACCATCCCTTTACAAGTGCTTTTCCAATACAAGAAATAAAACACTCGTCCTCACATTACATTTATAGCCCAAAAAAAAATATAGGGATGCTTTGTTCATAAACATATACAAGAACAACCTTAAACATATATCGTGAGGACACAAGCTCTATAAATTGTCAAATATTGTCCATTCATTTAAGGCAGATTAATATATTTTTTAACCTGCCTCTGATACCAATGTAGAGAATCATGCACATAAGCATGGAGTCGGGTTTAGGTCACTTACCTAGCGGAATATAGCCTGACGGATCGCCGAATGGTGTTGTTACGAGCCTAGTCAAGAACCTTGCTATATCGCTTCCATGTACTCCTTTGTGCCTCGCCTAGGTCGTAGAAGAGGCTACTAGAGCAATCCCCATGACAATCACGCGCTAAATCCCATGGTGCGATGGTGATGGCCAAGAGAGAGAATCTATGAGAGAGAGAGAGAGAGAGAGAGAGAGAGAGAGAGAGGCCGGTTGAATATTGTGTGTAACCCTAATAATATATATATAGGCACACACCCTAGGTCACCAAGGCCAAGGCCCATTGGACCCGGTCCAATGTATGTGGGTGCACAAAAAAACGCATAATATCTTACAGTTTGCTTGAACGCGCTTGACATTGTTCGAGATCCAAAATAATATTTGTGAAGACAATTGATCGTTCACTTCATCGATCGGGCTTCTTATCGATTGTCACGATCAAATTTATGAAAGTTCAACCACCAGACAATACTCCATATTATGCTACTCACTGCTAGGCCTGTAAACGGATCGGATCTGGACCGGATCCACACAAATCAGATCTAGATCCGTAAACAATTCTATTATCCAGATCCGGTCCATTTATCCTTCAGATCTGCATTATTTAATCCATACCCAGATTTGATCGAATCTGGATATTCGGATCCGTTTGTCAGATCTAAAATGACAACTTAGTTGCTTATATATATTCTAGTATTACCATAGAAACTATTGTTTTTATTATTTTTCTCTATGGATGCACAAAAATCAATCAACGTTTAACCTAGCAATACACTTGATTATGAAGAAAAATCATATTTTAAAATCAAAATAATATACCACTGAAAGTAAATATGTATAATCTAGTGTATAATATATACGTTGTTCAATTTTATATATAATAGTAATATTATCTAGTGTATTATATTTATATTTTTTGTGCATAGTTTCTTCTTATTCGGATCCGGATCTTAGACGGATCGGATACCACAAAACCATATCCGATCCGTCAACCTAACATTCTAAGCGGATCCAGATATGGATATGGATAGGGATCTAGATCTAAAAAAAAACTCAGATCCATTAAAAAGTGCCAGATCCGGATCGGATCCGGGCCACGATCCGGTCCATTGACAGGCCTACTCACTGCTAAGAAAGAAAGATGTTGAGCAATTACCAAAATAAGAATTTTTTTTTTTAATAAATTAAGTTCAAGTTGGGCAAGTAGATGTTCTCTTAATTAAGAATTCTATAACAAACGGCAACCAAAACTAATATTTTTAATTACAAGGTTCAAAGTGTCACTTTTTGAAATAAAGGACCTAAGTGCCATAGCATGCATGTAAATTATAAGGGTGCAAAGTATAATTTACCCTTTTATTTACGCCAATCTTGTTTGACGTTATTTGATATGAAAATGCCCATTAACTTTCCAGTCAATGAGTGATACTAACTTTGCGTAGTACGACTAATATTTTCAGCTCATAAGTCATAACAAACGACAAGTTTAAAAGTGTTGAACATAGAGTATTTGTAGGCCATGCTGGTCCAAGAGTCTCAGTGGCAAGCTTTTTTGGCACCCAATTGCTTCCAATCCCAAAGCTCTATCAAAGAGTTTTTATCCGCAGATAGTCCACCAAAGTAATGTGAGACCACGATGGTAATTCTAGCTGCACTCTCGCATTTCAAGCTCTGAACTTTGAAATGGAAACTAGAAGAAATTATTGTGTGGTCATAAACAATAGCTCAATCAACTGATGTGATAGTTTAGACTGCAAAAAAGATGACAAATATTGGACCACAAACACTGATCGAGTCAGCTATTAAGAATTTTTGGACTTATGTGCGCACAACTAACATGATCAGGTTCTTGGTCCATTTGACATTTTCGTATTGTCGGAATCATTGTATCAGCTGAGTGAACTAACTGGTTCAAAATGACACACTACTGTCTCGGAAACGAGGGAAGTATTGGAAAGATTGATGATATGAGACATTGATTCAAAATCATTGTAATCTTGTTATATGGTTAATTATGGTCTTGTGTAGTGAGACCTAGGATGATAAACTACCAGTATAGAACTACTATGGACTATGTGTGATATATATAAATATGGTTGTGTTCAGTGGATTATGGTGTGTTTGGTATGATATTTGTGGAATATCCGTTCTCACCAATTATAATTATATTATAGTTATGTACGGTCCATCCCATCGGTCTGTTACTTTTTTTTTTTTTTTTTTTAAGCAAACCCAATTTAATGAGTTTAGGCATTCAATTGCCCTTAGGCCTTATAGGCTACACTCTTGCTTCATTGTGCAGTGAATGCTTTGGATGATAGAGTAGAAACATAGAAATGGACTATATGTGTGATATTTATAAAGATTGTCGTGTTCAATATGTTGTGGTGTGTTTGGGGGGATTTTTCTAGAATATACGTGTTCTTGTTAATTAAATTGCATTATTATCTCAATTTTCAACTTATTTTAAATGCATATTGATATAAGTTTTTACATTTTGCTTTCCCTTTTAAGTTGAAGATAGTTATATAAATTTATTCTAATGTAACTTCTCATTGACTACTTGGGAGAGAGTAGACGGATGAGCACGAACTGTGTATTGACTTCTTCTTTCTTTCTTTCTTTGTTTCAATTGCTTGTGCAAAAAATTTATTTTGCTGTTTGATTTTCATACATGTAGGGGCGGAACCAAGATTTTACCTTTGGGGGTGCCGAGTTACTACGTAGGCTATCTAACAATGACACACTGGGGTTTGGGGGCAGCGCCCCCAAGGCGATTTTTTTGGTTCTATTTATACATGGGTATATATTTTTTTTCCCCTTATCAGTAAGACTATAAAATTACTATGTCAGGTTATTTTGTACTGTTTGAGAGTTGTTGGGGAGGTTGGGCGGGATTTGAGTTTATCATAATGAGTGGTCTAATTGTACAGAATAATGTTATTTAACTCAAATATTTGTATGTCAAATGATTCTCAAACATATATGGTTGAAATTTAGAATTGAAAGAAAGCAATAAAATGATTTAATGTAACTGAGGGGTAGCATATTTTTTTGTTTGGGGTGCCAACAAACAACAAATAAGAGGAATAACACACATATATTTATATTAGTAAGAACATTTTACCACATGTGAGAGGTGCAATGACACCCCCCACCAACAACACAGTTCCGCCACTGCATACATGACTAGCTGTATAAGTAGTACCCAAAATAGGTCTCCAGTTTAATAGCCTATTGGAGTTTTTTTGGGGGTCTTGGCTCTCTCTAGTTTGGCTAAAACTAAGTGTGCAAATTGGAACAACAATTCTAATTCCAATTGGAACTAATACGAAAAATTTTGATCTTGAAAGAATAAAATCGGTTCTAAATTCTAAAATTCCAAAATCTGAAGAAAAAAAAAATGACTGGAATTGGAATGGTGCTAGAATTTCAAAAAATTCTGATTTTCCGATCCAAAAGCTTCGAAATCTCATAACAAGTTCCATAAAATACAGATAAATTATATACACAATTATAACATGAAGGTTTTATATATTTTTTTTCCGATAAAATTAAAAAATTTTGGCTTAAAATTTTGAAAGAGTCTGAAAATTTCTTAAATATTATGTTATAAAAAAATTTCCGGATCCTAAAATTTTCAAGAAATACGAAATTTTAAAATCATATATAATGGAAATTTGAAATTACGCAATTTCGGAAAAGCAATAGTAACAAGTTTTCTATTCTGAGTTTTGGAATATTTTTTGAGAGCCTTAAATCTGATCTGATCCGATACATCCAAAAAAATACCCCTAGCAAAAAGAAAGTTTGACTAGCTTGCTGGAGTTTTTTTTTTTTCTCAAAAACTAAAATACCATTAATGAAACTTAAACCTTACAAAGAAAACAAAACAAATAAACACGATAAAGAAAAAACACGAGCAAAGGCAAAACAACCAAGAGAACAATAGATAAGGAAGCATAAGCGACTACAGAAAACCCTATGTCAGCTGCAAAAGGAATCCACCACTGCGCCACACGGACCACCGAGTAGAGAGATCCAGAACCCAGGACACCTTCAGACTTGTAGATGATCGAGACCACCAAAAGAAAGAAGACGGCACAAAGCCAAGTCCAAACAGGTGAAGAAGCATCACCAAAGGGGGCAACCGAAGTTGCTTGAAAAGCGTCCATAATAGCAAAAGTTGCACTATGGAAAGCAGCACAGCTGAAGACGAAGGCTCCAAAGCCACCAATCATAACCCAATGTAGACCAAAAAGCCAATCTACTGTTTCAAGACTGGTCTGGGCAACATCCACCATCTTGAACCCAAGGAAAAGCCCTACAAGATAAGGAAAACAACCCTCACAAAGGAAGGGAAAAAGCTTCACAGAGGAAGCAGAGGAGCCAAACAGACCCTTATTGGAACTGGGACAAAACATGGCAAAGAGAGAGAGAGAGAGAGAGAGAGAGAGAGGAGAAGGAGGAGGCCGAAGAAGAAAGGGGGGGCGGGCTTTGTGCGGCTGCCGACGAGGAATTCATGCTAATTCTCTCTCTAGAAAACTCTAGAGAGAGAAGCTCTCTAGGGCTGCCGACAGAACATTACTGTGTCAATCTAAGTTGAGCTTTTTTAGTTTGCTGGAGTATGACTGTTAACCATCTGTCATTTACAAGAAGAATGCCTACTTGAGCTCTGCTTTCTCTATGGCTCAAAAGGAAAATAATAATAATAATAATAATAATAATAAAAATGGCTGTGCTTTCTCCCTTCAAAGCTACAAATTCTTGCAGTCTTACATGTTTAAACCGGTTTATTATTGTTAATCATTTAGTATACATATTGTTAACCAATTGACCTATAAAGTCTAAGTGCTATTAATCATGCGGTTTTTGATCAATTCTGTATTTTTTTTTATAAGCAAATGCAAACACACTAATCCCACATCAAATCACTGTGCACTGAATAAAGGGAACACGTTAAAGGGGGCCCCACATCAAACACACAATCACACACTTTATTTTATTTTATTTTATTTTATTTTATTGTTTTTTAATTTTTATTTTATCAATTCTGTTGCACCACATGTAGTGGTGTCAAACGGGCCGGGCCGGGCCGGGCCGGGCTCAGTCAAAGCGGGCTTGACCGGGCTTCGGGCCGGGCCGGGCCGGGCCGGGCTTCACTTAAAATCGGGCCGGGCCGGGCCGGGCCGGGCTTGGGAAGGGAGGGGGGATGTCCGCCCCGGACCGGTGGCCCGGGCCTAGCGGGCCGGACATCGGGCCGGGCCGGACGGGCTAGCGGGCTTCCTTTGATTTTTGACCTTAAAAGTGACGGGCTTCGGGCCGGGCCGGGCATTTTCTTCATTTCGGGCCGGGCCGGGCCGGGCCATGGACGAGAGAATGTGTGTCCACCCCGGCCCGGGGTATGTGACCCGGGCCTAGCGGGCCGGGCCTTGTGGCGGGCCGGGCTTTTAGCCCGAAAAAGCGGGCCGGGCTCGGGCCGGGCCAACCCGGCCCGTTTGACACCTCTAACCACATGTTTCATGCACATGTTTACTTCCAAGGAACAGAAACAAATGGCCAACAAAGAAAAGAGTGCTTTATGGTTGTGGGACAAATAACCAACTAAACTGGTTTACTTTTTTCTCCTTGTGGTTAGCTTTATACAATCATGCATATCGCTAATGGGATATCATATTGATTAATTTAAAATTCACAAGAAATGTTTTTTGACATCTCACTGAAATGAATACATGTAGTAATAAATTTTACAATAACACCACTACATAATTTCTTTAGTGTACTCGTTTGATGAGGTGGCAAATACTATTTCTTGTACTTTTAGCAAAGAGTAATGCTAGACACACAATAAATTGCACCGCCAATTACACAAACGTGCAGCACAAGGTTGGATCTTGTGCTGAAAAGCCCGCACACTCAAAAAAGTGTATGCAGGCTTTTCAACACGTACAAGGTCCAACCTTGTACTACACATTTGTGCAATTAGTTGTATAATTCGTTATACACCTAGCATTTTTGTTTAACAAAAGCATGAAAAATGGTAACACATGCACTACATGCAGGGTAATTCTATGATCCGTGTAGTGCCTTGTGATAGTATTACACAAAACGGAAAAAAATTGTAAACTTTGGCTAGGTCCGGTGGGTGACCCACCAAAGTTCGTAACAAAGTGCCAAATGTTTTGTAAGTTTTCAAAATTTAGCACACCTTGTTAAAAATATTATCATGTAAGTGAGTTCCAAAATACGTAAACTTTTGGATACGTAAAATATATCCAAAACTATGGGACCAATTTTTAGAACTAGAATTGGATCATGTAAGCGAGTTCCAATTGTTAGTGTATGATGCTAGCTAATGAGTGTAGCAAAGCGTTTCAGTGGTGCTGTTAGGTTGTTTGCTAACTAGTACTATGTGACTCATAATTTATCTGTTAGTATGTTTGTTAACTGTACTCCGCATTCTGGCCAGTCAACTCAGCATTAAGGTCAAAAAATGCTTTGATATTTGTGCAGAAAAGAAAGAAAGAAGTTTTACACTAGAATATAATTTGTGTGGGACCTAATAAAAGTTATTTTAACATGTTATAAGTGCACCATTGTGGGAAGCTTAACAAACAATAAGAAAGGGAAAATAACTTTTTATTGAATGAATCAAAAGAGAAAGTTCCAATACACTGACTATATAGTGAGTTGTTCACCTAACTAATTGACAGCTAGCTAGCTATTTAAAACAACCACCTAACCAACTTGTTAAGTCAAACTAATATGAACACCTAATCAACAATTGTGCTGAGTCATTATCTAATAGTCCCCCTCAAGATGGAATCATCTTGTCTTTGTGAGCCGAATGAATGTTGAGCACCCCCATCTTCTGTAATAAGGTGGAAAACTGAGCTGCACCAAGAGGCTTTGTAAAAATGTCTGCCAATTGATGTTGAGAAGGAACATGTAAAGTTTTAACAAAACCTTCTTGAATCTTGTCTCTGACAAGATGGCAGTCAATTTCGATATGTTTAGTGAGCTCATGGAAGACTGGGTTGGCTGCGATATGAAGAGCTGCTTTACTGTCACAGACGAGTAAAGCAGGCTGAGGATGAGCTATGTGAAGATCCTTAAGAAATGCTAGCAACCAAGTGATCTCACAAACAGTGGCTGCCATGGATCTATATTCTGCCTCAGCAGAAGATCTGGATACAGTGTGTTGTTTCTTTGATTTCCAAGAAATCAGAGAGTCTCCAATGAAGATGCAAAAACCAGTAATAGATCTTCGGGAATCAGGACATCCAGCCCAATCTGAGTCAGTAAAATCTTGAAGCTGAATTGATGACTTGGCACTGAAAAACAAACCTTGACCAGGGGTTGATTTAATGTATTGGAGAATTCGATGAGCAGCATGAAGATGAGGCATTCTAGGGGCAGCAAGAAATTGACTAAGCTTGTGGACAGAATATGATAAATCAGGTCTGGTGATGGTGAGGTATAAAAGCTTTCCAATAAGTCTTCTATACATGGAGGGATCAATTAGAAGAGCACCATCAGAACTATTCAACTTACAATTTTGTTCCATAGGTGTGTTGACTGGTTTAGAGCCCAACTGACCTGAATCATGTAGAAGTTGAAGTGCAAAATGTCTTTGGGAAAGATTAATACCATTTGGAGTCCTAGCCACTTCCAAACCCAGAAAATATTTCAAGACACCAAGATCTTTAAGTTTGAATGCATTATGAAGATTGGTCTTGAGAGTGTTGATGGAAGATAGATCATTTCCAGCAATAATAATGTCATCAACGTAGACAAGAAGGGCTAAAAATGAAGACTCATTCTTTTTAGTGAATAGGGAGTAATCAGATTTAGATTGGGTAAATCCTTGTGCCAAAAAAGTAGAGGAGAACTTAGAAAACCATTGTCTGGAAGCTTGTTTTAGCCCATATAGAGATTTATTCAGTTTGCAAACTAAACGGTCCCCTTTGCTGTGAAAACCAGGAGGTAAGGTCATGTATACTTCTTCTGGGAGATCCCCATGAAGAAAAGCATTGTTAACATCTAATTGAACAAGATGCCAATTATTAATAGCAGCAAGAGCAATAAGGCATTTGACAGACACTAATTTGGCTACTGGAGAAAAGGTTTCTAAATAGTCTATGCCCTCTTGTTGTGTATACCCTTTTGCAACAAGACGAGCCTTATACCTTTCCACAGAACCATCAGAATTTAATTTGACCTTGTAAACCCATTTGCATCCAATAGGATGTTTACCAGGAGGTAATGAAGTAACCACCCAAGTATCATTCTCTTCAAGGGCTGAGATTTCTGTTGACATAGCCTCCCTCCAGTGAGGGTATTTAACAGCTTGGTGATAAAATTCAGGTTCAAAATGAGATAAAATTGAAAGAGCAAGGTGTCGGTGATTTGGGGACAAACGTGAATAAGAAAGGAAATGGGAGATAGAATGAGGATTAGAAGAAAGAGAAGAAGAAGGTGGATTTGAGTTAGTTGCTAAATGACAATGATAGTCTTGAAGATAAGAGGGAGCTTTGGAGGATCTAGTAGATTTCCTAGTGGGAGCTGGTGCAGTAGTATTAGACTGAGACGAAGGGACAAGATATGGCTCTGCTGAAACAGGGACAGTAGGACATGGCTGAGAGGCCTCCATAGTCTCCTGGGAAGAAAAAGGAAAAGGAAGAGGTAGTTCTATCGAGGAATGAGAAGAGGAACCAGAAGAAGATTGGTTATAAGGAAAAATATATTCATGGAAAATGACATCTCTTGAGATAAAGGTAGTATTAGTAGCAAGGTCAAGTAATTTGTATCCTTTAATACCAAAAGGGTAACCAAGAAACATACACTTTCGTGCTCTAGGAGCAAATTTATGTCTATTTCTTGTGAGAGTGGATGCATAGGCAAGACAACCAAACACTTTAAGATGAGAATAAGATGGAACTTTGTGGAAAAGCTTTTCATATGGAGATTTGTTGGATAATAAAGGTCAAGGAATTCTGTTAATGAGATATACAACTGTGAGGATTGCATCTCCCCAAAAATGTAAAGGTAGAGAAGATTGAAAGAGAAGAGCCCTAGCAACATTTAAAATATGTTGATGTTTTCTTTCCACAACAGAGTTTTGTTGGGGTGTTTCCACACAACTTAATTGATGAATGATTCCTTTGGAATTGAAAAATTCAGTTATAGAAAACTCAAGTCCATTATCAGACCGAAGGAGCTGTATGTTAGTATGAAATTGAGTTTCAACAAATTGGACAAAAGAAATGAGCAGATGCTTGGTTTCAGATTTAGATTTCATAAGGTATACCCAAGTACATCTAGTAGAATCATCCACAATAGTAAGAAAATATTTGAAAATTGAAGTACAATCATCTGCAGTAAATGGTCCCCAAATATCACAATGTATTAAAGAAAAAGGTATGGATGACAAGTGATTGTTACATTGGAAGGGCAACCTTTTTTGATTAGCAAGGGGACAAACAGGACAAGGACTGTCATTATGAGACAAAAAGGTAAAATCTGGTAAAAGATTTTTGAGTAAATCCATCCTAGCTTGAGATGGATGACCCATTCTGTAATGCCAGATATTATTTTGGGCAGCATTGCAGGCCAAAGAAGAAAAGACAGAAGACACACATTTATTTGAAGAAGCAGCTGTTGAAGCAGATGGTGAAACCTGAAAAATATAAAGGCCATCTCTTCTTTCACCCATCCCAATCACTTTCCATTGGGTGAGGTCCTGAAGGAAACAATGATCATGTAAGAAAACAAAGGAACATTGGTGGGATTGAGTAAGCCTACTTACTGAAAGTAAGTTAAAATTAAAGGAAGGGATATAAAGCACATCTGCAAGAATGATGGAAGCAGTAAGCCTGACAGATCCTATGTGAGTAACAGGAACAGAAGATCCATTTGGTAGCTTGACAAAAGTATTATATACAGGACTGTAAGATGTGAAAGAAGAGATAGAACTGGTCATATGATCAGTGGCACCAGTATCAACAATCCAGCTATCAGTAGATGTAAAAGATGCTATCAAGACAGTAGAGGGAAAAGAGAAAACTGCTGATGTAAAATGTTTAATGTTACCTGACAATTGAGAGGATTCATTGTTAGGAGATGGATGAGAGAAGGAGGCTAGAGCAGCATTAGAAGTACCACTTGAAGAAGCATGAGAATTGATATAAGAAATCAATTGCTGGCATTGATCTTGGCTTAATGCAAAAGGAAATGGACCAGTGGATGAAGGAGCTTCAAGACAATCTTATTGAGAACTAAACACTTGATTAATTAGCCTGATGAGATGAGGCCTTGTCTTTAAACTTGTAACCAGGAGGAAACCCATGCAGTTTGTAGCACTTATCAACAGTATGACCAAGTCTCCCACAATGAGAACAGAGGGGTCTGTCTTTGCGAGGATATGGTTTGGGATGAGACATATAATGATTCTGTTTGTACTGGTCAGTTTTGCTCATGAATGAAGCTTGATCAGAGACCGAAAGGATAGGAATGTGACCAATGTTCCTCTGTTCTTCATCTTGAACAACCATAGAAAAAACTTTGTTGATTGGGGGAAGAGGATCCACCAGAAGGATCTGACTACGAATGTGCGAAAAAGAATCATTTAACCCCATTAAAAACTGCATCACATACTCCAATTGTTGAGAACCACAAGTACATGTCCCATAGTTGGTTAATTCATCCCAAACACCTTTGAGTTTGGTAAAATAAGAATTGACAGTGAGTTGATCTTGATTCAGAGATGATAGAGTCTTCTTGAGTTGATAAATTCTAGGGCCATTCTTGCGAGAGAAACGATCTTTAAGGTCCAACCACATTTCTCGAGATGTGTTGATGTAAATCACACTTGCTGCAATTTCTCGAGAAATTGAGTTTAATAGCCATCAAAGGACCATGTTATTGCAACGAGTCCAAGAGGAGAAATTTGAAGAAGTTGAAGCTAGTTGCAAGATCGATCCATCAACAAACCCTAATTTGTTCTTCGCTGTTAAAGCCATGATCATTGATCGGCTCCATGTATTATAATTTTCTCCAGTAAGAGGTTGTGTAACAAGTACAGAACCAGGACTATCTGCATGGTGAAGAAAGAAAGGATCATCGATTTGATCCATGGGAGGAATCGGAACTTGAAGCTGAGGAGGCATAGTAGTGTTTGGTACGCAAGAAAATTGACGAATAGAGGAAAAGAAAAATCACTCGAGAATTGAAGAATTAATCAAGAAATTCTACAATGAAAGACAAGGAAAAAAAATCAATGACTAACAGTGTCTGAAGATTGCAGAGAAACAACAAAAAAAAATGAAAAGAAAATCTGAAGAATGATGAGCGAGAAAATCTAAAGAAGGTTAGAGAAAGTTTGGCGGAAGGTGAGAAAATTTCGTAGCTCTGATACCATAACAAACAATAAGAAATGGAAAATAACTTTTTATTGAATGAATCAAAAGAGAGAGTTCCAATACACTGACTATATAGTGAGTTGTTCACCTAACTAATTGACAGCTAGCTAAAACAACCACCTAACCAACTTGTTAAGTCAAACTAATATGAACACCTAATCAACAATTGTGCTGAGTCATTATCTAATAAAGCTTTTTCTTGTTAACAAACCCGGTCACTAACATTAATGGTTATGGTGGGGCCATTTTTTTTGTTAAAGTTCCAGGTGGCCTCTTTAGAGTCTAGCATTATGAATGCTCGAGCGTGGATGCTCTTAAATAAATAAATAAAATAGATGCCATACAAATTACTTTAAAAAAAATTTTAATTGAACTGGATTATATATCAACAGCACTTACCAAGTCCACAAGATTGTTTTTACTTTTTTGTATATTTTCAATTTGTGTAAGGTAATCACGAAATTTATTACAACACTTCATGATTATACCCCAATGAGCTTGGATAGAACTTTGTGATCGTGACCTTCGATCGTTCGTGCTCTAGATATAATTTTGGAATACTCGATTCCAAAAATTATTTTGTGACTACAAGTTACCAACAATTAGATCTTGGGTGACACTCAACCAACCATGGCAAGTTGCTACATCTTGATTCACAGTAAATATTTTTCTCCTCTTTGTGGATTGTTGATTGGTTTCTATTTTTCTTCTGAAAAATTGTAAGAAAAAAATAATAATAAAATTGGACATGAAAGCACAATATAAAAAATGGATTCAAGTTTTATATTTTTAGATATTTGGGAGGGTATAAAAGTAAAATTACAAAATATACCCGTTGGTTTTGCAAATTTAGCCGTTGGGTTCCAGCAAAAAGAAAAAAAAAATTTGGCCGTTAGTTTTTGAAAGAGTTGGCAGTTGGCATTATTCTCTTGGGCCCACTCATTTGACAAAGTCATTTGAGCTCTCAAATTTGATAACAAAAATGATCATTTTTTGGTAACTCATATGACCATGCGTTGGAGTGAGATAAATTTGATAAGTTACCAATTTTTAACTTTGGCAGTTAATTTGATGGAGGCGTTGGAGCTGCTCTGAAATGTCTCAAGTATTCAATTTTAAATCAACAAAAAAGTCCTGCAAAGTCATCAAAAAAGGTACTAAAGTATTTTTCCAAAGGAGCTATATGTATGTAAAAATATTCATTTTCAAGTCTTTGTCATTGATTAATTGGCAGAAAGAAGAAAGATGGTTACAAGCACAGTGAATGATCATGGTGGAACCGAGTCAACTCAGTCAAGTTATGATCGAAAAGCCGAGTTAAAAGCTTTTGATGATACAAAAACTGGCGTAAAAGGACTTGTGGATGCCGGAGTTTTGAAAATCCCACAAATATTCATCAATCAAACACAAGATTCAAACAAGAACTCAGAGTCATACTCTGTAAAATCAGAACAGATCATTCCAATCATAGACCTCAAAGGCGTTCAAAAAAGCCCGAATCTACGGGCCAAAATCATTGAAAAAGTACGCGACTCGTGCGAGAAATGGGGATTTTTTCAAGTGGTCAATCATGGGATTCCAATAAGTGTTTTGGATGAAATGGTTGATGGAGTTAGGAGATTGAATGAGCAAGAGACTGAGGTGAAGAAGATGTTTTATACAAGGGTTAAAACAAAGAAGGTGGTGTATAATTGATATCATGATCTGTATCTATCACCTGCAGCTGAATGGAGGGACACCTTTGCTTGTGTTATGGCTCCTAATCCTCCTGATCCTCAAGAATTGCCTGTGGTATGCAGGTAAGGGTGTGTTTGGAAACAACTTGTGTTTTTAAGACTCAATCGCACAAAAACAACTTATAAAAGGCTGCTCAAGTCCTTTTAAATAATAATAAATAAATAAATAAAAAAAAACAATAGTGTTTTTCGAGGCATAAATGCAGTAATTTGGTCGAAAAGCAGCTTACAGTTAAATCAAAAGCCATAAGTTTTTTTTTTAATCCATTTCATTTCATTTCCAGGTTTTTGTCGACGATCTCCACAATGTCTATTCAACTTGTTATGCATTAACCGAACTAACCAAAAAAGAAAAAATTCAATTGGAACATTTAACCACGCATTGGAGAATTATCTAGATTTTTTTAAAATTATATAAAGTACTAATGCATGGTACTCACATTGAGCTATGCCCAAAACTATGCTCTTTATATGTTCTTGATCATTTTACAGAGAGATACTTATTGACTACTCAAAACAAGTGATGAGATTGGGATGTACTCTACTTGAACTGATCTCTGAGGCTCTTGGGCTCAAACCCAACTATTTGGAAGACATGGATTGTGCAAAAGGCCTTCTAATCCTTAGCCATTACTATCCTCCTTGTCCTGAACCAGAACTAACTTTGGGTGGTGGCAAGCACACTGATTGTGACTTTCTCACTCTACTTTTACAAGATCATATAGGTGGCCTTCAATTTCTTCATGACAATCATTGGGTTGATGTTTCCCCAATTCCTGGAGCTCTTGTAGTGAACATTGGTGATCTCCTGCAGCCAAGTCTATGCTACATTAGATTTTGATTTATCCTTTATTTTTGGGTAATTTATTTATAAGTCTATTATGCAATTTTACTTGAAATTTAAGGACGATAAAGATTCTTGATTAGGGAAAGGTCCTCCGTACGTTAATATTAAATGATATTTCATTGGATCGTACGTGAATATTAAATGAAAAATTTTCTTTCAGGGACTTTTTAACAAACAAAAAATCAAATTAGACTTTAAACTCTAGGCAATTACTTCTAAGAACCTATATTTCTATTTTTTGGCATTTTGCTCTATCGTATTACATTCAATTTTGGAGGAGGTCACATCTGTGTTACGTGGACACATATATCATGTATTCACACGTGTTAGTTCCGGATGTTTTTTCTGAGCCTCCGACCCTTAATTATAAACTCCAATGTGGATTTGGGGTTTGGACTTGATAAATGTTGGGTATGGGTGTACAAACACGTGTTGAATTTATAAAAGATATAATAAATTATACTTACCTCCTCTACGGTTTCTCACAAATACAAGGATCCGCGCTGTCAGAGATGGATATGAAAGTATCGATTTACCCTTGAAGTTATAGTTTTTGAGACAAAAAAGTTGACATGCGTTGGAACAAAGTTGTTCTTAATATACAAAGGAGCAAAAAAATCACTATTAAAGGATTTTTTTGGGGTGGATTTGGAAATGGGTAAAGTAGTCATTTAAATTTTTTTAGCAAAGATTGACAATCAACTGATAGTTCACTAACGAAAACGAGGTGAGTGTTATCAAATAGAAACTTCAAGTAAGATAAGTGTAATTTTTTTAAAACACGAGAGATGTCATATCTTACCTCAAGGAGGTCATTATTGACTCCAAAAGACGGACAAGGGTGTTTCTCTAATTAAGAATTAGTTACGCATTTTTGTCCATCTTTTAGTATACAAAATTGAAAATTTTTCTTTCCTCTCAATTATGAGAAAATCTTAAATTCTCAACGTCACATATTCTGTTAACATAGGTACTTTAAAGGGCAATAGGAATATTCATGCAGCACATGTCACAACATTGCAAATAAAAGCTGCTTTTACCAATAAAAGGGGTAAATTATTGATATATCACCTATATTTAGACCTTTTTTTTACTTTGTCCCATGTATTTTAAATTGTGTCATTAACACTCCATGTATTTTGAACTAAAGTGAAACAGTTACTAATTCCTAAAAGTAACGGAACATAAGCTTGTTTGGTGGAGTATTTGCAACTTTGACCCCTATGGTGAGCACATTTTTCTATTTGCCCCTTGTAGTCTTAAACGTATCATTAATACCCCTTGTGGACCATTTGGTAGCTTCTTATATATCAAACTCACAAAAAATCGCAATTGCTATAAGTTGTCCAAGATAGCTTTTGGCCCATTGCAATTGCAAAGGCTATATTGTTAAATAATTTATTTTAGCTTTTGGAGTTCATACTTATTGATAACCTCCCAAAGTTGTTGCTAAACATGGCTTATGTCTGTAAAATTTAACTGATTTACTAACGGTTTCACTTTAATGCAAAGTACAAGGATATTAGTGACACGATTTGAAGTATAAGGGCAAAGTAAAAAAAAAAAAAAAAACGAGCTAAGTACAGGGGGTGTATCAGTAATTAACAAAAAAAAATCCCGTCTTCTGTTGTACAAATTGACAGGTTTTTCTGTACAAAATGCACAACAATACTTAAATTTTTCCCACGTTAATTTTTTTACAGCTCATATCTAATGACAAGCTCAAGAGTGTCAGTCACAGAGTACTGGCTAAGCATATAGGACCAAGAATTTCAGTGGCATGTTTCTTCAGACCTCAAGCCAATACAGAATATGCATTGAGAGTGTGTGGACCAATCAAGGAGTTAGTATCAGAGGAAAACCCTCCAATTTATAGAGAAACCACAATCAAAGACTATATTGCTTATTTCTACTCAAAGCCACTTGATGGTGAATCTTCACTACTACATTTCAAGCTGTGAATTTGTCCACTCACCATATTTGGGTTTGGTAATTGAGTGCAAGAGGCCAGCTTTGGTGGCTTGTGGGGGCTTTTCAATTGTTCATAGTATGTGCCAAACCTTGTATTGTGGTAAAGTGATGTAACAAGTCACTAAACTACTTTACTAGGCTTTGTCAATAATAAAAAAATTCATGATTTGCTTGTGTAGTATAGATTTGGTTTTGTAATTGTCAACTTAAGAATGGAGTGTGGACTCTTCAGCGGGTTGTTTGAGAAAGCTGCAAACTGGTTGTATCGAATTATTTATGATCGAATTTGTTCTGTACATTCAACCATGTAGTTTGTTGTATTGCGTAAAAGTTCATGCCCGATCTAATATAACTGTAACGTTGTACGTGTTTGCATCAATTGCAAAATGCAGCCAAAGCATTTGGGCTGCTCTCTTTAAATCGCAGATTTATTGCATCGCAGGTTCACAAATGATTTGGGAAGCACGATTGGACATCCAATTGTGTGTCCCGACTTAGAATATAAAATGGGTTCTTTGTCCAACCAATGCGAAGCTAGTTTTTATATATTCAGACCAAATAGAATGTTAAAGAGTAGCAATGAACCAGATCATATTTCATTCATTCTTGTGTGCCCTGTTATACTCCATCTAGATGTTGCTTGGAACTACAAGTTTTAGGGAGCTACTAACTATGCTAATCAATCGCACTTTACGCCCACCTAGGCAACATGTAATGCTAAATGTACTTCTTCTTAATGCACCTTAGTGGGTGTAGAAAGTAATTAGGGGAGAATAATTAGAAGTTCCATAAGTTTAATTAAGGTGAAAAGAATCATCACATATTTTGATGGAAATTTTCAAGAAAATGGAGAAGAAATCCTACATATATATATATATATATATATTTTGATTGGTGCCACAGGGCCCCTGTGGCCGGGGGTTAGTAGGGTTAGCAGTCAGTAACACACACACACAAACGGGGCGCGAAAGCACAGGGGGAGCCAAAGCCCTCATTAAAGAAATACTCCCTAACGTGGCCCCAAGGTTTCGAACCCACAACCACCCACTTGGGGGTATGGGTCCTGGCCATCTCATCTAAGTGAGATGGTTGAAATCCTACATATTTGAGTAACATTTTTTGAAGTAAATGTTTTGCTTTATAATATTGTTATGTTGTGACAATGATTGCTGATACCATATATTATTACATGTGGTACAACTGCTAAAGTATTTTAAAATTAAATTGGAGGAAAAAAGGCATTACTCTTTGCTTTAGAAAAGTATTGAGTGATAAGGTGCAGATGTCCCTAGACACACAAAAACAAAAAATTAACAAGGAAAGATTTCCTTTTCCTCTTCTTTTCTTATCAACCAATCTGAATACGACAAGAATGATTGTCCCTACATAGCAATTATCACAATTCCATGCACTTGTTAGAAGACAAAATTCTCGTTACCCATTTGAGTGAATAGAAAAGAAATTTTAGAGAGCATTTTTACTCATTCAAAATTAATAGTCATTCGTTGCTAACTAATTAGGCTTTCACTTAGTGATATGTAATCATTTCTATTGTGAATAATATGATAATATATTTAGGTAGTAAATATAGTTTTAGGTAGTCTGTTTCTTTTGGGTCAATAGTCAATATTCTTAGTCAATATTCTTTGCTAAACTTTAGGATAGCTGGCAACATTTATAGGATGATTAGTTGCTACCTTATTTGAGAATTCTGGGTTGTATATCAACGTGTTGAATATAATGAAAGGAGATACATTCTGCTTTACAAATTGTCATGGTATCAGAGCCAACTGATCATGACCGGCGGCAATGGCTCTACCAGTGAAATTCGAAAGACGATTTCACCCTACGATATCACTTCCCTTGATAATCCAGGACTTTCAATTACTCAGGTTCAATTGAAAGGAGAAAATTATGAAGAATGGGCTCGTTCGTTTAGAACGGCCTTGAGGGCCCGGAAGAAATTCGGGTTTATTGACGGAACAATCACACAACCTGATGAGAAGTCAGGAGACCTCGAGGACTGGTGGACAATCAACTCGTTATTAGTGTCATGGATCTGGAATACCATCGAGCCTACGCTACGCTCCACTATCTCTCATGTGGAAATAGCGCAGGACCTTTGGAATGACATCAAAGACCGATTCTCCATCACTAACGGACCACGAATCCAACAACTCAAATCCGATCTTACAGAATGCAAACAGAGGGGTATGACCATAATGGACTACTATGGTAAACTCAAGCAACTTTGGGATGAACTTGGGAATTTCGAACAATTGCCGACGTGCAAGTGCGGGAAGTGCACCTGCAACCTCGGACCGATTTTGGAGAAGAAACGAGAGGAAGAAAAAGTGCATCTATTTCTTATGGGATTGGATGAAACCGGGTATGGAACGGTGAGATCCAACATACTGGCACAAGACCCACTGCCGGGTTTGAATAAGGTATACTCAATACTTATTCAAGAAGAGCGAGTCAAGACTATTACCCGAGGTAAGGAGGAGCGAGGAGAGATTATGGCTCTTGCCGTGCGCACCCGACCCGACGGAAGAGAGAAAGCGAGTATGGTGTGTTCATATTGCAAAAAGACGGGACATGAATCTGAAAATTGCTTTGCCTTGAACGGATACCCAGAGTGGTGGGGTGACAGGCCTCGAAGTGATGGGAAAGGGACTGGTCGAGGCAAAGGGCAACCAAGTGCTCGCGAAGGGGGCCGAGGAAACAGGGGAGCTCATCGTGCCAATGCTGCCCAGGCCGGTTCTGTCGTGCAGGGAGCAACCGAGACAGACACATCATCACCACTGCCCGGATTGAACACCGAACAGTGGCAACAGCTTGTCCAAATGCTGAGCGGGTCAAAACCCGCGACAACGGAGAAGATGACCGGTAAGTCTGTGCCTTGGATTATTGACACAGGCGCTTCGAATCACATGACTGGGACGATTGGAGATCTTCGTGACTTGAGGGAGATTGTCCAATGTCCCGTGGGATTACCAGATGGGAGTAGTGCTATTGCAACCAAAGAAGGGACGATTGTTCTTGATAAAAACTTTGTGTTAAAAAATGTTCTTTATGTGGAAGGATTGACTTGCAATTTAATTTCTGTGTCGCAATTAACTGATCATTATAATTATTTTATCCAATTCACTAGTCGTTTGTGTGTTATACAGGACCGCACTTCGAGGATGCTGATTGGTGCGGGTGAAAGGCGTGATGGACTCTACTACTTCCGGGGTATGTCACATGCTGTTCATGCGATGAAGGTTCGTAATGTGGTGACTCTCGATCTTTGGCACAAGCGACTGGGTCATCCATCTCTTCAAGTGACAAAGTTAGTTCCCGAAATTAGTTTTAATAGGAGTAATATTAGATTGAATCAGAATTGCGATGTCTGTAAGAGGGCAAAACAAAGTAGAGACAAGTTTTCTGTTAGTGAAAATAAAGCTTCAAGTATTTTTGAACTTATTCATTGTGATTTGTGGGGTCCTTATAGAACAACTTCTTCTTGTGGTGCTTCATATTTTTTGACCATTGTGGATGATTTTTCTCGTGCTGTTTGGATTTATTTGCTTGTTGAAAAAAAGGAGGTGCCTCATATACTCAAAAGGTTTTTCTCACTAGTTGAGAGACAATTTGATAAACAAGTTAAAATTTTGCGAAGTGACAATGGAACTGAATTCACTTGTTTGACACAATATTTTCTTGATCATGGAATTGTTTTTCAAACCTCTTGCACGGGAACACCTCAACAAAATGGGAGGGTAGAAAGAAAACATCAACATATTTTGAATGTAGCCCGGGCGCTGCGTTTCCAGGGATCTCTTCCCATTGGTTTTTGGGGAGAATGTGTGTTGACAGCAGGATACCTAATAAATAGAACTCCTTCCTTGGTTTTGAATGGCAAAACGCCTTATAGCATTTTATATGGTAAAGAACCCACTTACAATCATTTGCGCATTCTTGGTTCCTTGTGTTATGCACATGTGAAGACAGGGGATAAGTTTGCAAGTAGAAGTCGAAGGTGTGTTTTTGTTGGGTATCCTTATGGGAAAAAGGGATGGCATTTGTATGACTTGGAGAAAAAGGATTTTTTTGTTTCTCGTGATGTTGTGTTCTCGGAAGGCATTTTTCCTTTTGCCAACAATTTTGCGTTTGACATTAGTGGATCGTCTCAGGTTGAGGTGATGGATGAGGATGTTGAGGAGTCCCCCACATTTGTGTTGAGGGGGGGTACCGAGGAGTGTGCCGCGGACATTGTTGAGGAGGGTACCGCGGACACTCTTGTTCTGTCGACAGGAGGAACTGCTGGGCAGCGTGTTTTGGCGGGTAGGGAGGACGGCCCGGCTGGCAATCCGAATCCAGACAGTCCGAAAGACGTGTTGGGTTGGGGTCAACGCAGGCGAGAAGCTTCAGTACGACTCCGTGATTATGTTACCCATACCATCCAGAAAATGAGTCCATCCGCATCATCACCACCCGTGCCACAGCACTCCTCAGGTACTCCCTATCCTATAGCACACTATGTGAATTGTGATAAGTTTTCTGTGCGACATAGAAATTTTCTTACAGTTTTGACAGTGGAGCAAGAACCCGCACACTACTCTGAGGCCGTGAAAGACAGTCGCTGGCGGGATGCAATGCGTCATGAAATTGATGCGCTTGAGGCTAATGAGACCTGGGAAGTGGAAGATTTGCCAGCAGGAAAGAAAGCTCTGGGGTGCAAATGGGTATACAAGATCAAGTATAATTCTGATGGTACTATTGAGCGGTTTAAAGCTCGGCTTGTTATTCTTGGGAATCGTCAAATTGAAGGAATTGATTATACAGAGACTTTTGCCCATGTAGCCAAAATGGTTACCGTACGGGTATTTCTTGCAGTCGCTGCAGCAAGGAATTGGGAGGTTCATCAGATGGATGTACATAATGCGTTTCTGCACGGCGATCTTACGGAAAAAGTATACATGCACGTCCCACCCGGTTTCCAGGTGGGGACTCCCGGGAAAGTGTCTAAGCTCAGGAAATCTCTTTACGGTCTGAAGCAGGCGCCCCGGTGTTGGTTTGCTAAATTATCAACTGCTTTGAAAAATTATGGTTTTCACCAATCTTATTCAGATTATTCTTTGTTTACTTTACAAAGAGGATCTGTTCAGCTCAGTGTTCTTGTCTATGTCGATGATCTCATCATCTCCGGGAGTCGTTCAACTGATATACAGAAATTTAAGGCTTATCTCAGTGCTTGTTTTCACATGAAAGATCTTGGTCTTTTGAAGTATTTCTTGGGAGTGGAAGTGGCACACGGACCCGATGGGTTTGTACTTTGTCAACGTAAATACGCGCTGGACATTATTTCAGAGGTTGGACTCTTAGGCGCACGGCCCGCTGCTGTGCCATTGGAACAGAACCAACGACTTGCTTTGTCCACAAGTAAAGAAATCGACGATCCTGAGTCCTACCGTTGTTTGGTGGGGCGGCTAATTTATTTGTGTTTTACCCGACCTGAATTGTCCTATAGTGTTCATGTTTTATCTCAGTTTATGCACCATCCTCGGCTAGAGCACTGGGAAGCTGCTTTACGGGTGGTCCGGTATCTAAAGGGTAATCCGGGTCAAGGCATTCATCTGAGTAGCAAGTGTGACTTGCAGTTACATGGATGGTGTGATGCAGATTGGGCTGGATGCCCTCTGACTAGGCGGTCCCTCACTGGTTGGTTGGTGTTTCTTGGGAGTTCGCCAGTTTCTTGGAAAACGAAAAAGCAACATACAGTTTCCCGCTCTTCTGCAGAAGCAGAATACCGATCTATGGCAATGACTACTTGTGAGTTGAAATGGCTGAAAGTTCTTTTATCGAGTCTTGGGGTCCCTCACACTCGTCCGCTGACTCTTCATTGCGACAGTCAGGCAGCCCTCCACATCTCTCAAAACCCAGTCTTTCATGAACGGACAAAACACATTGAGGTCGATTGCCACTTTGTTCGTGATGAAATTATTGCCGGGAATATCCATCCCGCGTTTGTTCCGTCGAGCGCACAGCTTGCTGACATTTTCACAAAGGCGTTGGGCAAACGACAATTTGACTATTTTCTTCGCAAGTTGGGCATCCGCGATCTTCATGCACCAACTTGAGGGGGGGTATTGTGAATAATATGATAATATATTTTAGGTAGTAAATATAGTTTTAGGTAGTCTGTTTCTTTTGGGTCAATAGTCAATATTCTTAGTCAATATTCTTTACTAAACTTTAGGATAGCTGGCAACATTTATAGGATGATTAGTTGCTGCCTTATTTGAGAATTCTGGGTTGTATATCAACGTGTTGAATATAATGAAAGGAGATACATTCTGCTTTACAAATTGTCAATTTCATTTTTATTTTGTTCATGTATTATTTGTATAATTACTAGAATAAAAACATGTGTGTGCAATATATAATTATTTTTTAGTGAAAAAAAATACTCTCAATTTTTTACTATTATTTTTTTATTTTTATGAGAACTATGGCGGAAAAAGAAAGAAAGGGAACAATTAATTACAACCCTTGCACATGAAAAAAAGGAATCTTTGCAGCTTTTAGTAATTGAAACTAGCTTTTTATATGATTGTCTTCTTGCCAATTTTAGACAACGTGGGCTTTTGTCCATTTCTTTGAATATACAAATTGAGACGCATTGAGTCACTAAGGGCATGTTTGGTATGCAAGAATGAAATGAGTTGGGAATTATAGAATGAATTCAGAAATGGAATGAAACATGAATGGAATAGGAATGATCATTTCATTCATATGTTTGGCTATATACTTAGGAATGGAATCATATTAAATTTTAATTGAATATTTAAAATATTGAATAAATTTATTTTAGTCAAAAAAATATTAAATTTAAGTAGCAAAAAAGGAAAGATGAGAAGATTAAATAAAGAAAAAGGAAAGTTAAAAAAGTTAACATTACCATATCGGGTTAAATAAAGAAAAAGAAAAGTTGAAAAAAATTGACATAACCATATTTAGTCATTCCATTAGGAATGGAATGGGCATTCCTTAAGTTTTGAAAAAGAATGCCCATTCCTACTTCAGTAGGAATCTCATTCTAAATATGAATGGTCATTCCATTATGTTTGATCATACCAAACATGATAATGGAATGGACTTAAGAATGACCATTCCATTTCGGGGCTCAGTCCGATCTACCAAACATACCCTAATCCGCAACATTTTGAGGAATTATTTTGTGATTGTGGACTAACACTTTTATGTGATGTGTTGGTAAATACTAATGACAAAGAATCTTGTGAGTGAAAAAGAAAAAAGTAGAAAAATCAATATTCTGAGAAACGATTGTGTGATCTAATTAAGGATTGAGAAATGATTTGTGCACAGAATATTTGCACAGAATTTGTGCACAGATTTGATCCGGACCACTCATTTCGATGGCCCCCCACACATTCTGGTATGGGGTCCACCGAAATGAGTGGTCTGGATCAATTCTGTGCACAAATTCTGTGCATTTTTCTGTGCTTGTAGCATTACTGTTAAGGATTAGTGCTCTATTCATGTGACGTATTGGCATGGCAATAAAAAAGAGTCATATGTACTGAAAAAGATATAACTGGCGGGATTATATCATATGTGGGATAATTTTATTAATTTAGAGATTGACATTTGGTTAGATTTCTATTGTAATTTGGTTTCCTTTATGATAGAGTTGTATTACTTGTCCAATAAGTAATGGGTTACAAACTCTGTATAAGGGGATGTTGTATAGGAATTTAGGAAGCCCTTGGTGTACCAAGTTGGAGGTCTCCTTTCATGAGGCTGCATGGTCTAGGGTGAGAGAGTGAGGGTTCTTTGGGTATTGAGAGTGGATATACAAAGGGTATTGGGGTTGGGTTATGGGATTTAACTTAAGTATTTTCTTGTACCGGATCTTATTCTCAATAATAAAGAATGGTCTCTCGGGTATAGATGTAGGCGGTTTTACCGAACCACGTAAAAATCTGTATTTTCTTTGGTGTGCTTATTTATTACTGTTTATGTATGTCTATGTGTTTATTGGAAAATTTTGGTTTCACGTTTTAAATTCCCAAAAAGTGGTATCAGAGCCATGGTGGTAAGATTATGGTGGATAGAAGCACACGGTGGCAATGGAATAGCAGCACGATGATAAAGAAAAAAATAGAGAAAAAATGATAATAAATCTGGTAAAGCAGCCAGAAGACGTGTGGTCGGCGAAGTCATGGACCTAGATCTGGATGATGAAGATGATTTGGAGGCGGGAAAATAATTTTGATGTTAGTGTAATTGTAACAGGTTGCGTATGATGGAGATGTTCTCACATTCCACTCATACGGGCATTTTTCTTAGGTTATCAGATTCCGGGTACGGTAAGTATGTACTTCTGGAGAAATAATTTGATGGGTTCCAATACGGCGGTGGCAGACACATTCGCAATCACCCAGCAGAGGTAATTGTTAGATACTGTATGTAGAAACGTTGATCAAATATTTTTGGAGCAGGTTCGCTAATTAGGTGGTATGATATTAATCCCAAAGTTGCGAATGAATCTAATATTATTACTGAAATCACACACGTCGGTTGAGAGAAGTGTGGATGGTTTGTGTCGTCTAATTGGTAAAGTTGTACTCCCAAGGTTTCAATGGAAAAATTCTTGCAAGTTGGTGAATGGTTTATTTCACGGTTCAGACGATGGTGAGGGGAAATCCTGCTAGAGAGAAAGAGATGATCGTGGCTTTCTCTGAAGTTAATGTGCATAATTAACTTGCGCAATTGCACATGGATTGGCCGCGGTTTGACGAATCGGAGGTGTTGAGACCAAGTTGATTTGGGGTGTGCATGCTGGTGCGAAAGACGGTCAATGGTAAACGGGTACAAAGCAGTTGACTTTGTGGATGCTCCGGTTAAGGGGGTACTGGTCATATGTGATAGAAGAATTGGGCAGTTTCCCCACAAGTGATAGAGAGGGTGATTGTTGGGATTATATCACATGTGACATAATCTCATTAATTTAGGGATTGAGATTTTGCTAGATTCCTATTGTAATTTGGTTTCCTTTGTGATAGAGTTGTAGTACTTATCCAATAAATAATGGGTTGCAAACTCTATATAGGGGATGTTGTATAGAAATTTAGGAAGCCCTTGGTATACCAACTTGGGGTTCTCCCCTCATGGGGGTGCATGATCTAGGGTAAGAGAGTGAAGTTCTTTGGGTATTGGGAGTGGGTATACAAAGGGTATTGGGATTGGGTTATGGGATTTAACTCAAGTGTTTTCTTGTACCGGATCTTATTCTCAATAATAAAGAATGATCTTTCGGGTGTGGATGTAGGCGGTTTTGCCGAACCACATAGAAATATGTGTTTTCTTTGGTGTGCTTGTTTATTATTGTTTATGTGTGTCTGTATGTTTATTAGGGGAATTTGATTCCGCAATTTAAATTCCCAACAAAACAACTTTTTTATTTTGTTTATTTTGCGAACAACAATGCTAGGCACACATCTTCAATCACATCCCAAATCACATCCTTGCTTTAAATGCATGTACCCTGTGAGAAAAGTGTGAAAAATTCAAACAGCACAGGATACATGCATTTAAAGCATAAGATGTAATTTTGAGTGTGATTTAAGGTGTGTGCCTAACCTTATTCTTTTGTGAATGCCTTTTCCCATTATTCCGCATTAATGAAGTGGAGTGGTCACAAAGCACTGAATAACTTCTTTCACACAATGCGTGTAAGAAAAGATAAAGATAAGTGGCATTGACGTAGAAGTGATCTATTGAAAATGAGCAGTTCTAGGGAGACTCCTTATTTGGGACTTTTTTAGTCCGAATTTATTTTAAATAGTAATAAATATAGTTTTTAATGCAAGACCAATGCACATATCTTGCATTGAAAACTGTTTTTTTTATCATTTATGGCAAATTTGGACTAAGAAAATCCCAAATAGAGAGTCTAGCCAATTTTTCCCATTGAAAATGCCTACCAACATGGTCAGATCCTTAAGCTCAATTTACTTGCACCAAGGTTGTGGTGTCTTATAAGCCAGCTAAACTATGTGTTTAGTGGATTTTGGATGTTACAATCACCAGTTTAAATGTGACTCTCATTGCAAAACTACTTTACTATCCGCGTTTTAACAACATGACAATTTTCTTATTCATTTTAGAGTTATATTTGGGGCACTGACAATATCCACTAACACTTACTAACACACTCTATCTCTCTCCTAGTGGCATTGTGGGGTCCGCATTAGACCTCGCAGTACCACTAAGAGAGAGATAGAGTGTGTTAGTAAGTGTTAGTGAATTTTGTTAGTGCCCCTAGCATTGCCCTTCATTTTAAATTGAAGACAATTTTGTCTGTCTATCCATTTTCGTGCAATTGTAACAAACCTCTGTACACATACATGTGTGTGTGTCAGTGTGTGCTAGAAAACTGATATTTGCAATTGCAATTGCAATTGAAAAGGATTGTGGCACAAAGGGAAAAAAATAATAATAATAATAAGGGGAAATTATATTCACACCACCTGTACTTGAGGCCTTTATTTACCCTGACCTCGTATATTTTATTTGTGACAATAATTTTTCGTTACTTTTAGTTGAAGTACTATTAGTAAATTTGTTAACAATAATGATTGGGTGATTGAATTTGTGTACCGAAAAATCGTGATCATTTATTTCGGTGGCCCCCACGTCAAAGTGTATGGAGCCTACCGAAATGAATGCCCACGATTTTTCGGTGCACAAATTCGGTGACTCTAGCATTACTGATTTGTTAAATTTAATCGAACATAAGTTTTCGTAGTTATTTTAACATTGAGCTAATCACAGATACAACCCCTATTATTAGCATTTTTTTTCTAGATATACAACCTAAAACTCTGTTCGTTAAAGTTAACAACTTTACTAATGGTAACACTTAAACTGATAGTACAAGGAATATTAGTGTCACAAATAAAAATATATGGATCACTGGGAAAATATCCTTAAAACACGTACCCTTGCGCACTTAAATTCATTTTCCTCTTCCTTTTGTACTAATCAAAATAAAACATGAATTATTGTCCCTATATAGCAAATTAACTCAACTCCTTACATTTAATATAAGATAGAACCATTGTCCCTTAAAGAATTTTTTTATTATTTTTTTTATTTTTAATATATATATATATATATATATTTGGTGAAACAAGTAGAAATCCTCTCAGTCTGTACTTCGTGACTTCAAGTTTAATACTTATGGCTGCTTAAAGTAAGTAGGACACAGAGGCAAACCCCAAATACATACACTGACCCATCACACACGCGCTATGTAAATAAAAAAGATGAATTGCTGCAAAGGTTGGCATATCTCAAGTGACAAAGAGTTTGACATTTATAAGACCTCTCCAATGCATAGGTTCGGAGTTCGAATCTCATCTCACTCCCCCATATATATATATATATATATATTTAAAAAAAAGGAGATAAATTGCTAGTAAAATTCGAGCCCACATCTAAACTCTTGGACTTGGTTCACCAGTCTCAGAGTCTCTAGATCCATTCTTTAACCACTCTCTGCAACAATCCGAGAAACTCCAAAAAGGAGGCCAAGGGCTATGATAGAAGGGTGACAAACTATGGAGGGAAAAAAAAAAAAAGAAGAGAACAATTACAAAACCTTCCCCATGAAAAGAAAGGAATCTTTGGAGCTTTTAATAATTGAAATTTAGCTTTTTATATGTTTGTCTTCTTGCCTGAACAGCTCTTTTGGCCAAATTTAGACAAAGTGGACTCTTTGTCACTTTCTTTCAACATTAGGCTCCACCACATTGAGTCACTAGGATAATCAGACTTTCGATTTCGTTTATGTTAAAAAGTAAAAAATTCTAATGTCAAAGTAGGAAGTGTCACTAAAAATTATAACGATCAAAAATACTTATCGTTAAAATTTTTAACGACACTTTCTGCTTTGACATTAGTAATTTCCACCACTTATTGTGCTAATGAAGCAATTAGTTCACATGAATGGAGTTTAGTGGTTAGGAGTACTGAATAATTTCTCTAACACAATGTATGTAGGATATTGCGTACAATTTTAACGAATTCTTAGGCGTATTCAGTATGGTTTTAAACTCAATTTTAATGACTAATTGATTTGCAGATTTAGAACGAAAAAAATAATAACAATGGAGGAAAAAATGACAAAAAAATATTTACTAATTTTCCTCAATAATGAACTAATATAGAAAGTTAAAAGTGTTCAATATGTAGTAGAAACTCAAGAAAATAAAAATTAAAAAAAAAAGGTGACTTTGACAAAGTTGCGATCATTGAAAATGCCTACCCAAAGCTTAAGCTCAATTGAAAAGGATTGCACCAGAAAACAAATATTTGCAATTGAAAAGACAGTGGCACAAAGGAAAATAGAAAAAAAAAATGGAAAATTACACTCACGCCATCTTTACCTTGAGGCCATTTTTATGCTCATCTCTGTAACTCTATTTGAAATATTTAATTGTCTGTACTTCACAATTAAGTGGTACTTTTCAGACAAAGTAGTTAGTGAGATGAAGCTTTATGCATGCTCTTACTATTAGTAAATCGATTAAATTTAACAAAACTAAAGTATTGATGTTCCGGGGATAGCACATTTTGCAAATACACTCCTATATAAGCTAATTAGTTGTGTTAAAATTAATAACTTTTTATCGATGACGTTTTAATTAAAAACACAAACAAAAAAATTGTATCACAAATAAAAATACTGTTAGATCATCATGATTATAATGAGTGTCAACTGATGAGAGTCCACTGATCTTGCTATACATTGTATTACATTAGATAATGTCTCTATTGGTAGTTAAAAATGAATCTTTTCTGTTAGTTTGTTAAGTGGGGTTAATTCTGTTAGTGTAACAGTTACTGTAACTCTCTCATCTTCTCATCCAAGTCTATATAGAGAAGATCTGTATTGATTTTAAAACTAAGGAGAAAAACACTTTCATTTCTGAGATTTCTTCAAATACATGGGTCATGGTGAAATGCGCTTGAATAAGGATTAAGGACCAATAGACCAATGGTTTAATGGCTTCAATATTCCATTGACTACTGGTAAGAATATATATATATATATATATATACACTAGGTTACAAGCACATGCTTCGCACGTGCCTATCCTCTCATATTATCTTATTTGGCTTTCGTAATTGATAATTTAAAATCTCATTCTTAATTAATTTAGAAGTTACTGTATAATTTTGAAATTATAGTTTGACTTCTAAATTCAGTATGATTTTACAAATTAGAACTAAAAGATCAAAATATGTTGTGTGTATAAATTCAATTTATATGTATTTGTGTGTGTAATTTTAACATATGCAATTGTGGTTTGAACACAAAAATGTGGTTTCAAGTTAGTTTAAGTTGAAGCTAAGTTGTTATCTGGGAGCTTAGCAATAGGAAATAATTGTGATGTTAAAACAGCATAGAATAAATTCTAAATTCATAGTTTAGGGTATGAAAATAGGTATTCAGTAGACGTACATGCAACAGTGCTACTCAGGAGAGAGATAGAGTGTGTTTGTAAGTGTTTGTCATATAATGATACAAATTATAACATAAAGAGCAAAATATACGCATATAACCATGTGTGTGCGCGCCTATGTAATCAAAGTAGACCATTCTGTAACTTTTCTGTACAAAATTGACCTCTGTGTAAATATTATGTAAGTAGCATTTTTTGTTGATATTTTTTTTCAAGCCAATTATAATTATGGTTGCAAAAGCTGGGTATAAAATATGTAAGTAGCATTTTTTGTTGATCTTTTTTTCCAGCCAATTATAATTATGGTTGCAAAAGAGTATAAAATTAATATGGTTACAAAAGTTGAGTATAAAATTAACCATCTAAAAAACAAAAGAGAGGTTGTGCAAAAAGATGACATTCTATAATTTTCCTCAAGGAAATTGACCTATATGTAAATGTTGTGGCTGAATATGACCATTCTATAATTTATCTAATAAAATTGATCTATATGTAAATATTGTGCCAAGAACTGATCTATATGTAAATATTATGTCACCAGCCCTTTTTATTGACTTTTGTTTGAAGCCAATTATAATTATGATCGAAAAAGGTGATTGAACCTGAAATATTTAAGCCAAAGTTGATTGAATCCTCATTATTATATTAAATAAAATTTCAAAAGTTGATCTGATTGTAATTATTAGTCGACTTGAATGTAATTATTGTACAAATGACAGAATTAGTCTCACACAAATCAATATATCTTTATGTAGCTGTATACATGTACGAGTAATTATAGTATCTTAAAGGGATATTATAATATTTGAGTAACTATGCAATTACCGTAAAGAACAGAACAAACAGAGAAATACCAAAAATTGGCAAAATCATTTGAAATTGCATGCTTCCATAGGCATGTTAGGGTCTTTTATATATAGTAGATATAAGTAAACAATAAATTAATATAAAAACATAAGGCTTGGTAAGAATATCTCTATCTCTACTATACTATAAGAACGAATAAGTTAGCACGTCAAAAAATATGAACTTCCTCTTTTGCCCCTTCACTACACCATAATTACTCATACATCTATCTATACGTCGTTAGAATATATTGATTTGTGTGAGGGTAAATCTGTCATTTTAGACAAATAGTTACATTCAAGTCAGCTTTTGAAATTTTATTTAATATAATAATGAGGTTTCAATCAACAATCTTGTGTCTAATTACATTTGGATCAACAATTTTTGGAATATTTATTATTGACTTAAAAAAAAAGTCAAAAAAGTGGCTATTTTAGTGGCTGGTTAGGAATTGGTCTCTAATATTTACAATTTGGTCAACTTCTTCTCTCAAATGAGATTTCAATCAATAATCTTGTGTCTAATTACATTTGGATCAACAAATTTTGGAATATTTATTATTCACTTAAAAAAAGGAAAAAAAATGGCTATTTTAGTGGCTATTTAGGAATTGGTCACTAATATTTACAATTTGGTCAACTTGTTCTCTCAAATTTAGGATTCATATTTTGTAATATGTGTAATTGCATTTGGGTCAGCAAGTTTTGGGATATTTATTATTCACTTTTAAAAAAAGTAAAAAAAAAAAAAAAAAAAAAAAAGTGGCTATTTTGGTTACTAATATTCACATTTTGGTCAACTTCTTCTCTAAAATTTGAGTTATGCAATATTTATACTTTACTTCAAAAAATGTCAAATAAAGTGGTTATTTTAGTAGCTATTTATGAATTGGTCACTAATATTTACATTTTGCTCAACTTCTTCCCTCAAATTTAGGATTTATAGATTGCATTCGAATATCAATTAAGGTCTACAAACACATTCATCTCGTTTTTTAGGGGAAATACCCAACTTGTGTCATATATTTTTAGTGGTGCGTTATTAGGTATCTTTACTACTCATTTACAAGATAGTCAGAATTATCAACTTCTTCCGTAGGAAGAGTTTTAAATAAAATAGCTACATTTATAATTTCCTATTTAACCGTTTTAATATCTTATTATACACTTTTAACAACTACTTAACCACACGAAACGACACAATTAAATTTTTCGCCCAACATGCGAGGCTCCAACTATTATATATATATATATATATATAAGTAAACAATAAATTAATATAAAAACATAAGGCTCGACCTAAGGGACTTTTACAAATCTCCTAGTATCGACGTAATAAACAACGGAAATGCTAGATGCACAAAAAAAGTGCACAATCAGATTAAAATTATTGGACTTCGTGCTGAAAAGTCTGTACACACAAAAAGACAAAAAAAAGAGTGTACTGTTTTTTCAGCACGAGGTCCAACAAATTAAAACAGGTTATGCATTTCATTGTGCACTTCTTTTATACATCTAGCATTACTCAATAAACAAATCTCTAAACGTTTGGAGTGTGAGCTGTCCCTGATTTGTGGAAGATCATTTGTATTTATGGAGTGTGAGTTGTCCTTCGTGCAGAATGATCTCCACTGATACACTATACACGTAATGATTAGATCGAGGTCACCCAAAAACCAACAAATAATTGGTGATCACAAGCTGCCGGTGGAAACCATGCCGGAGTATGATCGGAAAACAGAATTAAAAGCTTTTGATGATTCAAAAGCTGGTGTAAAGGGTCTTGTAGATTCAGGGATAACCAAAATCCCAAGTATATTCATAAATGACCAAAAAGTCCCTCCCAAGTCTGGAAATTCCAAGTTCAGTGTTCCAATAATTGACCTTCAAGATCTTGAAAAAGACCCATCTGCAAGGAGTGAGATCATTGAGAAACTATGTGATTCTTGTGAAAATTGGGGTATATTTCAGGTGATCAATCATGGGATTTCGGAAAGTTTAATGAAGGAAATGATGAGTGGGGTTAGGAGGTTTCATGAGCAAGAAAGTGAAGTGAAAAAAGAGTTTTATTTGAGGGATGTGAAGAGAAAGTTTGACTATAATAGTAATTTTGATCTGTTCCAAGCTCCTGTGGCCAATTGGAGAGATTCAATTTATTGTGTTATGGCTCCTGATCCACCTGATCCTGAAGAATTGCCTCTGGTTTGCAGGTATATATGTGATTCAAAGAGTATACTTTTATTAGTTCAGCTAAGTTTAAGGCTCCTTTGGTTTTGTGAATTTACAAAAGTAAAACAACACTTGGGCATTTTACTTATTTATTTATTTTTTTTGTAAATTTATTGAAGAAAAATTAGTGTTTTACCTTTTGTTTTCTTTCATGCTTAAATAGAAGTAAAAGCTCATTTTTTTAAAAAAATGCAATTGTATTTAAAAAAAAAAAAAGTGAATCACAATTCAAAAGTTTTAATTTATTTTTCAATATAGTTTCTTTTCATTCTTGTTTCCCTCTCTATTTTCCCGAGTACCCAAACAAAGGAAAAAGTTTCTTAGTGTTTTCATTTCTTTTTTCCTTTCCATTAAATAAAAGCCACAGAAAACTGTATTATTCTAGTAGTGTTGGCCATTTTGGCCAGCAATTGATCAAGCTAAACAAAAAGCGTCTCTATTTTATTTAGCTAGCTACTTAATAACGTTGTAGTCCCACTTTTTTGCTAGCCATTTCTTTTACTGTCTTTCGTTTTATAGTTGAGATTAGTGTCAATTACAATTGTACAAAGTCCAACGACTGAGATTTGGAAATAGAATTTAGCTACCCAGGTGACGAATGTGGCTAACTTGGCAAAATAGCTATTGGGATGACCAGCTTGTTTGGAGTTTTTTTTTTTTAAAAAAAAAGGTATAGGATGAAGAAAAATGGAAGGAAACCACACAATTTTTATTTTATCTTCACTCTTTTTATTCTAATTTTTTCTTTTTCTATCTACTTTCATTTTCTTTCAATTTTTTATTTTTTTTTTTGTTTTTCCTCACTAAATTTATGAACTAGAAAGAACATAAGGTGACGAAAGGTTGTGACCATTGTGCGTGACACATACGTTGCCATAATTTGGCTCAATTTCCACTCTTAGGATTTTGTGACATTATAAGTTGTATTTTTCGAAATAATTATGTGTGTGTGTGTGTTATAGAGAGAGGGAGGGAGAGTGGCAATAAGATCCTTACTGTTGCAGGGCGATAGGTTGCAACATTTCGGCCCAGTTTAAACTTTTAGGGTTTGTGACACATAATGCATATGGCGGGACAACTGCGTGAGAGAGCGGTCGAGGTTTATATTTTACTACTGCGTGAGAGAACGGTCGCGGTTTATATTTTACTACTCTGGGAGGTTTTTCCCATATCTGATTAGCAAGTTTTTTTCTCTGCGGTTTACGAGCCCTATTAATATTTGATTTTCACATCATCTAGTATCATCACTTGTCCACCTGAGGAGTAAATATTGGGCACAAGTAACCCAACACCTCATCTGATACAACTTACTAATACATATATAGATATTGTTTAAAAAAAATATATAAAAAATACAGATATAGATATAGACTGTGCTTTGTTTGGATGAATTTCTTCTATAATTAGATAAACCAATGAGTTCCATTAATTAGTAACCGTGAAATTAACTAATTTTTTTTTCCTTGCAGAGACATAATGATGGAGTACTCAAAGAATATCATGAAGTTGGGGCTTACCCTATTTGAATTGCTCTCTGAGGCCCTTGGGTTAAGCCCAAATCACCTGAAGGACATGAACTGCGCTGAAGGGCTTTTTGTTTTAGGCCATTACTACCCAGCATGCCCAGAACCAGAATTGACTATAGGCTTTACAGAGCACACTGATAGTGGGTTTCTTACTGTTGCTCTACAAGACCAAATTGGTGGGCTACAAGTCCTCTATGACAATCAATGGGTTGATGTCCCTCCTATGGATGAAGCTCTAGTAATAAACATTGGAGATCTTTTACAGGTGAGGCCCCGTTTGGCAATAGCTTTTGAAGTTCGTAAGTGATCATAGATAGAACTCTAAAAGTTAAAATTAAACTGTTTAACAAATCAGATTCTATACAGTTGCTCTTTTGGGTCAAATGCATTTTGGTATCCTGTACTTATAGCGAAATTTCACTTTGGGCTCTCAATATATAAACTTGTTTAAATTAAGGACAATCTTTAACAGCGTCAGGAAAAAAAAAAAAAAATGGACCTCATGGAGTGCCCAAAGTGAAACTTCGCTATAAGTATAGGGCCCGAAGTGAAACTTCGTTATAAGTACAGGGCTCAAAATAAAATTTTGCTATAATTACAGGGCAGGGCCCAAATTGAAACGCCATATGGTTCATTCTGATATACTTTTTTTAATGCCATTAATGATTGTCCTTGATTCAAACATGTTTGTAAATTGAGGGTCCAAAATATTGCAGTAAAAAATGTAAGGCCCAAAGTATAACTTTCCTGTAAATACACGGTACCAAAGTATTTGTTAGCCTTTCTTTTTTTTCCGTTTGCTCTCTAAGGGTACAGATAGATATGATTAATATAAAATCTGAAAATCCTAACATTGATTAATCTAAAATATGAATAGATAAACCCTTTCGTCCCTTTTCCAAATTTGTTGAGTTTTTTATATATAAAAAAATATATATATTTATATATAGTTTCAAATTATTGGTCTATCTACATTTGTGCAGCTCATCACCAATGACAAGTTCAAAAGTGTGAACCATAGGGTACTTGCAAACAAAATAGGCCCAAGAATTTCAGTGGGATGCTTTTTCAGAACACATTTTCAAGAAGGAATTTCATCAAGAGTTTATGGGCCAATCAAGGAGTTGCTATCAGAAGAAAATCCTCCAATATACAAAGGGACTCCTGTAAAGGACATCCTGGCACTCAGATATGATAATGGCCTTAATGGAAAGCCTTTACTATCCTATTTCAAGTTGAAACAATAAGCTAAGAAAGCTTTAGGGGTCAGTTAATAAGTGGATCATATAATTTCTTGAATCTTAAGACTGTGCACTGTGAAAAAGATGGTATTTGGTTTTCATGAAAATCAGCATTATATTAGGTTGAGAAAGATGGTGTTTTACGAGTGATATCAAATCACACAAAATGAAAGGGTTTCTATTATGCACATGAATATGTGGAACTTATGAATCACACAACCGGTCCAGACGTCACAAATCAAAAGAATTTTGAGGGACCTTAACAGTTGGATTTCCTCCTATCGAATTTTGCATTTGATTGGAAGGTCCATTTGGAAATTCAAGGGACAAAATGGTCGGTGCGGAGATATATTTCTCCAAATTTAAGGGTAAGAGTGCATTTATTAAAATTGAAAATTAAGTGCTAAAACTTTAGTCGATTGAATTTGTAATATTGAAAAACAGTGTTTCAAGTGTGCATTAAATGTATATATTCAGTAGAATTTTTTCGCTTATAGTTTTCAGTAGATTTTTGGTTGTTTTTTCAATTAAGTGGGGATTATCAATTGTACTGGAAAAAATTAAGTGCTGAAAATATTCATTTTCACCACTTAATTGGGTTTTCAAACACATCCTAAAATATAGAAAATATCTACATGTACTATCATATTTCTCTCGACATCCATATATAACATTAAATAGTTGTCCATGTAGTATCCGTTGCAATACATGCGGGTTTAGAGAGAAAAATGGTGCGTAGATATCATTTCTCTAAAACATGTTGGGATATTTAGTTCATTTTAATCTAAATAGTCAAACATTTAAGTTGCTAAAATGTCACACTATTAACTGTTATTAACTAAATAGTTTTGAATGTGGGCCATTAATTATCTTATGGGTCCGGGTTGAGTTTTTTCACTAATGTTATATTTTTTAAGTTTTGTATCTCAAATGCTTCCCATATACAATTTAGTGGGACAATTTTTAATATAGAAATAAACCGGAAAATCCCTACACAACAATGTTTTCGACTTTAGGCCCATCCTATATAAGTATGTATTAATAGACCCTAATTGTTTTGAACTAGTATGTTATCAACCCATAACCCCCAATTAATATTATTCAGATGACGAATTTACCCCTACATATATTATATACATATATGTATATACGAAATTATTTTTGAAAATTAATTTTGTAATCAATTTTGAATTAATATGTAATGACTTTCCACAGATTATGCTCATCGTGGATATGATATATATATATATACACATAGCAATTTTTGGTTTGGATAGAGTTTGCATTTATTAGAATGAGCTGTCAATTTGAATTTTATTATATACATATATGTATATACGAAATTATGTTTTGGAAATTAATTTTGTAATCAATTTTGAATTGATTTGTAATTACTTTCCACAAATTATGCTCATCGTGGATATGATATATATATACACACACATATACACATAGCAATTTTTGGTTGGATAGAGTTTGCATTTATGAGAATGAGCTGTCAATTTGAATTTGCATTTAACAATCCCTTTGTTATAGCTAATTGATATATGATATAAAATCTCTTAGTCTCTTCGTTTGAATTTTTGTATATGTACATATACAGTCAGGCTATAAAGAGGGCGCCCTCTCTTTATTAAAGAGAGGACCTCTGTTTTGGCCGTCAGATCGTGTTTTCATTAATGACAGTTTTGTCATTTCACAGTTTTTAAACACAATCCAACGGCCAAAACAGATGTCCTCTCTTTAATAAAGAGAGGTGGCCCTCTTTAGAGAATCTTTGTGTACATATATATGTATATATATATATTCATATACATATCATGGTCACAATCACACATTGACTTGCCCATACGAATTGTCATTTGAACATCCTAATACTGTTTGGTGTTAAATTATCCATTCATGGTGTGTGTGTGTGTGTAGAATTTTACACTGCATCTTAGTCAGAACATACATAATATCGTATCAGGATACAATAGACATAGTGTAAAATTTAATACATACATAATTACTGAGACAGTGTAAAATTTACACTAATAATTTTTACAGAACTTTACAGTAACAATTTTTCAGAATTTTACACTAATAATTTTCCAAAATTTTACAATAACAAATTTTCAGAATTTGATCAAACAAAAAATCCAAACTAAGGACACCAACCATCACACATGAACATTCAACCATAAGAAGGACCAAATTACAAGGCTAAACTAAAAATTCAGAAAAATAGAAAAAGACAAGAGTGATAAAAAAAAAAAAATAAAATAAAAAAAAAAAAAAAAAAAAAAAACTAGAAAAAAATCCCACTACTCATGTAACTCCAAACCAAAAACCATTTATCATTACATACAGTGTAGAATTTATCGCCATAGAAAACTGCAAAAAAAATAGAAGAATCGTCACAGAAAAGGGGGAAAATTAGAAGAATCATCTGGGAAAAAAAATGGGGTGAGCAAAAAATGGGACACTAAATCGTAACTGAAACTACCGTCGAATCGCACTCGAAATCTCCTTTTCAAAGTGATTCTGTCTCGGAGCTTCGGCCATCCATTAAAGCCGAATCCTATATACCCGAAGAGGACGAACACATGTGATCTGATTCGATCCGAACACCAGAATTCGATCGCAGAACTTGAAGGCTTGAATATCGTCCACCGCCGGCAGTGACAACAGTTGCGGAGGAGTACGATGGTCGGAGTAGTCGACGGTGGCGAGGAGCTCTCTGCACACTTCTTGGTCCATCGGGAGAAGATCGGATATGGAGGAGTATAGTGTGACTGTTGCACTGTACATGTAGAGAGAGAAAGTAGAGAAAGGGAGAGAGTGCGATGAGAGAGAGAGAGGGTCTGATGGGTTTTGCATATAGAGAGAGAAAGAGGGAGAGATGGGATATAATGGGTTTAATTTTCAATAAATGGAAACACTATAATCATGGTATGAATTTGGAAAGAGGGGCATTATGGTCATATAATTTTTAGTGGACCTATCACAAAATACTTTATGTAGTTGGGCCTATTATGCATAAGATGGGGCTAATAGGACTTACTATTAGTTTACCCTTTTTTAATAATGATAGGACTATGTCAACATCCTCCAATTAAAATCTAGCGGGTCCACCGGTACATATATTTAGGATGCATTTAGAATACAAAATTTGGGATACATTTCAAACTTTAGTGAAATTTCAAAAAGTCGTCGAGATATTTTTGCCCAGTTTTATATGGAGATACTTTTCAATATAAAATTTTGTTGTTGGACTAAATGCTTAAAAAGTACAAAATAGACTGAACCCTAATTACTCCTTTGCTAGGAAGCACCGACACTTCTAAGAAAGTAATGTGTCATGTGTCCGTGTGAATGTCGTATCATGTTCTTCACACGGACACAACACTTTACGGACACTTTTTTTGGAGTGTCGATCGATGTGCAATTTTTTATTTTTTTTTAGAATTTTATCGTGTCACTATGTCCGTGTTGTGCCGTATCGTGTCAATGCATCCATGTTCAAGCTTCATAGCTCATTTGTTTATTCCGAGTTAGTCCAATTAAATTGGACAATATATCTCTTTGAAAAAAAAAGGGTAGCCCTCTCAAATAAAACATTTTCAAGCTAAAATCATGCTACTTGTTTTTAATTCATTAGGTCCTTTTATGCTTGAACAACTGCCAAATTGCTGTAACTTTTGTTCATTAGGTCCTTTTATTTTTTTTGGTGGTTGTAGAATTTGATGCTTTCGGAATCACCAAAATGAGATTTATCAACCGAGATCAACATTGACCATGAAATACTGGGGAAAAAAAAAAACTAAAAACTAAGCAAATATAAAAAAGGTGTTTTTTTTTGTATAAATATAACAAAAACACGTTCCTTTTGTAAAATTGGTATCATAGGTGCATAGATCTCGGGAAAAAAAAATAAGGAATAAAAAAAAAATCACCCAAAATGCCCCAGAATTGAGAAAGATATCGTCGTTAATATAAACAAAAAATATTATCTATCTGTAGACAGATAATATGATCTATTGGACAGATAAAATCTCAAAATCGGGGTGCAACATACCTTTCTTTTTTTTCTTTTTTTTTAGATTCCACGCATACATGAAATACAAAAAATGAGGTTCCAAATTACTTTCTTTTGTATAATTTTAACTCCATTGCATAGATCTCGAAGAAATACATGGAAAAAAAAAACATCACTCAAAAGACTAAATATCGTGCGAGATCTCGAAGAAATACATAGTTCTCAGTTGTGTTTTTTTAAAATGAAAAACTAGTTTCTATTTTTCCATTTAAAAAAAAAAAAAAAAAACCTTGTTCGTAACATTTGTTGATAATGAAACAAGAAGGAAATACATTTGGTAACATATCAATGTCAAAAAATTGATTGTAATATTTGCTCGGCTATAATTTCAAAAAATAAATTTAACCAAAATAACTTTACTAGCTTGTGTCAGATTGACATAAATATATGCCAGCACATTGGGTATATCAAGGTGTGAAATTGTCTAGTAAAATATATAATGTGAGGGCATGTATGTCATCTGACACAAGCTTGTGAGGTTATTTTGGTCAATTAGTCAAAAATAGGGACAATAATATTAGTTCACCTTTAAATTTGTTGACATCATAAAATTTCATTCAGTGCTGTTAATATAAGGATTAAGGAAGGTTAGTGATACATAATTTTAAAAATAAGAGAGGTTGATGATATTATTCAAAACTCAATGGAGGTCTCTAATATTAGGCCAATCCTCAATAGAGGTCAATGATATTTACCCATATTTTTATAATCAGTAATGATTCGTGACACATAAAATGCGCACATAAAGTGTGCACATAAAGATCTAGTCTATTCATTTTGGTGGGTCCCATGTGTGTAGGGAAGAACCCACCAAAATGATTGACCCAAATTTTTATGTGCACACTTTATGTGCACATAGCATTACCCTTTTATAATATTACTTATCTTATATATCTTCCACAAGCCTCAAACACCCATTAATTCTTATCCTGTATTGAACTTCATAGAGCCCACCATTACCTCAAAAAAAAGAAAAGAAAATAATGGTGGGCACCAAAACAACTGAAGTTGAGGCTCAATTTGATCCGAGTTATGACCGAAAAAGCGAATTAAAAGCATTTGATGACACTAAAGCTGGCGTCAAAGGCCTTGTTGATTCTGGGATTTGTTCAATCCCTAAATATTTCTTCAAAATCCAGACAAATCTGGAAAAACCCAATTCATATTTCCAACCATAGATCTCAATATGATGAAGCACAAAGAGATAGTTGAACAAGTAAGAGATGCTTCTGAGAATTGGGGCTTCTTCCAAGTGGTAAATCATGGAGTTCCTTTGAGTGTTTTGGAGGAGATGATTAATGGAGTTCATAGGTTTCATGAGCAAGACACTGAGGTGAAGAAAAAATGGTATACAAGAGATCTCACAAAAACTTTTATTTATAATTGCAACTTTGATCTTTTTAGTGCACCAGCTGCTAATTGGAGGGACACTATTTATTGTAAGATGGCTCCACGAAGTCCTAATCCAGAGGAGTTGCCTGAGGCATGCAGGTATATATGTTGTGGAAAGCATATAATCTAGTAGATAGATACACATGCTTTATCATATTTGTTGCAAGGATTTTTAATTAGACGACAAAGTTGCCCATATTATCATTAATTTTCTTTTATATTTAATTTAAAAATTTTCTAACTTTCAATTTTAAAATTTATGTTCATGTAATTTTTATTTGAGCAATGCTAGCTATTCGCACTCCATGGACTGTATTGAGTGCATGGTACGACAGGTTGCCAGACTGGTACCATGGAGTGCGAATAAGAATTCCCTTTTTATTTTTGAAATCGTGAATTCGAGTTGTTTAAAATGCAATCCATATATATGTTTTATAAAATTCTGAATTAAAAAAAAATGAATTTTTATATTGGTGGTTCAACAATTTTTGTTTGTCATAACATGACAGAGAACTCAATTTATTAGAAAAAATGTCAACTTTAAATGATCCTAACTTTAATTTTTTTGGCTTTATCAGTTTCTTCCTCGTTTCATGTTTTTTTTCCTTGACAAATATAGATAACTTTGAGCATCAAACAGCAAAAACAGATAATCTGATCCAAACAGATAATATTGTTTGTTTGAATTATATGATAATAACTTTATCATTTTTTTTTTGGCTATTTTTCAGTAATTGTTTTTTAAAATTCTTTTGTTTCATGTACATTTTGAAGATCTAAGCATCTATACATGTCATGTCACACTTCATCCCGCCACGCGGGGATTAGGACCGTGCAATAAAGGATTATCTATCCTAAACATCAATTATTAACGTAGTTTTAGGAAATATCAATCAGACTAATGAGAAAACTTCCGTATTTTTGAACTGGCGAATCCAGTCGACTGGTCGAGAGTCCGGTAGACTGGAAATGCAAAATGCAGAGAGCTCAATTCTGAGAAGCAACTGATCTGGTCGATTGGCTTGGTCCAGTCGACTGAGTTTTCAAAGGTCCGGTCGATTGGTCGGAGGATCTGGTCGACTTGATCGGGATTTACAGAGAGCTTAAACTGTCACGACCCATCTCGCTACGTGCGGAAAAGGACATGTGACACGCCACCAAAGCTCATCCAAACCAATTACAACATAGCAACGGAATAAATATAAATACAACGCTGATAAAACCACTCCCAAAGATTCTAGGGATTATAGAAATCAGAGTTATAAAAAGTATTTCTCATTTGAAAACACTTAAGGAAGAAATCAATTTTGAAACACAGTAATTCAGTCGACTGTGTCGGGGACCTAGTTGACTGTGAGGTCAAATTATAGGGAGTATATGGCTCAACCCAATCCAGTCGATTGTGTCGGGGACTCAGTCGACTGGGCTCTCAATTTCTCAGTCAACTAGTACCTGTCCGGTAGACTGGAAAGATTCAGCAAAATGACATGTTTTGGGACACAATCTAGTTGACTGAAACAAATAAACCAGTCAACTGGTTTTGCTAAATCTAGGAAGAAATTTCGTTTAACAAGTGGGTCTAGTCGACTGTGGTCCCGGCCCAATCGACTATTTTCCTTTCCTACTGCACAATCTGCAGACTTTCTAAACCTATTGTTCTCCAAACCTAAACCAAAGTAATTCCAACTGTATTACAACGTTATCAACCAAACTTACAAGAGTTCTACTACAGATTATACTACGATAATCCATTTCGAGATTCAATTACTACATATTACAAGATCCCAAAATTCTTATTACAACTCTAGGAATAGAAACAAAAGTATAAACAAGGGTTTTTCTGTCGTCCCATCGGCCTCACTCCTCACGCTTCTTCTTTCCTTTCTTCTTTTCACTTGTAATGGGGTAAAGCTCCACTGTTCAGCTATATGTTGAGTGTACAATTCTAAACATATGCTTATATGATAATTCATGCTTTAAAACATCAAACACACCAATTAGTTTCTATGGAGAAAAATACACATTCATTCGCTACCGGCAAGTCCAAGCCTTAAACCGCGATGCCAATGGCTAGTCCAAGCCTACAACCACTGTATCCAAGTGCCCTGGCAAGTCCAAGCCTTAAACCATGCACGAGAGTTGTCACTACTAAAATTCTCAAACATCGAGAAGCTTAATCCGGATGAAATTGTATAAATCTCCCCTTTGACCCACATAAACATTTAGCATGCTCACATAAACATTTAGACATGATTTTCAAAACTATCTGCGTACATAATTAACAGACCGAACTATCGCATGAATTTTTGCCTGGGACAGTACTTCAGTGCTGTTAGCACAGTACTGTTTGTGCTGTTCCCCTCACAGATGAATAGTAAAACTGGGCAGGATAGCACCAACAGGACTGTGCTAACAGCACTGAAGTGCTGTCCTTTTGCCTGGATCCAAAAAATCGCATTAAAATTTAAAACATGAGATTTCTTATAAATCATAGGTTTAGAATTCATACCTTGGGCTATCATCGTATAACTTGGAGGAACGACTAGAAGCCCGATTGAACGTTAAATCTTCGATCCTACGCAAAACCTACAAGTTTTTCCCAAATTTTTAGAATACGATTTTTCGTAAAACTTAGCCAAACGTGGCCTAAGATGTATCAAAACGTAGCTCTTACCTCGAGGAGGTTAAATTTGAAAATTGGTGAAAAAACGGGCAGAAGTCCGTGGATTTGTGTCAAGAAGCTCTAAGCAATAAATCACCTCTTGATTTAGGTTTTCTAGAAACTTTACAAATGAAAATATCTTGCCTCTTTCAATATATAGGAAACACGTTTCAAAAATTGCGTTTACCTCCCCACGAGTTCTCAAAACTCCTAAATATCCCTCGAAACGACTTATACATCTAATTCATTACTTCACGAGTGAAAATCATAAGTTATAAAAGTTTTCATATAGATTCCGTTTGTCGCCGTAATTACGTCCGAAAATTAATTTCCATAGAATCTCTAGATAACCTACCTTTTATGCAACGCATCCTATTGGTTATCGTTAAAACTATCAAAATGATCTTAAACAAGATCAAAACTATCAAAATTTACACTACACAAGTGAAATTACTATTCACATATATCAGAAAATGTCAAATAACATTTAATCACATAAATGTTATTTTATCATGTTAATTTCCTCATAAAATACCATATTCTCGTGCCCTCGATTGACACTTAATGTTGACTCACATTCAACCTCATCTCAATTATTAATCAACATTAATAATTTTCAGGAATCAAATATGCATTTAAAATGAATGTACTTTTTTCGGGATGGGTGTGACAACTTTCCCCTCCAAAAAGGAAGTTTGTCTCCAAACTTATTCCATCTCTTCAAGCCATACAGAGTTCACGTAAATACTCCCAATGTTTATCTTATCACAAACCACACATCTCTACTGAGATACCAAAATCTCACGAGGAAAATAAATCCTCAAGCTCTGAAGAAAAATAAATCCTCAGAGCCCCCGACTCAATCCGATTAAAGTTTCAAACCGCGTTCTTGTAATACATTGAACCACCTCGATAAGTAAGGACATCAATACCTGAGTAGATCATACTAAATAGTCAAACCTGACATTAAATCACTTCGCGACGTCACTACGTCAACTCAAATATACTTTCATTGTACTTGTCACATATCCTTGCCGAAGTCCAACGGTTTTATCACGATACCCAAAACAAAGGAAATGACTTATCTCCCATTCACCCATCTTTCTTTCGACTAAAAGACGTTGACAATATGTCTCAATTGGTTAATAGCCATATACGATTCTTCATCTCAAAGTGAACCACAACTGAGTACTATCATACATATATACCCTGTCGATAAGTCAGTGCTTTAATCAATTGTTCATACACTCTAGATTCAATCATTTTTCTTGTTATTCATAACATACTTGTAGAACGATAAGACGTCTCATTTCTTATTAAATTCCATTGCGGTTTAACTAACCTCGTACTTTACTTCCAATCATACATGCCTCATAAAATACTATCCAGATTCTCAATTAGGAATTTCCTATCATTCTAGTTCTTCGAGACCACCTAATGCCCCGAATCACTCTCGATGAGGTCAAACACACTTATGATTTGTCTCTCAAATTCTATACTCGAACAACCGTCGGTTAACATGGAAGATTTACACCTTACAAATTTTGATATAAAACTTTTGACAAAGTCAAATACATATTCTCCTTTATTTTATTTTTGTAAAACAAATTATTTTAAAATTTCACATAACGTTTTCACAATATAATTACCCCAATATCCCTCGTAACGAATAACATAGTTAATCAAAATTAACGTAGTCAATCATACATGTACCACAAAGTTCATCAAAATGTATTCCTATGCTCAGAACATACCTTGTTCCTGTCCCTACTCTTTGACCATTCACTATCCATTCCATTCACATAGTGTACACACATCTTGAGTCAATTATTTTTCTGTCAGAGATCTCAACTGCAATGTAATCCATTATTATCTTATACTCTACTCGTCTGCTATCCTTTAGTCTATCAGTCCAGGTAGATCCACTAACATTTACGTAGTTATACGACTCCATAAGTCTCTGGTGTTACACTATCTCCTTTACACAAGCCCATACCAATCACACTCCTATATCTCAATTCTTTTTGAGTTCCTGACAACCCTTTATACTAAGTGTATACTTTTCGTATAACATCTCAAGGCACCATACCTTATTCAACAATTCTATATTTCATAGCTCTAGTCAACCTGACTTAACTCCAATTTAGACTCTCTATCTCTTGATTTTTGCTATTCGGATCTCAAATCCACTATTCCCGAATAACCTGTTGCTTAAGCATTCGTGCTATTCCCATAACCATCTAAAGATAATCTGGTAATTAAATCTTTCCATGATGTACTATAGTCTCACTGTGTTCGATAACTTCCCTATCAACTTCCAATTGACACCCCTTTCGCGACAATACTCCAGGTCACCCAATTCTCACTCCGGTTACTAATGTCAACTGATTCATAACTGTTGTCTTCAAGTGCTTCATACTTTACGGATCTCATCAAGTCCCTGATCATTCAAAACTGCTAATCATTCGTAACCTCAGGTTACTCCAATACTTATTCTAAAATCAAGTCCCCTTTGGAACAATACTCACGACAACTCCCTTAATGTCATACATTCAAACTTACCAAATTCAGATGCACAAAACCTCATCACTTCCTTACTTTAGAATTTCCTTACTTTAGAATTTCTAAGTCTACAATCTGCTCACGTAGAACTCATTCATTCGGCAAGCACCGTTGCGTACCAAGCACTAAGCATACCATATCCTTCCACGATACCTGACTTCCAAAGTCTACTTGACATCTCATCACAAGTATTTAATGCCACTTTTCGTAATCAAACTAAAGTTTTTTTTTTAAAACATTCTAAACACTTTAAAATTTTATTGGGATGAAATTCGATATTCTCAAAACTTTCCAACCCTGTTGGAATCCAGGAGTACAATTGATATAGCATTTCATTGCATCCACCATTGTCCTCTAACCGGTTTACATTCCTACTATCATATCCGATAATGTACTCAACTTACTACCAAGTCTTCATCCCACTCTTGTTGTTCCTGTTCACTTACTCATCAAACTTCATCTTTCTACTTCATCTTTCCAAATTATATTTTTACCCTTCTAACTTAACTTACCCGAAGTCTCTTTACTCTTCCATCCATTTCCACAACTGCTCTTGTTCAGTATCGTAACAATTATCGTGCTCCAACTTCCCATTACCCACAACTCAGTTCAAATGCTTCACCGTGTTTTAAAAGCATTGAAAGATTTTTGTTTCATTTGGAGTACACTAATTAGCAAAGAAAGCACGGATTAGACATCTTAAAAGAGCTTTTCTGTGACAAAACAACCCAAGGGCAAAATGGTCATTTAGAAAGTATGATTAAATTTAATATCAAAAGATAGCTCTTTGAGTCTTGGTTCCAACGCAAAAAAATGGCGCGCGAATCCAAAATTTATAGAAAGAGTTATGCCCATTTTCGTAAAAACCGACGGATGAAAATCAAAAACTGAAGGATCTGGCATAAGGGTGTTCGACCGGTCGAACATCCCCCTTCGACTGGTCAAAAGGGACAAGAACAACATTTCCTCCTTACAAAACTCATATTTTTCTAGTCCCCTATCGACCCACTCAAACCGACAACTCTCCAAACCATTTCAAAAGCTTTATAAAGTTTTTGAAAGACATAAAATGCATAGATATTCCATTTACACAACATAGCCTTGTCCCATGGATTACAAGTACACGAATGGTACAAGTCTCAAAACATGAACTCGAGAGTTCGGATTCATTTCAAACCGAATCGCAAAGGTTTTCAAAAGACTATGCATTAACCAACGATGTTCCAGAGCTTCTAAGATTCAATTACCAGAGTCTACACTTCCAAATCTCTCTTCTTTCAACACCAACATTTTAAATTACAAAGTCCTACGAATTCTCATACCAAGAGCATTACATTCTACTCTACAAGTAATTACCGACGACGATCCCCCAATGATCCCAACATTTCCACTTCTATACTATCAACGGGTAGCCTCCACTACTAATCCTCCTATCACATTAATTCCATAATGGTACCACGACCACCTGAAGCCAGGTTCAGTTGAGAGATTCCTCGACAACCATGACACTCACCATTCGTTAAAATATTCCTCAACCCCCAATACATACCACAAGATAGGTTGAGAGATTTATCAACCGTCTAATACATACCGTAAGATAGATTGAGAGATTCGTCAACTGTCCAATTGTCTTAATACCGTACAATAAGTTGAAATATTCTTCAACTATCCGACATACACCGTAAGAGAAAACCATAAGATAACCCGTACGACCGTACTGTAGGTTAACACCATAAGATAAGGTGCGAGATTCCTCACTAACCCCATACACGAGCAATACATATTACTGAATTATCTTTCTATCATATTACCCAACCATACATCTCTATTCTCTCCCATCACGATTTTTAACCTATGTCTGAAACAGAACTCTTACTAATCGATCACAATCCCAAAACTCAATTACGAACAATCACTTCCGCCTTCCCTGTGACCCCCAATGAAATCTCTTCTATTGGTCACTATTCGGACCTCGTTCTCGGTTAACACCCTCAAAGAGCACTAATTACCATCATTTACAACATTCACTGATTCGATCAAAATTTATTTGGTTTTCATTTAGGAATTCAACGGTTCATCACCACCAAGATATAATCTCTCCCTGTGTCACCCCACATGGTCTATGATAACGCATGGTAACCCTCGTCTCATCACACCGCTCTACACCCGTATGATTCCACCAATTCATGAATGCATAAATACTATATATGTATGACAATAACATAACCATGTATGTATAACAACATACTATATGCATCAAACATCTCTACAATGTGTAAATGCATACTAGAGTATACGTCAAATCACTCAACACTCTACTCGACGTCGAACGTTCCCAAAGTTTTGTTACCTATTGCTTTGATACCAATAAATGTCACTATCCATCCCGCTATGCACAGAAATAGGACACATGGCACGCCACCAAGGCTTATCCAAACCAATTACAACATAGAAGTAGAATAAATATAAATACAACGGTGATAAAACCACTCCCAAAGATTCTAGGGATTATAAAAATCAGAGTTATAAAAGGTTTTTCTTATTTGAAAATTCTTAAGAAATAATTCAGTTTTGAAAATAGTAATCCACTCGAATGTGTCGGGAACCCAGTCGACTGTGAGGTCAATTACAGAGAGTATACGGCTCAACAGCCCAATCCAGTCAACTGACTGTGTCGGAAACTCAGTCGTTGGGGTTTCAATTTCTTAGTCGACTAGTACCTGTCCGGTCAACTAGAAAGATTCAACAAAATAACATATTTTGGGACGCAATCCAGTAAACTAAAGCAAATAAACCAGTCGACTTGTTTGCTAAATCTGGTAAGAAATTTCGTTTAACAAGTGGGTTCATTCGACTGTGGTCCCGGCCGAGTTGACTGTTTTCCCTTGCTGTTGCACAATCTACAGACTTTCTAAACCTATTGTTCTCCAAATCAAAACCAAAGTAATTCCAACTGTATTACAACGTTATTAACCAAACTTACAAGAGTTCTACTACAGATTACACTACGATAATCCATTCCGAGATTCAATTACTACATATTACAAGTTCCCAAAATTCTTATTATAACTCTAAGAATAGAAACAAAAGTATAAACAAGGATATTTTCGTCGTCCCATCGACCTCACTCCTCACGCTTCTTCTTTCCTTTCTTCTTTTCACCTGCTATGGAGTAAAGCTCTACTGCTCAGCTATATGCTGAGTGCACAATTCTAAACATATGCTTATATGACAATTCATGCTTTAAAACATCAAACACACCAATTAGTCTCTAGGGAGAAAAATACACATTCATACGGTACTGGCAAGTCCAAGCCTTAAACCGCGATGCCAATGGCTAGTCTTAAACCATGCACAGTAGTCGTTGCTACTAAAATTCTCAAACATCGAGAAGCTTAATCCGGGTGAAATTGTATAAATCTCCCCTTTGACCCACATAAATATCTAGCATGCTCACATAAACATTTAGACATGCTTTTCATAACTATCCGCGTACATAATTAACAGACCTAACTATCACATGAATTTTTGCCCAGATCCAAAATAGCATTAAAGTTTAAAACATGAGATTTCCTATAAATCATAGGTTTATAATTCATACCTCGGGCTATCATCGTATAACTTGGAGGGAACGACTAGAAGTCTGATTAAACGTCAAATCTCTAATTCGACTCAAAACATACACGTTTGCAGGCATGTTCCCCAAATTTCTAGAATTAGAATTTTCGTAAAACTTAGCCAAACGTGGCCTAAGAGGTACCAAAACGTAGCTCTTACCTTGAGGAGGTTTAATTTGAAATTTATTGAAAAACAAATGGGCAAAAGTCCATCGATTTGCGTCAAGAAGCTCTAAGCAATAAATCACCTCTTGATTTAGGTTTTCTAGAAACTTTACAAATGAAAATATCTTGCCTCTTTTATATGTAGGCAACACTCTCAGAAATTGCGTTTACCTCCCCACGAGTTCTCGAAACTCCTAATTATCCCTCAAAACGACTTACACGTCTAATTCATTACTTCACGAGTGAAAACCATAAGTTATAACAGTTTTCGTCTAGGTTTCGACTGTCACCATAATTACATCCGAAAACTAATTTATGTGGAATCTCTAGATAACCTACCTTTTATGCAACGCATCCTATTGGTTATCTTAAACAAGATCAAAATTATCAAAATTTACACTACACCGGTAAAATTACTATTCACATATATCATAAAATATCAAATAACATTTAATTATATAAATGTCATTTAATCACGTCAATTTTCTCATAAAATACCACATTCTCGTATCCTCGATTGACGCTCAACATTGACTCACAGTCAACCTCATCTCAATTATTAATTAACATTAATAATATCCAGGATTCAATTATGCATTTAAAATGAATGTACCTTTTTGGGACGGGTGTGACATGAACCTTCTTAAAAGATGAGCCAATCGACTGTACGCCCAATCAGTTGACTGGTTTACATCAGCATAGCATTCTTCAGCTAACACTTGAATTAAAACTTCTAAACATCATTCTAAGGCCCAAAACTTAACCAAAAGACCTCCGAATTTCATTTACAAATACCATAAGCATAGCTAAACATACCCGTAGCTACCACATGAGTCTCGAGTTACAGAAACACATGCAAACCATGGGATTGTAAGTTAACGACTAGCATATTATATAAGTCGTGACTCCCAAGTTTCAAAAATCTTATCGGTTACAACCCAACACAATACAACACTATAGATCCTATATATTTAACATGTCACATGAGTTTAATTTGCAAGTGCCAAAACAACAAGTTTTTTTTTTCCAAATCCGCTTTACATTGCACATAATTATATAACATATGAACAAGAGACAATTCCCAACCCCTTCTCGTGCCTTCCATCATCACCTCCTCTCTGAATTCAGTTCCGAACTTGCGATGGTTGTTATGTACCACAACAGAAATAGGAAAACAGGTTTCATAAGCATTACGCGTAGTGAATAAACTAACGTGCTTGCTATGTCATGAACATGTATAATGCCACAATAAACCACATAAGCATACATAATCGCAGAATTCCAGGGTTACTGACTCACTCGGACCTGAAGACTTTTCTCGTGGCCTCGCGGTCCCTTCTATTCCTTGGACTTCTGTTCTTATAACGGATTTCTTCCTCTTCTCCTCCCTTATTTCACTACAATGAGCCATTACCCCTATTCATTCATTGAGCACTTAACACATAGACACATAATCACATAGGCATAGTAATTTCTATACAATCCATATGTAAAGTTTATTTCCAGCCTTTGCATGTTTACTAGAACTTGAATTTGGCAATTCTATTTATCAACTGTAACACCAAATATGTAATTCACTTACAAGCCTTGGGTTAGAAAACTCACCTGAACGATTCCTACTCAATTAAGCTTATAGATGCTGAATTTCACCTAAACCCTAGCTCAAAATTCACCTCGGAGTAATTCTTACACGTTTTTGGTAAATCGCGTGTCACCGAATAAAATGGGCTTTGACGATTAAAACAGAATTGAAAGGCATAGAAAGAACTGTCACACCCCCACGAGTCTAAATATGGCTTTGGTTCGCGAATCGGATGAACGACGGCGACGACACGGCAAGAAAATGACGTCGGAGCTCTCTATCTCTCTCTTCTCACTTAGCACCTCTTCTCTCTCTCTCTCTCTCTCAAACTATTTTGATTTTATTTTTGTTTAATTTAAGAGACACTTGTCTCCTTTTCCAAGCCCCAAGTCATGACTTAATTTACATTTACCTCCCCAAAGTTTCTAAGATCAATTATGAACCCCCAAATGTCTCATTAACTATCCAGTTATCTAAATGGGTGTTTGTCTAAGTTTAGTATGGGTCCCAAACGTGGTCCCAAATATTTTATGAAGATGCTATCGTACCTACTAATTATGAACCTTTTTCATTTATGCCCTTATTTGGGTACCCAAACTTATACCAAAAGCTATCACATATAACAATATATAATATGAAAATATTTTAAACATATACTCATTTAATCATATAAAATGCATCTAATCATGTAAATGCAAGTCTTATTATTCGGGCCCTTCATTGGGTCCCACTCATTACCTGTCCCTCCTCATTGGGGACTTTTCCAACTGTGTTCTTTACTGAACACCTTTCCTCGGGCGAGTCCAAAGCCTCCCCTTAATCCATCATACACACTAATTATATTTAATTGATGCATATTTAAATGGTAATCAAACCTTTTTTCCGGGTACGGGTGTTACATGCCACTTCGGCAAAAGAAGTCCATTTTTGTTACATGATGCAAAAAATATACTTTCTTTCTTGATTTTTTTTCCTTTTTTTTCCCTTTTTTTTTTAAAACTTTTGCTTCAAATTTTATGTTTATATTTTTCTTTCTTCTTCATAATTTCACACTCAATCTAAATCTCATTTGATCTCATTTTTCTGATTCTAAAATATCAAATTCCTTAAAAATAGGACTTTTTAAAAAATAAATATCGCAATTTGAAGTATTTTGCTAAAAAATTTTAGTCAGGAAAGGGTATTATTGACCAAAATGTGTGCAAAGGGCCTAATGAGTTGAGTAATTAGTACATATAAGCTTGAACTTTGTGTCCCAACAATTCCTGTAATTAGGACATACCTCAAGGGAAGTTATTGTAATATGCCCTAGAAAGATTGAACCATAAAATTAATGGTCACCTGACCGTTGACTAACAAAAGAGAGGTGAGTGTACCTAAAACTACGAGGATGTCGTTGCAATTGAGACATACCTCAAGGGAGGTCAGTATAATATATCCAACATTTTGATTGGCCCTTCTCTTTGGAATATCAAACATAACTCTTGAATTATACAAACATGAAACCTTTATGGGGTGTGCTTATCTCATTCAATTGTAATTTGTCCTTACAATGGTTAATGAAAATTGATGCTTTTACTGTTAAAAAAAAAACCAAAAAAAACACCTTACTTTCTAACTCAATTTTCTTGCAGAGACATTCTAATGGAGTACTCAAAGGAAATAATGAAATTGGGTTATTCCTTGTTTGGATTACTCTCAGAGGCTCTTGGACTGCAACCCAACCACTTGAAAGACATGGATTGTGCTCTGGGACTAGCAATTTTAGGACATTACTATCCAGCATGTCCACAGCCAGAGCTAACCATAGGCACTAGCAAGCATGCTGATAGTGACTTTCTCACTGTGCTTTTACAGGACCACATTGGTGGCCTCCAAATTCTTCACCAGAACCAATGGGTTGATGTCCCACCTGTTCATGGAGCTCTAGTGGTCAACATTGGAGATCTTTTACAGGTAAGTGTTTGATTTGTTAAGGCTTTGATTCATGTTTTATTGGTTGGATGGATTGAATTTAGTGAGGAAAAAAAGGAAACATGTGGGCCTTTTCCACTTGTTATGGATCAACAAGCATCGATAATGTATGTTCCCCCACATTTAGGCTCTATTTGGTTCATGGATTTCTTGATGGAAAAGAAAAGGGAAAGGAAAACAAGAAAGAAACTAGTTCATTCGTGTTTTCCTTCGTGCTTAAAGAACATTAGAAATTAGAAATTTGCAAAACATTAATATAATATATGAGTAAAGGAAGGAAAATGATTTGCAACATTCAAAATGTTTATTCTTTTTTTTTTTTTTATAAGAAGCAACAAGTTTATTACGAATTTGAAATAGCTATATGTTTATTCTTAACTTATTCTCTTTTCATTCCTATAAAATTTCCTCATCATTTTCCCTATTAACTTAACAAAAGAAATTAAAAGGTTTTCGTTTGTCTTTTTTTTTTCCCCTTACTATATTTAAGAACCAAACAAAGCCTTTTTTTCCTTCTGTAAATCTGGATTCCAATGGGACCATAAATGTTGAAGCTACGTGACCATCTTTCTAGAAATCTACATTCTCTTAACGCGTTGTTCGGTTCTTGGATTTAGCGAGGGAAAAAGAAAGGAAATCTTAGAGGAAAGCCTTTTCTTTGTTTGGTTAATGAGGAAAACGATGAAGAAAATGAAAGAAAAGAGAATAAGTTGATAAATGTATAAAATATTTGAATGTTGTGAGTCAGCTATTCTCTCTCTCTCTCTCTCTCTCTCTCTCTCTCTCTCTCTCTCTCTCTCTCTCTCTCTTCCCCCCCCCCCCCCCCCCCTAACAATTTTTATTTTTTATTTTTAGTTATTTAATCATGAGTGAAAACACAAGGAGAATTACGAAAGAACTAACTTTCCTTTTTATTTTCCCTTTCCTTTTATTTTCTCTCACTAAATCCATGAACTTTGCGTAAGGCTCTGTTTGGTTTGTGGAGTCATTGAAGGAAAAGAAAAGGCAAGGAAAACAAGAAGGAAAATTAGTTCCCTCCTAATTTTTCTCTTGTATTTTCCTCCATGCTTAAATAACATGAACACATAATAATTTTCAAAAAATTATTGTGACCTAAGAAAAAGGGGAGGTAATTGATTCACAAAATTCAATTTCTTTTTTGATTTTTTTCTACCATATTTTCGTTCCCTTCTAACTTTCCTCTCTCTTTTCCTTGGTAAACAAAACAAAGGAAAATATTTTCCCCTCTTTTTCCCTCATCAGTTCCATGAACCAAACACATGCACTCTGAATCAAAAATTATTTTTCTACCACATTTTCTGTACTTCCATACTTTTATTCGCACCCTATTAAACAAAAAAGGAAAGATCTTCTTTTGCTACTATATTTTCTAGGGAGAATTAATTAACAGTTCCTGGAATGGGGACTTTTCTACAAACAGTCCAGCCTGTTTTTTTAAGGAGATAAGGACAATTGTTTTTGAATTATATGGCCTTAAGTCCATTTTTAAACTGAAAATAAGGATATTACCGTAAAGACAGTAACATATGTAGATTTTACCGTAAAGGCAGTAACATCTGAAAATTGGCCATAATTTTGAAATTGTTTGCGACGGTAACATCTGCTAAATGACTATAACTTTGTGATTCTTTGGCCGTTTTGGGTGATTTTTTTTTTTTTTTGGTATTTTTTTTGAGATCTACGCAATGGAAGTGTCAGTTTTACAAAATAAATAATTTGTTGATATCTATTTGTGAGCTGCAAAATTTTGGTTTTTTTTTTTTGAAGATTTTTATAGGCACTATGGATCTTGTTTTGTAGATCACCGATTCATAAAATTGATTGAAACCGATTTATAGTTTGAAAGTTACGCCATTTTAAAGATTGAAAAATATGAAAAAAAAATTGTTTTGTTGGTTTGTTACCTAAAATTAAGGAACACTCACGTTAATAGCATTTTGAGGGTAAATTTGGTCCAAAGAAAATTGGAGGACCTTTGGATTAAAAAAACATGCGTGGACTAATTCCCTATTTTTGGCCATTTCAGGGACCTTTGGCCACACACCCCTATTTTCTTTTACCTACTTTTTATCTGTGTTAATATTATATATTTAATGATATTATATTATGTAGCACCTATATTATCCAAAATTTCCAACATTCTTTTATTGCGCTAAATCAAGGAATCAATCAGAGCCTTGATTACCGTGTTATATGATTTTGTTGCATGCAAGATAAAAATATGCACATTGTATGGCAAATCAGTGAGTGATATTAACTATGCTATTTATACTAAAATTTTCAGCTCATATCAAATGACAAGTTCAAGAGTGTTGAACACAGAGTACTTGCAAGTCATGCTGGTCCTAGAGTCTCAGTGGCAAGCTTTTTTACCACTGGTGTGTTTCCAATCCCAAAGCTCTATGGACCCATCAAAGAGTTATTATCCGCAGAGAGTCCACCAAAGTACCGTGAGACCACGCTGAGAGACTTCGTCACATACTACTACACAAAAGGGCTAGATGGTAATTCTGCACTATCGCATTTCAAGCTCTGAGCTTTGAAATGAAAACGAGCAGAAATAATTGTGTGGTCCTGAATCATCAGCTCATCCAAAAATTAAAAGTGGCCGTGATCTGTATATATTGCATAAAAGATGACAAATGGTAAAAAAAATGATCAAGTCAACTATGAATTTCTGGACTTATGTGTGGACAAGTCAACTATGAATTTCTGGACTTATGTGTGGAGAGCTAACCTGATCTGTTTTTTGGTCAATTTGACATCTTCAGTGTGGTCTAAATAATCCAATCAACCGGCTAAATAAATGATCTTAAAGTCATACAATAATTTCTCCAAAAAGAGGGAAGTGTTGGAAAGATTGATGATATGAGACATTGGTTCAACGTCTTTACAGTGTTGTATTGTTACGGTCTTGTGCAGTGAGGCCTAGGATGATAAACTAGCAAAATAGAAATAGACTTTTATATACGGACAATGTGATATATACTTATAAATATGGTTGTGTTCAATGAGTTGTGGACCTGTGGTGTGTTTGGCATGATATTTTCTTGCCAAATATAATTACATTATTTGGGTCACACCTGTGTAACTTTTTCTTTTGAAGCAAACTAATGTAATGGGATTAGTTGTGCTCAATTGCCCTTAGGCCTCACAGGCTACACTTTTGCTTCATTGTGTAGTGAATGCCTTTGATGATAAACTAGAAACATAGAAATGGACTATGTTTGATATTTATATAGATTATCGTTTTAATGTGTTATTCCGTTGGTTTGGAATGATATTTCTAGATTTTCTGTGTTCTCGTCAATTATAATTACATTATTATCTCAATTTTTAACTATTTTAGATGGATACTGTAGACACCCCCATTTTGTCAGCTAACAGATTTAGGAGTCCACAAGCATGTCAAACCTCGATGATTAGTAAGATTAGATTTTCAGAGATTGCCTCTAACTCTAGAGAAACTCAAGCATTGGTATAAATGACCAAAATGCCCTTGAAATTCCAAAACTCTCCAAATTGGCCCAAAAGCTCATAAATTGTTTGATGTCGTTCAAAATAAATAGAAAAGTATTTTAAAAGAGAAATATTTGAAAACATCAGCTCCAAGAGACTCCCGGAAGTTCCCGTTTGATAAGTTTGACCAAGGTTTGATCGAAATTTTCCAAAATCTCCCGAAAGCTCCGAAATCATTCTACATCATATGAAAATTCTTAAAATATGTTTTAAAAGAAAATCGGACAAAAACGTCAGTCTCCGGAGGCTCCTAGAACTTCTTGAAATCTCTTGGAAATGCACTATTTGACAGATTTGACCGCAAGTTTGACCAAAAGTCAAAGTCACCTTTGCTACGTCAAAATATTATTATCAAATACTAGAGGTTAATAACTTTCCAACGGTATATCGTACATGATTTTTGGATTTAAAACAAATTTGTTATGAATTTTTGAAGACGAAAAAGGTGAGATCAGATTTTATCGCGAATACCGAAATTTTTTTCAAAGTGACCGTGGCCACGCAGCCTCAGGGTCCACCTTGTTTTATTCCGGGAGAATTTGGTTTTGAAATTTCCTTTGAAAAGTCTGAAAACAGATACAGAGTTGCCACTTGGTCTTTAGGGAACTAAGAAACCCAATTTTGACTCACCAAAACGGATAAGGGCACCAGCCCTTCATAACCAAAGAACTTGGCTCGGGATTTTAGTACGAGAGAGGAAGGAGTCTTCGCATAGACTAAAACATCCTCAACTCGCCCCGTCTCTCGATGGGCCTCAATTAGTATTCAAATAATAATATTTACTATGCTTGGTTCGATAGTTAATATTATGATAAGTATATTACATTGCACCAGAATCTTGAAATGGAAGATCAAAATATAAGATGTCATTAATAAGATCTAAGCCAAGTATCACACATTGCAAAGTGAAAGATCACATAAGACAAACTTAGGAAAAATCGTTTAATCACATATCAAGTAATCAAGTTTTCCTAATCTAAAGGGGGGACATGAATTGTTCTTGAAACAAATAATAAATAAATTAAAACAAAATATGCTTAGCAAGCTAGAATGTATGTATGTTGGTTCTTGAGAAAAGAAGACTTCTTAATCCCCGTGACGGATGAGAAAGGAAGATTTTATCGAAAGGGAAGCATGAGCGTGTGATCAACTTCGGTCCTTATAATCTTCTTAGATTAGGAGTTACAAAAACTTCAAATCTTGCATGGATGCAATGTATGATCCTAGAATGTGCAAAGTAGTAGTGTGTTTGTGTTCATGGGTTTTCTAAAATGATTTAGAAGTCTAAAATATGTATTAATGCATGAAGAATGTTATTTTAGGATATGTACATAAGTGTTACGAATAACTTCCTAAGATATGGGCTAAAATGTAGAAAAATCTTTGAAAATGATGACAAAGCTTTTGATGGCCCATATTATACAGAAAGTTCCCTAAGACACTGAAGTTCGAAGGAAAAATAAGTTGGGACCACTACTTTTGGAAAAGTTTTCTGGAAAATAAGTTGAAAGTCACACAAAGCTGCTATGACAGAAAAACAAAGATCATGGACATTCCCTAATTAGTTAGGAAGACTTTCTAATTGGTTTCACAATCATCCATTAAGATTTGAACTCTGAATGACATTTTTAAGTTGAAGAACTCTATGTTTTGGGGGGTTTTGAGAAAACAAGTCGTTTTCTTTGGGAATCAAAATAAGGGAATCACAATCTGAGTAGTATCTAGTTATGGTCCAATTCCCGGAGATTGGACGGTTGATCTTTGATTTTCTTTTTGGGTTAGAAACTAGACTCACAGAGGCACTTTGTGTCCAAAAATAATTAAGATCGAACCATGGGAACTATGTTTTTCCTATTTTTGAAAGTCTAGTATGCTCTCTGTAATTCCTGAATTCTATTACAGTTTTGATAAACTTTGTAAATGATGATCCAAATGACCTTTCTATGACTACTAAAGGCTTAAAACATGTTTTGATTATGATTAATTGAACTCAAACCTAGAGGCTAAATGATTCAAATCAATGAATAGTTCATAGTTTGTGCTTATTCATATTTATGCATTCATTATCATTATCATTATCATGTTTAGGTTGTGATACTTGTATCTTAGGACATTATTTGGTATTGAGTTAAGTCATAATTGGTTGAACCTAGTCACGGGTTCCTTGTAATCATGTTGGGATTGTATCATCTCTATATGGACATTACACTGGCTCCTAGTTGAGACTTGTATATCTATAGAGGTGTTGTGATCTCAACAAATTAGAAGGAATTCATAATTTAAGACAACTTTCTCTATGTTTGTTAGATTTAAGCTAAGAGTTTGGGTGTGATATTTATGATTTAATATTATTCAAAGCATGTGGACTAACCCTTTATTTTGTAGCGCTTTTAAGATATGATTCCTCGACCTTTCTCCCATTTATTTCATTTCTTGATTTTATTAATTTTCCACTCCATGTGCGACACCTTAGAATTAGGATTTGCATTATGTGTATATATGTATTAGAGACTCTTTTTCTAGGATTTTCTTTTATTTGTGTGTAATGCACGTTTCCTTTCAAAGCTGGATCCCGGATAAATTCTCTTGTTCTTTATTGCATATCATTTTTGCTTGCTAGTTGAGCTATGTGGTTTTGAACTTCGTTTTATCATTAGCAATCTTACACCCTTTTCAACATGCTTTTGTAATGTATATATGTGTGTATTAGTTGATGGCACGCTTAGATAGTTAATTCGATTAAAATGATGTTGAGAAGAGGCCTATCACGAGATAGGATGAGAGGAGGTGTTTTAGTCCGTTGGGCTCCTTCCCCTCTCATTCCATAATCCCCGGACCTAGAAATCTCTGGTTTCCAAAAGATCAGTTTGCGTTTAAAATGGTTTCTTAATTTTCCTTTAAAATTTAAGTGGCGACTCGAATTTGAATTTGAAAAAGTTTAAAAATCGTGATTAGCCTGGGAATATCCACACATGGGCTTTCCTATTTTTTTTTATTTGAACTTGAATGTGTTATGAAACTTTCTATATCTTCTTAGCATCACAAGAGTTGTTTTTCTATTTATAAAAAATCATACAAAACTCCGTCAATAGTGTAGCCTTTGTTTCTGAGTCATGTGTACATTCTGATTTATTTCTTTTAATCTGTAATAGCTATTGTAGTTTTTTTTTATTTATTTATCTTTTGTAGTTTAATAGACACATTAAGGGTCATCCATATATTTATCACTTTCACTCAAGCTTTTTAAGTATTGATGGTAGATTTTACAAAATCAGTTTGCTATTCTGGACACTATTCACAGATTGTTGATTTTGACTCTTATGTCTTGATATGATACTTCCATCCATCCTTATTTGTCATTTATACAAAGAGGTTCATTTTTCTATGATTAGTAATATTCTATGCTCTCATATACACCATGTGCATCATCCATCATCTTATGTATCATATTCTCATGGATTCTTGAGTTTGATTTCTAAATATAAACCTGGATTTTGTCAATACTTTGAGTTCTTGAACTAAGTTGGAAGATGACACCCTAAGTGGTTATAATCTCCATTTGAGTGCTGAAAATTATACTCTCAAAACACCCCTTTCAAAACCTTCTTGAACCCCAAACCTTGGTTTGCAAAGATTGAAAAGCTTGTTTTCCCAAAACCCCCAAAATAGTGAGTAACTCAACTTGAAAATGTCATTCTGAGTTTAATACTCAATGGATGATTATGATACCACTTGGAAAGTCTTTATAACTTGTTAGAGAAGGTCCATGATTTTTGGTTTGATTTTTAAACACTTGGAAGGGTCCCTATTTGGCCCAAACATTCTTCTAAAACATTCTATTTTTCTACCACAACAACTTTAGTTGACTTTCAACCTCTTTTCCAGAAAGCTTTTCACTAAGAGGTCCCAACTCATTTTTTCCTTAAACTTTAGTGTATTAGGTAACTTTCTGTATATTATGAGGCACCAAATGTTTTGTGTTCATTTTCAAAGATTTTCTTACATTTCAGTCGATAGTAAGAAATTTGTTTCTGAGTAATCTCTTTTGTTTATATGATTTCTCTCAATCTATAGCTTCAATATTAGTTTGGATTTTTCCTATGTGTTCTAGACACAGTAGGGATAATCTCCATAAAATCTCATATTTAGAATGTTCCTAACCTTACTTTTCCATTTTTACAAGATGATTCAAACATTTTGTCCACTATTCACAGCATACATACATTCTAAATTAGTTTATGTCTTAGTTCATGTCTTTGAATGATTTGATTCAAATTCATAGGTACGCAAACAACCCGTAGTACATAAGATCATTCCATAAATGATGGTTGAGATCATTTGGGCTTTGTTCAGTTTACGGATTCCTCAAGGTTTTGTTTGGTTCATGGGTTGGGGTGAAGAAAAAGAAAGAAAAAAATAAAGGAAAATGTTTTCCTATGTTTGGTTTTTAAGGAAAACGGGGAAGAAAAAAAAAACTGTGAGAGAGCCACGATTTTTTTGTCAGGGGGAGCTGAGATTGGATGGGCGTGTATAGAGTCGCGAAGCTATACAGGGGTTTGGGGGCAGCGCCACTGAGATTATTTTTTTTTGTTTTATTTTTATTTTTATTTTTTATTTTTGGGGTCTATTTATACATATTTATAGGTAGAATTAGTTTTGTATCACATTTTTTTTTATCATAGAGATTGTTAGCTTATTATAATTTGTTAAGTTTGATCGCCAGTAGAGCTGTTTGGGTTTGGCTAATGTGAAAAATGATAAGAAAATGTAATATGACAAATATACAAGAGGGTCTAAATAATATTTGGGACAAAATATTACACATAATTTTTTAAAAAATTCTTCTTCTTCTTCTTCTTTTTTTTTTTGCCCCTTTTTATGGGTCAAAATTTAAGGGGGTTGATTACATATATTACGTATAATTTTTTGGGCCATGTACAATTGTTTTCCCCCAAAAAATGGGTGGGATATAGCGCACACTACACTTGTCTTTCCTCCGCCCTTGATGAATATATTGAAACTATTGAATTTTGTGTGTAACTTTCCTCCCATTTGCTCTTTAGTTATAATATGCTTTCAATTTTATTTTTTTACTTTTAATGTTAATTAAGTATGAAAGAAAACAGAAAGGAAAAAAAACAACAGAAAACTTGTTCCCTTGTGTTTTTGTCATACTCAAATAACATCAAAAGTTTTAAATTTTAGAAACACTATCTAACTTGAGAATAACAGGAGGAAAGTGACTCACAAATTCAAAAGTTATAAATTATTTCTAATATAATTTTTCTTCCTATTTTTACTAAGAGAGGTAAAAAAAAAAAAAAAAAAAAAAAAGAACAAGGTTATGTCAAATCTGGAATCTACTTCTGAAAAGAGAATCCTTGAGAGTCAAATCAGTGATTCAGTGTTATTGGGGAGAAAAGTTGTCTTACAAGTTACAACCACTTATTAGAGTAATACTTGGAACACAACCAAATCATACAACCTTGGGACACAACTCTCATTTTGTGTCTATCTCTCTCCATACTCCACTTATAAAGACCACAGATTTAGATATCTTAATCCAACCAGAAATAGACAAAACTACACACAAAAAAAAAAAAAAAAAAAAAAAAAAAGAGGACAAATTTGAGTTAAGAAACTAGATGTTTTGGGGAGAAATTAAAACAACGAAAATTCTTGCTAAAAATTATTTGCAAATCAAAATTTTCAAAATACAGAAAATGAAAAAAGAAGAAGAAGAAAAAACACGATTATTTGGCCGAAAATGGGATCAGTTTTGCCTAAAATAGCTCTTCAATTTGTTTCTTATGAAACTCATATATGTGTCCTACAAATTAATCAACAATTGTATGTACTATGGTAAGGGTCGAATTTATAGACGAAAACTAATTTATCTGAAGTATACAAAGTAGTACCCATGAATGAAATCAGTTTATCCTATGGTGTCAACTACATAGATCCATACTGATTTATTTGTGAAGAAACTTATGTGCAGTTTGGAAAGGCTCAAACCGATATTGTGGTTCATAAATGAATATGTTCTAAATATTCATATGTACCCTTTTATTGCACGTGAACTCGTGCCCCAATCAAAAATTACTCATTCTTAGTCAAACCAACATAAAAATAATAGTTTCATCAAAACTAGGTAGAAAATGAGGGTGTCCAAAACATGATTTTATTGCACACCCATATGTTCTTTTTGTACCTATTAAAGAATTATTCACCGTATGCTTGTTTGATGACTGATGAGGTTTTTTGGAATTGATCAAATACTAAATTAGGTAAATTACTGTATGTCCTAATTATAGAGACTTCCCTCGTCAGATTTGAAACTCTATCACTCTAAAAAAATTATGCTAACCTTCCTTGCAGATGAATACTAGAACGATGTTAAAGTACTTACTAACAAAATTGAACACATTATCAAATCACAACATCAAAAACTGCAAACTGGCACTCTTTTATCTAATTTGGAATGGTTTTAAACCATGCCAAATATCGGGGAGATAATTTTTGATCAAAGGGTGCCAGATTTGGGAATCTGACATGCTTTTTTGGCACTATTTAAAACCGAGCCAAATTTTCAAAAGTGTTGGTGACACGTGGCCAATTCTGTGCACAACACGTGTCCCAAAATTTGGCACACTAATCTGGCACTCTTTTGGCATTGCTACAAAGCTGTGCTAATTTTGGCACGCTATTTTGATACGCTCTTGGCACTGCTAAAACCGTGCCAGATTATCAATTTTGGCATGCTAATCTGGCTCGCCTTGCCAGATTAGTCAGAAATTGAAAAAAAAAATCAGTTTTGGCACGCTTTTGGCACTACTTTGGCACGGTTTTGAACCGTGCCAGATATTTTGTAAGGCAAAAAAAATAAAATTTTGGCAGCATCACGTCACCAATAGAAAAATACCAAAAGCACCTGTATCACAAAATAGCACCTAGCAAATCAAAAAAACCATAACAATCCTTGAAAGTGTATACATGAAACATAATCATACAAATCATATCATCCAAAATAAAGTTCTCAACTCAAAAAAACATGCAAATCTACCATGTAACCACCAATACCCACATGCACATCATTGTTTGGGGTAATACAAAAATCTAGCATATAACCACCAATACCTAAATCTTCAATCTTCATTAGTGGAGGGGGTGGGGGGGTAGGTCGTCGTGCCAATACAAAAATCCACCAATACCCACATCTCCCAATGTGCTACAAGAGGCTTGTTCACCACCCTATAGCGGACAGTCGTGCACTATGATTTTGTCAAGAATAATATGCAATTCTCTCGGTTTCAAACGATGGCCATGAACTAAAGGGACAACGTTGAGCTACGTTTTTCTACCATAACCAAAAATCTTACCCGAATAAGATAATTTTTTGCATGAAATTAACTCATTGGGACTAGAAAATTGAGGTGTAGAATTAGGCGTGGCACTTGTGGGACTTGCAATAGTTGTTGTACAAGTTGTGTGAATTTCGTGGCTACCACACATAAATTTTCCGCTCTTGAAATCTTTAACAAATTCTATGACCGTGGACTTCACCTCTTCCATCACTTCTTTGAGGCTCTCTACTTTCTCCCTCCAATCATTGTGGTCCGTGTTGACTTCTAGAAACATATCTCGCAAAAATGCCGAAGCCATCATAGCCTTCCTCAAAATTGTAGACCCAACACAACGTACTCGCCCTCTCATCTCTTTCCCAAATGTCTCAAAGATGGGACCACTGTCCAATGTCTCCTCATCATCGCTCTCTTAAAACAACTTCAGAAGCATTTCAACCTTATCCTACATATAAAGAGATTTTAATGATCATTCTATCATGTTTGGGGTAAAAGGAAAAATAAATACATTTAAAATTGTACTTAACGCAAATTCTTTATCATGAGGCGCATAACTCCCATCTTTCTATTTATGGGTATCCAACCACAATTCAGTACGATTCGGGTAATGTCCATGCTCCGCTTTCCACTTTTCTGCACGTCGGGCATAACCATCACGACCCGTATAATGAGTGATCTTTGTCGGACAGCTTACTTTTATAGCTTTGTTCCGTTTTCTTAGATCCTTTTGGGATTCTGTAGCCTCATTATTACAAAATCCTGCTCCCAGTCCTCACTTTTAGCATTTAGTGGGACTTGCTCCTTCCACTTGGTAACAACATTACCTACCAAGTTTGTTCGTAGCTTTACTTTAAACTTCTTCCAAGCATTGTTGGCTTTTTTTCAAGAACATGTCCTTTGACTCTCAAATACATCAGGAAATTCACCCTACCAATGGTTATAAGAGTAAGATTTTGACTTCGAAAAATTACTAACATAGTCCATAGCGGAAGATGAATTAATCAAAGTATAAAACAAAAACTGAAACAATATAAAGAAACAATATCTAACGACAACCTTGTACGCTCTACATAGTTGATTTTTATATTGTATTGGAACCTTGTTCCACGAAATGAACCAAATTGGGACGTGTGTTCTCGTAAGGTGTCCCAGCCTAGAAGAGGATTTCGCCGAATCTTCCAACCAACTCCCCCTCCCCCCCTGTTGGAAGTCCATGGTCATTAAATTTTAATTTCTTCATAGAAGACCCACCTTACCACTGAAAAACTTGTAGCAACCCTCGTTCGAGAGGTTGATCCAGGGTCAGGAGTCACATCCTCTGATGCCGGATTTGAAGTATCAGCTACGTGAGACATCTCCCCTTATATGTATCTTTAGGACATATAGCCCAATCAACATAATATATTATAACATATGATTTTATAAACGATCAAGATTACATACTCTTAAAGATTAATAACATGTAATTAAGAAATACAGCCTTACACTTTCAAGTACAACCTTACATGCAATTAAGAAGTACAAAATCATCCTGACCTATATAAAAAAATTAAAATAAAAACACATCAGGGAACAACCTAAAACAAAAGACCAGCCAACAACTCACATAAAGGGCCTTCCCATTTCCTAAATAAAGTTACTATCCAAAAGTTCACACAACTTCTTATTTTCTTCAAGAACGAAGTCATACATCGTACGATCAATCTCAAGTGCATAAATTGATTTGGTCAATCTCTTAGGAGTATGTAAAATGACTAACCACCCATTGAGCTTGATATCCTTAAAATAAAACACTTAACTTGCTTGAGATGCAAGAATGAATGGTTCATCATGGATTGCAACTTTACTCATGAGCTTGCTCAAGTTTACCATCACCAATTTTGAGGTAGGGTCAATTTTGCAAGCATTCTTTTCATCCACATCCACCCAATCACAATAGAGTATTGAATGCACAAAATTATTGTAATTTAAATCAAGAATTTGTCCAGTAACTCCGTAATAAGTCGTGAGGACCCCTTTCTTATTAATGGCTTTCATGGATACACCATTACTTTGAACAATGAGATTCTCTTCATGTGCGAAAGTGGAAAAAGTATAACCATTACATTAGAACTTGTTATAGCTTATGACCCTGTGGAGCGGGCCATCTGCATATGGCAAAATGCCCATGTCCTTGGCTCTTAAGGCCTACAAGGAAATAAAGAATTTTATATAATAATTAAAATAATATTACGATTAAAAAACAAGTATAAGTAAATACTTGCCTCAACTTTTAACCAAGGGATGAAATCATCAACTCTATGCATTGATTATGTAGTCCCTTGTTGAAAACTCATAGTTGACTCAAATTTGTTGCACGTAACAAATATTCAAAGTTAGAAATGCGACATAACAACCATTAATATGTGAAGTGATGCACGATTATATGCATACCTTCTCTACTCATGGACACCCTGGTATTGGAATAAAACCCATCTGCGTGCTTGCTCATACTGTACTTGATTTAGGCTCAATTCCTTGCCTTTACCCAAAGCTTGTTGACTAGTAGAGTCATCAAACTCGTCGTTAAGATAGGCTTCAAGGTTCCGTTTATGAGTTCCTTCACCTTTCTTTGATACGTACTCCATGGCGTACAAAGAAGCTTCATATTGTAGATATGCATTGGTAATGCTCCCTTCAATGTACCTTTTGTTCTGCGACCACTTTTTGTATTTTTCATTTTTCTTTCAATCGACCATATTGCCCAACATCTAGGGGGTCCGGCTGCCAATGCTTCATCGGCTAAATGGTGCATGAGATGGATCATGATCACAAAGAATGAGGGTGGACAATACATTTCCAAGACACAAAGTGCCTCTAGCAATGCTTGCTTTGCCTTGATCAAATGTTCCCTGAAAAATCACTTTCGTAAACAACTCGTTGAAGAATATGGTAATCCGTTGAATAGCTTTAAACAAAGCCTTGTTCTCTGGGAATGAGTGCATAAGCAATACTGGAAGCAAGTGTTGCATAATAACATGATAGTCATGAGACTTGAGATTGACGAATCCCAAGGGGTCAAGGCTAACAATATTATTGAAATTAGACAAAAACCCAATCGGGACCTTCAATGTTTTCAAGGAATGATAAAAGGTTATCTTCTCTTCTTTGCTTAGAGCAAAAGGCGCTTGAGGCATTCGTCTTTTAACACTACCTTCAACATCTTGCATCCATAATTTTCTCTTCAGATTCAATAGATTCTCTAACTCATCCCGTGCTTTAATGGTATCCTTATTCGACGATCCCTTCACTGACAAAATGGTGCCTAAAAGAGTCTCTGTGACATTCTTCTCAATATGCATGACATCAAGGTTATGGCGAGTATTACGATCCTTTTAATACTCTAAATCAAATAAGATAGATCTTCTCGAGAAACCCTCGATAACCATGGGATCCTCTTCATCACCTTCGCTTTGCGAATCACAATCAAATTACCTACGTCCCTTATCACCTTTCCCTTTTCCTTTCCCTTTCCCTTTCCATTTCCCTTCCTCTTTTCTTTAGCACTTTGCCAATTGATAGTCAACAAAAGTTGCTCAACCTCTGCACTAGTTAGCTTGCGTGGAGCCATAGTGTCCTCTCTTTTACCATTAAATGTGCTTAGATGTGTCAAACCTAAAATGGTGGTTTCGAGGGGGGAACATGCGAGATCATAGATAGCCACATTTTTTAGAAGTTTTGAGATATTCAGAAGGTGTGTTTGTGGAGCAAATCGGACATGCATAATGCCTTGCGTTCCACAACCTGCTAACATCCCATAGGCAGGGAAATCATGAATACCCCACATCAACATGGCTCTTAATTGAAAGCATTCCTTCTTGTCTGCATCCCAAGCTTCCACTCCAAACCATAAGAGCTTCAACTCGTCGATTAATGCTTGGAGGAAAACATCAATACAACTTTTAGGCAACCTTGGCCTAAGGATCAACACTGTCAACATTCAGAACTCACTCTTCATGCATAACGAAAGGGGAAGGTTGAGAGGTTGAATGATGACTGGCCAACAATTGTAACTATGGCTATACAAATTGTTTGGGCTAAACCCGTCAGTGGATATTGCAAGGCGAACATTTTGTGGCTCCTTAGCAAAATGCTTCCTCATGATGTTCACATTTGCCCAATCTGAAGAATCTCGAGGACGTCTCAAAAATTCAAAACAAGACTTTGCCCAAGAATGTCAAGTCATTTTTTCTACTATCCATTTGATAGTGTACAACCGCTTAAACCAAGGAATTAAAGAGAAGTGTCTCATTACCTTTCAAGCCACTTTACGAAACTTCAGCAATCCCTTGGAGTCTATTATCTTTTCCCCATTATCGTCTCGTGAACTCAACATGTATTCCTCAGCACCACATTTTAGGCAAGTATGATTGTGTTCATGCTCTTTCCAAAATAACATGCAGTTGTTAATGCACACATCATATTTGATGTAGTATACCAAAATCTCTTATCGTGTTCTTCACGTCAAGAAAACTAGTTATCAAGTTATTCCCTTCAGGAAGTAACTCATTCAATAATCCGAGAACTGCGCCTGTGGCACCATTAGACAAACTAAATTGTGTCTTTAAATCATTCAACTTCACAAGAGCATACATTGTCGTATGACATGATTCAATACTTCACAAGAGCATACATTAATGATGATAAATTTGTCCTTCAAATTTGCATGTGAAGCAAAGAGGATATAGATATATATATATATTTTACTTAATAAAGACTAAGTAGTCATTTAAAAAGTTATAACCATCAGGGAGTGTAATTCCTAAAACCATGAGGGAGGTAATTACAATTAAACGAAGTCATGATTGACCCTTTTCTTGTGGAAATCAAACAAAGTCATGAATTATACAAACCTAATTACTCATTAGTTCAATTTTCTTGCAGAGACATTCTAGTGGAGTGCTCAAAGAAAATAATGAAATTGGGCTATTACTTGTTTGGATTACTCTCAGAGGCTCTTGGACTCCAACCCAACCACTTGAAAGACATGGATTATGCCGAGGGACTAGCAATTTTAGGCCATTACTATCCAGCATGTCCACACCCTAAGCTGACCCTAGGCACTAACAAGCATGCTGATAATAAGTTTCTCACTGTTGTATTGTAGGACCACATTGGTGGCCTCCAAGTTCTTCACCAGAACCAATGGGTTGATGTCTCCCATGTTCATGGTGCTCTAGTGGTCAACATTGGAAATGTTTTATAGGTGAGACTTTGATTCTTTTTTCTTTATTTATTTATTTTCAATTTAGTAGTATTAGAAATTTAGAAGAAAATGTAGAAGTTTCTTGTGTTCGGGAGTTTATTCCGCAGGGTCGAGTCCTTTGAAAACACAAACATGTCACCCAAAATTGAAATTTACAAGTAAAAGAGAAAGTTCATTGAAAAGTGAACGAATGAGTTACTGTATGCGGTCTCTATTGTGATGGAACCTAAAATCTAGATCTGAATAGTACTAAAACATGGAACCAAGAAAATCCAACCACAAAATGGAAGCAACCAATGAAACATACCAAATGCAAATTAAACAATGATGGGCTTTTGTTTGTGTAGAGAATCATGCACACAAGCATGGAGTGAAGTTTAGGTTACTTACCTAGCGGAATATAGCCCGACGGATCGTCAAACAGTGTTGTTACAATCCCAATCAAGAACCTTGAATCTGCTACACCTACATCGCTTCCGTGTAATCCCTTATGCCTCGCATAGGTCGTAGAAAATGCTATTGGAACAATCCCCATGATAGTCACACGCTAAATCCCATGGCGCGATGGTGATGGCCAAGAGAGACTCTATGAGAGAGAGAAGAGAGAGAGAGAGAGAGAGGCCAATTGAATATTGTGTGTAACCCTAATATGTGTGTGCAATATATAAATATATATAGGCACACACCCTAGGTCACCAAGGCCAAGGTCCATTAGACCCGGTCCAATGTATGTGGGTGCACAAAAAAACCCATAATATCTTACATCTCCCACTCACCCACATAGGGCTTGTTACTAAAACAATCTCTCAGAACAGACCTTCTCACCTCTTCATACAGGGAAATAGAACGTGCGACCTTACGAAAAGAAAGTACAACGACAGGAGTTTAATGCCAAATCATCACCATAACTAGCAAGACACATCACTCGGAAGCTTCTCGTGTATGCCTTAGACAGTTCAACCACACCGGACACAACATTCTCAATCCCTCGATGAAAAGAAGTGATGCACCACCTCAATGTAATGTACTCATGACACGATTGTCGCAGGCCTCCTAATGAGTCTAAAAAATATGGTGTGTTATTGAATGGTCTTCCCTGAGCCCACATGTCAATCTGACTAACCTGACCGCTTGCCCAGATACACTCCATAGAACGGAATTATCTCATCGTCCTAGGATAGCATGCTAAAGTAGCTGTCATCACGCATCCTCTTCATGACATAGTCTCAAGTCGTGAAGGCAACCAGTTTGTAGGATAACCAATGTCTTAGTTATGCTACGTAACTCACACAGCAATGAAGAGGAATCCATTCACTGCTCCACAGTCCATCGTAAAAGCACATACAGTATGAAATGTATGCTATGGCATTCTTCCATAAAAATGGGCATGTCACTTTGTGTTTGGAAAAACAAGTAACACCATACGAATCTTAGTCTAGACATTACACAAAATGTCTAACTTGAGTTTTCTAACACAGTCGCCCCTCCTGGCGCCCGTCTGGAAACTCACATTCGGCTATAAGCAAGTTACATAGAGTCGTGGGATCTCTCTATGTTCGACCAAATATAAAGGTCTCATCTTAGCTCCATCTAAGGCGACATATAGAAATTATAAATCTAGCTCGCTGTTCTTACACTACGTAGATATAAGTGTTCAAGCTCACTTTTTAAGCGTTATGGACACACATGTCCTAGCTAGCTATCTAAGCACCATGAACGCAAATGTCTCATCTTGCTCGCCATCTAAGCGCCATGGACACACATGTCCTAGTTTGCTATCTCGGCGCCAAGGTGAATCACCCGTGTGAGCAGGTTGATTCAAGCCCGGTGACATATTAGAAATGTGCACTCATTCCATTCATATAACAAATATATATATGTATGAAAACCAACTAGTTTATTATTAACTGGTAACAAAAAAACTTGAATAGTAATGTCAATATCACAATGAAATGTCTAAGCACATCAAATTCCCAAGCGGAGATGTGCCTTAAAACAACTTTCCTTTGCGCAAACTACATCTCAAATGTGACAAAAAGAATGTCTATGTGCTAGAATGGTTTTTGAAATCTTTTGCATATGCTCAGGCTTATGTGCCATCTGTAATAACTTGCATTTCCATCTAATTATTTGTATTTGCATTTAATTTTAATTTGACATTTTCATAATCAATCTATATTTGCATTGTCATATTTAACATACATTGTCTGCTTTTATTTTAATTACCATTCTCATGTGCTAAATCTGGTTATTTGTTTTATTTCATATTGGAATTTTTGGGTGCCAAACTGCAATTTTACAAAATTGGTAATACTTGTGTTGGATTTCAAAGTCTGTATTTCAAAACGGTGAAAATATTTTCTCTTAATTCAAACTGTATTTTTATGAAACCAGAAAACCATTTCTTACGTTAAAATGAATTTTCTGTATTTTTGTGACGAACACCGCGCCGCGAAAATATCAGTTTATGTTCAAAACTGTTAGCACCAGATTAAACTTCCACAGATTTTGAAAGTGATGTAAAGTTAGATTTGACATACACTTTACTTTCCATTTATGGCAACTGATCATTTGTTAGGGCCTTGTTTGGATAATGTTTAACTTGTGTGTGTTATGTTGTGCCTAAAAGCTAATTTCCCAAACACCTTTTGAGTTGCCCCCTAGTACTCTATATGACCCTTCAACCAATTTGGGAGGTATCTTCAGTTTAGAAATTGAGTATTTGTATATACGTATGTATTTGTGCTGAGTATTTTAGGTGTATTATTAGTAAATCAATTTGTGGTGTGTGTGTGTGAAGGGACTTGGAGCCTAAGTTCTTGGGTTTGATTTCTTTATATACACACACACTCACTTTACAATCTGCACTTTGTATTTACAACTGAAACACAGAGAGTTGGTACAAAAAATTACAGAGAGAAAAGAGAAAAGCTTGAGAGTTCAATTTCATATTTTTTTTTTAGTAAGAGAAAGCTTCACACCATAGCCAAGCATCAATTGGATTTCTTAAATTGGTTGTCTTTCTCAACATTCTTTACACTCTTAATCACAGTGAGTATTTTAAACTCACTCTTAAATGTAATTCATGCTTAGTTACTACTTGGGTGTATGAAATTGTTAATCACCATTGTTGATCTTACGTTTGAAACTCCATAGCTTGAAATCAAGATTTTTCAAACTCAACCAAAATCCATTTTCTTAGATAGTTATGATAGATTACATGTTGTAGATGCCATGTTTAAAGTTTTAGAACTTAATTTGTTCATATGAAAAAGTATATTAGAAATTAAGTTTTGTCATCTTGTAATCTTTCATAAAATTTAAAAGTTATAGATTGATTCATGTAAAATTAATTATGGATTCATAATCCTTGTGAAAAACCAAAGAGATCCATATATTATATGTCCTATATGCTTCGGATTTGCAAAATGGATCAAAAAGACCCCTTAAAACAGAAATAGGGGAATTCTAGGGAAGAAGACGAAGCTTCTGCATGAACTCGCGCGCGCGATCGCGCGAGCGGACCGCGCGAGCGAGGTGGCTGGTTCCAGGCAGACAGAAAATGTTTTTTTTTAAAAGAAAACAGAAATTGGGCATATCGCGCGAGCGATCTGCACGCGCGATCTCCCTATATTCTGACAGATGGAAAAGTTTTAATAAAGAAAAAGGAAAATTGGGCATATCGCGTGAGCGACCCCTCGCGCGAGCGGCTCGCGCGCGCGACTTTGGGCAGTTTTTGGTTTTTGTTTATTTTATGTTAAGGAATAGTTTGGGTGATGTTTCATGGACTTTTAAAGCTCTGTATGGAAAATTTACTAAAACAAAATCCTATTTGGTTATGTATGGACGATTGAAATGATGTACCACGACTTAACAATCCTCGTACGCACGTCGTTTATATAATTCAGTGATTTGCCTCATGTTTTAAAGTTTCATGACATACATGTAGAGTCAGTTGTACATGCATGGTGAGTGTAAATGTTGGTCAGTATGGAAAAGAGTAATAGTTAGTGTGGCATAGTGAGTGCGATTGAGATTATGTTGTGGACACTCCTTGGTAAGTGAGTGCCAAAGTGTGCTGTGATTGAGATTGCGGTGAGAGTGTCTTTGAAATGCGACGGTGGCAAAACTGGACACTCCCTGACGACCATGGTAGCGTCAAAGTGTGTGAAGCCGAACTTGGACATTCCCTGGCACCCATGGTAGTGCTAAAGTGTGGCCTACGGACACTCCTTGATACCCGAGTCTGGATACTGCGTGAGGGTGCCTCCGGTATTTGCATGACGGATTAGGTATTAAAGTGTGAGGCATTGGACACTCCCTGGTACCCCGGACCAAAGTGTGAGGCAAAGTGGACATTCCCTGGCACCCCTGTGCTAAAGTGTGGCTATTGGAGTATTTCAAAGATACTGGTGTGTGATATTAGATTGTTGGGTTTTGTCGAGAGAAAAGACTCGGTAAGATGAGATGGTGCATTGTTCTCATACACGGTCACATATATGAATTATATCTGTCATATGATATTGTGGTTGCTTTTCTAAAATGAAACTCCTTACATTAAAAATAAACTTATTGAATTAAATGGGAATTGGAGAATGGTAAATGAGTATGTGTTACATTCAAAGTTATGTTTTTTTAATACTCACCAGCTTCTTGAAGCTGATGGCGTTGATGCGCCCTGGACATTCGTGTTCAGGCTTTTCAGGTTTTGATCAAGCGGAACATTACGACTATGTAAACTGAGAATCCCTGCTGGAAAGAGAATTTACTTTTATATGTTTTATGTTATAGACTATTTTGTAATAAGGATGACTGTAATAGACAATGGTTATTGTTTTGATTTAAGGCGGTAGAGACTCCATGCTATAATGACTATTAAGTTAGAAAAATATTGTAAGCCTTGATTGTTCTGCTCTGATTAATATGTTTTTGTTGTTGACGTTTGGGACGGAATCGATCCTTCAAACTGTCGCGACCTACGGGTCCATAAAGGAAATTAAATGCTTTCCATATTTATGCTACGTCGGGGCGTGACACCATCACCATAGATTAGCAGAACCTCATTACTATGAGGTGAAGAACCTAGCCACTGCAAAAACTCTTCAACCAAAATAGCTTCTCAAACAGCTAGTAAGCACACCACAAATTATGCTTCCATTATGGACAACATAAGGCGAGGTCTACAATCCTGCGAACATATCGTAAGATTCTCTTCACTACTCTCTAGTGATAGGACTAGGGTTGCTACGATAACGACTAATTAGACCAACCGCATAGTAGACATCTGACTGAGTACACAACATAGCATACTTTAGATTCCCTATTACGGACGCATATGAAAAACTGGACATTTGTTTCCTCTTCTCATTATTCTTAAGACATTGATCTAAGGTCAGTGTGAGTCCCTTTTAGGATGTCAATAGGTAATTAAGCTTTTCATGTGAAAATGTTCAAGAACCTACATCTTGTAAGTTCCTCAAGACTAACAGAGGAGATTCTAAGAACAATATCTCACAATCTAAACTCCAACACATAGTTGGCATCACCCATGTCCTCAATCTCAAACTAAAAGGACAACCACTCTCTAGTGGCGACAATGGAACTCATCTCATTCCCAGCTAGAAGGATGTCATCAACATACTAAGAATTAGAACACTTTTCTTGGACCGTTTAATGTACACACATTGTACCACTACTTAGCTGATTGCTAGCTTGAGATAATAAATAGATCGTTTGAGACGGCATATTTTTGCGCTCATTCCCTTTGATCACTAAACCAATGGGCTAATCCATATTTATCTCGTCATCTTGTTATCGATTGAGAAAAGAATAGTTTAAACATCCAACTAAAAAAAAGTTCCAAAACTAAATATGTGACAATTACTAGGATAAGGCGAATGGAGTCAGATCTCACCCTTTGGAATAACATGTTTCCATGGTCTATACTCTCTCTGGATACAAACTATCGCCACAAGGCGTGACTAAAACTTGTCAATTGAACCATCTGCCTTGCATTAGATTTTGAAAACACACTTGTCTCCAATAGTCTTACGCACAAGCAGAATGTTAACTAGCTCCCAAACCTTATTCGCATCCATAGAGCTCATCTCTTCTGGCATAGCAACTATCCCCTCAACTTTAGCAGACGAAGGAAAACTCTTTAACAAAAGAAGCATGCTCATCCTCATCCACCTGTGCACATAATTTCACACATATGAAAATGTCTTCCTTAATTTCAAAACAGCGATAGGGAACTTTTTCCTCATCACCTACAGTGGAATGCCTGAGAATCTTGAGTGCCTAGTGGTGCACTCCCACTATGGTACACTTCCACTAGCGTCTAGCGGTGTACTTTCACTCGGCTGGAGACTAGTACCATTTTACAACGATTACTGGATGTGGAATCTCATCAATCTTCCCACCCTCGCTTAAAGATGGTATGTTGTCTTCAACATCCTCCAACTCATAGAGGTCAAGATATCTCTTAGTAATACAAATCTGGGGAAGTCATTCTCAATATCATGTGGCACCATTTCTGTCATTCCTATACCCGCTTGTTCATTATATGTAACATAGCATGTCGAGCTATTAGAATACCTTATAAAGGTATGCTTTCTAGCTCTCGAGCGTAGTTTCTTGCACTTATGCGAGGTATAGTGAACATAACCTCTTGAGCTCCACTGACGCAAATGCTCCAAAATGAGCTTTCCGCCTTTCCATAGCCATAAGGAGGTAGAAGAAGCTATCTAAGAAGAGGCACTCTAGTATGTAGGCAACAATCAAGAGTACACCCCTTCCCCCCCAAAACAACATTGAGAGGTTGACTTACGCCATCATAGTCTTAGCCATATCTAGGAATGTCCTATTCTTTCTTTCTACAACACCACATTGTTGCGAAGTTTCTAGAATAAGAAGTTGCCTACGTATTCCCCTTTTTCCTCACACAATTTCCTGAACTGATTAGATAAGTACTCGCGATCCTCATATCGCGCGAAGTCATATATAAAAGTGAGAAAATGAGAGGCGCCATGACGTGTCTTTATAACCATAGGTCCACAGATATCTAAGTGAACTAGCTTTAATGCTTGAGTAGCTCTAACAGCCTTCCTAAAAGGCTTTCGGCATGCTTTGTCAACCAAGCAAGACTCACATATAGGTAGGTCAACCTTAGCGAGTGGGCCCAAAAGGGCTTTTTGATCTAATCAAGTCATTCTATCACATCCTATATTTTCAAGTCCAACATGTCATGTCTCAGAATAAATGAATTAATAAAGGAAACTAGAATTTATTATAATAATTCTTAAGAAAGTATCCCTAGATAACCATGTCCTAGTAATATTACCACCCAAAAAAAATCCATCCTATTAACACTGAACTGAAAAATGCCCTCGATTGCGCTTTTCCACCTTGTTAGCCTTGGGCGCAAACTTGCAAGGCCCATCTTGCCTCTAGGCGGGTTTACCCTTACCATTGCGTTTAGGCCCACTGTTCTTGCGCTTACTTCCACTTATGGAAGTCGTGGTCAAGAGTGTAGCTTTACGGTTCGCCTTACCTTTTTTGCGCTCCGTATTCATCTCAACATGTCGGAAAATGTCAAAAACCAAAACTTTAACATTTCCGTTTATGGATCATGATTTATTTTCTATGGACCCGCGAATCAGGCAAAGAACTAATCATAGCCTGAAACTGCAGTTCGCCAGTAAAGGTATTCCAAGTAATCTGAAATCATGAATCATACTTGTCATCGACCTTAGATGTCCAGTCATCGTGTACTTGGAACGTTTCCTTTACTTTCTTGAACTTCATAACTAGATGCTTAGTAGTGAATGTGCCATCGAAAACAAATTCGAGCTGATCTCACAATTCTTTGGCTATTGGGTAGTACATATACTTCCCAACAAGATCATGGTGCATGCTGCTTATCACAAAGCGCATGCTATGATCCTTCTCTTGCCAAGTATTATAGGCTTTCAAGGTTCTAATGATATTGGGCCTGAGGCCCATTATTCGGTTCAATGGGTTGGACCATAGAATAAGTCTAAAGCCTATAAGCTATTACTTATTCTGTAGTTGTGTTACTTTGTAGTGCCATATTACAATAACTAGTCCCTTTTAAACTTATTATCTTTGTAAAGATTAACAAAGTGTGGTCTGAAAAAACATTTGAGAACATGTGCAAGGGATTGACATTTTTATTTGCACATTTCATAAAGTTTGTTTAAAAATCCAATTACAAATGAGTTTTCCCCTCTTTACAATTTAAGACCAAAAAATTTGCTATTGCTCATTAATCAAATCTTAATTTTGTAAATCAAGAAAAATCTTTTATAATTGATTTTTCTATAACAAACATCAATTAGATAGTACAATTACCTATCTAAGATCATCCTGAATAATATAAAGTGCGCCATACAACAAAAGTGCGCATGGACCCCCACGTGGGTCCGAATTAACAACTTAGAGCTCATGCTAAGATAATTCAAGTGTGTGATGTATGAACAAAGAAAACCATCCCTTTACAAGTGCTTTTCCAATACAAGAAATAAAACACTCATCCTCACATTACATTTATAGCCCAAAAAAAAAATATAGGGATGCTTTGTTCATAAACATATACAAGAACAACCTTAAACATATATCGTGATGACACAAGCTCTATAAATTGTCAATTATTGTCCATTCATTTAAGGCAGATTAATATATTTTTTAACCTGCCTCTGATACCAATGTAGAGAATCATGCACATTAGCATGGAGTCGGGTTTAGGTCACTTACCTAGCGGAATATAGCCCGACGGATCGCCGAATGGTGTTGTTACGAGCCTAGTCAAGAACCTTGCTATATCGCTTCCATGTACTCCTTTGTGCCTCGCCTAGGTCGTAGAAGACGCTACTAGAGCAATCCCTATGACAATCACGCGCTAAATCCCATGGCGCGATGGTGATGGCCAAGAGAGAGAATCTATGAGAGAGAGAGAGAGAGAGAGAGAGAGAGAGAGAGAGAGAGAGAGAGAGAGAGAGGTCGGTTGAATATTGTGTGTAACCCTAATAATATATATATAGGCACACACCCTAGGTCACCAAGGCCAAGGCCCATTGGACCCGGTCCAATGTATGTGGGTGCACAAAAAAACGCATAATATCTTACAGTTTGCTTGAACGCGCTTGACATTGTTCGAGATCCAAAATAATTGTGAAGACAATTGATCGTTCACTTCATCGATCGGGCTTCTTATCGATTGTCACGATCAAATTTATGAAAGTTCAACCACCAGACAATACTCCATATTATGCTACTCACTGCTAGGCCTGTAAACGGATCGGATCTGGACCGGATCCACACAAATCATATCTAGATCCGTAAACAATTCTATTATCCAGATCCGGTCCATTTATCCTTCAGATCTGCATTATTTAATCCATACCCAGATTTGATCGAATCTGGATATTCGGATCCGTTTGTCGGATCTAAAATGACAACTTAGTTGCTTATATATATTCTAGTATTACCATAGAAACTATTGTTTTTATTATTTTTCTCTATGCATACACAAAAATCAATCAACGTTTAACCTAGCAATACACTTGATTATGAAGAAAAATCATATTTTAAAATCAAAATAATATACCACTGAAAGTAAATATGTATAATCTAGTGTATAATATATACGTTATTCAATTTTATATATAATAGTAATATTATCTAGTGTATTATATTTATATTTTTTGTGCATAGTTTCTTCTTATTCGGATCCGAATCTTAGACGGATCGGATACCACAAAACCATATCCGATCCGTCAACCTAACATTCTAAGCGGATCCAGATATGGATATGAATAGGGATCTGGATCTAAAAAAAAAACTCAGATCCATCAAAAAGTACCAGATCCGGATCGGATCCGGGCCACGATCTGGTCCATTGACAGGCCTACTCACTGCTAAGAAAGAAAGATGTTGAGAAATGACCAAAATAAGAATTTTTTTTTTAATAAATTAAGTTCAAGTTGGGCAAGTAGATGTTCTCTTAATTAAGAATTCTGTAACAAACGGCAACCAAAACTAATATTTTTACAAGGTTCAAAGTGTCATTTTTTGAAATAAAGGACCTAAGTGCCATAGCATGCATGTAAACTATAAGGGTGCAAAGTATAATTTACCCTTTTATTTACGCCAATCTTGTTTGACGTTATTTAATATGAAAATGCCCATTAACTTTCCAGTCAATGAGTGATACTAACTTTGCATAGTACGACTAATATTTTCAGCTCATAAGTCATAACAAACGACAAGTTTAAAAGTGTTGAACATAGAGTATTAAGAATTTTTGGACTTATGTGCGCACAACTAAGAGAACAATAGATAAGGAAGCATAAGCGACTACAGAAAATCCTATGTCAGCTGCAAAAGGAATCCACCACTGCGCCACACGGACCACCGAGTAGAGAGATCCAGAACCCAGGACACCTTCAGACTTGTAGATGATCGAGACCACCAAAAGAAAGAAGACGGCACAAAGCCAAGTCCAAACAGGTGAAGAAGCATCACCAAAGGGGGCAACCGAAGTTGCTTGAAAAGCGTCCATAATAGCAAAAGTTGCACCATGGAAAGCAGCACAGCTGAAGACGAAGGCTCCAAAGCCACCAATCATAACCCAATGTAGACCAAAAAGCCAATCTACTGTTTCAAGACTGGTCTGGGCAACATCCACCATCTTGAACCCAAGGAAAAGCCCTACAAGATAAGGAAAACAACCCTCACAAAGGAAGGGAAAAAGCTTCACAGAGGAAGCAGAGGAGCCAAACAGACCCTTATTGGAACTGGGACAAAACATGGCAAAGAGAGAGAGAGAGAGAGAGAGGAGAAGGAGGAGGCCGAAGAAGAAAGGGGGGGGGGGGGGGGGGGGCGGGCTTTGTGCGGCTGCCGACGAGGAATTCATGCTGATTCTCTCTCTAGAAAACTCTAGAGAGAGAAGCTCTCTAGGGCTGCCGACAGAACATTACTGTGTCAATCTAAGTTGAGCTTTTTTAGTTTGCTGGAGTATGACTGTTAACCATCTGTCATTTACAAGAAGAATGCCTACTTGAGCTCTGCTTTCTCTATGGCTCAAAAGGAAATTAATAATAATAATAATAATAATAATAATAATAATAAAAATGGCTGTGCTTTCTCCCTTCAAAGCTACAAATTCTTGCAGTCTTACATGTTTAAACCGGTTTATTATTGTTAATCATTTAGTATACATATTGTTAACCAATTGACCTATAAAGTCTAAGTGCTATTAATCATGCGGTTTTTGATCAATTCTGTATTTTTTTTTATAAGCAAATGCAAACACACTAATCCCACATCAAATCACTGTGCACTGAATAAAGGGAACACGTTAAAGGGGGCCCCACATCAAACACACAATCACACACTTTATTTTATTTTATTTTATTTTTTTTATTGTTTTTAAATTTTTATTTTATCAATTCTGTTGCACCACATGTTTCATGCACATGTTTACTTCCAAGGAACAGAAACAAATGGCCAACAAAGAAAAGAGTGCTTTATGGTTGTGGGACAAATAACCAACTAAACTGGTTTACTTTTTTCTCCTTGTGGTTAGCTTTATACAATCATGCATATCGCTAATGGGATATCATATTGATTAATTTAAAATTCACAAGAAATGTTTTTTGACATCTCACTGAAATGAATACATGTAGTAATAAATTTTACAATAACACCACTACATAATTTCTTTAGTGTACTCGTTTGATGAGGTGGCAAATACTATTTCTTGTACTTTTAGCAAAGAGTAATGCTAGACACACAATAAATTGCACCGCCAATTACACAAACGTGTAGCACAAGGTTGGATCTTGTGCTGAAAAGCCCGCACACTCAAAAAAGTGTATGCAGGCTTTTCAACACAAGGTACAACCTTGTACTACACATTTGTGCAATTAGTTGTATAATTCGTTATACACCTAGCATTTTTGTTTAACAAAAGCATGAAAAATGGTAACACATGCACTACATGCAGGGTAATTCTATGATCCGTGTAGTGCCTTGTGATAGTATTACACAAAACGGAAAAAAATTGTAAACTTTGGCTAGGTCCGGTGGGTGACCCACCAAAGTTCGTAACAAAGTGCCAAATGTTTTGTAAGTTTTCAAAATTTAGCACACCTTGTTAAAAATATTATCATGTAAGTGAGTTCCAAAATACGTAAACTTTTGGATACGTAAAATATATCCAAAACTATGGGACCAATTTTTAGAACTAGAATTGGATCATGTAAGCGAGTTCCAATTGTTAGTGTATGATGCTAGCTAATGAGTGTAGCAAAGCGTTTCAGTGGTGCTGTTAGGTTGTTTGCTAACTAGTACTATGTGACTCATAATTTATCTGTTAGTATGTTTGTTAACTGTACTCCGCATTCTGGCCAGTCAACTCAGCATTAAGGTCAAAAAATGCTTTGATATTTGTGCAGAAAAGAAAGAAAGAAGTTTTACACTAGAATATAATTTGTGTGGGACCTAATAAAAGTTATTTTAACATGTTATAAGTGCACCATTGTGGGAAGCTTAACAAACAATAAGAATGGGAAAATAACTTTTTATTGAATGAATCAAAAGAGAAAGTTTCAATACACTGACTATATAGTGAGTTGTTCACCTAACTAATTGACAGCTAGCTAGCTATTTAAAACAACCACCTAACCAACTTGTTAAGTCAAACTAATATGAACACCTAATCAACAATTGTGCTGAGTCATTATCTAATAGTCCCCCTCAAGATGGAATCATCTTGTCTTTGTGAGCCGAATGAATGTTGAGCACCCCCATCTTCTGTAATAAGGTGGAAAACTGAGCTGCACCAAGAGGCTTTGTAAAAATGTCTGCCAATTGATGTTGAGAAGGAACATGTAAAGTTTTAACAAAACCTTCTTGAATCTTGTCTCTGACAAGATGGCAGTCAATTTCGATATGTTTAGTGAGCTCATGGAAGACTGGGTTGGCTGCGATATGAAGAGCTGCTTTACTGTCACAGACGAGTAAAGCAGGCTGAGGATGAGCTATGTGAAGATCCTTAAGAAATGCTAGCAACCAAGTGATCTCACAAACAGTGGCTGCCATGGATCTATATTCTGCCTCAGCAGAAGATCTGGATACAGTGTGTTGTTTCTTTGATTTCCAAGAAATCAGAGAGTCTCCAATGAAGATGCAAAAACCAGTAATAGATCTTCGGGAATCAGGACATCCAGCCCAATCTGAGTCAGTAAAATCTTGAAGCTGAATTGATGACTTGGCACTGAAAAACAAACCTTGACCAGGGGTTGATTTAATGTATTGGAGAATTCGATGAGCAGCATGAAGATGAGGCATTCTAGGGGCAGCAAGAAATTGACTAAGCTTGTGGACAGAATATGATAAATCAGGTCTGGTGATGGTGAGGTATAAAAGCTTTCCAATAAGTCTTCTATACATGGAGGGATCAATTAGAAGAGCACCATCAGAACTATTCAACTTACAATTTTGTTCCATAGGTGTGTTGACTGGTTTAGAGCCCAACTGACCTGAATCATGTAGAAGTTGAAGTGCAAAATGTCTTTGGGAAAGATTAATACCATTTGGAGTCCTAGCCACTTCCAAACCCAGAAAATATTTCAAGACACCAAGATCTTTAAGTTTGAATGCATTATGAAGATTGGTCTTGAGAGTGTTGATGGAAGATAGATCATTTCCAGCAATAATAATGTCATCAACGTAGACAAGAAGGGCTAAAAATGAAGACTCATTCTTTTTAGTGAATAGGGAGTAATCAGATTTAGATTGGGTAAATCCTTGTGCCAAAAAAGTAGAGGAGAACTTAGAAAACCATTGTCTGGAAGCTTGTTTTAGCCCATATAGAGATTTATTCAGTTTGCAAACTAAACGGTCCCCTTTGCTGTGAAAACCAGGAGGTAAGGTCATGTATACTTCTTCTGGGAGATCCCCATGAAGAAAAGCATTGTTAACATCTAATTGAACAAGATGCCAATTATTAATAGCAGCAAGAGCAATAAGGCATTTGACAGACACTAATTTGGCTACTGGAGAAAAGGTTTCTAAATAGTCTATGCCCTCTTGTTGTGTATACCCTTTTGCAACAAGACGAGCCTTATACCTTTCCACATAACCATCAGAATTTAATTTGACCTTGTAAACCCATTTGCATCCAATAGGATGTTTACCAGGAGGTAATGAAGTAACCACCCAAGTATCATTCTCTTCAAGGGCTGAGATTTCTGTTGACATAGCCTCCCTCCAGTGAGGGTATTTAACAGCTTGGTGATAAAATTCAGGTTCAAAATGAGATAAAATTGAAAGAGCAAGGTGTCGGTGATTTGGGGACAAACGTGAATAAGAAAGGAAATGGGAGATAGAATGAGGATTAGAAGAAAGAGAAGAAGAAGGTGGATTTGAGTTAGTTGCTAAATGACAATGATAGTCTTGAAGATAAGAGGGAGCTTTGGAGGATCTAGTAGATTTCCTAGTGGGAGCTGGTGCAGTAGTATTAGACTGAGACGAAGGGACAAGATATGGCTCTGCTGAAACAGGGACAGTAGGACATGGCTGAGAGGCCTCCATAGTCTCCTGGGAAGAAAAAGGAAAAGGAAGAGGTAGTTCTATCGAGGAATGAGAAGAGGAACCAGAAGAAGATTGGTTATAAGGAAAAATATATTCATGGAAAATGACATCTCTTGAGATAAAGGTAGTATTAGTAGCAAGGTCAAGTAATTTGTATCCTTTAATACCAAAAGGGTAACCAAGAAACATACACTTTCGTGCTCTAGGAGCAAATTTATGTCTATTTCTTGTGAGAGTGGATGCATAGGCAAGACAACCAAACACTTTAAGATGAGAATAAGATGGAACTTTGTGGAAAAGCTTTTCATATGGAGATTTGTTGGATAATAAAGGTCAAGGAATTCTGTTAATGAGATATACAACTGTGAGGATTGCATCTCCCCAAAAATGTAAAGGTAGAGAAGATTGAAAGAGAAGAGCCCTAGCAACATTTAAAATATGTTGATGTTTTCTTTCCACAACAGAGTTTTGTTGGGGTGTTTCCACACAACTTAATTGATGAATGATTCCTTTGGAATTGAAAAATTCAGTTATAGAAAACTCAAGTCCATTATCAGACCGAAGGAGCTGTATGTTAGTATGAAATTGAGTTTCAACAAATTGGACAAAAGAAATGAGCAGATGCTTGGTTTCAGATTTAGATTTCATAAGGTATACCCAAGTACATCTAGTAGAATCATCCACAATAGTAAGAAAATATTTGAAAATTGAAGTACAATCATCTGCAGTAAATGGTCCCCAAATATCACAATGTATTAAAGAAAAAGGTATGGATGACAAGTGATTGTTACATTGGAAGGGCAACCTTTTTTGCTTAGCAAGGGGACAAACAGGACAAGGACTGTCATTATGAGACAAAAAGGTAAAATCTGGTAAAAGATTTTTGAGTAAATCCATCCTAGCTTGAGATGGATGACCCATTCTGTAATGCCAGATATTATTTTGGGCAGCATTGCAGGCCAAAGAAGAAAAGACAGAAGACACACATTTATTTGAAGAAGCAGCTGTTGAAGCAGATGGTGAAACCTGAAAAATATAAAGGCCATCTCTTCTTTCACCCATCCCAATCACTTTCCATTGGGTGAGGTCCTGAAGGAAACAATGATCATGTAAGAAAACAAAGGAACATTGGTGGGATTGAGTAAGCCTACTTACTGAAAGTAAGTTAAAATTAAAGGAAGGGATATAAAGCACATCTGCAAGAATGATGGAAGCAGTAAGCCTGACAGATCCTATGTGAGTAACAGGAACAGAAGATCCATTTGGTAGCTTGACAAAAGTATTATATACAGGACTGTAAGATGTGAAAGAAGAGATAGAACTGGTCATATGATCAGTGGCACCAGTATCAACAATCCAGCTATCAGTAGATGTAAAAGATGCTGTCAAGACAGTAGAGGGAAAAGAGAAAACTGCTGATGTAAAATGTTTAATGTTACCTGACAATTGAGAGGATTCATTGTTAGGAGATGGATGAGAGAAGGAGGCTAGAGCAGCATTAGAAGTACCACTTGAAGAAGCATGAGAATTGATATAAGAAATCAATTGCTGGCATTGATCTTGGCTTAATGCAAAAGGAAATGGACCAGTGGATGAAGGAGCTTCAAGACAATCTTATTGAGAACTAAACACTTGATTAATTAGCCTGATGAGATGAGGCCTTGTCTTTAAACTTGTAACCAGGAGGAAACCCATGCAGTTTGTAGCACTTATCAACAGTATGACCAAGTCTCCCACAATGAGAACAGAGGGGTCTGTCTTTGCGAGGATATGGTTTGGGATGAGACATATAATGATTCTGTTTGTACTGGTCAGTTTTGCTCATGAATGAAGCTTGATCAGAGACCGAAAGGATAGGAATGTGACCAATGTTCCTCTGTTCTTCATCTTGAACAACCATAGAAAAAACTTTGTTGATTGGGGGAAGAGGATCCACCAGAAGGATCTGACTACGGATGTGCGAAAAAGAATCATTTAACCCCATTAAAAACTGCATCACATACTCCGATTGTTGAGAACCACAAGTACATGTCCCATAGTTGGTTAATTCATCCCAAACACCTTTGAGTTTGGTAAAATAAGAATTGACAGTGAGTTGATCTTGATTCAGAGATGATAGAGTCTTCTTGAGTTGATAAATTCTAGGGCCATTCTTGCGAGAGAAACGATCTTTAAGGTCCAACCACATTTCTCGAGATGTGTTGATGTAAATCACACTTGCTGCAATTTCTCGAGAAATTGAGTTTAATAGCCATCAAAGGACCATGTTATTGCAACGAGTCCAAGAGGAGAAATTTGAAGAAGTTGAAGCTAGTTGCAAGATCGATCCATCAACAAACCCTAATTTGTTCTTCTCTGTTAAAGCCATGATCATTGATCGGCTCCATGTATTATAATTTTCTCCAGTAAGAGGTTGTGTAACAAGTACAGAACCAGGACTATCTGCATGGTGAAGAAAGAAAGGATCATCGATTTGATCCATGGGAGGAATCGGAACTTGAAGCTGAGGAGGCATAGTAGTGTTTGGTACGCAAGAAAATTGACGAATAGAGGAAAAGAAAAATCACTCGAGAATTGAAGAATTAATCAAGAAATTCTACAATGAAAGACAAGGAAAAAAATCAATGACTAACAGTGTCTGAAGATTGCAGAGAAACAACAAAAAAAAATGAAAAGAAAATCTGAAGAATGATGAGCGAGAAAATCTAAAGAAGGTTAGAGAAAGTTTGGCGGAAGGTGAGAAAATTTCGTAGCTCTGATACCATAACAAACAATAAGAAATGGAAAATAACTTTTTATTGAATGAATCAAAAGAGAGAGTTCCAATACACTGACTATATAGTGAGTTGTTCACCTAACTAATTGACAGCTAGCTAAAACAACCACCTAACCAACTTGTTAAGTCAAACTAATATGAACACCTAATCAACAATTGTGCTGAGTCATTATCTAATAAAGCTTTTTCTTGTTAACAAACCCGGTCACTAACATTAATGGTTATGGTGGGGCCATTTTTTTTGTTAAAGTTCCAGGTGGCCTCTTTAGAGTCTAGCATTATGAATGCTCGAGCGTGGATGCTCTTAAATAAATAAATAAAATAGATGCCATACAAATTACTTTAAAAAAATTTTTAATTGAACTGGATTATATATCAACAGCACTTACCAAGTCCACAAGATTGTTTTTACTTTTTTGTATATTTTCAATTTGTGTAAGGTAATCACGAAATTTATTACAACACTTCATGATTATACCCCAATGAGCTTGGATAGAACTTTGTGATCGTGACCTTCGATCGTTCGTGCTCTAGATATAATTTTGGAATACTCGATTCCAAAAATTATTTTGTGACTACAAGTTACCAACAATTAGATCTTGGGTGACACTCAACCAACCATGGCAAGTTGCTACATCTTGATTCACAGTAAATATTTTTCTCCTCTTTGTGGATTGTTGATTGGTTTCTATTTTTCTTCTGAAAAATTGTAAGAAAAAAATAATAATAAAATTGGACATGAAAGCACAATATAAAAAATGGATTCAAGTTTTATATTTTTAGATATTTGGGAGGGTATAAAAGTAAAATTACAAAATATACCCGTTGGTTTTGCAAATTTAGCCGTTGGGTTCCAGCAAAAAGAAAAAAAAAAAATTTGGCCGTTAGTTTTTGAAAGAGTTGGCAGTTGGCATTATTCTCTTGGGCCCACTCATTTGACAAAGTCATTTGAGCTCTCAAATTTGATAACAAAAATGATCATTTTTTGGTAACTCATATGACCATGCGTTGGAGTGAGATAAATTTGATAAGTTACCAATTTTTAACTTTGGCAGTTAATTTGATGGAGGCGTGGGAGCTGCTCTAAAATGTCTCAAGTATTCAATTTTAAATCAACAAAAAAGTCCTGCAAAGTCATCAAAAAAGGTACTAAAGTATTTTTCCAAAGGAGCTATATGTATGTAAAAATATTCATTTTCAAGTCTTTGTCATTGATTAATTGGCAGAAAGAAGAAAGACGGTTACAAGCACAGTGAATGATCATGGTGGAACCGAGTCAACTCAGTCAAGTTATGATCGAAAAGCCGAGTTAAAAGCTTTTGATGATACAAAAACTGGCGTAAAAGGACTTGTGGATGCCGGAGTTTTGAAAATCCCACAAATATTCATCAATCAAACACAAGATTCAAACAAGAACTCAGAGTCATACTCTGTAAAATCAGAACAGATCATTCCAATCATAGACCTCAAAGGCGTTCAAAAAAGCCCGAATCTACGGGCCAAAATCATTGAAAAAGTACGCGACTCGTGCGAGAAATGGGGATTTTTTCAAGTGGTCAATCATGGGATTCCAATAAGTGTTTTGGATGAAATGGTTGATGGAGTTAGGAGATTCAATGAGCAAGAGACTGAGGTGAAGAAGATGTTTTATACAAGGGTTAAAACAAAGAAGGTGGTGTATAATTGTAATCATGATCTGTATCTATCACCTGCAGCTGAATGGAGGGACACCTTTGCTTGTGTTATGGCTCCTAATCCTCCTGATCCTCAAGAATTGCCTGTGGTATGCAGGTAAGGGTGTGTTTGGAAACAACTTGTGTTTTTAAGACTCAATCGCACAAAAACAACTTATAAAAGGCTGCTCAAGTCCTTTTAAATAATAATAAATAAATAAATAAATAAAAACAATAGTGTTTTTCGAGGCATAAATGCAGTAATTTGGTCGAAAAGCAGCTTACAGTTAAATCAAAAGCCATAAGTTTTTTTTTTAATCCATTTCATTTCATTTCCAGGTTTTTGTCGACGATCTCCCCAATGTCTATTCAACTTGTTATGCATTAACCGAACTAACCAAAAAAGAAAAAATTCAATTGGAATATTTAACCACGCATTGGAGAATTATCTAGATTTTTTTAAAATTATATAAAGTACTAATGCATGGTACTCACATTGAGCTATGCCCAAAACTATGCTCTTTATATGTTCTTGATCATTTTACAGAGAGATACTTATTGACTACTCAAAACAAGTGATGAGATTGGGATGTACTCTACTTGAACTGATCTCTGAGGCTCTTGGGCTCAAACCCAACTATTTGGAAGACATGGATTGTGCAAAAGGCCTTCTAATCCTTAGCCATTACTATCCTCCTTGTCCTGAACCAGAACTAACTTTGGGTGGTGGCAAGCACACTGATTGTGACTTTCTCACTCTACTTTTACAAGATCATATAGGTGGCCTTCAATTTCTTCATGACAATCATTGGGTTGATGTTACCCCAATTCCTGGAGCTCTTGTAGTGAACATTGGTGATCTCCTGCAGCCAAGTCTATGCTACATTAGATTTTGATTTATCCTTTATTTTTGGGTAATTTATTTATAAGTCTATTATGCAATTTTACTTGAAATTTAAGGACGATAAAGATTCTTGATTAGGGAAAGGTCCTCCGTACGTTAATATTAAATGATATTTCATTGGATCGTACGTGAATATTAAATGAAAAATTTTCTTTCAGGGACTTTTTAACAAACAAAAAATCAAATTAGACTTTAAACTCTAGGCAATTACTTCTAAGAACCTATATTTCTATTTTTTGGCATTTTGCTCTATCGTATTACATTCAATTTTGGAGGAGGTCACATCTGTGTTACGTGGACACATATATCATGTATTCACACGTGTTAGTTCCGGATGTTTTTTCTGAGCCTCCGACCCTTAATTATAAACTCCAATGTGGATTTGGGGTTTGGACTTGATAAATGTTGGGTATGGGTGTACAAACACGTGTTGAATTTATAAAAGATATAATAAATTATACTTACCTCCTCTACGGTTTCTCACAAATACAAGGATCCGCGCTGTCAGAGATGGATATGAAAGTATCGATTTACCCTTGAAGTTATAGTTTTTGAGACAAAAAAGTTGACATGCGTTGGAACAAAGTTGTTCTTAATATACAAAGGAGCAAAAAAATCACTATTAAAGGATTTTTTTGGGGTGGATTTGGAAATGGGTAAAGTAGTCATTTAAATTTTTTTAGCAAAGATTGACAATCAACTGATAGTTCACTAACGAAAACGAGGTGAGTGTTATCAAATAGAAACTTCAAGTAAGATAAGTGTAATTTTTTTAAAACACGAGAGATGTCATATCTTACCTCAAGGAGGTCATTATTGACTCCAAAAGACGGACAAGGGTGTTTCTCTAATTAAGAATTAGTTACGCATTTTTGTCCATCTTTTAGTATACAAAATTGAAAATTTTTCTTTCCTCTCAATTATGAGAAAATCTTAAATTCTCAACGTCACATATTCTGTTAACATAGGTACTTTAAAGGGCAATAGGAATATTCATGCAGCACATGTCACAACATTGCAAATAAAAGCTGCTTTTACCAATAAAAGGGGTAAATTATTGATATATCACCTATATTTAGACCTTTTTTTTACTTTGTCCCATGTATTTTAAATTGTGTCATTAACACTCCATGTATTTTGAACTAAAGTGAAACAGTTACTAATTCCTAAAAGTAACGGAACATAAGCTTGTTTGGTGGAGTATTTGCAACTTTGACCCCTATGGTGAGCACATTTTTCTATTTGCCCCTTGTAGTCTTAAACGTATCATTAATACCCCTTGTGGACCATTTGGTAGCTTCTTATATATCAAACTCACAAAAAATCGCAATTGCTATAAGTTGTCCAAGATAGCTTTTGGCCCATTGCAATTGCAAAGGCTATATTGTTAAATAATTTATTTTAGCTTTTGGAGTTCATACTTATTGATAACCTCCCAAAGTTGTTGCTAAACATGGCTTATGTCTGTAAAATTTAACTGATTTACTAACGGTTTCACTTTAATGCAAAGTACAAGGATATTAGTGACACGATTTGAAGTATAAGGGCAAAGTAAAAAAAAAAAAAAAAACGAGCTAAGTACAGGGGGTGTATCAGTAATTAACAAAAAAAAATCCCGTCTTCTGTTGTACAAATTGACAGGTTTTTCTGTACAAAATGCACAACAATACTTAAATTTTTCCCACGTTAATTTTTTTACAGCTCATATCTAATGACAAGCTCAAGAGTGTCAGTCACAGAGTACTGGCTAAGCATATAGGACCAAGAATTTCAGTGGCATGTTTCTTCAGACCTCAAGCCAATACAGAATATGCATTGAGAGTGTGTGGACCAATCAAGGAGTTAGTATCAGAGGAAAACCCTCCAATTTATAGAGAAACCACAATCAAAGACTATATTGCTTATTTCTACTCAAAGCCACTTGATGGTGAATCTTCACTACTACATTTCAAGCTGTGAATTTGTCCACTCACCATATTTGGGTTTGGTAATTGAGTGCAAGAGGCCAGCTTTGGTGGCTTGTGGGGGCTTTTCAATTGTTCATAGTATGTGCCAAACCTTGTATTGTGGTAAAGTGATGTAACAAGTCACTAAACTACTTTACTAGGCTTTGTCAATAATAAAAAAATTCATGATTTGCTTGTGTAGTATAGATTTGGTTTTGTAATTGTCAACTTAAGAATGGAGTGTGGACTCTTCAGCGGGTTGTTTGAGAAAGCTGCAAACTGGTTGTATCGAATTATTTATGATCGAATTTGTTCTGTACATTCAACCATGTAGTTTGTTGTATTGCGTAAAAGTTCATGCCCGATCTAATATAACTGTAACGTTGTACGTGTTTGCATCAATTGCAAAATGCAGCCAAAGCATTTGGGCTGCTCTCTTTAAATCGCAGATTTATTGCATCGCAGGTTCACAAATGATTTGGGAAGCACGATTGGACATCCAATTGTGTGTCCCGACTTAGAATATAAAATGGGTTCTTTGTCCAACCAATGCGAAGCTAGTTTTTATATATTCAGACCAAATAGAATGTTAAAGAGTAGCAATGAACCAGATCATATTTCATTCATTCTTGTGTGCCCTGTTATACTCCATCTAGATGTTGCTTGGAACTACAAGTTTTAGGGAGCTACTAACTATGCTAATCAATCGCACTTTACGCCCACCTAGGCAACATGTAATGCTAAATGTACTTCTTCTTAATGCACCTTAGTGGGTGTAGAAAGTAATTAGGGGAGAATAATTAGAAGTTCCATAAGTTTAATTAAGGTGAAAAGAATCATCACATATTTTGATGGAAATTTTCAAGAAAATGGAGAAGAAATCCTACATATATATATATATATATATATTTTGATTGGTGCCACAGGGCCCCTGTGGCCGGGGGTTAGTAGGGTTAGCAGTCAGTAACACACACACACAAACGGGGCGCGAAAGCACAGGGGGAGCCAAAGCCCTCATTAAAGAAATACTCCCTAACGTGGCCCCAAGGTTTCGAACCCACAACCACCCACTTGGGGGTATGGGTCCTGGCCATCTCATCTAAGTGAGATGGTTGAAATCCTACATATTTGAGTAACATTTTTTGAAGTAAATGTTTTGCTTTATAATATTGTTATGTTGTGACAATGATTGCTGATACCATATATTATTACATGTGGTACAATTGCTAAAGTATTTTAAAATTAAATTGGAGGAAAAAAGGCATTACTCTTTGCTTTAGAAAAGTATTGAGTGATAAGGTGCAGATGTCCCTAGACACACAAAAACAAAAAATTAACAAGGAAAGATTTCCTTTTCCTCTTCTTTTCTTATCAACCAATCTGAATACGACAAGAATGATTGTCCCTACATAGCAATTATCACAATTCCATGCACTTGTTAGAAGACAAAATTCTCGTTACCCATTTGAGTGAATAGAAAAGAAATTTTAGAGAGCATTTTTACTCATTCAAAATTAATAGTCATTCGTTGCTAACTAATTAGGCTTTCACTTAGTGATATGTAATCATTTCTATTGTGAATAATATGATAATATATTTTAGGTAGTAAATATAGTTTTAGGTAGTCTGTTTCTTTTGGGTCAATAGTCAATATTCTTAGTCAATATTCTTTGCTAAACTTTAGGATAGCTGGCAACATTTATAGGATGATTAGTTGCTACCTTATTTGAGAATTCTGGGTTGTATATCAACGTGTTGAATATAATGAAAGGAGATACATTCTGCTTTACAAATTGTCATGGTATCAGAGCCAACTGATCATGACCGGCGGCAATGGCTCTACCAGTGAAATTCGAAAGACGATTTCACCCTACGATATCACTTCCCTTGATAATCCAGGACTTTCAATTACTCAGGTTCAATTGAAAGGAGAAAATTATGAAGAATGGGCTCGTTCGTTTAGAACGGCCTTGAGGGCCCGGAAGAAATTCAGGTTTATTGACGGAACAATCACACAACCTGATGAGAAGTCAGGAGACCTCGAGGACTGGTGGACAATCAACTCGTTATTAGTGTCATGGATCTGGAATACCATCGAGCCTACACTACGCTCCACTATCTCTCATGTGGAAATAGCGCAGGACCTTTGGAATGACATCAAAGACCGATTCTCCATCACTAACGGACCACGAATCCAACAACTCAAATCCGATCTTACAGAATGCAAACAGAGGGGTATGACCATAATGGACTACTATGGTAAACTCAAGCAACTTTGGGATGAACTTGGGAATTTCGAACAATTGCCGACGTGCAAGTGCGGGAAGTGCACCTGCAACCTCGGACCGATTTTGGAGAAGAAACGAGAGGAAGAAAAAGTGCATCTATTTCTTATGGGATTGGATGAAACCGGGTATGGAACGGTGAGATCCAACATACTGGCACAAGACCCACTGCCGGGTTTGAATAAGGTATACTCAATACTTATTCAAGAAGAGCGAGTCAAGACTATTACCCGAGGTAAGGAGGAGCGAGGAGAGATTATGGCTCTTGCCGTGCGCACCCGACCCGACGGAAGAGAGAAAGCGAGTATGGTGTGTTCATATTGCAAAAAGACGGGACATGAATCTGAAAATTGCTTTGCCTTGAACGGATACCCAGAGTGGTGGGGTGACAGGCCTCGAAGTGATGGGAAAGGGACTGGTCGCGGCAAAGGGCAACCAAGTGCTCGCGGAGGGGGCCGAGGAAACAGGGGAGCTCATCGTGCCAATGCTGCCCAGGCCGGTTCTGTCGTGCAGGGAGCAACCGAGACAGACACATCATCACCACTGCCCGGATTGAACACCGAACAGTGGCAACAGCTTGTCCAAATGCTGAGCGGGTCAAAACCCGCGACAACGGAGAAGATGACCGGTAAGTCTGTGCCTTGGATTATTGACACAGGCGCTTCGAATCACATGACTGGGACGATTGGAGATCTTCGTGACTTGAGGGAGATTGTCCAATGTCCCGTGGGATTACCAGATGGGAGTAGTGCTATTGCAACCAAAGAAGGGACGATTGTTCTTGATAAAAACTTTGTGTTAAAAAATGTTCTTTATGTGGAAGGATTGACTTGCAATTTAATTTCTGTGTCGCAATTAACTGATCATTATAATTATTTTATCCAATTCACTAGTCGTTTGTGTGTTATACAGGACCGCACTTCGAGGATGCTGATTGGTGCGGGTGAAAGGCGTGATGGACTCTACTACTTCCGGGGTATGTCACATGCTGTTCATGCGATGAAGGTTCGTAATGTGGTGACTCTCGATCTTTGGCACAAGCGACTGGGTCATCCATCTCTTCAAGTGACAAAGTTAGTTCCCGAAATTAGTTTTAATAGGAGTAATATTAGATTGAATCAGAATTGCGATGTCTGTAAGAGGGCAAAACAAAGTAGAGACAAGTTTTCTGTTAGTGAAAATAAAGCTTCAAGTATTTTTGAACTTATTCATTGTGATTTGTGGGGTCCTTATAGAACAACTTCTTCTTGTGGTGCTTCATATTTTTTGACCATTGTGGATGATTTTTCTCGTGCTGTTTGGATTTATTTGCTTGTTGAAAAAAAGGAGGTGCCTCATATACTCAAAAGGTTTTTCTCACTAGTTGAGAGACAATTTGATAAACAAGTTAAAATTTTGCGAAGTGACAATGGAACTGAATTCACTTGTTTGACACAATATTTTCTTGATCATGGAATTGTTTTTCAAACCTCTTGCACGGGAACACCTCAACAAAATGGGAGGGTAGAAAGAAAACATCAACATATTTTGAATGTAGCCCGGGCGCTGCGTTTCCAGGGATCTCTTCCCATTGGTTTTTGGGGAGAATGTGTGTTGACAGCAGGATACCTAATAAATAGAACTCCTTCCTTGGTTTTGAATGGCAAAACGCCTTATAGCATTTTATATGGTAAAGAACCCACTTACAATCATTTGCGCATTCTTGGTTCCTTGTGTTATGCACATGTGAAGACAGGGGATAAGTTTGCAAGTAGAAGTCGAAGGTGTGTTTTTGTTGGGTATCCTTATGGGAAAAAGGGATGGCATTTGTATGACTTGGAGAAAAAGGATTTTTTTGTTTCTCGTGATGTTGTGTTCTCGGAAGGCATTTTTCCTTTTGCCAACAATTTTGCGTTTGACATTAGTGGATCGTCTCAGGTTGAGGTGATGGATGAGGATGTTGAGGAGTCCCCCACATTTGTGTTGAGGGGGGGTACCGAGGAGTGTGCCGCGGACATTGTTGAGGAGGGTACCGCGGACACTCTTGTTCTGTCGACAGGAGGAGCTGCTGGGCAGCGTGTTTTGGCGGGTAGGGAGGACGGCCCGGCTGGCAATCCGAATCCAGACAGTCCGGAAGAAGTGTTGGGTCGGGGTCAACGCAGGCGAGAAGCTTCAGTACGACTCCGTGATTATGTTACCCATACCATCCAGAAAATGAGTCCATCTGCATCATCACCACCCGTGCCACAGCACTCCTCAGGTACTCCCTATCCTATAGCACACTATGTGAATTGTGATAAGTTTTCTGTGCGACATAGAAATTTTCTTACAGTTTTGATAGTGGAGCAAGAACCCGCACACTACTCTGAGGCCGTGAAAGACAGTCGCTGGCGGGATGCAATGCGTCATGAAATTGATGCGCTTGAGGCTAATGAGACCTGGGAAGTGGAAGATTTGCCAGCAGGAAAGAAAGCTCTGGGGTGCAAATGGGTATACAAGATCAAGTATAATTCTGATGGTACTATTGAGCGGTTTAAAGCTCGGCTTGTTATTCTTGGGAATCGTCAAATTGAAGGAATTGATTATACAGAGACTTTTGCCCATGTAGCCAAAATGGTTACCGTACGGGTATTTCTTGCAGTCGCTGCAGCAAGGAATTGGGAGGTTCATCAGATGGATGTACATAATGCGTTTCTGCACGGCGATCTTACGGAAGAAGTATACATGCACGTCCCACCCGGTTTCCAGGTGGGGACTCCCGGGAAAGTGTCTAAGCTCAGGAAATCTCTTTACGGTCTGAAGCAGGCGCCCCGGTGTTGGTTTGCTAAATTATCAACTGCTTTGAAAAATTATGGTTTTCACCAATCTTATTCAGATTATTCTTTGTTTACTTTACAAAGAGGATCTGTTCAGCTCAGTATTCTTGTCTATGTCGATGATCTCATCATCTCCGGGAGTCGTTCAACTGATATACAGAAATTTAAGGCTTATCTCAGTGCTTGTTTTCACATGAAAGATCTTGGTCTTTTGAAGTATTTCTTGGGAGTGGAAGTGGCACGCGGACCCGATGGGTTTGTACTTTGTCAACGTAAATACGCGCTGGACATTATTTCAGAGGTTGGACTCTTAGGCGCACGGCCCGCTGCTGTGCCATTGGAACAGAACCAACGACTTGCTTTGTCCACAAGTAAAGAAATCGACGATCCTGAGTCCTACCGTCGTTTGGTGGGGCGGCTCATTTATTTGTGTTTTACCCGACCTGAATTGTCCTATAGTGTTCATGTTTTATCTCAGTTTATGCACCATCCTCGGCTAGAGCACTGGGAAGCTGCTTTACGGGTGGTCCGGTATCTAAAGGGTAATCCGGGTCAAGGCATTCATCTGAGTAGCAAGTGTGACTTGCAGTTACATGGATGGTGTGATGCAGATTGGGCTGGATGCCCTCTGACTAGGCGGTCCCTCACTGGTTGGTTGGTGTTTCTTGGGAGTTCGCCAGTTTCTTGGAAAACGAAAAAGCAACATACAGTTTCCCGCTCTTCTGCAGAAGCAGAATACCGATCTATGGCAATGACTACTTGTGAGTTGAAATGGCTGAAAGTTCTTTTATCGAGTCTTGGGGTCCCTCACACTCGTCCGCTGACTCTTCATTGCGACAGTCAGGCAGCCCTCCACATCTCTCAAAACCCAGTCTTTCATGAACGGACAAAACACATTGAGGTCGATTGCCACTTTGTTCGTGATGAAATTATTGCCGGGAATATCCATCCCGCGTTTGTTCCGTCGAGCGCACAACTTGCTGACATTTTCACAAAGGCGTTGGGCAAACGACAATTTGACTATTTTCTTCGCAAGTTGGGCATCCGCGATCTTCATGCACCAACTTGAGGGGGGGTATTGTGAATAATATGATAATATATTTTAGGTAGTAAATATAGTTTTAGGTAGTCTGTTTCTTTTGGGTCAATAGTCAATATTCTTAGTCAATATTCTTTACTAAACTTTAGGATAGCTGGCAACATTTATAGGATGATTAGTTGCTGCCTTATTTGAGAATTCTGGGTTGTATATCAACGTGTTGAATATAATGAAAGGAGATACATTCTGCTTTACAAATTGTCAATTTCATTTTTATTTTGTTCATGTATTATTTGTATAATTACTAGAATAAAAACATGTGTGTGCAATATATAATTATTTTTTAGTGAAAAAAAATACTCTCAATTTTTTGCTATTATTTTTTTATTTTTATGAGAACTATGGCGGAAAAAGAAAGAAAGGGAACAATTAATTACAACCCTTGCACATGAAAAAAAGGAATCTTTGCAGCTTTTAGTAATTGAAACTAGCTTTTTATATGATTGTCTTCTTGCCAATTTTAGACAACGTGGGCTTTTGTCCATTTCTTTGAATATACAAATTGAGACGCATTGAGTCACTAAGGGCATGTTTGGTATGCAAGAATGAAATGAGTTGGGAATTATAGAATGAATTCAGAAATGGAATGAAACATGAATGGAATAGGAATGATCATTTCATTCATATGTTTGGCTATATACTTAGGAATGGAATCATATTAAATTTTAATTGAATATTTAAAATATTGAATAAATTTATTTTAGTCAAAAAAATATTAAATTTAAGTAGCAAAAAAGGAAAGATGAGAAGATTAAATAAAGAAAAAGGAAAGTTAAAAAAGTTAACATTACCATATCGGGTTAAATAAAGAAAAAGAAAAGTTGAAAAATATTGACATAACCATATTTAGTCATTCCATTAGGAATGGAATGGGCATTCCTTAAGTTTTGAAAAAGAATGCCCATTCCTACTTCAGTAGGAATCTCATTCTAAATATGAATGGTCATTCCATTATGTTTGATCATACCAAACATGATAATGGAATGGACTTAAGAATGACCATTCCATTTCGGGGCTCAGTCCGATCTACCAAACATACCCTAATCCGCAACATTTTGAGGAATTATTTTGTGATTGTGGACTAACACTTTTATGTGATGTGTTGGTAAATACTAATGACAAAGAATCTTGTGAGTGAAAAAGAAAAAAGTAGAAAAATCAATATTCTGAGAAACGATTGTGTGATCTAATTAAGGATTGAGAAATGATTTGTGCACAGAATATTTGCACAGAATTTATGCACAGATTTGATCCGGACCACTCATTTCGATGGCCCCCACACATTCTGGTATGGGGTCCACCGAAATGAGTGGTCTGGATCAATTCTGTGCACAAATTCTGTGCATTTTTCTGTGCTTGTAGCATTACTGTTAAGGATTAGTGCTCTATTCATGTGACGTATTGGCATGGCAATAAAAAAGAGTCATATGTACTGAAAAAGATATAACTGGCGGGATTATATCATATGTGGGATAATTTTATTAATTTAGAGATTGACATTTGGTTAGATTTCTATTGTAATTTGGTTTCCTTTATGATAGAGTTGTATTACTTGTCCAATAAGTAATGGGTTACAAACTCTGTATAAGGGGATGTTGTATAGGAATTTAGGAAGCCCTTGGTGTACCAAGTTGGAGGTCTCCTTTCATGAGGCTGCATGGTCTAGGGTGAGAGAGTGAGGGTTCTTTGGGTATTGAGAGTGGATATACAAAGGGTATTGGGGTTGGGTTATGGGATTTAACTTAAGTATTTTCTTGTACCGGATCTTATTCTCAATAATAAAGAATGGTCTCTCGGGTATAGATGTAGGCGGTTTTACCGAACCACGTAAAAATCTGTATTTTCTTTGGTGTGCTTATTTATTACTGTTTATGTATGTCTATGTGTTTATTGGAAAATTTTGGTTTCACGTTTTAAATTCCCAAAAAGTGGTATCAGAGCCATGGTGGTAAGATTATGGTGGATAGAAGCACATGGTGGCAATGGAATAGCAGCACGATGATAAAGAAAAAAACAGAGAAAAATGATAATAAATCTGGTAAAGCAGCCAGAAGACGTGTGGTCGGCGAAGTCATGGACCTAGATCTGGATGATGAAGATGATTTGGAGGCGGGAAAATAATTTTGATGTTAGTGTAATTGTAACAGGTTGCGTATGATGGAGATGATCTCACATTCCACTCATACGGGCATTTTTCTTAGGTTATCAGATTCCGGGTACGGTAAGTATGTACTTCTGGAGAAATAATTTGATGGGTTCCAATACGGCGGTGGCAGACACATTCGCAATCACCCAGCAGAGGTAATTGTTAGATACTGTATGTAGAAACGTTGATCAAATATTTTTGGAGCAGGTTCGCTAATTAGGTGGTATGATATTAATCCCAAAGTTGCGAATGAATCTAATATTATTACTGAAATCACACACGTCGGTTGAGAGAAGTGTGGATGGTTTGTGTCGTCTAATTGGTAAAGTTGTACTCCCAAGGTTTCAATGGAAAAATTCTTGCAAGTTGGTGAATGGTTTATTTCACGGTTCAGACGATGGTGAGGGGAAATCCTGCTAGAGAGAAAGAGATGATCGTGGCTTTCTCTGAAGTTAATGTGCATAATTAACTTGCGCAATTGCACATGGATTGGCCGCGGTTTGACGAATCGGAGGTGTTGAGACCAAGTTGATTTGGGGTGTGCATGCTGGTGCGAAAGACGGTCAATGGTAAACGGGTACAAAGCAGTTGACTTTGTGGATGCTCCGGTTAAGGGGGTACTGGTCATATGTGATAGAAGAATTGGGCAGTTTCCCCACAAGTGATAGAGAGGGTGATTGTTGGGATTATATCACATGTGACATAATCTCATTAATTTAGGGATTGAGATTTTGCTAGATTCCTATTGTAATTTGGTTTCCTTTGTGATAGAGTTGTAGTACTTATCCAATAAATAATGGGTTGCAAACTCTATATAGGGGATGTTGTATAGAAATTTAGGAAGCCCTTGGTATACCAACTTGGGGTTCTCCCCTCATGGGGGTGCATGATCTAGGGTAAGAGAGTGAAGTTCTTTGGGTATTGGGAGTGGGTATACAAAGGGTATTGGGATTGGGTTATGGGATTTAACTCAAGTGTTTTCTTGTACCGGATCTTATTCTCAATAATAATGAATGATCTTTCGGGTGTGGATGTAGGCGGTTTTGCCGAACCACATAGAAATATGTGTTTTCTTTGGTGTGCTTGTTTATTATTGTTTATGTGTGTCTGTATGTTTATTAGGGGAATTTGATTCCGCAATTTAAATTCCCAACAAAACAACTTTTTTATTTTGTTTATTTTGCGAACAACAATGCTAGGCACACATCTTCAATCACATCCCAAATCACATCCTTGCTTTAAATGCATGTACCCTGTGAGAAAAGTGTGAAAAATTCAAACAGCACAGGATACATGCATTTAAAGCATAAGATGTAATTTTGAGTGTGATTTAAGGTGTGTGCCTAACCTTATTCTTTTGTGAATGCCTTTTCCCATTATTCCGCATTAATGAAGTGGAGTGGTCACAAAGCACTGAATAACTTCTTTGACACAATGCGTGTAAGAAAAGATAAAGATAAGTGGCATTGACGTAGAAGTGATCTATTGAAAATGAGCAGTTCTAGGGAGACTCCTTACTTGGGACTTTTTTAGTCCGAATTTATTTTAAATAGTAATAAATATAGTTTTTAATGCAAGACCAATGCACATATCTTGCATTGAAAACTGTTTTTTTTAATCATTTATGGCAAATTTGGACTAAGAAAATCCCAAATAGAGAGTCTAGCCAATTTTTCCCATTGAAAATGCCTACCAACATGGTCAGATCCTTAAGCTCAATTTACTTGCACCAAGGTTGTGGTGTCTTATAAGCCAGCTAAACTATGTGTTTAGTGGATTTTGGATGTTACAATCACCAGTTTAAATGTGACTCTCATTGCAAAACTACTTTACTATCCGCGTTTTAACAACATGACAATTTTCTTATTCATTTTAGAGTTATATTTGGGGCACTGACAATATCCACTAACACTTACTAACACACTCTATCTCTCTCCTAGTGGCATTGTGGAGTCCGCAGTGGACCCCGCAGTACCACTAGGAGAGAGATATAGTGTGTTAGTAAGTGTTAGTGAATTTTGTTAGTGCCCCTAGCATTGCCCTTCATTTTAAATTGAAGACAATTTTGTCTGTCTATCCATTTTCGTGCAATTGTAACAAACCTCTGCACACATACATGTGTGTGTGTCAGTGTGTGCTAGAAAACTGATATTTGCAATTGCAATTGCAATTGAAAAGGATTGTGGCACAAAGGGAAAAAAAAAATAATAATAATAAGGGGAAATTATATTCACACCACCTGTACTTGAGGCCTTTATTTACCCTGACCTCGTATATTTTATTTGTGACAATAATTTTTCGTTACTTTTAGTTGAAGTACTATTAGTAAATTTGTTAACAATAATGATTGGGTGATTGAATTTGTGTACCGAAAAATCGTGATCATTTATTTCGGTGGCCCCTACGTCAAAGTGTATGGAGCCTACCGAAATGAATGCCCACGATTTTTCGGTGCACAAATTCGGTGACTCTAGCATTACTGATTTGTTAAATTTAATCGAACATAAGTTTTCGTAGTTATTTTAACATTGAGCTAATCACAGATACAACCCCTATTATTAGCATTTTTTTTCTAGATATACAACCTAAAACTCTGTTCGTTAAAGTTAACAACTTTACTAATGGTAACACTTAAACTGATAGTACAAGGAATATTAGTGTCACAAATAAAAATATATGGGTCACTGGGAAAATATCCTTAAAATACGTACCCTTGCGCACTTAAATTCATTTTCCTCTTCCTTTTGTACTAATCAAAATAAAACATGAATTATTGTCCCTATATAGCAAATTAACTCAACTCCTTACATTTAATATAAGATAGAACCATTGTCCCTTAAAGAATTTTTTTATTATTTTTTTTATTTTTAATATATATATATATATATTTGGTGAAACAAGTAGAAATCCTCTCAGTCTGTACTTCGTGACTTCAAGTTTAATACTTATGGCTGCTTAATCTAAGTAGGACACAGAGGCAAACCCCAAATACATACACTGACCCATCACACACGCGCTATGTAAATAAAAAAGATGAATTGCTGCAAAGGTTGGCATATCTCAAGTGACAAAGAGTTTGACATTTATAAGACCCCTCCAATGCATAGGTTCGGAGTTCGAATCTCATCTCACTCCCCCATATATATATATATATATTTAAAAAAAAAGGAGATAAATTGCTAGTAAAATTCGAGCCCACATCTAAACTCTTGGACTTGGTTCACCAGTCTCAGAGTCTCTAGATCCATTCTTTAACCACTCTCTGCAACAATCCGAGAAACTCCAAAAAGGAGGCCAAGGGCTATGATAGAAGGGTGACAAACTATGGAGGGAAAAAAAAAAAAAGAAGAGAACAATTACAAAACCTACACATGAAAAGAAAGGAATCTTTGGAGCTTTTAATAATTGAAACTTAGCTTTTTATATGTTTGTCTTCTTGCCTGAACAGCTCTTTTGGCCAAATTTAGACAAAGTGGACTCTTTGTCACTTTCTTTCAACATTAGGCTCCACCACATTGAGTCACTAGGATAATCAACATTTTGGAAAAAATCTTGGGTGATGGAGACCACTAACTCATTCAAGTGACGTGGTAATAGGGATCAATTATAGAGTCACAGCTCTCAGAAAGAACAAAAATATGTCAGACTTTCGATTTCCTTTATGTTAAAGTAGAAAATTCTAATGTCAAAGTAGAAAGTGTCACTAAAAGTTATAACGATCAAAAATACTTATCGTTAAAACTTTTAACGACACTTTCTGCTTTGGCGCATTAGTAATTTCCACCACTTATTGTGCTAATGAAGCATTTAGTTCACATGAATGGAGTTTAGTGGTTAGGAGTACTGAATAATTTCTCTAACACAATGTATGTAGGATATTGCGTATAATTTTAACGAATTCTTAGGCGTATTCAGTATGGTTTTAAACTCAATTTTAATGACTCTAATTGATTTGCAGATTTAGAACGAAAAAAATAATAACAATGAAGGAAAAAGTGACAAAAAAAATATTTACTAATTTTCCTCAATAATGAACTAATATGGAAAGTTAAAAGTGTTCAATATGTAGTAGAAACTCAAGAAAATAAAAATTAAAAAAAAAAAGGTGACTTTGACAAAGTTGCGATCATTGAAAATGCCTACCCAAAGCTTAAGCTCAATTGAAAAGGATTGCGCCAGAAAACAAATATTTGCAATTGAAAAGACAGTGGTACAAAGGAAAATAGAAAAAAAAATATATGGAAAATTACACTCACGCCATCTGTACCTTGAGGCCATTTTTATGCTCATCTCTGTAACTCTATTTGAAATATTTAATTGTCTGTACTTCACAATTAAGTGGTACTTTTCAGACAAAGTAGTTAGTGAGATGAAGCTTTATGCATGCTCTTACTATTAGTAAATCGATTAAATTTAACAAAACTAAAGTATTGATGTTCCGGCGATAGCACATTTTGCAAATACACTCCTATATAAGCTAATTAGTTGTGTTAAAATTAATAACTTTTTATCGATGACATTTTAATTAAAAACACAAACAAAAAAATAGTATCACAAATAAAAATACTGTTAGATCATCATGATTATAATGAGTGTCAACTGATGAGAGTTCACTGATCTTGATATACATTGTATTACATTAAATAATGTCTCTATTGGTAGTTAAAAAGGAATCTTTTCTGTTAGTTTGTTAAGTGAGGTTAATTCTGTTAGTGTAACAGTTACTGTAACTCTCTCATCTTCTCATGCAAGTCTATATAGAGAAGATCTGTATTGATTTTAAAACTAAGGAGAAAACACTTTCATTTCTGAGATTTCTTCAAATACATGGGTCATGGTGAAATGCGCTTGAATAAGGATTAAGGACCAATAGACCAATGGTTTAATGGCTTCAATATTCCACTGACTACTGGTAAGAATATATATATATATATATATACACACACTAGGTTACAAGCACATGCTTCGCACGTGCCTATCCCCTCATATTATCTTATTTGGCTTTCGTAATTGGTAATTTAAAATCTCATTCTTAATTAATTTAGAAGTTACTGTATAATTTTGAAGTTATAGTTTGACTTCTAAATTCAGTATGATTATACAAATTAGAACTAAAAGATCAAAATATTAACATATGTTGTGTGTATAAATTCAATTTATAGATATTTGTGTGTGTAATTTTAACATATGCAATTGTGGTTTGAACACAAAAATATGGTTTCAAGTTAGTTTAAGTTGAAGCTAAGTTGTTATCTGGGAACTTGGCAATAGGAAATAATTGTGATGTTAAAACAGCATAGAATAAATTCTAAATTCAGAGTTTAGAGTATGAAAATAGGTATTCAGTAGACGTATATGCAACAGTGCCACCCAGGAGAGAGATAGAGTGTGTTTGTAAGTGTTTGTCATATTATGATACAAATTATAACATAAAGAGCAAAATATACGCATATAACCATGTCTGTGCGCACCTATGTAATCAAAGTAGACCATTCTGTAACTTTCTGTACAAAATTGACCTCTGTGTAAATATTATGTAAGTAGCATTTTTTGTTGATATTTTTTTCAAGCCAATTATAATTATGGTTGCAAAAGCTGGGTATAAAATATGTAAGTAGCATTTTTTGTTGATCTTTTTTTCAAGCCAATTATAATTATGGTTGCAAAAGAGTATAAAATTAATATGGTTACAAAAGTTGAGTATAAAATTAACCATCTAAAAAACAAAAGAGAGGTTGTGCAAAAAGATGACCGTTTTGTAATTTTTCTTGTAAAATTGACTTGTATGTGAATATTGTGTGAGAAGATGACATTCTATAATTTTCCTCAAGGAAATTGACCTATATGTAAATGTTGTGGCTGAATATGACCATTCTATAATTTATCTAATAAAATTGATCTATATGTAAATATTGTGCCAAGAACTGATCTATATGTAAATATTATGTCACCAGCCCTTTTTATTGACTTTTGTTTGAAGCCAATTATAATTATGATCGAAAAAGGTGATTGAACCTGAAATATTTAAGCCAAAGTTGATTGAATCATCATTATTATATTAAATAAAATTTCAAAAGTTGACCTGATTGTAATTATTAGTCGACTTGAATGTAATTATTGTACAAATGACAGAATTAGCCTCACACAAATCAATATATCTTTAAGTAGCTGTATACATGTACGAGTAATTATAGTATCTTAAAAGGATATTATAATATTTGAGTAACTATGCAATTACCGTAAAGAACAGAACAAACAGAGAAATACCAAAAATTGGCAAAATCATTTGAAATTGCATGCTTCCATAGGCATGTTAGGGTCTTTTATATATAGTAGATATAAGTAAATAATAAATTAATATAAAAACATAAGGCTTGGTAAAAATATCTCTATCTCTACAATACTATAAGAACGAATAAGTTAGCACATCAAAAAATATGAACTTCCTCTTTTGCCCCTTCACTACACCATAATTACTCATACATCTATCTATACGTCGTAAGGATATATTGATTTGTGTGAGGGTAAATCTGCCATTTTAGACAAATAATTACATTCAAGTCAGCTTTTGAAATTTTATTTAATATAATAATGAGGTTTCAATCAACAATCTTGTGTCTAATTACATTTGGATCAACAATTTTTGGAGTATTTATTATTGACTTAAAAAAAAAGTCAAAAAAGTGGCTGGTTCGGAATTGGTCACTAATATTTATAATTTGGTCAACTTCTTCTCTCAAATGAGGTTTCAATCAATAATCTTGTGTCTAATTACATTTGGGTCAACAATTTTTGGGATATTTATTATTCACTTAAAAAAAGTAAAAAAAAAAATGGCTATTTTAGTGGCTATTTAGGAATTGGTCACTAATATTTACAATTTGATCAACTTGTTCTCTCAAATTTAGGATTCATATTTTGTGATATGTGTAATTGCATTTGGGTCAGCAAGTTTTGGGATATTTATTATTCACTTTAAAAAAAAAGTTAAAAAAAAAAAATTGGCTATTTTAGTGGCTATTTTGGTTACTAATATTCACATTTTGGTCAACTTCTTCTCTAAAATTTAAGTTCTGCGATATTTATACTTTACTTCAAAAAAAGTCAAATAAAGTGGCTATTTTAGTGGCTATTTATGAATTGGTCACTAATATTTACATTTTGCTCAACTTCTTCCCTCAAATTTAGGATTTATAGATTGCATTCGAATATCAATTAAGGTCTACAAACACATTCATCTCATTTTTTAGGGGAAATACCCTACTTGTGTCATATATTTTTTAGTGGTGCGTTATTAGGTATCTTTACTACTCATTTACAAGATAGTCAGAATTATCAACTTCTTCCGTAGGAAGAGTTTTAGATAAAATAACTACATTTATCATTTCCTATTTAACCGTTTTAACATCTTATTATACACTTTTAACAACTATTTAATCACACGAAACGACACAATTAAATTTTTCGCGCAACATGCGAGGCTCCATCTATTATATATATATATATATATATATATATATATATATATAAGTAAACAATAAATTAATATAAAAACATAAGGCTCGACTTAAGGGACTTTTGCAAATCTCCTAGTATCCATGTAATAAACAAATCTCTAAACGTTTGGAGTGTGAGCTGTCCCTATTTGTGGAAGATCATTTGTATTTATGGAGTACTGTGAGTTGTCCTTCGTGCAGAATGATCTCCACTGCTACACTATACACGTAATGATTAGATCGAGGTCACCCAAAAGCCAAAAAATAATTGGTGATCACAAGCTGCCGGCGGAAACCATGCCGGAGTATGATCGGAAAACAGAATTAAAAGCTTTTGATGATTCAAAAGCTGGTGTAAAGGGTCTTGTAGATTCAGGGATAACCAAAATCCCAAATATATTCATAAATGACCAAAAAGTCCCTCCCAAGTCTGGAAATTCCAAGTTCAGTGTTCCAATAATTGACCTTCAAGATCTTGAAAAAGACCCATCTGCAAGGAGTGAGATCATTGAGAAACTATATGATTCTTGTGAAAATTGGGGTATTTTTCAGGTGATCAATCATGGGATTTCGGAAAGTTTAATGAAGGAAATGATGAGTGGGGTTAGGAGGTTTCATGAGCAAGAAAGTGAAGTGAAAAAAGAGTTTTATTTGAGGGATGTGAAGAGAAAGTTTGACTATAATAGTAATTTTGATCTGTTCCAAGCTCCTGTGGCCAATTGGAGAGATTCAATTTATTGTGTTATGGCTCCTGATCCACCTGATCCTGAAGAATTGCCTCTGGTTTGCAGGTATATATGTGATTCAAAGAGTATACTTTTATTAGTTCAGCTAAGTTTAAGGCTCCTTTGGTTTTGCGAATGAGAGCATTTTTGCTCACCCAAAATTTGGTACACCAATGCTCACCCAAGCATCCCATTGGCCAATGCAGTGGGGTCCAGGATTAAACAAATGTTGTTTAATATTGTTTAATCCTGGACCCTACTGCATTGGCCAATGGGATGCTTGGGTGAGCATTGGTCTATCAAATTTTGGGTGAGCAAAAGTATTTTCTTTGCGAATTTACAAAAGTAAAAGAACACTTGGGCATTTTATTTATTTATTTATTTATTTTGTAAATTTATTGAAGGAAAATTAGTGTTTTACCTTTTGTTTTCTTTCATGCTTAAATAGAAGTAAAAGTTCATTTTTTTTAAAAATGCAATTGTATTTAAAAAAAAAAAAAAAAAAAGTGAATCACAATTCAAAAGTTTTAATTTATTTTTCAATATAGTTTCTTTTCATTCTTGTTTCCCTCTCTATTTTCCTGAGTATCCAAACAAAGGAAAAATTTTCGTAGTGTTTTCATTTCTTTTTCCTTTGCATTAAATAAAAGCCACAGAAAACTATATTTTTCTAGTAGTGTTGGCCATTTTGGCCAGCAATTGAAAAAGCGTCTCTATTTTATTTAGCTAGCCACTTTTTAACGTTGTAGTCCCACTTTTTTGCTAGCCATTTCTTTTACTGTCTTTCGTTTTATAGTTGAGATTAGTGTCAATTGCAATTGTACAAAGTCCAACGACTGAGATTTGGAAATAGAATTTAGCTACCCAGGTGATGAATGTGGCTAACTTGGCAAAATAGCTATTGGGATGACCAGCTTGTTTGGAGTTTTTTTTTTTAAAAAGGGTATAAGATGAAGAAAAGTGGAAGGAAACCACATAATTTTTATTTTATCTTCACACACTTATTATTCTAATTTTTGCTTTTTCTATCTACTTTCCTTTTCTTTCAATTTTTTTTTTTTCCTCACTAAATTTATGAACTAGAAAGAACATAAGGTGGCGAAAGGTTGTGACTAAATTTATGAACTAGAAAGAACATAAGGTGACGAAAGGTTGTGACCATTGTGCGTGACACATACGTTGCCATAATTTGGCTCAATTTCCACTCTTAGGATTTTGTGACATTATAAGTTGTATTTTTCGAGATAATTATGTGTGTGTGTGTGTGTGTTATAGAGAGAGGGAGGGAGAGTGGCAATAAGATCCTTACTGTTGCAGGGCGATAGGTTGCAACATTTCGGCCCAGTTTAAACTTTTAGGGTTTGTGACACATAATGCATATGGCGGGACAACTGCGTGAGAGAGCGGTCGAGGTTTATATTTTACTACTGCGTCGGTTTATATTTTACTACTCTGGGAGGTTTTTCCCATCTCTGATTAGCAAGTTTTTTCTCTGCGGTTTACGAGCCCTATTAATATTTGATTTTCACATCATCTAGTATCATCACTTGTCCACCTGAGGAGTAAATATTGGGCACAAGTAACCCAACACCTCATCTGATACAACTTACTAATACATATATAGATATTGTTTAAAAAAAATATATAAAAAATACAGATATAGATATAGACTGTGCTTTGTTTGGATGAATTTCTTCTATAAATAGATAAACCAATGAGTTCCATTAATTAGTAACCGTGAAATTAACTAATTTTTTTTTCCTTGCAGAGACATAATGATGGAGTACTCAAAGACTGTCATGAAGTTGGGGCTTACCCTATTTGAATTGCTCTCTGAGGCTCTTGGGCTAAGCCCAAATCACCTGAAGGACATGAACTGCGCTGAAGGGCTTTTTGTTTTAGGCCATTACTACCCAGCATGCCCAGAACCAGAATTGACTATTGGCCTAAGAGACCACACTGATAGTGGGTTTCTTACTGTTGTTCTACAAGACCAAATTGGTGGGCTACAAGTCCTCTATGACAATCAATGGGTTGATGTCCCTCCTATGGATGAAGCTCTAGTAGTAAACATTGGAGATCTTTTACAGGTAAGGCCCCGTTTGGCAATAGCTTTTGAAGTTTGTAAGTGCTCATAGATAGAACTCCAAAAGTTAAAATTAAACTGTTTAACAATCAGATTCTATACAGTTCCTCTTTTGGGTCAAATGCATTTTGGTACCCTGTACTTGTAGCGAAATTTCACTTTGGGCTCTCAATATATAAACTTGTTTCAATTAAGGACAATCTTTAACAGCGTTAAAAAAGTACAAAAGAAATGGACCTCATGGAGAGCCCAAAGTGAAACTTCGCTATAAGTATAGGGCCCGAAGTGAAACTTCGTTATAAGTACAGGGCTCAGAGTAAAATTTTGCTATAATTACAGGGCAGGGCCCAAATTGAAACGCCATATGGTTCATTCTGATATACTTTTTTAATGCCATTAATGATTGTCCTTGATTCAAACATGTTTGTAAATTGAGGGCCCAAAGTGTTGCAATAAAAAATATAAGGCCCAAAGTATAACTTTCCTGTAAGTACATGGTACCAAAGTATTTGTTAGCCTTTCTTTTTTTCCGTTTGCTTTCTAAGGGTACAGATAGATCTGACTAATATAAAATCTAAAAATCCTAACATTGATTAATCCAAATTTGTTGAAAATTTTTACATAAAAAAAAAAAAGAAAATTCAAATTATTGGTCTATCTACATTTGTGCAGCTCATCACCAATGACAAGTTTTCAAGTGTGAACCATAGGGTACTTGCTAACAAAATAGGCCCAAGAATTTCAGTGGGATGCTTTTTCAGAACACATTTTCAAGAAGGAATTTCATCAAGAGTTTATGGGCCAATCAAGGAGTTACTATCAGAAGAAAATCCTCCAATCTACAAGGAGACTCCTGTAAAGGACATCCTGGCACGCAGATATGATAATGGCCTTAATGGAAAGCCTTTACTATCCTATTTCAAGTTGAAACAATAAGCTAAGAAAGCTTTAGGGGTCAACTTTGGGGTCAACTTTGTTGTTAATAAGTGGATCATATAATTTCTTGAATCTTAAGACTGTGCACTGTGAATCATCCCTATGTCAAGTCTCTTATAGCTGTGTAATCTTGTTAAAAGCATTGCTTTGGAGTTAATAAGTCTAGACTTGTTTTTGAAGGGTGTGTTTGGAGAAAATAAGATCAGATTGCATGAGTGGAATACTTAATTCATTTTGTATTTGGTTTTCATGAAAATCAGCATTATATTAGGTTGAGAAAGATGGTGTTTTACGAGTGATATCAAATCACACAAAATGAAAGGGCATCTATTATGCACATGAATATGTGGAACTTATGAATCACACAACCGGTCCAGTCACAAATCAAAAGAATTTTGAGGGACCTTACCAGTTGGATTTCCTCCTATCGAATTTTGCATTTGATTGGAAAGTCCATTTGGAAATTCAAGGGACAAAATGGTCGGTGCGGAGATATATTTCTCCAATTTTAAGGGTAAGAGTGCATTTATTAAAATTGAAAATTAAGTGCTAAAACTTTAGTCGATTGAATTTGTAATATTGAAAAACAGTGTTTCAAGTGCTGTACGTAATAAACTGCATTAAATGTTTATATTCAGTAGAATTTTTTCACTTATAGTTTTCAGTAGTTTTTTCAATTAAGTGGAGATTATCAATCATACTGGAAAAAATTAAGTGCTGAAAATATTCATTTTCACCATTTAATAGGGTTTTCAAACACATCCTAAAATATAGAAAATATCTGCATGTACTATCATATTTCTCTCTACATCCATATATAACGTTGAATAGTTGTCCATGTAATATCAGTTGCAATACATGCGGGTGTAGAGAGAAAAATGGTGTGTATATATCATTTCTCTAAAACATGTTGGGATATTTAGTTCATTTTAATCTAAATAGTCAAACATTTAAGTTGTAAAAATGTCACACTATTAACTGTTATTAACTAAATAGTCTTGAATGTGGGCCATTAATTATCTTATGGGGCCGGGTTTAGTTTTTTCATTTAGACTAATGTTATATTTTTTAAGTTTTGTATCTCAAATGCTTCCCATATACAATTTAGTGGGACAATTTTTAATAATGATAAGACTACTTCAACATCCTCCAATTAAAATCTAGCGGGTCCACCGGTACATATATTTAGGATGCATTTGGAATACAAAATTTGGGATACATTTCAAAGTTTAGTGAAATTTCACAAAGTCGTCAAGATTTTTTTGCCCAGTTTTATATGGAGGGACTTTTCAATATAAAATTTCTTTGTTGGACTAAATGCTTAAAAAGCACTCTAAAATAGACTGAACCATAATTGCTTCTAGCACCGACACTTCTAAGAAAGTAACGTGTCGCTTGTCGTATCGTGTCCTTCACACAGACATGACACTTTACAAACACTTTTCTTGGAGTGCATGTCGATGTGCAATCGTATCGTGTCAGTGTGTCCGTGTTGTGTCGTATAGTGTCAGTTTGTCCGTGTTCGTGCTTCATAACTCATTTGTTTATTCCGAGTTAGTCCAATTAAATTGGACAATATATCTCTTTGAAAAAAAAGGGGGGGGGGGGGGGGGGGGGGGGGGGGCGGCGCTATCCCCTCTCAAATAAAACATTTTCAAACTAAATTCATGCTACATGTTTTTAATTCATTAGGTCATTTTTATGCTTAAACAACTTCAAATTGCTGTAACTTTTGTTCTACAAGTTTTTTTTTTTTTTTGGTGGTTGTAGAATTTGATGTTTTGGAATGAGCAAAATGAGATATATCAACTGAGATCAACATTGACCCTGAAATACTGAGGGAAAAAAACTAAAAATTAAGCAAATACAAAAAATGTGTTTTTTTTTTTTTTTTTGCATAAATATAACAAAAACATGCTCCTTTCGTAAAATTGGAATCATAGGTGCATAGATCTCGAAAAAAAAATAAGAAATAAAAAAAAAAATCAGCCAAAATGCCCTAGAATTGAGAAAGATATCGTCGTTAATATAAACAGAAAATATTATCTGTCCAGGGCATTTTGACAGATAATATTTTCTGTTTATATTAACGACGATATCTTTCTCAATTCTAGGGCATTTTGGCTGATATATTTAGACAGAAAATATTATCTGTCTGTAATCTGATCTACTAGACAGAAAAAAAATCTCAAAATCGGGCTGCAACGTATCTTTCTTTGTCTTTTTCTTTTTTTCTTTTTTTGTAAATATTCCACGCCCATTGTGTAGATCTCGAAGAAATACATGAAATACAAAAAATGATGTTCCAAATTACTTTCTTTTGTATAATTTTTAACTCCATTGCGTAGTTCTCAAAGAAATACATGGAAAAAAAAACCATCACTCAAAAGGCTAAAAATTGAGCGAGTTATGGTGGTATAAAGTTCACATATAATATTAATATTATCTGTCAAAACAAATAATATCATATGTTTTGATAGATAAAATCAAAAAGTAATGTTTCAAATTACTTTATTTTGTAGAATTTTCAATTTCATTGCGTAAATTTTAAAGAAATACATGAAATAAAAATAAAATAAAAAGTCATCCAAAAGGTTAAAAAATATTGAGTTGTAGTGGTTTCACAAGCAGCCCAATGAGGTGAAATAGGAGTTTTACACGCACGCGCTCAAGAGGAAGGTGAAGTTTGAGAGTAACTTTGATTTGTATAAATCTAGATATGCTAATTGGAGGGACACCTTGTTCTGTGTCATATGGGTCCTAATCATTTAGACCCACTAGAGTTGCCTCATGTTTGTAGGTAAATTGATCTTTCCCCAACCCCCTGTTAGGATTGTGCCTAAAATTCCATTCGTGGAATGATTTCCTAATTATGATTTGATTCCTTATTTGGTAGTTTCCTTGTCAGATAAGGATTCCTTTGATGGTGGAAGTTAACTAGTTTATATAGAAATGTGTGTGTGAGTGTTCTTTATTGTATAACACTTACCATAGGGATAGATCCTACTACAACTAGGATTGGGACTCTACAATCTATATAAATATGGGGCTTACTCAAGGGAGTGATAAGATTGGTTGGAAATCTTCTACATACACAAGAGAGGGCTACTAACTAGTGAGGGAGAGATTAGTTTCTAGCAATTGTGTATGTCATTTAACTTGGTTGGAGAGTTATACACGTGAGGTCTTGAGAGCTTATAATCTTCATATTAATCGAGGTGATCGCCGTTGCACGTGGACGTAGGCATTGTTGGGCCGATCCACATTTAAATCTTGTTGTGTTGGTTTGCTTGATTTTTCTTTCGTGGTTGTGTCATTCTTGTTCTATTTATCTCTATCTTTGTGGGTGTGGTTTTTCTTGTTGTGATTGTGGGCCCATTCCCAACAAGTGGTATTAGAGCTCGGTTGAGAATCCATGGTAGCTGGAGATAGTTCGCTTGGGGATATGCGAATGGCAATAGAAAAGTTCGATGGCAAGAAGAATTTCAGCATGTGGCAAGTACGTATGAAGGATGCATTGGTGCAACAAGGTATAGAGGATGCATTGTGCGGTGAAAATAATAAGCCGGAAGGGATGATTGACAAGATGTGGAAGAGGATTAACTCTAAAGTCGTTAGCACCATGCGGCTTAGTTTGGTGGACGATGTGGTGTACGACGTCATAGGGGAGACCTCCGTAAAAGCTTCATGGGAAAAGCTTGAGGATCTCTATTTGGGGAAGAACTTCACCAACAGACTTATGTTGAAGCAAGAGTTGTACTCCTTTAGGCGGAAAGAAGGAGTTGATCTTCAAGGCCATATAGGTGAGTTTAACAAGTTATTGTTTGAGTTATCCAATGTTGGCTTCAAACTAGACGACGATGACAAAGCTATCATTCTCCTTACGTCGGTAAAATCTACCCATAATCAATTATTCAATAAATTGTTGTATGGGAGAGATACCATAACAGTGAAATAGGTGAAGAAAGCTGTATTCTCTAGCGAGAAGATGGATAACAAAGAGGAAAAGTTGGAGGATGCACAAGCACTTGTTACACAAGAGAAGCCAAGGCAAGGGAAGAAGAACTCTAGTGGACGCGGTAGTGGAGGAGCTCGACATAGAACTCCTATAAAGGATAATGAGTGTTACTATTGTGGAAAGAATGGTCACTTTATGCGAGATTGCCCAGGGAAGAAGGATAATAGTGGTGCTGTTACAAATGTGTTGGAACATTCGGATGAAGATATCGTAGAAGTCATGACAATTACAGACGAGGAGAAGAAAATTGTGGATTGAGTTCTTGATTCAGCTTGTTTTGCTCACTTGTGTGCGCATGTAGATTGGTTCTTATCCTACAAACCGATGGGGGGAAAAGACTATATGGCGAACAACACATTTGGAGAAATCAAGGATGTTGGAACCGTTCGAATCAAGACTTCAAATGGGTTGACAAGGTTTTTGACAGATGTGCCTCATGTTTCGGGTTTGAAGAGAAACATAATTTCCTTGGTAATGTTGAATTTCAAAGGATGCTCATTTGTCGCGAAGAGAGGCTTCATGAAGGTGAAACGCGATTCTCGTATAATGTTCTTGGGAAAGAATGTTGGATATTTGTACGTTTTGTTGGGAAGTACAGATTTTTGAGGTATCATGAAGAATAAGAGGGTGTGGAAACCGGTGGGGAAATCTATTGAGGGAATAGATGATGAGGCTCCAATAACTTCGATGATGACAACTTCTACTCAAGGTGAAGACGACCACAATAGCAAAGTGGAGCTCGTGCATTTCGTGTTTGATGACATTGGTGATCTCAAGTTCATGGGGGATGTGAACTTGAGTAATGGTGTTGCTGAATAGCTTGGTGGATGGCAAAGGCGGTGCACTATCGGTTTGGAAGTTGAAGATTACAAGAGGAAGACTCTGAGGACTGATGGGAAGGAATTTGAGGCAAGGTGAAGATTGTTAGGATTGTACCTAAAATTTCATTAGTGGAATGATTTCCTAATTATGATTTGATTCCTTATTTGGTGCTTATTTGATAGTTTTCTTGTCAGATAAGGATTCCTTTGATGGTGGAAGTTACCTAGTTTATATAGGAATGTGTGTGTGAGTATTCCTTATTGTACAAGACTTACCGTAGGGGGTAAATCCTACTAGAACTAGGATTGGGACTCTACAATCTATATAAATATGGGGCTTACTCAAGGGAGTGGTAAGATTGGTTGGAAATCTTCTACATACATAAGAGAGGGCTGCAAACTAGTGAGGGAGAGATTAGTTTCTAACAATGTGTGTGCCATATAACTTGGTTCGAGAGTTATACACATGAGGTCTTGAGAGCTTGTAATCTTCATATTAATAGAGGTGATCGCCGTTGCACGTGGACATAGGCATTGTTGGGGCCGAACCACATTTAAATCTTGTTGTGTTAGTTTGCTTGATTTTTCTTTCGTGGTTGTGTCGTTCTTCTTCTATTTATCTCCATCTTCTTGGGTGTGGTTTTTCTTATTGTGATTGTGGGCCCATTCCCAACACCCTCTCTCTCTCTCTCTCTCTCTCTCTCTCTCACACACACACACACACACATGTATATGTGTATATATATATATATACAAAATATATCAAAGTCTTCTAATGAGGGATCTCTCATGCATTTTAACAAAGTGAGGACCGTCGTAGCTTATTTATTACATAGTGAATTAATTAGAGGCTGCCTTTAATCTTGATTGTGTAAGATGATATCACATTGGCTAATTGTAGTCCTTGTATTTGCTTTAATCCTTCAATCCAGGGGGTGAAGTCCCAATACTCTATAAACATTGGTAGTTTTCACCCAAGTATCTCAGCAAAAAAAAAAAAAAAAAGGTTTTCTCCCTGGTAATATCTATCTTATCTGCTTCCCGTATTTGTATCTATAATTCTTATTCCAAATTTGATTACCTAAATCTAGAATGCAATGATTCCCAAATTTGTGTGATAAAAACGTGAGATATTTGATGTAATCCATAGAAAGAATGCATTTAGATTTGAGTTGAGATTTGAAGAAAACTTGTTGGTTATCTATTTTCAATAGAGTATGTTGCATTTGAATCATAAGCAAATTTTTTCATAGTACAATGTATGGATGTTGATATAGTTTAGGTATATACAAAGAGAGAATTGTTGGAAAATTAAATGAGAACTTTTTAGTGTTGTGTATGGTAGAGTTTGGTCATGCCAAACACTCCATTATGTGACTAGTTATGACTGTTCATGAATAGTCACTGGCCATGACTATTCACCAACAGTCACCTATTGGCCCATATATACAAATAACATTCATTCGTTTTGGATAAATTAATTAGAGAATATTACATAGTTCATATATACATATAGAGTGTGTCAAGTGTCTGAGAGAGTACAAACACAAGTATGGTTCGCTGAAACCTTATTATTTGAAGTACTTCTATAGTAAGGGGGAGATCGTTGTATCCTGGGAGACAGAGACAAATGCCGCAAATCTGTGAGCACCATTGCGGGGCAATAATTGTCTTAAGGACATAGTGTCCAAAACTAGACTCGATCTAATATTCGTATCACATCTAAACCAGGTTCTATTTTATTTTACAGTATTTATTATTGATTTCAGATTTCAGATTTATGCATATATCCGCATCCCAATAAATTTTGGATAATTATCTTAAAACAATTATAGAGTGTGTTATGCAATATGTTGTTAAATCAGAAAGTTAGATTTGTAATCTTTTATTTGTGAAAACTGGAAAACTTGTTTTCCTCACAAATATGAAAGTTTGCGTCGCAGTATTGAAAGTTCTTTTCTTGAACTCCAATCGAATTTCTTTTTGACTAGCCTCTATTATTCGTGCAGTGTTCATTTTAGAGACACTGGTTCGGAAATTCCAAAATTTGGTATTTGATTTGTCTTCATACGTAGTGTATTTAGAACCGTTTACTGGTTTTGCAAACAATTCATAAATCAAATTTGTTTTGGTTATATATCATCTCAAGTAATATGTATATGCTTAGACAGAATTTATGGGAACACTTGATTTTTCGTATGCAATTCAGTATTCAAGTATTAAATAAATGCATATTCTACTAGAATATATATACATATATATATATATTTTAATGCTTGGGTATAAATATTGACACACAGCCCTACAATCATAGCAAAACTCATGTGTTGATCTAGGTGGCACCCATTTGATTTACATTAAAACGTTTAGCCATAAACAGTGCCTTGGAGGCAACCATTCATTTTGTGCAACATTGCTATTTAGACTGATAGATTTATACTTGCATTTGGACTATTTGAATTTTGTAAAATTGTTTCCTTTCAGTTTTGTATAATCTGAAATGGCTTTTAGTCGGTTCACATTTGTATCGTAGTATCTAACTGTCATAAGTGTGTTGAATAATTGAAGGTTGCACTGGTTAGATAGAAAGAATTGTGAAATATTTCTAGCAAGTCAACTATTGGTGCATGTTTATGAAAGGTTGCAATTCTTGTGAACTTCTTTGCAAAATAGTATTTAATTTGAAACTTGTTTACACGATATGTCTCTTTGGTAATTGAGATTATATATATACAAGCCTTGTGAAAAACATTTGTTAATTTAACAAAACAGTGACCTAGTTTTGTGGTATTTCACACTTTATGGAAGATTACAAAAAATTATACTCTTCTATATTTGCCCCAAAATCTTTTTTGTTACGCATTAGATAGAAATAAAAAGTGACTAAAGTCTTTTTCAATCCAACCAGAAGGACTTTATTTAGTATGGTGTGTGTAAGAATTATAATAACACTACGTGCATGTATATGTTTCTATTCAATACACAATATGGAAAATTGCTACAATATTTCAAGTAGTTGATTCAATTAGGCTAATGACCACTTTGGTTGAATCGTGGTATTGGTTCAAAGAAATCAGTTTGTTCATATATATGAAAAATATATATGTATTTTACAGTTTGAACCAAATAATCTGGAAATTTTTGTTTAGCCCCTGAAAGTTTTAAATTTTACTCATGTCCTAAATTTATTCTTAAATTTGATCATATCTTTATGGTCAAGTACTGTAGTGTGCATATGATAAAAAAAATCATGAAATGTGGGGTAGTAATAATGCTTGTATTAACATGTGACAACAGATACTTGCAAATGTGGGGGGTTGATTATTTGGAATCTAAGATTTTGCAGGTATGAAAATTTTGTGTATATGGTTGATTTGTTTGGAATCTAATATTTTGCAAGTATGAAAATTTTGTGTATATGTGCTATTGTAAATTAATTAATTAATTATATGGATAGCTAGACTTGGTGTTAACCAAGAAGATTTGATGGGCACCATGATGGACCGAGTCTTAAAGCTGACCCCTTACAAGTTCCAAATGGGCCAATCACAAGATCAAGAGCTAAGAAGATCAAGGAAGCAATGCAAGTATTGGTACAATCCACTTGGGCTGAATTTGCAAATGTTTTAAGCAAGACTTCAACATTCAAGATGGGCTTGGAAGAAGAGAAACCAGCTTTAATCCATGTGATACAAACCACTTAGTCCATTTTATTTATGTTCGCTGGTTTTGGGCATGTGGGCCTATTTTATTCATTAATTGGACATCTATTTAGCTTTAAGTTTAAGTTGTTTTGGGCTTGAGTACCTCCAGCCCATTTCTTTTATTTTTATTGAAGGCCCTTTGGGCTCTAGGGTTATTAGATATAAAAACACTCTTGTAGCAGTTTTTAACATCAGATTATGTGAATGAATATTATTTTTCTTAGAGAATTCAGTTTTCTCTTCTTGTTCTTGATTGAACAATCCGAATTTATCAAAGGCATTCCCTTTGTGGTGTTCACACCAAATCTGGGTTCTTGAAACAGGATTTCAACGGGTCTAGATCATCTTTGTGGCTTGATTATTGGCTTTCCTGGGTTATTTACAATCTGATCGTGGGTTCAAGGAATATCAATTCCACGGGTTCACATCAAGATTAACTCTGAAACCCAAGATGATTAAGTGTGGTAAACTTGAAATATTAGTCAAAAAGTTAGCCCACATATTGGAGCTTAAAGACATTTTGTTTGAGATTAGCAACCATAAAAAGAATTTATGGAAATTGCCAAAAATAAATGTGGAACAATCATAAGAGTAAATTGTTCTACGGAAAGGGGAAAAAGTGTTTTAGACTTGTGAAATATCTTCATGGATTAAAACAAGCGCCAAAGTAACGGCTTGAGAAAATTCGTGTCAAGCAAGAAATAGAGTTATGTCAATAGTTTTCTCTAATGACCAGTAAAAAGTGATAGTTAGGGTTCTCAAATATTTGAGACACCTCCTAAACTATTAACTGCATAAGAAACTGGGTATTTGTTTCAAAAGACTCAAAATCCAAACGTGAATATTTATAGTGTAGTGCAGTCGTCCCTAAGAAATTTTCTAAATAGACTTGCATTGCTTGATCAATAGTGGAGTCTAAATTCAATACTCTAGATAAAGTAAGAGGAAGTTGAGTAACTTCTCCATTTCTTAGAGGACATTCCATAAAGGACGAAACCTGTACCACTTGTTTATGTATAGTGAGATAGTCAATCAATGGTTGGAAGGGCACAGAGTAATATGACGTTATATCTTGACACATTTGTCATAGATATATTACCGTGAAGCAACTGCTCTCAATTGAAATTATTTCTATTGTCTAGGAAAAGTCAAAGAAATATAATGCGGATTCGCATACCGTTAAGGTATATATTACAAGAGAGCAAGTTTGCTATTCATCGAGGGGAATGGGATTAAAGCCTGTAAATAAAGAGTCGACATAGTGGAAACCCAACCTAGCTGACTGGAGATCCTAAGATCTAGGTTCAAAAGGGACAACTAAATTATGTGTAACTCGATGGAAGCATTGAGAAAGTAAACACTCCTACCCATTCTTATGATGAAAACAGTGCTGACTGTAGCAAGATTAGGATAAGTTATGCTTTTAATGATTCTTATACCTTGGAAATCCAAGTGGGGTATAGCAGAATACTCTTAATAAGAAATCACTTATGTGAGTGTGAAATGTGGCTACTTCTATGAGAATTTAAAGGCAGAACTCTCTAGAGCACTCATGAATCCGGGACTTGTTCAGGGACAAAATGAACACAATCGTGAGAATTGAAAGTGTTCGGAGTGACTCTGTGTGAGTTCTATTGTCTAGGTTTACACCAAAGCCTAAACAGTTCAAGGCATCGCATTCACTGTATAGCTGAGTCAATCTGATAGTTCTTCACTATGGAAGGTTCAAAGCCGAAAGCTACCTATCCCGATGCAGTGTCATTCCCCTGTACTCTCTCTCGTGTCTACATTAGAGTTTGCATGTTGTACAAATTTTCATTCATGTGGGGGATTGTTGGAAAATTGAATGAGAAATTTTTAGTGTTGTGTATGGTAGAGTTTGGTCATGCCAAACACTCCCTTATGTGACTAGTTATGACTGTTCATGAATAGTCACTGGCCATGACTATTCACCGACAGTCACCTATTGGCTTATATATACAACTAACATTAATTCATTTTGGATAAATTAATTAGAGAATATTACATAGTTCATATATACATATAGAGTGTGTCAAGTGTCTGAGAGAGTACAAACACAAGTATGGTTCGCTGGAACCTTATTATTTGAAGTGCTTCTATAGTAAGGGGGAGATCATTGTATCCTGGGAGACAAATGCCGCAAATCTGTGACCACCAATGCGGGGCATAATTGTCTTAAGGACATAGTGTCCAACACTAGACTCGATCTAATATTCGTATCACATCTAAACCAGGTTCTATTTTATTTTACAGTATTTATTATTGATTTCAGATTTATATATATATCTGTATCCCAATATATTTTGGATAACAAGAAAAACAAATACAAAGAAAGAAAAACAAAGGAGTGGTAGAGATGGAGAAAGAAACATGAAAGGGAGATAAATGTTGAGCATTGCACCCCCAACTCCTATCCTTTTATATCTGACCTAATAGTGAAAGAGTAATCTATCAAATGGTGAAGAGTGTATTAGAATGCATCTCTTTAAAATAAGTTGCAAATAAAAGATGATAAGGGACTATTTGGAATGACATCCTCTTAATGCATTCTCACCCATTATAAGTTTTCAATGTACTCTTCATTTTCAACTTATTTCAAAGATGCATTCTAATACAATTTTATTTTTTGAAAAAACAAGTCTTTCTTGCTTTTGTTAATCAGAAGGAGATGGTGTTTTGTATATGATGACATGAGTTGGGTTTGATGGAAACCCATGCTCCTCAACTTCTGCTCCAAATAAGTCTAAATCTATATGTTTCTATCTCAATCTCTATCCCTCTTTCATTTTTCCCCTCAATACCTAAAGTGTATTCGTATTATCGTATTGATATATGTACTACGAGAAAAAGTTACTTCCATACCACATGAAGCATAATGTAATCATGATTAGTGTGGATGTATTATGAAAATGTCATTCCAAACAACCCTTTGTTACTAGTAATCTGTGTATTCAAGTGATTCACACTAGGTAAAATTAACATATCATGTCCAATAAACAGAGATATAACACTGGAGTATTCGAAGCAAATCAAGGAATTGGAGACTACTCTCTTTGAGCTATTATCAAAGGCACTTGGGCTCGAACCTGACCATCTCATTAGAATGGAATGTGCAAAGGGACATTTGATTCTGAGCCATTATTACCCGGCATGTCCAGAACCTGAGCTGACTATGGGCACAACCAAACACTCAGATCCACATTTTCTAATAGTATTACTTCAAGACCATATTGGTGGACTCCAAATACTTCATCAGAACCAATGGGTCAATGTTCCTCCCATGCCAGGGATATTGATTGTTAACATTGGAGATCTTTTACAAGTGCGCTCATGTTATATATCCACTTGTACCATGCTTGGCTCTCGCTTGAATTTCATTCATAGTTTATAGAGTGTATTCAAGTAAAATCCATCTTCATGATGAATTCATTTTGGCCACATTTGTTTCACGGGATTGAGGGAGAATTGGACTATTTGTCTATTTTGATTGAAATAGACCATTTTAACTAAATAGTCCAAAATTTAGGCTACTAATTATCCTGACATGTGGGGTGGGGGTTGGTTATTAGTCCCAGGCATTGTCTAATAAATGGAATAATTGTCCAATCCCTGCATAAGCATCCAAACATGGCTTTGGGCTCCATTTGGTTTGCGAAGTTTGAGAATTGGACTATTTGTCTATTTCCCCTTGTGCTTTTCTGTATACTTAAATAACATTAGTAACTAAAATTTTCAATTAACGTTTGGAATTCATGAAATTTAAAATACATATATGTACTTTGCACCATATTTTCTTTTCTTTCCTATTTTCCTAGCCCGTTTTCTGATTAACGAAACAAATAGAAGTGTTATCCTCAATGTCTTCTTTTCTTTTCCGTATCTACCTCCATGAAGTGAATAGAGCCTTAGATAAATAACTAATTTTCACATATTTCTTATTTCATGACTGTTTCTTTGTTTTCTTAGAATGTCAAAATTCGTCTTTATAAGCATCGTTTTCCTAAATGAAACCGTGCAAGATCATCATCTTTTTAGCTAAAACATTATGCAAATGTTTGTATGCAATTATGTCATTCAAGGATGCCTAAATGTGCCTTTAAGTAGTTATTTTGTTGTTTTCATAGTTTCTATTTTGGCTAAAAAAACATTGTAGTACCATGTGAGTATACGTATGTTTTAATTTAGACCTTTTATTATTAATTGCAGCATTTAAGACACTTGATCTGTACCTTTCAAGGACAATCCTTAACTCTATAAAAGAAGATGACGACATAGGCCATGTGGAGGACACATGATTAGAGAAAAAATAGGCTAAACACATTTATGTACCCTATAGTGATACCAAAGTTTCATATTTGGCCCTATAGTTACACCTAAGTGTCATTTTTTTTAGACGCTGTTAACAATTGTCCTTAAGGCTTTGTTTGGTTCTTGGATTTACTGACAAAAAAGAAAAGAAAACATATAGGAAAACTATTTTCTTGTTTGGTTAATATATAGGGAAAACGATGAGGAAAATAGAAAAGAAACGAGAATAAGTAGAGAAATAAATAAACATTTTAAATGTTATGAGTCATTTCCTTTTCTCAATTCATATATTACAATTATATTTTACAAGTTTTTAGTTTCAAATGTTATTTAAGCATGAAGGAGAACACAGGAAAACAAGATGGAACTAGTTTTCCTTTCCCTTATCCCCCCCGAAATAAATGAACCAAACAGAGCCTAAATGAGACACATTTGAAAATCAAGGGTCTTAAGTGTTGCAATTAATAATATAAGGCCTAAAATAAAACATTGTTATACTGACAGGGTATAAAAATATTCTATAGCCTTCTATTTTCTGTCTATGAAGCAAGAGTACTTCGAAATTGGTGGCGTATGCGCACTTAGCGTAGCGGGAGTACTCCTCAGTATGCCAAGAGTGCTTTGTGTACACATTTTGAGTTCTTGGCAATGTTTGAGTGCGACGGGAGTGTAGACGAGTGTGGCATGAATGTGGCAGGACACGTCGAGAATGCGGCTGGAAGTAATTTTTAATTTTTTTAACGTTACGGGTGTTACTCTAATATTTGGAAAACTTGTGGGTTCAGAACACAAATAAAAAAATGAAAGAGCAAATATAGGGCTCTCTGTTTGTTATTTCAATTTTCATTGATTTGTTCTATGTTTTTTTTGGGTAGGAGATAAGAATGGATTCGGTTAGAAACTATAATTTGTGTAATTGTGTCTTAATTTGTAGTTAATGTGTATATTGTGTTTTAATTAGAAAAAAAAAAGTAGTGGTGGAATAGTTTGTATATAGGACTATATAAATATATGATAAGTACCCCACCGCATTCGCACTCCTAATTTTAAGAAAATTGTCGTACTCCCAGCATTCGTGTCCTACATCCGCACCGGTGCTTCCTAGTTTTTTGTCAACCTAATTCATGTCTGCCATTTTGCGTTGTCTATTTACCTTCTTAACTTGACAAAATAGATAGCTCGTGGTCACTGCTTTTGGTTCTTAATTAATGAATTTACGTACTTATAATGTTTTTTTTTTCTCATTTTTACATCTACACGTGTGTTGCAAAGAATTTCAAAATTCATTAGCATCTATAGAAATACTTTAGACATGTTTGAAGATTTTTTTTTTTTTTGAGAAGGTGTTTGAAGATTTTATAACAATAAAGAAGAGTGAGTTTTTATGTAACCTTTTGTGAAGAAGGGTCCTGGCTTTCTCGCAGTAGTAATTCCCTCTAGTTCCTCAAACTTTTTTGTGGTTTGCGGATTTGCTGAATGAAAAGAAAATGGTAAAGAAAACAACAAGGAAAACTAGTTCCTTGTGTTTTCCATTTTGTTTTTGATGTAGCACAAGATTTTAGATTTTATTTTCAAAATTTTGATGTATTTTTGTTTCATTGGTATTATCACTTTTTAGTTCCTAGGATTTTATTTCCATGTTCTATAAGCTAGTTTTAGGGTTCTAAATGCTGAAATTAAGTCCCAATAGGTTAGCATATATGTGAGGATTTGAGAAGAATACGACTTAATTTCTAAGTTTTTATGGATCATAAATTAGGGTGTGAAAAAGGAAAACAAAAATTACATTCATTTTACATCTTAGTTTATTTAGATTAGGTTTACTTTTTTTTTTTTGTTTCCTTTTCGTAGGGACCAAGTTTGACAATATTGTAAATAAGTTTGTAATCCTCTTATTGGAATAGCTTTTAGTGAATGAATAAAATTATATAGAGAGAATATCTCTTTTATTTCCGATTGTTTCTTGGTATTTTAAGTAATCAAAAAGACGATTGAAGCCTATTCTCGATATTTTTGGTGAATCAACGAGAATAGAGCCTTATTCTTGGTATTGTTGCGACAAGGTTGTCCATTTCGTCCGTCTCATCTTTCGCTTCCGTGCTGCATCAATTGGTATCAGATAACAGTTTTTCTTTCATAGATTCATGGTTTCTACTTAAGTTAATTTAGGGACGTTGCTGCTGATCAACAATAGTTGGGTTGGTTGAAGGTAGGGGCGTAAGTGCTTGATTTCGGTCGGTTTTTTTCGATTTTCTATGAAAAAAAATCGACCAATAGTGGCGGTTGGTCGGTTTTTCGGTCGGTTTTGGCTTGGACATAAATTTATAAAACCGAGCAATCGGTTTTTTGGGCGGTCAGCTTTCGATTTTTTACTTACACCCTTAGTTGAAGGAGTGGTTGAATGAATGATTTGTTCGACAATACGAATTGCATCAGGCAGTTCATGCTCAACTACAAAACCATATCAAAAAATGTATCCTGGAGATTTTGATGGTATTTCAGAGGGTGAACAAAATAGGCCTTTTGGTGACTACTCATCTAGGGTTTATGTTGGAGACATCAAACCACAAAATACCAGACACATTGATTGTAGGGAAGGATTATTCGTGCATAGGGAGGATTTTGAAGAGAATCAAGTTATTGACTATTACAAAGATCCCATCTATAACACTGACGAAGAATCTAAATTTCTGGAAGAGTACGTGATTGACCAAGAAACAAAAGATGTTCACAAGGAGACTTCGGCTACGGTGATGGAGGATCTTTTTACGAATACATAAGAAAGTGCAAATCAAAATTGTCATTCTCAAGTGGGCTGTCACTTCTTGAATGTTTTGGAAAAGTGTGATTTTTTTGGGGTTGCCAAAATTTTAATTATTACTTTTCAATCAATTTTTGATGAAACTTGTCAATCAATTAAAGTTTGCAGAGAAGAGGTTCCATATTTTGTCTAGGACCGAGAACAAATTTGGGAAGAGAATAAAACAGAATAATTACTCAAAATATTTATTGATTTGGAAAGGAAGGTTCCAAGTTGGAAACAACTCGCAAAATTCGAGGCCGAATCTTCTTCAAGAAGGGAGAATGATGTAGCACAAGATTTTAGATTTTATTTCAAATTTTTGGTGTGGTTTTATTTTATTGTAATTTTCGTTTTTTAGTTCCTAGGATTTTATTTCCATGTTCTAAGCTAGTTTTAGGGTTCTAAATGCTGAAATTAAGTCCTAATAGGTTAGCATATATATATATATATATATTAGGATTTGAGAAGATTAAGACTTAATTTCTAAATTTTTTAAGGGTCATAAATTAGGGTGTCAAAAAGGAAAACGAAAATTACATTCATTTTACATCTTAGTTTATTTAGATTAGGTTTACTTTTATATGTTTCCTTTTCATAGGGACCAAGTTTGACAGTATTATAAATAAGGTTGTAAACCTTTTATTGGAGAAGCTTTTAGTGAATGAATAAAATTATATATAGAGAGTATCTCTTGTATTTCCAATTGTTTCTTGGTATTCTGAGGAATCAACAAGACAATTGAAGTCTATTCTCGGTATTTTTGGTGAATCAACGAGATTAGAGCCTTGTTCCTGGTATTGTTGTGACAATCAATAGGTCCAAGAAGGTTGTCCATTTTGTCTGTATCTTTCCTTCCGTGCTGCATCAATTTTCTTCTATGCTTAAAGAACATTGAAAGTTAAAAGGTTTCAAAATATTATTGTAACAACAAGAAAAATGGGATAAAACTGACTGACAAACTTCAATGTTTTTAATTTATTTCTTACTAAATTTTCATTTTCTTCCTATTTTCCTCACTGGTTTTCTTAGGCTCTGTTTGGATTGGAGAATTAGTGAAGGAACAGAAACAGAAAGGAAAACTTGAGGAAAAACTATTTCCTCAATGTATAAATAACAATATAAGATATAATTTTTGAATTATAAATGTAAATCAAGGAAAGAGGAAACTCTCGAAACTCAAAATTAGATTTCACTGTTGCTATGTTTCTTTTCCGTTCTATTTTAGTCAATGTATTCCAAAAAAAGATAAGTTTTCCTTTTGCATTTTCTTTTTCTTTTCTCTCACTAAATCCATGAACCCAACAAAGCCTTAGTAACCAAACAAAGAAAAGTGTTTATCTTGGTGTTTTTACTAACTCCATGAATCAAACAAAGCCTAAGGGAAATATGGGGGTTTTTTTTTTTCAATCCTATTCGAAAAATTCTTGAGCAGTTAGAACTAATTCACTAATGAAACTGCTGACCATTATCTTTGCTTTTTCTTTGCTTTTCTTTTTCTTGATCTGTTCCTCTACATTTTGATTTCTAAAAGGTTCATCATCCGCTTTGTAGTCCCGTGTATCCACTTATGCGGAGTGTTGGGAGGGACAGACTGGGTACAGACATAATTCTTGGCATTTTGCATTAAGGCTTTGTTTGTTTCTTAGATAGAGCGAGGGAAAAAAAAAATAGTGGAAAACTTTTTCATTTTTTTAGTTAAATAAGAAAAGCAATGAGGAAAATAGGAAATAAAAGAGGATATGTTGAGAAATAATTAAATATTTTGAATGCTGTGTGTTATTGTCCTTTCTTTATTCATATGTTACAATTGGGTTTTAGAAATTTTTACTATCAAGGGAACTAATTTTCCTTATTGTTTTCCTTTTCCTTTTATTTTCCCTCACGAAATCCATGAACCAAACAGAGCCTAAGTGCCTAGTCTAGGAGAATAATCTCTTGTAACAACACACCCGTGTGACTTCTACCGTGATTTATGAATTTTCTGGGTCACATGGAATAATTTCTCCTACTCTCGGACTTAAAACTTTAAACCCGTGATCTCACTTATCAATCTGAGCCTTAAGCGTTACCAACAACGGCATTTGATATTCGATCTTTCATAATCAGTCGAATTTCATCTTACTGTGGAGCATCTTTTGGTTGTAAAGAGGAGAGTGTTGCATCAAACAATGTTGTACACTTGGAAACAAGTCATTCTATAGAAGCTAGGGGAAAGATTGGTTTCATGAATTGTTTGGTCTCTTTATTTTGAAGCCAAACATTTTCTATGTCGACCATATCTCTTTTCAAGGCTTTGTTTGGTTCAAGAAATTAGTGAGGTAAAGGAAAGAAAAACACAAAACAAAACACTTGTCTTATTATTAAGGGAAATGCATAGGAAAATAAGCACGAAAATGGGGGGAAAAATTATCAGAATTTAGAGTCATTGCCCTCATTTTTTTCTTATGTTTTTGAGATTTTAATTTTCAATCTTATTTGACATCTTGGAGAACACAAAGGAAATAGTTTTCCTTCCAATTATCCTTTTCCTTGTCGTTTCCTTCTTTGAAGATCTCATATTTCTCAATGGTGTTGGACGCACATCTTCAATATTACTAACAATGTTGTATTAGTGATTGTTACAAAAATTGTGTGTGGGGTGTTGAATCACTCTTGTGTTTTCTTTCAGCTCATATCTAACGACAAATTCAAAAGTGTAGAGCACTAAGTGTTGGCGAACCATTTCGGGCCAAAAGTCTCGATCGCCTGCTTTTTCACTCCACACCATTCCACGTCAAAGTGTCTTATGGCCCGATCAAGGACCTTAGGTCAAAAAAAAAAAAAAAATCCTCCAGTGCAAAGAGAAACCACCGTGAAGGACTTCGTGGCCTACGGCGGCTACTACGATTCCAATGGGCTTGATGCAAAATCTGCGCTAACACATTTCAAGTTGTGTATGAAGGCGGCCAAGCAACTATGGAAGTTTATTAGATTAAGCGAATTCGTGGGGAGAAAGAACGAAGTCTTTCATCCTTTTGTTGGTCAAATAATAACGAAACGAGGGAAGAAAGAAGGGGGTTATTATCTCCTAAAAAAAAAAGAAAAAAAGAAAAAAGAAGGGGGTTATTATATGTTTTATTACGATATCCTTATATATAGAGAGTATCGGTAAATTTTGAAGGGCAAAAAGGTCTAATAAGGTGGAAGTCCTTTTTTTCCTCCAATTCATTGACTTTTACCGATTGAAATCTATTGTTCCAGAGGGAGTACCATCCTTCCCTCCTCCCCTCTATTCTACCATTTCCCTCCCTCTCTTCGCTCTTCCCTATTCCTTGTCCTTTTTTCCTCTTTTCCCTTGTACCAAATATATTGACGGAGTTAAGGAAATAAGTTGTTGTATCTAATAGAAATGTTCATGTGGTAAGCTTTTAAATTATTTTATTTATATACCACTTGTTTTCTACTGTGCATATTGTGAATATGTTGTGGACCTCAGATTTTTTTGTTTCCCCCCCCCCCCCCCCCCCCCCCCCCCCTCTTTTTTTGGCTATGCCTCAATGTCAGTATACTTTTGAATTGCTTTATTTCTTGGAACTTGTGGGTTTACATACCAAATTGACTACTTCATCCTTCAAGAATTAAAGGAAATATGTGCCTTCGAACAAAGAAACATTGCAACTGGTAAAGGTATTGAGAGCTTCTTGTCAAGAAAAGGAAAGAAAAAAAAAATTTATTTGACCATTCTTTTACTTGTGGGGTAAAACGATGTCCGATTGAAGGTAGATCAAAGGTTGTGACCATTGTCAGTGACACTTAAAGTTGCCATAATTTGGCTCAATTTCCACTCTTAGGATTTTGTGACACCATAAGTTGTAATTTTCGAGTTAATTATGTGTATTGTGTGTGTTAGAGAGAGGGAGAGAGTGGCAACAGTTAGGCCCAGTTTAGACTTTTAGGCCACGTTTGGATGACAGGGAGGAGATTGGACAATTAGTCCATTTTAATTGATAGTCTCGGGACTAATAATACCACCTCCTCCATGGTATAACTTAGTCCCCCATATGGGGGGCTATTCTTTTAAAATGGAAAATTAGTCTCCCGAGCCTAATGGTCGCACCAAACGCCGGACTATTCAATTAAAATGGACTATTAGTCCAATCCCCTCTATCCCACCCTTAGTCCTGCGAAACAAACGAGACCTTAGGGTTTGTGACATATAATGCTTATGGTGGGACAACTATGTGAGAGTGGTCGAGGTTCATATTTTACTCTTCTTGGAGGGTTTTCCATCTCTGATTAACGAGTTTTTTCTCTGCGCTTTACCTCGTAAATATTGTGCTATAGTGTGTTTGCTATCTTTAAACTTTCTTCTTTTCTTTTTTTTTTTTTTTTTTTCCTTCGTTCCCCTATTATTATTTGATTTTCACATCACCTGGTATCATCACACGTCCTCCTGGCAGATGAGTAAATATTGGGCAGATACAACTTACTAATAAACAGATATAGATATACATTGTGCTTAGTTTAGAAGAATTTCTCTTATAAATAGATGAATAATTCTTGGGACACAATCTTCTCACAACTTTTTGCTTACAACTTCACTATCTGTCTCCTAGTAGGCACTGGGAGGGAGTCACTGACACTATAGAACCCATGAGGAGAGAGATAAAGAGAGATAATGAAGTTGCGAGCAAAAAATTGTGAGAAAATTGTACCCAATGAATTACTCTAAATAGATAAACCAATGAGTTCCATTAATTCGTGACACCGCGTCACCGGCCTTGCAGACATAGTGATGGAGTACTCAAAAGACTGTCATGAAGTTGGGGCTTACCCTATTTGAATTGCTCTCTGAGGCTCTTGGGCTAAACCGAAGGGCTTTTTGTTTTAGGCCATTACTACCCAGCATGCCCAGAACCAGAGTTGACTATCGGCCTTACAGACCACATTGATAGTGGGTTTGTTACTGTTGCTCTACAAGGGCAAATTGGTGGGCTACAAGTCCTCTATGACAATCAATGGGTTGATGTCCCTCCTATGGATGAAGCTCTAGTAGTAAACATTGGAGATCTTTTACAGGTAAGGCCCCGTTTGGCAATAGTTTTTGAAGTTCGTAACTCGTAAGTGATCATAGATAGAACTCCAAAAGCTAATATTAAACTGTTTAACAAATCAGATTCTATAGAGTTCTTTTTTCCCGTTTGCTCTCTAAGGGTACAGATAGATATGACAAATATAAAATCTAAAAATCCTAACATTGATTAATACAAAATAAAAATAGATAAACCCTTCTACCTTTTTTCAAATTTGTTAGTGTTTGAGTCATAGGGAGCGCGGTCACTAGAGAATTCACCCAACGACTCCAGGGCCTCGAGGGATTAGTCGAGATCCACGCAAGCTGGCCTAGACACCCCCGATTACCACACACAAAAAATAATAATAATATTAATAAAATTAAAATTTGTTGAGAGTTTTTTTAATTCAAAAATTATATCTTAATTCAAGGATAGATTTGCAATTTTGCATATCAAATTATTGTCTCTTAAATTTGTAAAGCTCATCACCAATGACAAGTTCAAAAGTGTGAACCATAAGTAGGCCCAAGAATTTCAGTGGGAAGCTTTTTTAGAACACATTTTCAAGAAGGAATTTCTTCAAGAGTTTATAGGCCAATCAAGGAGTTACTACCAGAAGAAAACCCTCCAATCTATAAGGACACTCCGGCAAAAGGACATCCTGGCATGCAGATATGATAAAGGCCTTAATGGAAAGCCTTTACTATCCTATTTCAAGTTGAAACAAAAGCTAAGAAAGCTTTCGGGGACAACTTTGGGAGTTGTTTTTATGAAAATAGCATTTTAATAACTTAATTATTAAATAAGAGTGTATTTAAATTTAATGACAGTTCTAGGGCAAATCGCCTTTGCTAAAACCGACTCTATAAAGTCTTTTTTGCTAAAATCGAGTCTATGTTTAAAATCGGTTTTACTAACACCGATTTTAATGCTGAATTTTTTTTCTCCGAAATATTTATAATTTAAAAAGAATCTCGAAGAAAAAAAAGAAATTAATACAGAAAGTCGGTATTAGTAGAACCGACTTTAAAATAAATTAAAGTTGGTATTGTATTAGTACAATCGACTTAGAGTCGGTTTTGCCAAAAACAATTTTTAAATATCAAGGGTGAAGGCCAATGATGCTTATATATGTAGTAGGACAACCTTCAATTAGGAGTCAGTAGCCGTATCTTAATTGGTCTAAATTCAACCATGAAAAGTGGTAGGATTGTCCTTTTTAAAGATCAAAGTAAAATAGCATTAAAAGTTACAGCTAGTAAAGATTAGCTAGGCACATTGAAGAAAGAGACAGCTAGCTATGCATTCATCATGTTTTGACATTACACCATGCATGCCACCTACAAACCTAGCTGGCTAGCTAGTTTGGAGGTGTAACAGGTGTTGCTAGTAGAGCTATTACTTTTTGAAAATTTGATAACTAGCCAGTTCTTGTTCCTGTTAAGCGGTTTTTTCATGTAAAAATTTGATTACTTTATTTTAAAGCCAGTTTTATTAACTCCGACTATACAAAGTTGGTTTTACTAAAATCAACTTTCTGTATTAATTTTTTTTTCCTTTAACATTCTTTTAAAATTATAAATATTTCGGAAAAAAAAATTTCAACATTAAAATTGGTGTTAGTAAAACCGATTTTAAATATAGACTTGATTTTATCAAAAACGACTCTATAGAGTCGGTTTTAACAAGGACGATTTACCCTAAAAATGTCATTAAGTTCAAATACACTCTTGTTTAATAATTAAGTTATTAAAATGCTATTTTTGTGGAAACAACTCCAACTTTGGGGTTAACTTTGTTGTTAATAGGTGGATATATTTTCTTGAATCTTAAGACTGGGTCTATTAATTATCCCATTGTCAAGTCTCTTATAGATGTGTACTCTTGTTAAAAGCATTGCTTTGGAGCTAATAAGCCTAGACTCTTTTTTTAAGGGTGTGTTTGGAATGCATAAAATAAGATTAGATCATGTGGAATACTTATTTACTTTGTATTTGGTTTTCAGGAAAATCTGCATTATATTAGGTTGATGAAGAAGGTGTTTAATGAGTGATATTAGATCACACAAAGAGAGAGGGCATCTTTTTATTATTATTATTATTATTATTATTATTATTATTATTATTATTATTGGCCTTAACAGTTGGATTGCTGCTTCTTGATTTGCATTTGATTGGAAGGTCCATTTAGAAAGTCAAGGGACAAAATTCACAAAATGGTCGAGTTAATATTTCTCGAATTTTATGGGTAAAACATCTGATAATCTAAATGCACCTACCATATTTTCTCTACACTCACATACAACATTAAATAGTTGTACATGTAATAAGCTAATTATACATGCGGGTTTTAGAAAGAAAAATGGTGTGTGTATAAATTATTCCGCTAAAACATATAGGGATATTAACCACGTGATGAGTTATAAAAGGGGATTGAATTATTGGTCCAACTTTGTTGAAATTGTCAAACATTTCAGTCGCTAATATGTCGAGGGTCTAATTATAAAGATCAATTAAATATTTCTGAATTTGAAAACAATTTACATTGTAACAGCTATATTGATGACGTGGTGTAACAAGTTAATAGAAATTTATTATTTGAATATTTAGACCTTCTAAGATTAAGGAAAACATCGTTACACATCAGTAATACACACAAGTGTATTAGTAAGGTTACACGAACGTCATCGTATTACCATTAGCAATGAATATTTTCTCATTTGTTTGGGCCATTAATTATCTTATGGAGTAGAGTTTATTCATTTTAGAGTAATGTTATACTTTTCAAAATTTGCATTCCAAATACATGGTGCAATGACACCACCTTCAATAGAGTAAGAGTAATGCTATGCTTCTTAAATTTTTGTCTCAAAAGTGCTTACAAAATAATGTGACAGTGGGGCCATATATAATACAGTGAGACCAGTTGAATTTTGATTGAAAGTTGTTTACTTGGATCTATTATCACATTATTTGGGAAACACTTTTGTAATAGAGATTTGGGAAGTATAACATTATTCCCTTCAATAATAGTGGGATCACTTTGACATACTCTAATTGAAATCCAGCTAGCCTACTATCACATATATTTAGGATGCACGTGGAATACAAAATTTGAGAAACGAAGTATGAGTAATGCTATGCATCCTAATTTTTTTTCTTTCTAAAAAGTGTTTTCCAACATCTGTGGCAGTTGAACTCTCTTTAATAATGATAAGATCACTTTAACACCAACCAATCAAAATCAACTGTGATCATTGCCACATGTATTGAGAAATACTTTTGGAAAAAAAAATTTGAGAAGCATAACATTATTCTTTATTCCCAATTAGTCCAACAAAAATGGACAATTTATCTTTTGAAAAAATGGACTAATTTCCAAATCTACCTCTTTGCATCCAAGCGTGGCCTCACTAAGAACATGCCACTTGTATTTGCATAATTTGCATCACATTATCTTTATAAAACAAAAATACTACACATGAATCAAAATCTATTTCAATTATCCATTTGAGTAGAAAATTGTGTGGTCTCGTCTCTCCCACCCAGAAAAAAAAAGAAAATGAAATAAAAATATAATCAACACCCCCTTTTTGCTTGGAAGCTTAATATGGCGATCGCCGGAGCCGGCGACATTTCCACCAAAACCTCGCCGGCGGCATACGACAGATTTCAAGAACTCAAAGCCTTCGACGAATCAAAATCCGGCGTCAAGGGCATCGCCAACGCCGGAATCTCAAAGATCCCTAGAATTTTCATCCGCCCCTCCGACGAACTCGCCGGCGACTACCCAATTTCCGACACCCACTTCTCAGTTCCGGTCATAGACCTCGGATTCACCTCCGGCGAACGCGCCGCCGTGGTCGACGGTGTCCGGAGAGCCTCGGAGACTCTGGGGTTCTTCCAGGTGGTGAACCACGGGATACCCAATTGGGTTTTGGATGGGATGGTGACAGCGGCGCGTGGGTTTCACGAGCTGCCCAATGAGGTGAAATTGGAGTTTTACACGCGCGAGCTCAAGAGGAAGGTGAAGTTTGTGAGTAATTTTGATTTGTATAAATCTAGATCTGCTAATTGGAGGGACACCTTGTTCTGTGTCATGGGTCCTGATCCTCTAGACCCACTAGAGTTGCCTGAAGTTTGTAGGTAATTTGATCTTTCCCCAACCCCACTCTCTCTCTCTCTCTCTCTCTCTCTCTCTCCCTCTCTCTCTCTCTCTCTCACACACACACACACACATATGTATATTGAGACTACCTTTAACCTTGATTGTGTAGGATGGCTATCACATTGGCTAATTGTGGTCCTTGTATTTACTTAAGTCCTTCAACCCATATTTGTATCTATAATTCTTATTCCAAATTTGATTACCTAAATCTAGAATGCAATGATTCCCAAATTTGTATGATAAACAGTGTGAGATTGATGTAATCTATAGAAAGAGTGCATTATATTTGAATTGGGATTTGAAGAAAACTTGTTGGTTTTCTATCTTCAATAGAGTATGTTGCATTTGAAGACTTGGGTTTCATGAGCTGCCCGATTGGTCCCGATTGGTCGGTTTTAAAATCACTAAAAAACCGAAAAAACCAACCGCGAACACCCCTATTTGAAACTTAAGCAACTTTTTTTTTCATATGACATTTATGGATGTTGATATAATTTAGGTATATACAAAGAGAGAAAAACAAAGAGAGTGGTAGAGATGGAGAAAGAAACGTGCTAGGGAGATAAAAGATCAGCATTGCACCACCAACTCCTATATCCGACCTGATAGTACTGGAAGAGCAATCAATCAAATGGTAAAGAATGTATTAGAATGCATCTCTTTAAAATAAGTTGTAAATAAAGATGATAGGGGTGTGTTTGGAATGACATCCTCTTAATGCATTCTCATCCATTATCATTTTTCAATGTGCTCTTCTTTTTCAACTTATTTCGAAGATGCATTCTAATACAATTTTACTTTTTCAAATGAACAAGTCTTACTTGTGCTTGTTAATCAGAAGGAGATGGTGTTTTGTATATGAGGACATGAGTTGGGTTTGATGGAAATCCATGCTCCTCAACTTCTACTCCAAATAATCCAAATCTATATGTTTCTATCTCCATCTCTATACCCCTTTCATTTTTGTTTTTTCCCTCAACGTCTAATGTATATTCGTAATTTCGTATTGATATATAAACTATGAGAAAAAGTTACTTCCATACCACATAAAGCATAATGTAATCATAATCGGTGTGGATGTGTTATGAAAATGTTATTCCAAACACACCCTTTAGTACTAGTACAAGCCATAGATCTGTGTATTCTAGTAATTCACACTTGGTAAAATTAACCTACCATGTCCAATATACAGAGATATAACACTGGAGTACTCGAAGCAAATCAAGGAATTGGGAACTACTCTCCTTGAGCTATTATCAGAGGCACTTGGGCTTGAACCTGACCATCTCATTAGAATGGAATGTGCAAAGGGACATTTGATTCTGAGCCATTATTACCCGGCATGTCCCGAGCCTGAGCTGACTATGGGCACAACCAAACACTCCGATCCTGATTTTCTTACAGTATTACTTCAAGACCATATTGGTGGACTCCAAGTACTTCATCAAAACCAATGGGTGAACGTTCCTCCGGTGCCCGGAGCATTGGTAGTTAACATTGGGGATCTCTTACAGGTAAGCTCGTGTTATTTTACTTATACTATGTTTGGTTGTCATTTGAATTTGAATCTCGTATTATTAATTTGTAGAGTATCTTAAGGAAAGACAATCTTCACAGTGAATTCGTTTAGTCTGTCGATTTTGAAAAGGAAATGGAAGGCCATCAGGAAAATAATTTTTCTAGTTTTTCCATTTTTTTTTTTCTGTAGACTTAAATAACATAACTATTGAAAATTCTCAAAATACATTAGGAACTCATGATCACTAAATCCATGAGGACCATTAGCCAAACAGAGCCTTAAATTAATAGCAAACTTCATCATTTTTCTTGTTTCATGACTGCTGCTATGTTTTCTTTAAATGTCAAAAAAACATGATTATATGCAAAATGCATGTGCTAGATCATCACATTTTAAAATATTATGTGAATGCATGGATGCAGATGCCAAACATGCACTTAAGAAGAGTTTAGTTTTTATCGAACTTTTTGTGAAGAAGCATTTCCTGGCTTTCTCATACTAGTTATTCACTCTAGCTCCTCAATGCTTTGTTTGGTTTGCGAAATCAATGAAGGAAAATAAAAGCGGAAGGAAAAAAAGCAAGAAAACTAGTTGCCTTGTGTTTCCTCTGTGTCTTTGTCTATGCTTAATTGGCATTAAAAGTTAAATTTTTTAAAAAAAAAAAAATTGCACCGTAAGAGAAACAGGGTGAAAACTGACACCCAAACTTCAATATTTTTAATTCATATCTAACCATATTTTCTTTTCCTTCCTATTTTCCTTAGTATTTGTTTGGTTTGCTGATATATTGGAGGAGAAGTAAAGAAAAAAGAAAAAAAAGAGAAAAATTAGTTCTCTCGTGTTTTCCATTGTGTTTTTTCTTCATGCTTAAATAACATGAAAGATTAAGAATTTATAAAATGTACTTTGTAATATAAGAAAAAAAGGAAGGGAAATAAAATTCAAATGTTTAATTTATTTATCAACTTATTTGTTTATTTATTTATTTTACCCTGTGTTTCTTATTTTTCTCGTCATTTTCATTATTAATCAAACAAAGGAAAATGTTTTTCTTCCTTGTTTTCTTATATTTTCTCTCACTAAATCCAAAGAACTAAACAAAGCCTTAATAACCAACCAAAGGAAAGCATTTAGCTTGATGTTTTCCTTTCTTTTCCCTCACTAAATCTATGAACCAAATGGAGCCTAGAGGGAGCAATGATCTTTTTATATAATATTTTCTTTTTCAACTCGGTTCGAAAAATTAAAGACCTGTGAGAACAAACTCAATGATGAAACTGCTGACTATTATCTTTTTCCTTTTTGCCTTTTATTTTTTCCTTGTATGTTTCACTTTGTAAAAGGGTCATGATCCGCCTTGTAGTCCTATGTATCCACTTATGCAAAGTGTTGGGAGAATGGTTCGAAGTATCGGCCGGTACCGAGTCGTATCGACCAAGCCACCTTGTTTTCGGCGGGATCCGAGAAGAGTTAACTCGGCGATACAGATACGATACATACCAGATCTGATTTCAAGTTTCACCAAAGGCTTCTCTCTCTCTTTCGAGCCCCATCTATCTGGATGTGTCGTAGAGCTTGTCTTTAGGCTGGACGTAATGGTGCAGATCTGTTTGTCGATGTGTGTGTGATCTCTGTCATCTCCATTGCACCTTCAAATCGCAGCTTACTTGCTAAATATGAGCTTTGAATTCCCTCAATTTTCTCAGAGTTATACGCCTCCCTCTCTCTCGTATCTCCTGTCACATACGTCTCTCTTTCTCACAGTGATACATTTCTTCTTCTGCGGCTGGCAATAGATTATGGCTGGCGATAAAGGCACCTCCATTTTTTAATTAGGGCACCTAAATTTATGTTAAAATTTCAAATTTGTTTACCTTTTACTTTAATTAGTAAAGGCACCTCACTTATTTTACTATATATTATAGGCTTAATTATATTTTATACCCTCTTAGTTTGCCCTTTATGTCAAGTTGATCCCTGTAGTTAAGAAAGTGTCATTATAGTCTCTATAGTTTCTTAAGTGTGTCATTTTAGTCCCTCAAACACTTTGTGTGACAAATTTTTTCAGTGACAAAATTATTCATCACTAAAGGACTTATAGAACTTATTTGACACACTTATGAAACTACAGGGACTAAAGTGACAATTTCTAAATTACAAGGACCAAATTACAGGGACAAGCACAACACACATAATTAGGTATTATATATTTTCGTAAATTTTATAAAATTAAAAGACATTCAAAGAATAATAATAATAAATTTGATACTTTTATCAATGTTACTTGTAATCATAGAGTTTTATAACAACTAAACTTACTAGTAATCCTTTTCAGTGCAAGACGCTTTGCAGTTTCTATTGCTTCGTCACTTGATATTTGGATATTGATACACCTAAAATTGGCTCTATCTTATAACCGTGTGGTTCAAATCAGCGGCTAGTCCATGCCCCGGGCAAATCATGCATAGCTCCTCAGAAGCATCAGCCCGAGCGGTTTAGTCTACTCATCATCCCGAGCGGTTCATCTACGACCCGGCCAGCAGGTCGGGAAAACCGCACAGGTACATCCCACCGCGGGAACAGTTCATCCGGGCCCACAAGCATGATCCCGAGCATTTCGGGCAGTTTCCTACTCAAGCTAGAAGACTAATGGAAAGTGCACACTATTTCCTAATCCAATTAGGAAATCCCCATAATTAATGCTATATCAATAGGATTATATTTCCTTATCCATGTATGACTAGGTCTCTTACATCTATAAAAGAGACCTCTCACCCCCCATTGAAGGGGCCGCCAACTTCTAAGTCTACACAGCACCTCTATAATTCACTATTATATGCATACACCCGGCCGGTATTACTGGTAGTGCCGCCCCTCTTTGTTGGCTCACCAGGCCCGCCGGTGATCTGCTAGTGAACGTGCTCAGACACACACGTGGACGTAGGTACCTTCATTAACAGGGCCGAACCACATACAAAAAATAGTCTCTCATTCTCTCTCTCTCCTTAAACTGCTCTATTTATTCTTACCAAATTTTGACATCATCAGTTTGGCGCCGTCTGTGGGAAACGACGAGTCTTCTCATCAACAAATTTCTCAATTGATCGTCATGCCACCGAAGAAGAGTAAGAAGGCTGACCAGCAGTTCGACCGGGATGTTCCTCCGGCTCCGGCAACGGCTGCGGCAGTCATGACATCTGAGCAAATCACCGCGACCCTCACACAACTTCTGGAGGGCCAACGTCGAATCCAGCAACAGATCGAAGCCCTGCTAGCCCAGCAAAGCAGTCCTCCAGTGGCCGGGGAACGACCCGGGAACGTTGCGTACGGTCGAGAACTGATCTTGACCAGACAACGTGCCTGAGCCATCCCGTCCCGTATTAAGGATGCCAAAGACGTCAAAAGTGGGCCTGTTGCCCGAGAGGAAAGGCAGGAGCATATGGCCCGGGAATCAGTCCTTGGTCACTCGGTCAAGAGCCGAGTCGTCCCTAGGCGAACGGTTACCCGAGATCATAGTCGAGCCCGATCCCAGAGCACAGCACCCCGCCATGAAGAAGAAGCCTCTTCCACCAACCCAACCAGTTCCTCAGATACCGGTCGGGAAGGGATGGAAGCCCGAATCAAGGATTTGCAGAAGCAGATCAACGGAGTAGCCAAAAAGCTTGGTCAAAACCGTGCTCAGAATCAAGCCAATACCGAGACAGAGTCACCGTTCTCCAACCAGATCACAAGATTCTCCATCTCACGCAAATTCAAGTAGCCTCGCCTGAATCCTTACAACGGCTCGGGAAGCCCGGTCGATCACGTCCGGACCTATAAGGATCAGATGGCCCTAGCCACCAACTCCGATGAACTACACTGCCTAGCCTTCCCCAGCACTTTGAAAGGCCCGGCCGCCCAATGGTTCCACTCATTGGAGCCTCAATCGGTCTGCAATTTCAGACAACTCAGCAAGCAGTTCATCAACCAGTTCGCCAGTATACATGAGCGGCCAAAGCCAGACATGCAGCTACTAACGGTCAGACAACGGAATAATGAGTCCCTCAAGGAGTTCACCGACCGGTTCAACCAACAGAAGCTTCAAATCCGCAATCTGAACGAGACAATTGCCATCATAGCCTTCTGCTCAGGAGTTCAACACACCAAGAGCGCCACGTCGTTTCACAGAAACCGACCGGTAACCTTGGTTGAACTCGCAGAGAGGGTTGGAAAATACATTGACACTGAAGAGTTTCTGAAGACCAAAGACACCGGCCAAGAAAGCAACGAGTTTTCCAGAAGTAAGCGAAAGAGAGATCAGCCCGGGAGTTCTGACAGTTCCTTCAGCTCACAGCAGGCAGGGTCCGGCAGTCCCGACCTGACCTCCAGTTCGCAGCGATCTGAGTCCGACAGCCCAGGCCCGATCTCCAGTTCACATCGGTCAGGATCAAATAGTTCCGACTTTGCCTCCAGCACGAAGAAGTCAGAAGCCCGACGATCCTGATCTGACCTCCTATCTCCATCGGTCTAGAAGAGCCCGACTACAGTGGTACTTGCTTGATCACCACATGAGGCTCCACCGATTGTCAGAGAACTCATACAAAGACCTCGGGCCTAACCCCGAGGCATACAAAGACCTTGGGCCTAACCCCGAGGCACGAAGAAGACCTCGAGCTCCGAACTCAGGCACTAAAAAGACCTCGGGCTCCGAACCCAGGCACTCAAAAGACCTCGGGCTCCGAACCCAGGCACTAAAGACCTTGGGGTCACGCCCAAGGCACTGGTTTCGCTTAGGTCCAACCGACGATGGGGGCAAACCCCCTAGGTGGCCGACGATGGCTGCAACCACCATGTTTCAGGTTGGTTACCTACAGATCATAGCCTCTGTAAGACCCTCGTCTTAGCGAAAGCTTGGGGGGCAAGATGGCGTAGTGAACTAAACAGGTAATCACACCGAGTATTTACAAGCCTCGCGGATAACCAAGTCAAAATCTTGGACAACCCGAGCACCTACAGTACTCAGAGGCATTAACTCCACTTAGGTTCAAACCAACGATAGAGGTGACTAAAATCTCTTAGGTTGGCCGACGATAGAGGAGCAAAAGGACCCTAAAGCAACGTGATTTAGGTCGGCTCCACCAACATGGTCAAGCTCTTCTCCCAACAGTCTTGACGAAGGCTAACTGGGCGGAAGACAACCATCCTGGGGAGCTAACATAAAAAGGACCCTAGAGCAATATGCTTTAGGTCGGCTTTTTCAACATGGTAAAATCCTTCTACCCACAGCCTTGACGAAGGTTTACGGGCAGAAGATAACCATCCTGGGAGCTAACTCAAGCAAAAAAGACTCCAAAGTAGGCCGAGTCTCAACTCTCGGTCACTTCCCGAGCACTCAAAGACTCCGAATTAGGCCGGGTCTCAACTCCCGGTCAGTTCCCGAGCACTTAAAAGTCCCGAGCTAGGCTGGGTCTCAACTCTCAGTCAGTTCCCGAGGACTCACCAGGCTCAGAAGCCCCGAGGCGGCTTCCACAAGCACTCAGACAGCGGCAAGTAATATCAAACTGATTTCCAAACTTGCCCCGATATAGCATCTGGCCAATCTTGGAAATGGGGGGCAGGTGATACACCTAAAATTGGCTCTATCTTATGACCGAGTGGTTCAAATCAGCGGCTAGTCCATGCCCCGGGCAAATCATGCACAACTCCTCAGAAGCATCAGCCCGAGCGGTTTAGTCTACTCATCATCCCGAGCGGTTCATCTACGACCCGGCCAACAGGTCGGGAAAACCGCACAAGTACATCCCACCGCGGGAACAGTTCATCCGGGCCCACATGCATGATCCCGAGCATTACGGGCAGTTTCTTACTCAAGCTGGAAGACTAATGGAAAGTGCACACTATTTCCTAATCCAATTAGGAAATCCCCATAATTAATGCCAATCTATATCAATAGGATTATATTTCCTTATCCATGTATGAGTAGGTCTCTTACATCTATAAAAGAGACTTCTCACCCCCCATTGAAGGGGCCGCCAACTTCTAAGTCTACACAGCACCTCTATAATTCACCATTATATGCATACACCCGTCCGGTATTACTGGTAGTGCCGCCCCTCTTTGTTGGCTCACCAGGCCCGCCGGTGATCTGCTAGTGAACGTGCTCAGACACACCCGTGGACGTAGGTACCTTCATTAACAGGGCCGAACCACATACAAAAAATAGTCTCTCATTTTCTCTCTCTCCTTAAACTGCTCTATTTATTCTTACCAAATTTTGACATCATCAGATATCATTAGACAATTTGATTATATTAAAGGAAAAATGATATGGCTGCTAAATTACGACATGTATAAATCTGGAATAAATACGATCTGTGCCAAACACACACAGAGACACATAAACGTAATTTCACCATGAAGTGTAATAAAATATTTATGATGCAAAGAAACAACCTCGAAACCTGATATGGGCAACTTCATATTATTATATAAATTATGCTCAGGAGGATCATGTGACACCTATCGAGAATAAAGAAGAATCACAATTAGTGAAAAAATAAAACTTACAATAGAAGAAGTCAAATCAAAGAAGATGCTGAATACAGATTAAGAGTTAATACATAAAGAAATCAAAAGTAGCCAAGGAATTGAAAATAAACAAGGGGAGAGACACAAAGAGATGATATATATAGTAAAATAAGTGAGATGCCCTTACTAATTGTGATTCTTCTCTCTTCTGGATATGTGTCACATAATCCTCCTGAGCATAATTTATATAATAATGTGAAGTTGCCCATATCAGGTTTCGAGGTTGTTTCTTTGCATCATTAATTGCACTTCATGGTGAAATTACGTTTGCGTTGTCTCTGTGTGTGTTTGGCATGGGTCGTATTTATTCCAGATTTATACATGTCGCAATTTAGCAGGCCCATTGTTTTTCCTTTTGTATAGTCTAATGGTCTTATTATATCCAAGTATCAAGTGACAAAGCCATAGAAACTGCAAAGCGTCTTACACTGAAAAAATGATTACTAGTAAGATCAGCTGTTATAAAACTCTGCGATTGTAAGTAACATTGTTGCAAGTACCAAATTTATTATTATTATTCTTTGACTGTCTTGACATAAAGGGCAAACTAAGAGGGTGTAAAATATAATTAAGCCTATAATATATAGTAAAATAAGAGAGGTGCCCTTACTAATTAAAATAAAAGGTAAAAAATTAAATTTTTAACTTAAATTTAGGTGCCCTAATTAAAAAATTTAGGTGACAAATAGGTAAATGAAGGTGCCTTTATCGCCACCCTAGATTTGTAATAACAACACTAATTTATTATTTTATTTCTTTATTTATGTATTTATTTATTTATTAATATAATACTTATTTGGGTTAGCAAAATATAGTAATTGCCATTTATTATTAGCTTATAAATGTATTTATTTACCTATTTGTCGAAAAACATTAATTGTTATTGTTCATTTAGTTGTCCAATTTTGTGTACATTGTTATCACGACACTAGATCGACAACGTGTGTATTAGATATGATAGGATTTTATAATTGATATATTGTGTATTGTAACAATCTATTAGGCCAAATTTGTTATTCTTAATATTTTTCCAGATTTTTTAATACCTTAAATCTAGCGTATCTTTGCGTATCGCCTGATACCAGGCCGTGGCGCCACGACTGAGTCAACTGAATGGATCCACGACGGCGGCCGATACCGTGACCTTGAACCATGGTTGGGAGGAACATAATAGAAAATTAGTAATTTTGTGAGTCACTGCCCTCGATTTTTGTTCTTTTAATTGTCAATCTTATTTGAGCATCTTGGAGAATCCAAGTGGAATAATTTTCCTTCTTGTTCTCCTTTTTATTTTCTTTTCTTCTTTTAAGTCCTCGGATTCCTCCATGGTGTTGGAGGCACATCTACAATATTTACAATGTTGAATTAAAATTTTAATTTATGAAAATTGTGTATGGGGTTGTTAAATCACTTTTGTTTTTTCTTTCAGCTTATATCTAACGACAAGTTCAAAAGCGTAGAGCATCAAGTGTTGGCGAACCGCGTCGGGCCAAGAGTCTCCGTTGCGTGCTTTTTCACTCCACACCTTTACCCATCAACGGTGACTTATGGCCCAATCAAGGACCTTTTGTCGGAAAATAATCCTCCGGTGTACAGAGAAACCACCTTGAAAGACTTCATTGCCTACTACGATTCCAAAGGGCTTGATGGAAAATCTGCTATAGCACATTTCAAGTTGTGAATGAAGGTGGCCAATCAACTATATGGAAGTATGTTAGATTAAACGAAGTCGTCGGGAAAAGGAAGGGAGTCTTTGTTTGGTTAAATAAATAAAGGATAGAGTTCTGTTAAAAAAAAAAAAAAAAGGATAGAGTTATTTTATGTTTTACTATGATATCCTTTATATTGAGAGAGTATCAGTCATTTTTAAAGGGCAGAAAGGTCAAACGAGGTAGAAGTAATTTTTTTTTTCCCCTCTCCAATCCCTCGTCTTTTGGACCCATTGAAATTTATGGGCGTAAAGGGAGTAGTACCGATTTTCCATCCTCTCTTCTGTCCTAACTCCTAACAAAGAAGTGATTCTACCCTCTTCGCTCTTCCCTCTTGCGTGTCTTTCTTTCCTCTCTTCCCTTGTACCAAAGCAAAGTTTTTTTTGTTAGTCAAAATCAAAAGTATCTTATGTATAAGCTAATTTTCCTAGCTAAAACCCTCCAGTCTCCACTGAGAAACGGAATATATATATATATATATATATTTTTTTTTTCTTCCTACAATTAACAAACAATGTTAGATCTACAGAGCTCAATTTCACGTTTTCGTCACTCGAGTCCTACATCCAATTCCTCAAATTGACCATTTCCATTATCCAACGGCTATTACAACTTTTATAGATCACAAAAAGGAAAAGAAAATAGAAGTTAGCCGAAATTTCTACAATGGTTGACTAAAGTGCTAAGCCACAGTTAGCACACACTCTTAACAAATTTTGGTCAGACCCACACTTAACGAAATACTCTCCTTCACGCTCACTTGTTAGCTAACGTCTAGGGAATATGGGACAAAAAATAAATCCACTTGATTTTAGACTTGGTATAACCAGCACTAACAGTGAAGTTTGTGTTTCCACTACAGATGTTCTAGACAAAAGAGTTTGATCAAACAGTCGTGAGAATTTGAGACTATATGAGCCTTCTTGATGGCATAGGTACATCTGCGTGACTTCCAAAGTACATAATTGTGACTTCCATGACTTCCAAAGTACATAATTGTGACTTCCACTGTGATTTAAATATTACGTGGAATCCCACGAGAATGGAAAAATTACAGAGTAATCAAAAGTGTCTTCTTAAGTTGTACCATTATGTTCCCTAACACCCTTTTATTGCAATACACATATATGGGGCCAAATCAACAAATCATTTGTAGCGAAACCAGACAAAATGTTGCTATCACAAGCTAGTGCAGGCCTAATCATCATAATACCAAATACATATAGATATAGATATATACATAAACACATTTATACATACACACATATATGTATACTAGTTTATATTGCACGTGCAACTTTATTTTATATCTATCATTTAAAGTAAGTAATTTGTCAACACTTATTAAACAAAATACATAGAAAACTTATATACGCAGTTATTCCTATAACAATATTTTCTTTTATTTTGAGCATTTTGATAATTAAAAAAAATACATATAGTATTGCAATATGTATTATGATATAATATCATAATCATTCTGAGCGAAGAATTTAAAAATATTTATTGATTGTGTTTTAGATATAATATTGATTCAACCAAGTTGAATTTAGTTGTTCTTAGTGCTTTCTTATGAAAACACTATAAGTTGAATATTATTGTTTCCAACATATGTATTATAAAATAAACATTTGAGTAGTTCATTCTACTGGCTATTGTAATTTTAAATTGTCAATAGCTAAAAATAAAGTAATGAACCAAAAATTCTAACATTGTAATTTTCCGTTGTCATAAATTAAAATTAACAAAAAACTTCAAAGTTATAGAATACTTTCAAAACTAATCGTTGCATACTATTTAAATGTAGTAACAAAAGTGCAATCACAGTAAATAATCAAATATCAGTGAAGTATCCTATAACTTATTTTGCTTTTAAATATCAGTCAAGTATCTTAGGAAAGTATTGTAATATGATTTTTTTTTTTTTTTTTTTTTTGTATTTTAAATATATTACAGTCTAACCAATATTAATTCAAAAAATAAAATTAGCTTATTTTTTTGTTTGTCATCTATTGTCATACCCGTATTTATTGTTTTGTTTTATTTTTTGTATAGTAACATTGAATTGATGTTTTTAAAAGTAAAAACTTTTTATATGAAAATTGAGCCTTACTTATAGAATAAAGTTCAACTATATATACCACTTTTGAAGTACTTCATTTTTCTTCGATGAGCACTTTTGAAATGCCTAAATAAAAAGAGAGGGCTAATGTTCTACATTTAACACGTCCTGTTTCACCTAAACATTAGGTATCAAGATTTTTTATTTTATTTTTCCAGCGGAAGAAAAATTTCCCAATACGCAATGCTTAAAAGTTCATATAAAGTGTTACTGAAGTTGGAATTTTTTTAAATTGACCCTTTAATTATACAACCAATAGGAAGATTTCTTTTAACAATCAACTTTATTTGAATAAATTGCTATTAAAAATTAATCATAAGTTCATATCAGCTTGATTAGCTTAGTTTCAACATGTAATTAGGTAAAACTTAAATCATTGCCATCATTTTTTGGTCTTGAATTCATTCATACGATGATAAGTTGTTAATTTACTAAATTAAAACAACTATTCCTTGTGAAAACATTTATAGGTGTTAGGCAAAATCATAAAGATATTCAAACAATGTAAAAAAGAATTTTGTGAGTTGTTATTGTAATAAAGTACTAAAACATGAATTAGCATATAGGGCTAATTTTTTTAGTATCACATATCTATAATTAATTTAATCAATTTGGTATTATTGTTTCGGTCATTATAATTTTCCATACTTCGAGGATGCCCCTTATTTTGACCTTACCCCATACAAAGTCGGCATAATTCACCCTTGTCGCTTTCAAAATTTTTTTTTGATAGTCTTGTCGTTTTCATTTCAACCAATAGAAATTGTAATCTTATTAGGACTGACTATTGAACACAAGTAATGAAAATCAGTAATTATTGGATATAAATTAGAACCGGAAAGAATAAAAAAATAATAGATACTGTGTGTTCATTACGTGGAACGAACCTAATTGAAAAAAAGTTAAAAAACACTAAAACTAACGATAGATATTGCAATACACGCGATTGGTGCACAAGTGGCTAAATAACAACAAATTGAAGAATCAAACTGGCTGAACAACTATCACATACTTGAATACTTATCACACGCTAACAATTTCTTAACTTCTTTTAAAGAGTATCATCTCAGATATACATCTAGTTTTAAATTATCTAAATTGTAAAATATCACTAAATTGTTATTTAAAACATCCTTTTAAGTATTGAGTGAAGTACTCTTAACACATTAGTCTTTCATTTTTCTAATTTTTTTCTTACCATTTTGACTATATTGTTTTCTTCGGTAACTATGCGTTCACGTTCTTTTCACATTTCATTTTAAGTGAAAATTATAACCATTATATATCCTGCTCTCTCTCTCTCTCTCTTATTATAACCATTATATATCCTGCTTTTGTCTCTCTCTCTCTCTCTCTCTCTCTCTCTCTCTCTCTCTCTCTCTCTCTCTCTCTCTCTCTCTCTCTCTCTTGTTTTTCTCTATAATGGATAGGCAATAAGAAAAATATATAGAAAGTGAGCATAGGGAGTTCTTCAGTCAGACTATACGCACTGAGATTTTTAGCCTAAAAAAATTCGCGGGCTGCCCGCCCCGCTAACCCGCGCCTTGTCCCTTCATCCTGCTGGCCCGCATTTTTTTAGGCTAAAATCCCAGTGTGCATAGCCTGACTGAAGAACTCCCTATACTCACTTTCTATATATTTTTCTTATTGCCTATCCATTATAGAGAAAAACAAAAGAGAGAGAGAGAGAGAGAGAGAGAGAGAGAGAGAGAGAGAGAGAGAGAGTTCTGTAAAAGGCAGAACTGGTATAAATGTGGGGCCCAACGAGGGTCTAATTAAAATAATTTGCATTTTTAATGTCATTATATGTTCATATGATTACTTGTTTAAATGTTTAAAGATGTCATAATGTCTTATGATAGGTAGAGGGGACCAATTTGGGTACCCATGTGAGGGCGTATTTGAAAATAGTTGATAATTAGTAGGCTTAATAGCAACCTCATAAATTACGTGGGACCACGTTTGGGACCCACGTAGGACTTAGATTAAATCCTTTTAGAAAAGATGGGTAACTAACGTAATTAATATGGGGGTTTCATAATAAAGCTTAAAAAAAGTTGGGGGAGGTAAATGTAAATAACAAAAAATGGTGCCAACACATATGCATGTATTCATATGTGTCTTGTAGGAGGAAAACAAGCTGGGATTCTCCAGAAAGTAGAGAGAACAAGAGCTCCAAGTCGACGATGGATTTCTCGACGACGTTTCTTGCCGTTCCTTCGCCGTCTAGCGTCAGATTTATGATCTAAGACCACTTATGGACTCGTGGAGGTAAAAGGATCACGTGCATGTAATTTGTTTTCATTTTCGGCAACGTTTTTTCGACAACCGTTCTTGATAAACGATGTTTTTGGTACCAAACTTATGTAGGATTGATCCTGGAGCAAGAGTTGGGTTAAAATTAGCTTAAAATTGGATTCTAGGAGCTTAAATGGCTAGTAAATCGAGGAAGTGAGTGCTCTAACCCCAAATTTGGATGTTTAGTTATGTTTTATATGATAATTGTTGCTAATAGATGCTTAACTCTTGCTTATGTACATGTATATTGGTGAAATTGGATAAAAAGCTTGTCTAGTATGTAAATTTGTTATGCTTATATGCAAAGTTGCTTATATGCTTATGTGGATCAAAGGGAAGTCAAGAAGTGGTCACCATTTATAGGTCCCATATGTAAGGGATAGAAAGTCCTCAATGAGTAGGTCGTGGTGACGACCACAATGAAATACCGGTGGCGCCTTCGGGGTCACAAGAGAGTGTGTGTTGCGCTATATGCGCCAAAAGTGAGAAAGATCCGGGGTGAGAAGGACTCGGGGGTGGTGGCTGGAATGACTTGACTTTCCGGAGATCAATTTGTTGTTGTTTATAATGATTGTTGCATTTGCATATTGAACATTCCAATAGCATAATTAGTTTCCTGCCTAAGCGAAAGCTTAAACGAAAATATGTTTTCTATTATGGTTATTGAATAACCATCGTAGGTACGGCACGGGAGGAGGAGAGGAAATGATTCGCACGACGGTTTGGGCGTGGAGGTTGAGTCTATGTAAATATGTCAATATGCCTATGTCACACCCCAACCCGCCTCGGGCGAGTTGGGACACGTGTAACAAGCCCACACGTTCAAAACACCCTTAATTCATAAAGAAACACATGAATTATACCTCATAAAACAGCTCCATTGACACAAAACAGACCCAAGGGCAAAATGGTCATTAATAAAGTATAGCAAATTTTATATGGAAAGATAGCTCTTTGAGTCCCGGTTCCAACGCAAAAAACGGTGCGCGAATCCGAGTTTTGTAGAGAGAGTTATGCTTGTTTCCGTAAAAACTGACAGTCAGTTTTCATAGGGGCGGATCGATCCGCGAAAAGGGCGGATCGATCCATTTTCTATATTTTTGAGGCAGAATGTCCCCGGAAATGGGCGGATCGATCCGCGGAAAGGCCGGATCGATCCGGCCTTGGCAGAACACCTCCCTGCTGCTAAAAACATCAGTTTTTCATATCCAAACTTGTTCCAAACTTCCCAAAACTTTGTGAAACCCTTAAAACTCATTCTCAAAGCATTTTCAAATGTTTCTAACATTAACACAACATCTCTAAAGCATGGATTGACAATCAAACACACAAATTCTTCCTTAGGATCATGAACTTACATCAAAATCCATATTTCTCCCATTATACTCATGACCATTCAATCATAGGAGAACTCAAGTTAAATTTACAACCAAAAAGGACTTTCTTCCAACATTATACAACTTGTGACTAACAAAGAAACCACCATCAACATAGGACATAGTTAGCAATAACCCAACCTTTCAAGATACAAGTCCTCCAAATACAAGGTGATCCTAACACTTTCAAAACACAAGATGTTTTTAACCCATGGATTACAAAGACTACCATTAACCAAAACTTCTATACACATGTACATATCAACATAACTTGTAACCCCCACGCCCAACCGTCGCACGGATCATTTCCTCTCCTCTTCCCGTGCCGTACCTGCGATGGTTATTCAATAACCACAACAGAAAATATATTTTCGTTTAAGCTTTCGCTTAGTGAGGGAACTAACCATGTCATTGGAATGCAAAGTATGTAAATGCAACAATCATTATAAACAACAACGAATTGATCTCCGGGAAAGTCAAGTAACTCCAGCCACCACCCCCGGGTCCTTCTCACCCCGGATCTTTCTCACTTTTGGCGCATATAGCGCAACACACACTCTCATGTGACCCCGAAGGCATCACCGGCATTTCATTGTGGTCGTCACCACGTCCTACTCATTGAGGACTTACTATCCCTTACATATGAGACCTATAGATGGTGACCACTACTTGATTTCCCTTTGATCCACATAGGCATATAACAACTTCACATATAAGCATAACAATTTCACATACTTGGCATGCTTTTCACCCACAATCATCAACATATATATATATATGAGCATGAATTCAAGCAACTACTAACAACAACTATTACACTAACATAGCTAAACACCCAATTGAGAAGTTAAAACACTCACCTTCTTGATTTACTAGCAATTAAGCTTAGATTTTCCAAGTCTCTTCCTACTTTCCAACCCAAATTCCACTGGTGTAATTCCTACATGGATTTGGTACCAAGAACATCATTTTTCAAGAAAAGGTGTCGAAAAAACGTTGCCGAAAATGAAATTAAATTACATGCATGTGATCCTCTTACCTCCACGAGTCCAAATACGGCCTCGGATCGAAAATCCGGCGCCGAACGGCGAAGGAACGGCGAGAAACGTCGCGTGGAATTTCCGTCGTCTTCGTCGAAGCTCTCGTTCTCTCAAATTCTGAGAATTCCCAGCTGTGTGTGTTGTGTTATGACACATATCAACACATGCATATGTGTTGTGTCAACTTTCCATTAATTATGTTTACCTCCCCTGAATTTCTTTAAGCTTTATTATGAAACCCCCATGTTAATTACATTAATTACCCATCTTTTCTAAAAGGATTTAAACTAAGTCCCGCGTAGGTCCCAAACGTGGTCCCACATAAATTATGAGGTTGCTATTAAACCTACCAATTATCGATTTTATTCAAATACGTCCTTACATGGGTACCCAAATTGGTCCCCTTAATCTATCATAAGACATAATAATATCAATAAACATTTAAACAAGTAATCATATAAGCACATAATGACATGAAAATGCAAATTATTTTAATTAGACCCTCGTTGGGCCCCACATTTATACTAGTCCCGCCTTTCACAGGACTTTCATCTGTGTCCGCATTTGAACACCTTTTCACATGTGGGTTCATAACCCCACCTTAATTCATCTCATGCATTAATTATCTTTAATTAACACACATTGATATCGCATTAATATTATTTTTCGGGTACGGGTGTTACATTTCTCCCTCCCTTTTAAGAAGTTTGTCCCCAAACTTATTCTTACCTCATCAATCGAACAAGTGTGGATATCTTTCTCTGATCTCATCTTCTCGTTCCCAAGTTGCCTCTTCAACGCTATGATTACGCCAGAGGACCATGACCAACGGAATTGTCTTCGTTCTTAACACTTGATCCTTCCTATCCAGAATCCGTACCGGATGTTCAACATATGTCATATCTTCTCGGACTTCCAACGGTTCTGGTTCAAGGATATGACTCGAATCTGACACGTAACGTCTGAGCATAGATACGTGGAACACGTTGTGAACATGTGCCAATTCTTGTGACAACTCCAATCTGTAAGCTACCGGTCCCACCTTACTCAAAATCAGAAAAGGTCCAACATATCTTGGACTTAACTTACCCTTCTTACCAAACCGTGTAATACCTTTCGAAGGTGAAACCTTTAAGAACACATAATCACCAACCTCGAACTCCAACGGTCTTCTACCCGTATCAGCATAACTTTTGTAGCGACTTTGTGCCACTTGCAACCGTTGCTTAATCAACTTAACCTTATTAGTGGTGATTTGTACAATTTCCGGCCCCAGAAGTTGCTTCTCCCCAACCTCTGTCCAACACACAGGCGATCTACACTTTCGACCATATAATGCCTCAAAAGGCGCCATTCCAATGCTTGTCTGGAAACTATTGTTATAAGAAAACTCAATTAACGGCAAGTGAGTTTCCCAGTCAGCCTTAAAATCCATAACGCATACTCTAAGCATATCCTCGAGAATCTGAATAATTCGTTCCGACTGTCCATCAGTTTGTGGGTGAAAAGCGGTGCTAAAATGCAAAGCTGTCCCCATTGCTCTTTGTAGCCCTTCCCAAAATCTGGATACAAAACGTGTGTCACGATCTGACACTATAGATACCGGTGCCCCATGCAATCTTACAATCTCTTTAACATAGAGTTCTGCTAACTTCATCGGGTCAGTAGTCTTAATCGGCAAAAAGTGGGCTGACTTAGTCAACCGGTCAACGATCACCCAAATACTATCATTTGATCTAGGAGACCTCGGCAATCCCGACACAAAATCCATCGTAATGTGCTCCCATTTCCATTCCGGTATTTCCAATGGTTGTACTTCCCCCGCAGGTCGTTGATGTTCAAGCTTTACCAATTGACAAGTCATACATTTGGCCACATACTCAGCAACTTCACGTTTCATACCACTCCACCAATAGACCTCTCTCAAATCTCTGTACATCTTTGTACTACCCGGATGCACGGAATACCGAGTACTATGAGCTTCTTCCAAAATTCTTTCCTTTAAATTGCCAACATTAGGCACACATAACCGATTAATATACCATAATACCCCATCATGTAAACTGAACTCCGGTCGCTTACCCTCAGGTAATTCATCTACAACTTTCTTTAAGGTTGGGTCTAGAAGTTGATTCATTTTAATTTCTCCAATCAAATCAGGTTGTGCTACAATTGCTGCCATTAATCCACCTTTAACTCTAGGAATAACTTCCAATTCCAACCGTTCAAACTCTTTCACCAACCCTTCTTGTGCCGTCAAAACACATGCTAAATTTTCTGATGATTTTCGACTCAAGGCATCGGCCACCACATTGGCTTTACCCGGATGATATTGAATTTTCAGGTCGTAGTCCTTCATTAACTCTAACCATCTTCGTTGTCGCATATTCAAATCCCTCTGAGTAAACAAATACTTTAAGCTCTTGTGGTCAGTGAAGATTTCGCAAGTTTCCCCATACAAGTAATGTCGCCAAATCTTTAAGGCAAAAATAACCGCGGCAAGTTCCAAATCGTGGGTTGGATAATTCTTCTCATGAGTCCTCAATTGCCTTGAAGCATATGCTATCACTTTATCCCCTTGCATAAGAACACATCCCAAGCCTTGATGAGAAGCGTCACTGTAAATACTAAATCCCCCGGTACTTGTCGGAATCGAAAGTATTGGAGCAGAAGTTAACTTACTCTTCAATGTTTGAAAACATTCCTCACATTCTTTCCCCCATTCAAACGGAATATCCTTTCTCATTAATGTTGTCATCGGAGTAGCAATCTTCGAGAAATCCTGAACAAACCTTCTATAATATCCAGCCAATCCCAGAAAGCTACGAATTTCTGACACGTTGGTTGGTCTTGCCCAATTCATAACGGCTTCTATTTTCTGTGGATCGACTGACACACCTTCTTTAGAAATCACATGGCCAAGAAAAGTAACACTTGACAACCAAAACTCACTTTTCTTCAATTTTCCAAACAATTGCTTTTCTCGAAGACGTTGCAACGCCAATCTCAAATGTCTATCATGTTCTTCCGGACTCTGTGAGTAAATGAGAATATCATCAATAAAAACAATAACAAATTCATCAAGATACGTTTTAAAGACCCTATTCATTAAGTCCATGAACGCAGCCGGTGCATTGGTTACTCCAAATGGCATTACAAGAAACTCGTAGTGGCCGTATCGAGTTCTGAAGGCCGTCTTCTCAACATCCTCAGCTTTTACCTTTAGTTGATGATACCCCGACCTCAAATCGATCTTTGAAAACACTTGAGCTCCTTGTAACTGGTCAAATAAATCGTCGATTCGCGGCAATGGGTACTTGTTTTTGATAGTTACTTTGTTGATCTCACGATAATCTATACACATCCGCATCGTCCCATCTTTCTTTTTCACAAAAAGAACCGGTGCACCCCAGGGTGATACACTTGGCCGAATGAACCCCTTATCCAACAACTCTTGTAACTGAGTTTTCAACTCTTTCAACTCTACTGGAGCCATTCTATATGGTGCCCGCGAAATGGGTTGTGTTCCCGGTATTACATCTATACCAAATTCAACCTCCCTCTCAATCAACACACTCGGCAAATCGTCTGGAAATACATCAGAGAATTCTTTAACTACGGGTATATCTTCCAATTTTAGTTCCGTACTTCTGGTATCCAATACACTACAAAGGAAACCTTTACACCCTTTTCTCAATAAACGACAAGCTTTGATGGCGGATACGAGATATGGTGGTGACACAACACCTACCCCTTGGAAAGAGAAGATTCTATGGGTCGGTGTCTGAAATTCTACCCTTTTATTTTCACAATCAATAACCGCGTGATTAACTGACAACCAATCCATTCCCAATATGACATCAAAATGTTGGATTACTAACGGTACTAGATTCGCTGTTAACACTTCATCATTAATTTTAACTTCACAATTCCTATAAACTCCCGAACTCACCAAAGATCTTCCCAATGGGACATCAACAGACAAATTATATTCAAGAAGTTCTAAGGGTACATTCATATTCCTAGCAAATTGGTGTGATACAAACGAGTGTGTAGAACCAGAATCCATTAACACATTAGCAGGTGTTGAGCAAATAAGAACTTTACCTGACACAACTGTGTTAGCAACGGTAGTCTCCCCTGGATTAAGCTGGAAATAACGGCCCTGACGTTGTTCCCTTCCTTGTGGTTGTTGTTGAGGTGGTCGTGGTGTTGGTGCACTACTTGCGGTTGCACTAAAACCTCCTTGCCTCGGCTTAGGACAATTACGCATTCGATGTCCAAGCTCCCCACAGTTATGGCAAACCATCCCACTATCGTCGGTACGCCTCATCGGAGTATAAGTATTTGGCCTCACTCCCGGACAATTCTTTGCTACATGTCCCATTTGTCGGCAATTATTACACACCGTTGTCGGTAGATTACATACACCCCAATGAAATTTCCCGCATGTGTTACATCGTGGCTTGTTACCTCCACCACCCGAAGAACCCCCAAAACTCTGTCGCTTTGAACTCCCTTGACCGCTATATTGACTTGAACTCGGCCTTTTGTATTGTTGAGTTGTTGGTGCTTGCGAACTTTGTTGATACCCCATATCCCTTTCAGCGATTGAAGCCACATCCAATGCCTCTGCAACTCTATCCAACCGTTGCACTGATACTTGGCGTCGAATCTCATCCCTCAGCCCCGTCACAAACTTTCTAGTTCGATCCCCTTCATTCGGTACTATATTTTCAGCAAATCGTGCCAAACTTGTGAATTTGGCGGAGTACTCCCAAACTGTCATTCCCCCTTGTTTCAATTCCATGAACTCTTGAGCTTTCAAATCTTCAAAAGATTTCGGAAAGTACTGCTTCTTGAAGAGTATTACGAACTCCCCCCAAGTGTTCGGCCTTTCGAGTCCCAATTTTGTACGCCACCAGTATTGCGCTTCTTCTTTTAAAGTATCAGCGGCAAATAGAACCTGTTGAGCCTCGGAACACGGAAGAACCCGGAATATCCTTTCCATGTCGGACAACCAAAAGTCAGCTCTCATTGGATCAGTCTCCCCTCGAAATAGTGTCGGTTTCTGCTTGTAAAATTGTGAAATAGTGGTCACCTCCTCCCTCGGATTAGGATTCGGTTGTTCACGTCTTCCCTCTATTGTATGAGTTTCAACAACTTGTACTAATCCGGCTACAACTCTTTCCATTCTTTCCATTTGCGTAGGCGGTGTCGATCTTTCACCAGACATTTTCTCTCTGGCATTCACAATATATATTCATATACACGTTACTTTTATAGTTTTCAATGCATGCTCAACATCATTCAACATGCTAAGTAAACGTGCATGCATGAACTACACATCTTTTAAACCTTTATGCTTATTACGCGTCGTAATTGTCACTCGTCCCCAAAGGCTCTAACCTATAGCTCTGATACCAAAAATTGTCACACCCCAACCCGCCTCGGGCGAGTTGGGACACGTGTAACAAGCCCACACGTTCAAAACACCCTTAATTCATAAAGAAACACATGAATTATACCTCATAAAATAGCTCCATTGACACAAAACAGACCCAAGGGCAAAATGGTCATTAATAAAGTATAGCAAATTTTATATGGAAAGATAGCTCTTTGAGTCCCGGTTCCAACGCAAAAAACGGTGCGCGAATCCGAGTTTTGTAGAGAGAGTTATGCTTGTTTCCGTAAAAACTGACAGTCAGTTTTCATAGGGGCGGATCGATCCGCGAAAAGGGCGGATCGATCCATTTTCTATATTTTGAGGCAGAATGTCCCCGGAAATAGGCGGATCGATCCGCGGAAAGGCCGGATCGATCCGGCCTTGGCAGAACACCTCCCTGCTGCTAAAAACATCAGTTTTTCATATCCAAACTTGTTCCAAACTTCCCAAAACTTTGTGAAACCCTTAAAACTCATTCTCAAAGCATTTTCAAATGTTTCTAACATTAACACAACATCTCTAAAGCATGGATTGACAATCAAACACACAAATTCTTCCTTAGGATCATGAACTTACATCAAAATCCATATTTCTCCCATTATACTCATGACCATTCAATCATAGGAGAACTCAAGTTAAATTTACAACCAAAAAGGACTTTCTTCCAACATTATACAACTTGTGACTAACAAAGAAACCACCATCAACATAGGACATAGTTAGCAATAACCCAACCTTTCAAGATACAAGTCCTCCAAATACAAGGTGATCCTAACACTTTCAAAACACAAGATGTTTTTAACCCATGGATTACAAAGACTACCATTAACCAAAACTTCTATACACATGTACATATCAACATAACTTGTAACCCCCACGCCCAACCGTCGCACGGATCATTTCCTCTCCTCTTCCCGTGCCGTACCTGCGATGGTTATTCAATAACCACAACAGAAAATATATTTTCGTTTAAGCTTTCGCTTAGTGAGGGAACTAACCATGTCATTGGAATGCAAAGTATGTAAATGCAACAATCATTATAAACAACAACGAATTGATCTCCGGGAAAGTCAAGTAACTCCAGCCACCACCCCCGGGTCCTTCTCACCCCGGATCTTTCTCACTTTTGGCGCATATAGCGCAACACACACTCTCATGTGACCCCGAAGGCATCACCGGCATTTCATTGTGGTCGTCACCACGTCCTACTCATTGAGGACTTACTATCCCTTACATATGGGACCTATAGATGGTGACCACTACTTGATTTCCCTTTGATCCACATAGGCATATAACAACTTCACATATAAGCATAACAATTTCACATACTTGGCATGCTTTTCACCCACAATCATCAACATATATATATATGAGCATGAATTCAAGCAACTACTAACAACAACTATTACACTAACATAGCTAAACACCCAATTGAGAAGTTAAAACACTCACCTTCTTGATTTACTAGCAATTAAGCTTAGATTTTCCAAGTCTCTTCCTACTTTCCAACCCAAATTCCACTGGTGTAATTCCTACATGGATTTGGTACCAAGAACATCATTTTTCAAGAAAAGGTGTCGAAAAAACGTTGCCGAAAATGAAATTAAATTACGTGCATGTGATCCTCTTACCTCCACGAGTCCAAATACGGCCTCGGATCGAAAATCCGGCGCCGAACGGCGAAGGAACGGCGAGAAACGTCGCGTGGAATTTCCGTCGTCTTCGTCGAAGCTCTCGTTCTCTCAAATTCTGAGAATTCCCAGCTGTGTGTGTTGTGTTATGACACATATCAACACATGCATATGTGTTGTGTCAACTTTCCATTAATTATGTTTACCTCCCCTGAATTTCTTTAAGCTTTATTATGAAACCCCCATGTTAATTACATTAATTACCCATCTTTTCTAAAAGGATTTAAACTAAGTCCCGCGTAGGTCCCAAACGTGGTCCCACATAAATTATGAGGTTGCTATTAAACCTACCAATTATCGATTTTATTCAAATACGTCCTCACATGGGTACCCAAATTGGTCCCCTTAATCTATCATAAGACATAATAATATCAATAAACATTTAAACAAGTAATCATATAAGCACATAATGACATGAAAATGCAAATTATTTTAATTAGACCCTCGTTGGGCCCCACATTTATACCAGTCCCGCCTTTCACAGGACTTTCATCTGTGTCCGCATTTGAACACCTTTTCACATGTGGGTTCATAACCCCACCTTAATTCATCTCATGCATTAATTATCTTTAATTAACACACATTGATATCGCATTAATATTATTTTTCGGGTACGGGTGTTACAGCCTAGCTAGTTTATGTCTAAAATATATCATTTGTATAATAGCCAATGTTTGAAAACTTATGTTTTGGAAGACTTGTGATATGCTAAGTTGGGTATTGTTGGTTATTTTTGCACCTAAACATGAGTTGTGTTTACAAGTTCCAAGTCATGTATATTGGGGAAGAATTAATTTGGAAGGAACTAGGTGACTTTTGGTTGTAAACTAAAGCTTGGTTTCTCTTTATTGTGTTGTTTTGCAAGTATTGGGAAAAAAACTAGATTTTTAATGTTAAATCATGATCCATGTGAAGAATTTGTGTGTTTTATTGTCAATCCATGCTTGGGTGATGTTGTGTTAATGTTTAAGAACATTTGGAAATGCTTTGAGAATGATTTTTAATAGTTCCTCAAAGTTTGGTGATGATTAGAAATGGTTTGGACATGAAAATTGATGTTTTTAAGCAGTAGGGAACCATTCTGCAGAAGCCAGATCGATCCGGTCTTTCCGCGGATTGATCCACCCCTTTTCGGGGTAATTTCTGCCTAAAAATGCCATCACGGATCGATCCGGCATTTTCGCGGATCGATCCGCTCCTGCTTTTGGCTGCTGTCCACTTTCACGGAAAATTGCATATCTCCTTCTACAAAACTCAGATTCGCGCGCCGTTTTTTGTGTTGGAACCGAGACTCAAAAACCTATCTTTTGGTGTAAAATTTGGATATACTTATTTAATGACAATTTTACCCTTGGAGCTGTTTTGTGTCACTAAAGCTGTTTTATGAGGTCAAATTTGTGTTTTCTTAGTAAATTAAGGGTGATTTGGCGTGTGAGCTTTGTTACACGTGTCCCAATCCGCCCGAGGCGGGTTGTGGTGTGACAATAATAAAAAAATAAAAAATAAATAAAAAACGTATTTTTTGGGATGAAATTTTAATGGAAAGGGTTTTAATGAAAAATGCAATAGTTGAGGGGAGTTATAAATTTGTCAAGTTTTATAATTTAGGGACGTATTTGAAAAAGAGTCATATTTTAGGGAGTGCAGCTATAATCCCCTCTCCTCTCCCCAACACGGCCCCCCCCCCCCCCCCCCGAAAAAAAAACCCCATTAGGCCAAATTAAAAAGAAATAAAAATGAAAAAGAAATATAAACCAACCACAAAAGTGGGGAAGTAATCCCCCATAGAATCCAAAAATAAAACCCCAACCCTCGTGAGTTCACTTAAAAAAAAAAAAAACGAAAAAAGAAACCAACCATGAACTAAAGTGTGATTAACTATATTTTTATACGTTGTTTTGAAAGAAGTTGCATCACAACAGGAATGTGATATGTCATTATGTAAAGGAGGTGTAAAACTATAGAGATTGTATATAACATAAATAACATGAAATAAAAAGTGAAGAAGAAAAATAAAAAGTTAGGACTCTCATGGACGGGCCAAAAAAAAAAAGTGGTATACTAATGTTGTTAAAACTCTAAAAAAATTAATTAAGTAAAAGTGCACCGATTGATGAAAGTTCAAAACACTTTAAGGCTATCGGTGCACTTATATATAGTTTTTAGATATAGATATAGATAGATAGATATATCTTGCACATATATATCCAGAGAGATGATAAGGTCAAACTAAGTGCACCTCACCTCTATCGGGGGGGGGCGTGGGTTTCACAAAATTTTGAGGGTCCTTATGAAATTTTTGTAATTACATTTTCACCTTGAGATTTTTAGTATTTTATATTTAGGCCTCCTCCAAGGCCTAATTTAATGTCATCAACTACATATATATTGATATACATGTACGTATATAAAACTCAAAAGCAAAGGCCCTAAACTTTTGAAAATTACACTTTTAGTGTAAGATTTTTTGAGTTTTTGAAATAGGCTCCTCAAGAATTTTGAAGATACCATACAATGTTTAAGTTTCACAAATAGACTCATATTATAAGTAGACCCTAAAAAAATTGCCAAGTATGTATAAGTAACCCTCAAAAAATTTGCCAATTATGCATAAGAAGACCCAAAAACAATCGCCTCGGGGGACGTTGCCCCCAAATCCCGTATAAGGACCTCTCTTTTAGTAGTTCACCCCGAACCTCTAAATACTCAGAACCGGCCTGCCTCTACCCTCTAGCCAGCTACAGAGAATGGACAAGAAGTTGCTATCCCAACCTGGTGCAGGCTTAACTAGGACATATACATAATCTTGTTGTATATGCACACTTTTAAATGGTATTGCTATTCTAGTGCTGTGTGTAATGGACAAAAAGATTATGTTCATTTAAATGGATAAAAAAACTCTTTGACGCATGCACTATTAAAAAGAAAAATTAAAAGAAAAAAAAAATTTTAAACTTACATTGAGGACCTTATAACGTAGTCTAAATTTGATATAGACATATAAATATGTGTGCATTAATGAGGGGTTTTGTAAGAATCACAAGCTGGGGATACTGGAAAAACATTTTGGATCTAAATTTGGAATATATTTATTGGGTGTGGTTCATATTATAATGGGTCCGTTATACTATGCCCAAGAGTGAAGGGGAGGACACTGTGGCTCATGACGAAGTAGTTGGGTACGCCACCGCGGTACGGTATGGGTAATTTGAGGTTTTTGAAGTTTTTCCATGTATCTATAGGAGATACATAAGTTGTAATTACCCAAATCATTTTTTGAGATAGTGGAAAACTTCTAGCTCTTTGGTGTATACGTAGGCACATTGCCGAACCAAATAGAAATTCTATGTATCTCTTTTAATCTTTCTGTTTTTCCTATGTTTTGTTTGCGTGTGATTGTTTTGATCCAACAATAATACTGGAAATGATAGCATTATCCTTTTACTTGAGGTGTTTGGAAAAAAGATTAATACTATATTTTTCAAATTTAAAATTATAATTTTACTTTTATGTTTGAACGGCAAGGTTCTTCAAATAGAAATAATGGAGCAAAAAACTCCACTGTGCACATATACAACAAGGTATTCTAAAATTATTTTGATACCCCCATTTTAAATGTTTTAGAAATGTAATTGGTTAGCAAATCTCTCTCTCTCTCCGTATTTTTCAAAAATATAATAAAGAAATATATATATATATATATATATATCAAACCTTATAAATATAAGAATGCAGCAGCTGAAACCTGACTTAGTCAATTACCATACTGCCCTTTCGCATCTTCTCAAGACCATAATACCCCTTCACTATACCTTAATTACGCGTATATCGTGCTACGCATCTATTATTACATTCAGGTCAGCTTTTAAAATTTTATTTAATATAATAATGAGGATTCAATCAATAATATTCTGCCTAATTACATACAGGTCAGCAATTTTAAAAATATTTATTATTAACTTCAAAAATGGTCAAACAATGCGGCTATTTTGACGACTATTTATGAATTTGTCACTAATATTTACAATTTGGTCAACTTCTTCTCCCAAATTTAGTATTCAATCAATAATATTATGCCTAATTACATATAAGTCAGCAATTTCTGGAATATTTATTATTAACTTCAAAAAAAGTCAAACAATGCGGCTATTTTGGCGACTAATTACGAATTAATCACTAATATTTACAATTTGGTCAACTTCTTCTCTCAAATTTAGTATTCATATATTGTAATATGTGTAATTGCATTTGGGTGAGCAAGCTTTGGGATATTTATTATTCACTTCAAAAAAGCCAACAAAAGTGACTATTTTAATTGCTATTTACGAATCGGTCACTAATATTTGCATTTTAGTCAACTTCTTCTCTAAAATTTATATATTTAGGAATTGATCATTAATATACCAAATTTCACTTATACTCAAATCTCATACCAAATTCATATCTTATACTCAAATGCATAAGAGGGGATTGGCACGTGCAACGCACGTGTCGGGACCCTAGTATATATATAAGAGTACAAGGGTATACTCCTAAGATAATACAATACATACTAGACCATGCTAGGAGACAACGAAGTCAACGAAACAGATTCTATGCATCAAAATAACCACACAATTAGACAAAAGCTAAAACAAGGCCCAAGGACAAAAATACAACACCGAGCACAGGGCACATGCGATTAGCATAAAAAAAAAAAAAAAAAAAAGAGCACAGGACACATGCACAAGGAGACATAAAAGATGATGAGTATTTGTATTTCACTTTTGGACTTTTCTTCATTTTCTTCTTATCTCTATATATATGTACACTTGCATATATATCACCATTAGTGCACATCTACCTAGCAAGCAAGAGAAAGAAAATGGATATTGGTGCCCAAGACTCTGATCTTCTCAAAACTGTATCCAACTATGATAAAATAAGAGAATTACAAGCTTTTGATGATACAAAAGCAGGTGTAAAAGGCCTATTAGATTCAGGAATACCCAAACTTCCTAACATATTCATCAGACCACCCGAAGAACTCTCTGATGAGCTCAATCACCGTTCAATATCAAACGTTGAACTACCGGTGATTGATCTTGATGGGCTCCACACAGCTGATCAACGGTCACGAATCGTCGATCAGTTAAAGATTGCGGCGGAGAGTTGGGGATTTTTTCAGGTGATCAATCATGGGATTGGTGTGAGTGTTTTGGACAACATGATTAACGGTGTACAGAGGTTTCATGAGCAAGATCATGAGTTGAAGAAGCAATATTATACGCGTGATAGAGAGAGAAAGGTTAAATTTAATTCGAATTTTGATCTGTTTAAAGCGAGAACGGCTAATTGGAGGGACACTTTGGGGATTTCACTGCCGGGTTCTCATCAACTTGATCCTACTGAATTGCCTGTCGCCTGCAGGTACTATGGTTTAGTTTGGCCTCCATTTATGGTACTTCTCATTTTTTAAATTACAATTTTATCTTAATTCATTTAGTAGCTAGTTTATGAGGTTTACAAAAATTAAACTTAGAGTTTTTTTGGAAGGAGCTTTTAAAAGCTCTAGAATTGAGCTTTTAAAGCTCAAGGTTGTTTTTTGGTTTCATGATGTCTTTTTGAAGAGTAGTGTGTCACTTGTATAAAATTATCAAACAACTTAATAATAAATTTCAAAAGCTCCTTTTAAAAAACAACGTGAGAGCCAAACTAAGCCTAAATCTATCACTCCCTCTGCCGTTCTATTATGAGGGATGGCCGGACTACTGAAACCTCTATCGATCGTAGTTTCAAAAATTCCTAATCTTCCTTACTAATGAAGAAGCCTTAATGGTGATAAAGTTTTTATGCAAAAGTACAAATTTACCATTGAAAAAAAAATATATAACTAGTTTATAATAAAAGTTAAAACGTATTTTTTTTTTTTTAAAAAAAGAGAGAGAAAGCTGGCGCATTATGAAACAACGAACGTCATTTCAAAATAAAAAATAGGAGAAAAAAAAGATATGAAAAAGATTTTTATTTAATTTTTGTTTTTGGATTTTTTTGACTTAAAAAGGGAAAATTGTCATTTCAAAATATTTTAATTATAAAATTAAAGGCCAACTGATATTTCATTGACTAGATGAAAGGGAGGTCGTTTTACACAACAACAATCCTTTGGGGAGGTGAGTGTAATTTTTAAACTTACAAGGTAAGTCTGTGCAATGATGACATGTCTCAAGGAAGTCAATGTAATTTACCCTAACTTTTTTCTCGTCAGAATTACCTTCTTATTAATTTTGAAAACACCCAACAAAAAGCAAAGAGAGAATTTTTGGTCACCCAGTTTTGGTTTGCTCACCCGGCCTTCACTAGGTGACATATGTTTCATTCCAATAATTATGTTTATAAAATAAGGGACAAATGAAAATAAAATAAGATACATGTCACTCAGTAAAAATCTAAGTGAGCAATAGTGAACCAAAAAATGGTGAGCACAAATGCATGCTCTCAAAGGCAAAAGGATATAAAAAAAAACAAGAAAGTATAACTCTGGACACTCTCATTACTTTCATGCATATGAATGTAGTGGATAAAGTTCCTAAAAAATTGGACTCCCAAAAATGGACACTTGAAATGGGGCAAGAGAGTACGATCTTCTCATTGAAATGTATAAGTGGATTTTGATTCCACAATTAATAATTTTTTGGGTTAACTACAATGATCTCTCCTAAAGGTAAGGTCAAAATACAAAAACCTTCCATGATCGTGGCATTAAAAATTACAACGAATCATTTGAGGTTTGGTGTTGAGCTTTTCAGTCAATTGACTATTAATTTTTGTACTGATTTTTTTTTACATGACTAATTCCCTTGCCGAAGTCAATAAAAATTTCATTTAAACTTTTTTCCTAATATGTGTACGAAAGTATAAGTATCCCCTAACGGTAAATTCATCCTTTCATTACGTGTTTCTATTTTAAATATATAAATTAAATTTTGTTGAAGGGTATATAGGTAGTTTTGTATGTACCACTTACTTTGTTAGAGTTCCATTCTGATAGGGGAGTTAAGTGTAATTTTGTATACAGCAAGGAAATATGTATTTAACTTTACTTGAGCGATGTCGTTGTTATTATTCGGTAATGTTTTTTTGGAAGTCACAATTGATAAATTCAGTTTGTATGGTGACTAGAAATAAGCGAGGTTTGAGATTTAACATCCTTAAGGTTTGTTAAATGGTTCAAAGTTGACCCTATTCGGGTTCTACGCTCCGTTTATTTTAATGTAAAATGTTTTACGTCCGAAAATGTTTTTCAAAGTAAAACATTCTCATTTTGATCATTTTTCTTGTAAATGTTTTCTGGTGTTCAGCTAAAGAGTTATAAACATTTCCCAAGAAATCAGTTTTTAGTATTTGTCAAAACTTTATGTATGTTGAATGAAATCAATATATATATATATACACATGCATTTATGCAATGATATTATGTACATACACAAATAGGCAATCTTCAGGGTAGATGTTCAAAACAATGCAACGTAGCTTAATTTACAAAAAAAAAAAAAAAAAAAATTGGTAGAACATGTGGAGAGTGGTTTGGTCGATAGGCAGTGTCAAGTCAAATTGAATGGACACTTTAATGAAGGGTTGAAGATTCTCGGTAGTCTGGTGTGCTGTTAAACACCTAGTTAATGTTAGGGAGGTAGCACTCCAAAGGCTGTTGAGGATCCATGCTCTTAATGAAGCTATAATAGTAGAGTGCATTTTTGCTGACCCATTTAAGGGTTGGGTGAGCATAATCTAAGCACTCCATTAGTCAATGCACTGGGACCTACGATTAAATAACATTTGTTTAATCATGAGTCCCAATACATTGACCAATGGGGTGCTTGGGTTATGCTCACCTAGGGTGAGCAAATGTGAACACATAACAATATCATGTTATTGAGTGGACATTTTGGAGGACCAAGTATCGTATTGAAATTATGTAATTTGAAGCAGTATAACAAGATAACAAAGCACAACTTTTTGAGACATTTTTTCAAACAGGTGATAGGCAATACGAATGTGATCTATGTTTTCTACGGCTGAGAGATTGTTAGATCTAGCTGAGAGTTGAGAGAGGCAGTCTGGGACTCTGGGAATGTTAAAAGAGTTTGCAAGACTTCCGAAAATTTTAGTCATAATGTTGGATCGAAATAATCACACGCAAACAATATATGAAAAACAGAAAGATTAAAGAGACACAAAGAATTATCACGTGGTTCGGCAATGTGCCTACGTCCACACCGGAAAGCCTGAATTTTCCACTATATCCAAACGAATTAGGGTTACATCATATAAATCTCCTATAGGTACATGGCAAAATCTCCATATGGGCCCCAGGACTCTCCCGTTGACTCTTGGGCCTACTGTAACAGACGCATTACAATATGAGCCATACCCAACACATAATTTATTTATTTTTGGATAGAGTAAGTGTGAAATACGTACTTTACTAATTTTTTGTGTAACGAAACACAAGAAAAATGAAAGAACATGTTTTGAAAAATATTTTACGTCAAAAAAAGAAAAGAAAAAGAATTGCTAGAGGTATAGTGTATATATTTGTCTTCAGGGCTTCCTTTACCTCAAGGGAAGTCTATGTATTTGAGTCAAACATTACAAACTACAGTAGGATTAGGTTAACTTGACCCTCTTCCCCAATTGCAATGAATATTCAAAATTTAAGTAACTCATTAACAAGAGTGGAATACACATTATTGTTATTAATTACCCACATTCTAACTGGGCCTAATAGAATTAGTTCTATGTTTAGAGTGATCACAAAATTTTCTTCTCATTTCGTCATCTCCAACGACAGTAGGTGTATGTTTTATGCCAAACCACATAAATTGTTGTGTTCCTATTTGATTTTTTGTTTCGTTATTCGATTTCTCTACATGATTTACTGTTATTTGAATCCGATTTCTAACTTTACCTGACCAAATTCTCATGTGCTTCTTTTATAACTGTTTCAGAGAGGCTTCTATGGAGTACATAGAAAATGTTAAACAGCTAGGAAACACACTGTTTGACTTATTATCAGAGGCTCTTGGGCTCAAACCAGACCGTCTTAGAACCATGGAATGTGCCAATGGGTGCTCCATTGCATGCCATTATTACCCAGCATGTCCAGAACCAGAAGTTACATTGGGTGCTACCAAGCATACAGATCCTGGGTTTCTCACTATTCTTTTGCAAAACCACATTAGTGGCCTACAAGTCCTCCATGAAAATCAGTGGGTAAATGTTCATCCCATTCCTGAAGGCCTAGTTGTAAACATTGGAGACCTCTTCCAGGTTTGTGTGAGAATCTAATACACTATATGTACATGTATATATTAGAACTGCATCTAGATATGCAACTCAGATACGCTAACTCGACCCCAATTCAAGTCTACCTTGAACTTAAGATGGGATTCGACAGAAATCACACGGCCAACCTAGGGTGGGATGAACTGGGTAGAGACATTAAACAACAATCCGAGTTCGATCCCTCATCCCAAATTCAACACTAATGTTCTATTATACACGCATATATTTAGGGAAATGCTAAACTTTTTGCATATTTACAAGTGTGTATTTTTAAATGGATAAAAAGCCCTTATCGTTTAATTTGAATGAATAGAGACTCAAATAAACTTGGAAAAGAGTTAAAAAGAATTTCTAGTACCTTCGTTCCAACATTACTTTAGTACCCTCTTTTTTTTTTTTTAATAATAAAGTACAAGTACCATTTCTTATCTATTTAAATTTGAAAACAATGCTATATTGTAAGTGTATGTGTGTGCGTTTACAATAAACATGTAGCCCTGTTTGGGACTACTAAAGCTATTACTTTTGTGACGATTGATCATTGACCAAGTCTAAAAGATTATGGTCAGAAGTGACTATGATCTTGTCTAGGGTATGGCTGCATATGCTGCAAAGTGATTACAAACATTTAGATGTCAACTTTCCTCTTAATATCACAAAAGAAATTCAAGGTTACTATCTTTTATGTCTGTATGTAGTAAAATCATGGGTTTGCTTGCTTCCACAATCACTTTTGCGACCCATGCCAAACAGACTTTCGAATCGTGTTGAACTGGATTGCCGGGCTAGATCGGTTGATTTCGAGTTTGGAAACACTTGGCAAAAGCTTGCCAAGACTAGACAAAACTGAAGCCTGACCTGCCTGAGTTGCAGTCCTAGGACATAAATGCACACACACATTTACATTATTACACATGCTAAGTTTTACCTTAATTTGACACAGTTAATATCAAATGCCAAATTCAAGAGCAATGTGCATAGAGTGGTAGCCAATAACATTGGGCCAAGAATTTCAGTGGCATGCTTTTTATCTGGACCTGTGACTACTGCAAAGCTTTATAGCCCAATTGAAGAGTTGGTATCGGAAGAAAATCCACCATTATATAGAGAAGTCATATTGAATGAATACTATGTGAGATTTTTATCTAGGGGACTAGATGAGAAACCTATCCTTGAATATTACAAGCTATGAAGGTTGAAATTTGCTGTGCAGATCATTCCATAACCAAATGAGGTTATGAAAGATTCTAATGTTTGCTTAATGTTAGTTATAAGAGGCTGTTTGGGTACTCCACAAATCAGTTTAGAGAAGAAGCACAACCTATATTATTTTTGTGGTGGTGTTGCTTCTTTTTTTTTTTTTTTTGTTGTTTGTGTATTTGCTTTTTAGATACATATAAGTCCGTGTCTAGTATAAAAATGACAATCGCAGTAGTTTCTTTATCAAACCAATACTATATTGATTTTTCAAAAAGCCAGACAAAGTGAGACTTGGTTTGAACTTAATAATGTTTTCAATTTCCTAAATAGGCCATTGGTAGCCTTGATTTGTGAATGGCTAATAGAGGTATCATTGAACTCTAGCAGCTGTTGTTTTAGGTTTTTTCGGAATTTTGAAACATTATCATCTCGTAAAATCTGAACAAAGGTTTTTTTTTTTCCTTCCCGGAAAATGGTAAATTAACGAAATAGAAAGATGTGCAAAGTACAGGGGCATACCCTAGGATAGACAAATAAGCTCAAAATACATGCTAGATTACATAGATGGAAACAAAAAAGAGGAATCAAGGAACCAAACCAACAATAACTAGCAACCATATCAGGCCCTACTAAAGGAAAATAGGGGAAGTCCCTACTTTCGTTTAGGGCTGGGTTTTATGCTATTTTCTGCTTTTTCCTCTTGCTTCTATTCTGAAGCTGAGGTTTCCTTGGGCGAAGATGGTAACCGCAAGAAGCACCAAAAGGATCATATTCTCCTCCATTATGTGTGAAGATCCATCAACATCCAAAGATATGAATCTATTCAAAACATGGGTCTCATCATCTGCTCTGTCATTTCCATAATTGTTATTAATAACAACTCTAGTAATCACATTTGTTTCCTTATCCTGAATATCACCAGAGGTTGGGACTTGTATATTGAGATCTACCTCTAATTGGGCCTTTGAGTCCTTTCCAAGAGGCAAAACCCCCTTTTGTTTAAGGGGAGCTACAAATATTGCTCGAGTCTGTTCCTGAATTGTAGCCCATTGTTATTGTTTCCAACTATGGCCCATTGTTTAGACGGTTAATTCTTTGAAGTCTATGTGACTTTGGTGGGAAGAACAATCACATTAATTGCAATCATGGCCAAAAGACTTGCACTTGCCACTTCTACTGGGAATCCACTGGTAATCAATATCAATTCTAATTAGGTCAACTTTACCAGAAAAAAGGGTCAATCGTTGCAATGTCAAAATGCTTAATCAACTCATCTTTAACATCAACTTCAATGCAAATGTGAGCATAAGTAATTCTTCTCATGGTGGCCATGATTTTGTCAACATGAATTCTTCCCACCATACTTGCTATGTAACTTAGACCTTCTTCCAGTATTCCAAGTGAATATTGTAGAAGTTAACCCAAATTGGAATTCTAGATACTCTTATCTTTCTGAAGAATGAGATTCCGTTGCCACATCCTAAGAATAAATGACTTTCCTGCAATGTACCAAGGGCCTCCCTTCAGCACCACCTCCATTTCCTCTAGGGAGTTGAACTTGAAGAAGAAGAGCCCATTGTCAGTTGCAAGGGTATCACACACAGCCTCTGCTTCTCCAAAAACCTTGTAGTAGCTTTCTTGACAAGGGAGAACGGGAGTTTCTTATCAAAATAGAATCCGACATAGAGGTGTTAAACGGGCCGGGCCGGGCCGGGCCCGGTCAAAGCGGGCCCCGAGCGGGCTTTGGTCTGGGCCGAACCGGGCTTCACCAAACATCGGGCAGGGCTTGGGAGTGGAGGGGGTGTGTCCGCCCCAGACCGGTGGCCCGGGCCTAGCAGGCCAGACATCGGGCCGGACCGGACGGGCTAGCGGGCTTTATTCTATTTTTGAAGTGGGCCGGGCCGGGCCATGGACGGAAGGATGGGTGTCCAGTCCGGACCGGGGTATGTGAACCGGGCCTAGCGGGCCGGGCCGGGCCAACCCGACCCAATTGACACCACTAATCCGACAAGAGTAGATGCCCACTCTTTACAACCAGCATCGGAAATGACTTTGGAAACCTTGAGCTTCAATTGACTTCTGCATTCCTCCAAGTTCACATGGTTAAGTTTAAACTAGAATATGTTGGAGAATTGAGAAGGCTAGCCCATGAAGTATTCCTTGGGGCGCCATGCACTGGCTCTTGGGAGATAGCAGAAACAATTTTCTTGGGTCCTTCATTATTCGGCTCATTGCCATATGCATACCCATCAGCAAGTCTACCCAAGGATGTTGTGGGGCCACAAGCATGTGAAACTGTTGGAGAATTAGCTCTAAAGTCACATATTCTTAATTCTCTAAATATTAAATCACGAATAAAATATTAAAGAAAAATACTTTTCATAATAGTTCAAGAATAAACATTTTACTTGCATTTGTGACAAAATTGGATGATAAATCATACCATGTGAAATATACAGCATAGAGTTGAGGCGCATATTAGGTCGCACTCTTTAAGACAATTCAAGCCTATCACGGTATTGACCAGTGTAGAAATAACACGTCGCCTCCACGATACAACAACCCAGCTCATGGCGGTAGCCTTCCCTCGATCTACTCTTTCGTGGAAGACAGAAGCTTCTCTAAACACCCTTCTTTGCCCAAATATAAAAATATAATATATTTATATATATATATATATATATATATTTAAAAGTAGTATATTATACTACCATTATTCCATCCCATGGACTTATAGTCATGTTATATTATATAATGAATAGGCCAAAGCCTTTTATTTATAGGCTAAAGAATATAACCGTTGAAAAATCCATACTAATTGAGGTTTAAGCCCCAATTAACTAGCCTCAATGAATCATAATTATGTAACATATGGCTAATAACCAACCCTTTAGATAATATATAAAAATGATTGTAACTCTCAATATATAAGAGCTCACAATAATAGATTTTGAAACATATACATTAATCTAATACAAAAGGTACTATGAACACATGGATAAAGATGCTATATTAAAATATATATAAATAAAATTTTATTTTTATTAAAATATTCCAACAGAAACATCATCCTTGATATTAAAATCAAGAGTAATACTTGGGACACAACTAAAAGACACAACCTTAGGACACAACCTCCATTTTGTGTCTATCTCTCTCCTAGTGATCCTAGTGGGTACTGTGGGGTCCACTGGTACTGTGGGGTCCGTCAAAAGAGAAATAGACATAAAATAAAAGTTGCATCCCAAGATTGTGTATTTTGGTTGTGTCCCAAGTATTCCTCTAAAATCAATCTGCCGATTGCCAAATGCGTTTTTCACATGTCCAACCAAGGATGTGGGGTCATATGTGGGGTCACATGTTTGTGGGTGCTCCATCAAAAGGAGTAGCAACATTTGAATATTGGTACCGTAAGCATCTTTTTCACTGATCAGGACGATCAAAGCATCATGGTGGGGAGATTGTGGGGGACAAATACATGGCCAAAATATTGGTACCGCCCCCTTCTTCTCAGTGGGTAGTTGGGGGTTCGAATCTCTTTGGGGGGATTTCACTACTAGCCTCCTGTGTGATCGTCACTCGAAATGAGTGATTTTTGTTGGATTTTGTGGTGGGTCAATGTGGGGCTTGGAATTAGATTTGGGCTGAGTTGTGTGTGTGCGTTGGGGTGTGTGTGTGTCCAGTCTGGATCTGGTAAATAATAAAAAAAAAAAAAAAAGAACAAGTGACCACTACTCCACTAACAAGAGGAGCATGCGTGTCTATCTTACTATTAGTTTATTTTAATTGAATAATTTCAGAATTATTAATACTACACCTCCTGGGGATCAAATACTCACCCTTATGGGAGATTATTTAATTGAAATGGTCCCTCGCATTTAAGGGAACCCAAACAATAGACTATTCTATTAAAATGGATGGCTGAATTGTCTGGTCTCGTGAAATAAACACACGTCATCTTTACCCAAGTATGACTACAGTGTAAAAATAGTAGGAGTTGTTTAAAACATCTGCTTAGAGCAGCTTCAAGGGGAGATTGTCTTTTAATTAAGTTGCTAAAATAACGTTTGGCAGTGTTTGCAGCACTCTTTATCATAGAGTCACTCCAATCATCAATGGCAAAGTAATTTGGCATTTGAATATTTTTAAGTATTTGGGTAGATTAAAATCGATCACTGATGCACTTTTAGTTGGTGATCCAATTTCAATTAGTGTTTTCATTTAGGAAGCACAGTAGCGCTATCAAAAGGTCAAAGAGTCTGCACCGCCACCCTCACTTGCACTAGCGTACGTGGATTTGTCTTGGATGTGGTAATGTCTTATTTTTCTATATTATTTTTTTATTATTAAAAAGGGGCTCAAACATGATTACAAAAATTTTGGATTCAATTTAAGAATGTTGAGAGTTCGATTACACCTCAAAAGACTAGTATGACTTAGTTGTGCTTTTATGTCTTAATTACTCAAAACAATCAATATTTTGGGACAATGTACAAGCTATAAATTTGTATAGAAGAATAATGTTAATAATATATATAAGTACCCTTGCACCCACACTTGTACACGCACTCTTGATTTTTGAAAAATTCTTGAATCCCCCGCACCCGCCACCACGCATTCGGATCTTCGCACCCCCACTGCATGGAAACTTTTCCTCGATACCTAAATAGCATTAGCTAGAATATAAAATTTTCAAAATACAATAGGAGATCAGTAATTAAGAAAGTGAAAGAATGACAAAAGTCAACATTTTTAGTTTATTTTCACCATATATAAAATTTTTTTTTTCCTTCATTGTTTTCCTCATCAACAAAAGAAAAAAGTGTTTGCAATTATTTAGATAAAAAGGTATGGGTCAAACCAACTGTGTGTTGGGAGTTAGGATTGTGGGAGCCGTTCATAGACCTATTTTGTTCGTCTCTAGAGACTTACATAATAGAAGATTCTTGAACACTCTCGCATACAATACTCAAAACCCTTAGATACCTCAATTGAGAAGGGAATACCCTTGACCCTAATTCATTGTCCAGAGAACGATGAGGAATTAAGTGTCCAAAGTGCCATAAGCATCCGTAATGGGAAGCCTGACGAATACTATATTGTATTCTTGTTCAGATATTTGTCATGCGGTTAGTTTAGTTAGTCGTTACAAGAGTAACCTTGGTCCAGTTCACTGAAGAGCAGTGAAGATTTTTCTGTGATATGTTCGCATAATTGTGGATCTCACCTTATGAACGGTAGAGTTTTTTTTTTTTTGAAGTGATGAAGACGATGCAACGTTCATTGGTTCAGGGATTGAGACGAGCACATGTCCATGTCTATCTACGCATTCACATTAGTTGATGAAGCATTCGCTTGTTGTAGTGAGAAGCAGACATGCATCACCTTATCTATAATGGTAGCTGAGTATGTGGCTTGTTCTGTAGCCGTTCAGGAGACTGTGTGGTTAAAGAGGTTCTTACATAGCGTAAGCTTCTTGCCTCAGGGCGATGAAGCAGTGTTGGTTTATTGTGATGGCACGTCAGCTCTAGTTTATGCAAAGGACCATAAGTACCACGGGAAGTCCAAGCGCATAGAGATCCACCACCACTACATTCGAGATATGGTTGCACAAGGGGAGGTTGTTTTTATAGTACATCACTACTGGTGATATGATGGCTGATCTTTTGGATCAAGCCAATTTCTAGAGATTTGTTCTTGTCCCACATTAGTTGTACGGGACTCCGTAGGTTCTGATGTACTTTAACAACAATATTTTTGACATTATTATTACCAGATATTTATTAGTATAATAAAATCAATGGTTTTCCAAATTCATTAGTTGTTAGTTGGATGAATGCACATTTTTTCTTTAAAGTGTCACCAGGCTTGAATCGACCTGCTTACATAGGTGATTCACCTTGGCGCCGAGATAACAAAGTTGGACATGTGTGTCCATATCGCTTAGATGGCGAGCAAGATGAGACATTTGTGTTCATGGCGCTTGGATAGCTAGCTAGGACATGTGTGTCTATAGCGCTAGGAAAGCGGGCTAGAACACTTATATCTACGCGATATAAGAATAACGAGCTAGATATAAACCTTGATATCCTTATATGTCGCCTTAGCTTAGAGCTAAGATGAGACCTAAGCTTGGTGCTTGGTCGAACATAGAGAGCGCCCACTACTCTATGTAGCCTTATTATTGCCAAATATGAGTTTTCAGACGGACGCTGGTTGTAGCGACTGTGCTGGAAATGTCAGGTTAGACGTTTTGTAACGTCTAGACTAAAATTCGTATGTCGTTACTTTTACCACGAAGTGACATGCCTATTTATATGGAAGAACGCCATAGCATACATATCATACTGTATGTGCTATTTTGCAATCGTTTGTGGAGTAATGGATTAATCCCTATTTCATTGCTGTGTGAGCCACGTAGACTCCCTGTCGCGCCCGCCCCGAAGATGGGGGGCAGTCCCCTCGTAGGTCGCGATCATTTACGTCGAGAATGCGTAAAAGTAGGTAAGGTGTATGAAAAGTGGGACTAGGGCCAAGTAAGAGTTCAGAGTCGTCACCTAACATTTATTCGGGAGTTAGGATCTCTGCAAAGACAATCGACATGATCATCTTTGACTTTTGAAAAACGTTTTGGAACAGTAAGGCCCTTTAAAAGTGTGACTCGAATAGTCGTGCGAGACCAGAGTTCTTGAAGTGGGTTCGGGGACTCGATTATGTCGAGGGAAGGTATTAGGCACCCTCGAACATCCGTGATACACGGTTGCCGATTTAGTGGTTTTCATAGTAACGGGGCGTAAGTAAGAAGTAGTAGAATACATATATAAGACATTAAAAACACGAGCATCCGTGACTCGCGGTTGCCGATTTACGTATCTCGACACGAGATAGTTTTGAAAGTATGTACTAGTTTAAAAGTATGTATATGTATCTCGACTCAAGATAGTTTGAAAGTATGTACGTATCTCGACATGAGATAGTTTGAAAGTATGTATTAGTTTGAAAGTATGTATATGTATCTCGATACGAGATAGTTTGAAAGTGAAGTTATGGCCGCACCCAAGTGTAGGTTGCATACGTATCTCGACTTGAGAATCAAGTCGTACGTAGTTCTGTGCTGTGTATATGTATGGGTGTTTGGTCGATCTAGACCGTGAGTGTATAAAATAATGTTTGAGTAAAGTCGGTGTAGCTAGGAACTTTAACCTGTACGGTGTAGTCCTAGACTTTAACCTCAAGAAAGTAATGAGTTATGAGAGAGTGTTTTGAGTAAAAGACGGAGTAGATCAACCGTGCGATGCGTATTTTGTATTTTTTTTTGTTTATATGATTTTTTTGTCTTTTTTTATGTTTTGGAAGGGTCGGTGTCCATGTGAGTGAGAAAGTGTTTTGAAAGTAAGGGTCGGTGCCCATGTGAGTGAGAAAGTGTTTTGAAAGTAAGGGTCAGTGCCCAGTGCTTTGAAAAGGTGCCGGAACTACGGGTCGGTGCCCAGTGAAAAAGAGTGTACCGGAAGTATGGGTCGGTGCCCGATGATGTAAAAAAGGGGATGTGAAAGTTTTACCGAAAGTACGGGTCGGTGCCCTATGCAAATGGAGAGAAGTATCATTTTTTTTGTGTTTCCTGATTTTATCAACGAAAATCTATAACAAGAGATAAAGTGCAGCCGGATGGGTCATTAGATCTCCTTCCGGCTGGCGCAGGATATAAAGTCCAATCGGGTGGAGTTCGAAAGTCTCCTTCCGACTGGCGCAAGATATAGCAGTTTGATAAAGTTCAGCCGGGTGGGTCATTAGATCTCCTTCCGGCTGACGCAGGATATAAAGTTCAATCGGGTGGAGTTCGAGGCCTCCTTCCGACTGGCGCAAGATATAACAGTTTGATAAAGTTCAGCCGGGTGGGTCATTAGATCTCCTTCCGGCTGACGCAGGATATAAAGTCCAATTCGGTGGAGTTCGAGGCCTCCTTTCGACTGGCAAGAGAAGGCGGAATATCCGACCAGTGGATTTATAGGGAGACCACACCACTAAAGCATATAAAATAAAAGAAAAGAAAAAAGCGGAATATCCGACCAGTGGATTTATAGGGAGCCCCAGACCACTAAAGCATATAAGTAAATAAAAGAAAAGAAAAAGGCGGAATATCCGACCAGTGGATTTATAGGGAGCCCCAGACCACTAAAGCATATAAGTAAATAAAAGAAAAGAAAAAGGCGGAATATCCGACCAGTGGATTTATAGGGAGCCCCAGACCACTAAGTGTAAGAGTTTGAGGGAGTTACCTGTGCAGAAGGGGCTATTGAAGCCGAGTCGGTGTGTTATTAGAAAGAATGAAAGAATTCGAAGATTTGAAAGGATCGTCATCGAGAAACGTTGCAGAAATAAGCCGAGAAGGCCCGAAGTCATATTTCAACACGCAATCGACTTGAACGAATGTCATAGTCGGGTGCGGAAGGGCCGGAAGAGTCAGAAAAGCCATAAGTCGAGCAAAAATGGATCTGGGCTGAGTTGAGCGGGACCCGCGGGGGTTAGAACCGGCTAGGATAGCCTGAAATGAACATATAAAATGCCAAACAGCCCTTAAGATTTAAATTCGGCCAATTCTGAGGTCACCGGTGCGTCCGGAACGGCCAAATTAGCTAGGAACAAGTGTTCGTTCGTTGAAATCTGGACCCGCAGTAAAGAAAATTTGGAAAAACCAAAAGTGGGCCCAAGTGCCATGTCAGTAAGCCACGTGTCAGTCAACGACATGTGGCGCCTTCTGGTTGGCTGGTCAAAGCTGACCAGGCATTGATTGGGCGTGCTGACTGGGCATCGAAGTGACGCGTGGCAGCCTCTGACTGGCTAGTCAACATACTGACGTGGCAGTCCATGCCACATGGCAGTCAGTGATTGGTCAATTAGCTCTGACCTGGCGTTGGCATCTCAAACACGTGGCAGTTGACTGGGCTGCTGACTTAGCAGTCCTCGCCACGTGGCGGTGTCTGATTGTCGGGTCAAAGATGAGTCAGCGCTGATTGTTGGTTGCGCATGGGATGTGCGGAACGGACCGCGGTGGCGTGTGTGGTCATTTTCCTTGACCGTTGGAGGTCAGACCGCCGGGATATGGATCGTCTGGGCTAGACGATCAGGATGGTGGTGGTGGATTCCGGCGGTTGTTGCCGGAAAGGCCGACGGAGGTAGTTTTATGTAGCGGCGGCGCGTAGGTAGTTTAGGCAGCGCGTGGGCCTTCTGTGGTTCAGTTTTGGTGGTTCGGCCAACTGGTTTGGCTTCATTTTGATGAGAGGAAGACTGTGGAATGGGCGGTGAGAGAGATCGAACTCATTAAGGGCCTGTTTGGTTGGTTTTTCTATTTCTGGGCTAGACTTAGGCTCAGTTTGGCTCAGACTTGATTTCTGGACTTTCAGTGGGGTTTTAGGGACTGAGTTTGTGAGGGGAGTTGGGTAATAGACTGAGGATGATGGGTTTTTTGTGGTGGCAGTGGGTGGTTGATGGTGGTGATGATTTTGGCGTGTTTGGCTAGAAACCAAACATGGCCTAAGGGTTTGGGAGTTTTTGGCTTGAGCCAAACAGGGCTTTGGTGGAGGCTGCCCCCCTTTTTTTTTTTATGCTTGGGGGTAAGCATTCTATTTATAGAAAGTTTTCCAAAACCCTACATGGGTTTTAATCCCATGTAGGCGGAACGCGTGGTTGTAGGTTCCAACTTTCGATCAGGACCTTTGATCGATTCCGAGCTTTGTTCCTTGATATTTTTCAATCCGAGCGTCCGATTCGGATGATTCGAAAAGATCTGGGCTCGGTTTAACATCCTCCTCAAATCCGTATGGTTGGATCGGAATTCGTTTGAAACCTGGAAATGACTCCGTTTTCTTCAGACCATCGACGTCTGATCTAGACCGTCTAAACTCTGACTGTCGAAATCTTTTGATCCGACCGTCTGATCTTCCTGATTCAAGATGATTTGAATTCGTATTGACGTTCTCTTTGAATCGGTAGGGTTCGATTGAGAATCTCAGATTTAAAAATGACCGTTTTGCCCTTGTCTTTCCCAATTGAGTCTTGAAACTTTGGTTGGACGTCGTTTCTTCTCTGATTGTCTGATTGGACTGATTCAAGTCGCCGAACCTCTGTTTTTCTCCGTATTTTAGTTATTCATATCTAGTCAACTTTTGTCGCTTCCGGATTGACAATCGTGTCCCTTTTGCCTTGAGTTTGGGGCGTCGAAACTTCGACCGGAGCCCGATTCTCCGTCGGTTATCAAAATTTGAGTGAACCTTTAGATTTAATACATAGTGACATTTGTGATTTAAAGGTTGTACAAACTAGAGGGGTAAAAAGTATTTTATAACTTTTGTGGATGATTACACTAGATATAGTTATGTATATTTGTTAAGAAGCAAAGATGAAGCAATAGAAATGTTTAAACATTACAAAAATGAAGTTGAGAATCAACTTAGCAAAAAGATTAAGGCAATAAGAAGCGATAGAGGTGGTGATTATGAATCACCCTTTGAGGAGTTCAGTGGAGAACATGGAATCATTCATTTGAAGTCATATAGGCTGGAATTGATTCCTGCTTTGCCCTGATGTAATCAAATTCAACCTTCGGTTGTCCCGGATTTGATTCCAGTCTTGAATTTTGTGCTAAACTTCGATTCCGGTTGAAAGTGTCGTCGATTATCGTAATCAGACGATCCCGAATTCTGGAACTCCGGTGGATTAGCTCTCATCCCTGTATTGACTTTGATTTGACCTCTAGAGTTCTTTTTTGGATTTTGGAGCTATTTCCTCGATTAGAGTGCCTGGTGGCCCCCCTGCGATAGTTATTTCTTTTTTGGCAGGTCAAAATGGGGTGTCTACGCTCCCTATAACGAAGATTCTACACAAGTTACCTTATGACCTGAGACTATGTTATGAAGAGGACGTTTGATGACTCTACTTTAGCGTACCATCCTGGGACGAAGAGACAAATACCGTCCTATAGGGCACGTCTAGGAAAGTGGTCGAGTTAGTTGGATTGACATTAGTAGGCAGGGAAGACTCTTCGATAACACACCATGTTTTGTGACTCATTAGCTGGCCAGCGACAATCGTATACGTACTAAGTGTCATGGGTACATTACATATTAGGGGGTGTAGCACTGCTTTCTGAGTGATTAAGAGTACTAGATCCAGTGTGGTTTAATCTGTCTGGGTAAACACACGAGAAGCTTCCGAGTGATGCGTTTTGCTAGTTACGTGTTTGACTTAGCATATCAGCTCCTGTTGTTGTACGTTTCTTTTCATGAGGTCGCACGTTCTATTTCCCGTATGAGGAGATGATGAAAGTTGGAATCTGAGAGATTTTGTTTTAGCACAAGCCCTATGTGGGTGAGTGGGAGATGTTAGCATTTTTTGTGGGTTATGGGTCACCCACATAATCTATGGATCGGGTCCAACGGGCTTAGCTTAGGGTCCAAGAAATCCTATGTGGATTACAACTTGGAGTCCTAGGGCATGTATATATGTGTGTTTATATATATGTGTATAACACACACATAAACATAACTCTCTACACACAATAAAAGAGTCTCCCTCTCTCTCTCTCTTAGGTTACTTTCTCTCTCTCTAGCCAAATCACACTAGGGCTTGGGATTTAGCACTTGGATACAAAGGGGGTGTCTTTAGTAGGCATTCTCACGACCCATTCGAAGCACAAGAGCGTACACGGAAGCACTAAAGAGCAGCAGTTCGTGGGTATTATCGCCGGGCTCGTAACAACGCCGCCAAGATGATCCGTGATCGGGTATATTCCGCAAGGTATGTCCTTTACCCGACCCGTATGCTTGTTTGATGCATATTTACGCACACATTTATGAAGAAGAATACCATCATCACATATACTTACCAAAAAAAAAATGCATACTGTATAATTGTTCTAGGGTCGCCTCAATATGAACTTATCCATTTTATTTTTAAGGCTTATAATGCTTACCGGTTTATTTTATTTTTAATTCAACATGCATTCCGAGAAAATTGGATTGGGAGGTTGGAGGCCTTAGAGCACAATGACATTGCTATATACGAAAGATATAGAGATATAGATATACTTAATCCTAGAAGTAGTCTGTTAAAGGAAGAACAAAATAAAAGTTGAGTGTGTACATTGTTTTCATATGGTCAACGTGGGAGGCACTTATGAAAAGCGTTTCTCATACTTTGATGCTCAAATATGTAATGCAACCTAACACATTTGGATCAGATCGAACCTTCCATTATAACTTCAGAACTGATATTTTGAGTTCAACCAATAGTTGTGTCGCTTATGCGCACGGTTAACATTTTGAATTCAACTTAGTTATAGATATAAATTTTGAATTCGAGTCAATTATAGACATGTACACATGAAGAAATTTTTTTTTTCTCTTCTTATATGATATGGAACCTTTTTTATTTATTTTCGTCTACTTTACACTCCCTCCGTCTCATTTTATGTGTCCCTTTTGGGAATCCAACTATTTAAGGGGACAAAAAGAATCTACGCCAACTTTCCACAATTGCCCATAATCATTGCACTTCTTTTTTGTTTTGTTTTGGTATTGGTTTTAAGGAAGGGTAATTTGGGAAACTAAGTAAAACTTACATACTAATTTAGGAAAGTGGACAATAATTTTGGGACATCCCAAAAAGAAAAGGGGTACACATAAAATGGGACGGAGGGAGTTTTAAATTGAGTCCAGTAATGTTATTATTATTTTTTTTTTTCCCTTTTGGTTTGTTTTTGTTTTTGTTTATTTATTTATTTATTTATTTGTGTGTTCTTTTTTTAAAGGACTGAAAGAATGTGGATACATTTATTATTATTTTTTCTCATGTTCATGTAAATTAGTCTTAATTGATTCTATTTCTTAACAAATTTGCAAAAATTTTCTTTTCCAAACTATTTGTAATATCTCCCGTACAGTTATCGTTAAAACCTTCACTATATTTCTATTTCTTCAATATCCCGACTTATATTGTATGATGAGTTATGATTCTAAATCGAAGTTAAAGTTTTACTTCGTTATTTATTTTGGCTCTTTAAGTTGGTTGACAATAGATAGCATAATTCATTATTAGAATTACTAAAGGATTAATTTCCCTGTAAAAAATGTATTTACATTTCAATATTTTTTATAATATTTTTAGCTTTATGTCCATTTTCTTAAGAAATGCTTCCTGTGCATTACATGGGCAAAACATCTAGTTATAAATGGGTGACATAACCGATTGAATTATACTCTCAATCCAAAAAGCTAGATTAGCCTAGATTACATGCTCTAAATTCTGTCTCCCTCTCTCTCTCTCTCTCTATATATATAATATAATAATTATACATATATATAATATATATATAATAATTACATATATATGCATCATCACGTCAATCTGAAAATATAACAATCATAATAATTGAATCTCTAATTTCTCTCAAGCTCTCTATCACTTATAATAATTAAATCTCCAATTTCCCTTAATTTCCCTCTCTATCTCTCCAACTTTACCTTGATTCAATCAATCCTATCCTATCACTATTTCTGCCGTCTATACAACCCACATCCCGTAGCTCACAACATTTTGATTCAAGATTGTTTAACTCTCTCTATATACAATCGTATCAGTGAATGTATCTTTGAATTTATACATATATATATATAAATATATGAATTGTTTCCATATTATAATAATATAATAAAATAAAGAGATAATATTCATTATAATGGTTATTTTGCTGATGTGAACCCTTTATTTATCCACCTACACTCTTTATTTTTTAGAAAAAATCTTATCCACATCAACGCAAATTTCAAATCTGTAAATATGTTATTTTCCTGATGTACTATCCCGTTGCATTGAATATTTACTCTAAAAAAAGATATTCACAAACATATATGCATAAAACAAGATAGAGACGCTTTGAGAAAAAAAAAAAAACAAGATAGAGACACAAGTCATTATTGTGGTAAAAAAAGTCCAAGAGACAAGCACTCAAATCAAGGGAAGGGAAGAAAATAAGTCATTTCGCGTGCGCCTTTAACCTCTTCACTTCTTCTCTCTTCATTATTATTAATTTTTGGATAAATTACATTTTAGTCTATTAAACTATACATCTATTTTCAATTAGGTTCATAAAATATATATATTTTTTAATTGGGTCCTTTAACTTCAAAAAATCATTGAATCAGACTCAAATTCTGACACTGTTAGCTTAAATTATTAGAAATTGTCACGTACGTTGCGCGTAATGCTTACCTGTCACATGTTAGGTTAAGCACGGGAGATTGTAAGTGGCTAAAAAATTATGCAATTTTGGATATGATTGAATGCGATTTTGGATCTAATCAAATGTGTTTTCGAATTTGATTGAACGCGATTTCGTTTCTGATTGAAAGCGACTTTTTGCACTATTCACAATCTCCCGTGTTTGCCTTAACCTAACATGTGATAGGTAAGCATTACGCGCAACATATATGGTGATTTCTAATAATATAAGCTAACAGTGTCAGAATTTGGGTCTTGTTGAATGAATTTTTAAAGTTCAAGGACCCAATGAAAAAAAAATAAATTTATAGACCCAATTGAAAACATGTGTATAGTTTAATAGACTAACTGTAATTTGTCCTTAATTTTTTTGAGTTATTTACACGTTACCCCTAAAGTTTGGGTCGATGGTACTTTTCACCTTGTGGTTTAAAAGTGACCACCTAATCCCCTATACTTTTGAGTAACGTTTCACTGCTACAGAATCTAACGAAGAGTGCTAAGTTCGTAAAATTAGTGACCACTTTACCCCCTATAGTTTGACTCGATGATACTTTAACCCCTGTGCTTTCTGAATAAAGTGTCAAAATTTAATAGTACTCCCCATCAGGTTTTGTAATTGTGACACTTTATCTAAAAGCACAATAAAATTAAATGGTCACTTTTAAATCACAGGGAATAAAGTGTCACAAAATCATACACGGAAGAGCGTACACGGAAGCACTAAAGAGCAGCAGTTCGTGGGTATTATCGCCGGGCTCGTAACAACGCCGCCAAGATGATCCGTGATCGGGTATATTCCGCAAGGTATGTCCTTTACCCGACCCGTATGCTTGTTTGATGCATATTTACGCACACATTTATGAAGAAGAATACCATCATCACATATACTTACCAAAAAAAAATGCATACTGTATAATTGTTCTAGGGTCGCCTCAATATGAACTTATCCATTTTATTTTTAAGGCTTATAATGCTTACCGGTTTATTTTATTTTTAATTCAACATGCATTCCGAGAAAATTGGATTGGGAGGTTGGAGGCCTTAGAGCACAATGACATTGCTATATACGAAAGATATATAGATATAGATATACTTAATCCTAGAAGTAGTCTGTTAAAGGAAGAACAAAATAAAAGTTGAGTGTGTACATTGTTTTCATATGGTCAACGTGGGAGGCACTTATGAAAAGCGTTTCTCATAATTTGATGCTCAAATATGTAATGCAACCTAACACATTTGGATCAGATCGAACCTTCCATTATAACTTCAGAACTGATATTTTGAGTTCAACCAATAGTTGTGTCGCTTATGCGCACGGTTAACATTTTGAATTCAACTCAGTTATAGATATAAATTTTGAATTCGAGTCAATTATAGACATGTACACATGAAGGAATTTTTTTTTTTCTCTTCTTATATGATATGGAACCTTTTTTATTTATTTTCGTCTACTTTATACTCCCTCCGTCTCATTTTATGTGTCCCTTTTGGGAATCCAACTATTTAAGGGGACAAAAAAATCTACGCCAACTTTTCACAATTGCCCATAATCATTGCACTTTCTTTTTTGTTTTGTTTTGGTATTGGTTTTAAGGAAGGGTAATTTGGAAAACTAAGTAAAACTTACATACTAATTTAGGAAAGTGGACAATAATTTTGGGACATCCCAAAAAGAAAAGGGGTACACATAAAATGGGACGGTGGGAGTTTTAAATTGAGTCCAGTAATGTTATTATTATTATTTTTTTTTTCACTTTTGGTTTGTTTTTTTTTTGTTTATTTATTTATTTATTTATTTATTTATTTGTGTGTTCTTTTTTTAAAGGACTGAAAGAATGTGGATACATTTATTATTATTTTTTCTCATGTTCATGTAAATTAGTCTTAATTGATTCTATTTCTTAACAAGTTTGCAAAATTTTTCTTTTCCAAACTATTTGTAATATCTCCCGTACAGTTATCGTTAAAACCTTCACTATATTTCTATTTCTTCAATATCCCGACTTATATTGTATGATGAATTATGATTCTAAATCGAAGTTAAAGTTTTACTTCGTTATTTATTTTGGCTCTTTAAGTTGGTTGACAATAGATAGCATAATTCATTATTAGAATTACTAAAGGATTAATTTCCCTGTAAAAAAAGGGTTTAATTATTTTGTTTTTGAAGTTCATTGTTCATAAAATTATAAATAGACATTTTATATGTATTTACGTTTCAATATTTTTTATAATATTTTTAGCTTTATGTCCATTTTCTTAAGAAATGCTTCCTGTGCATTACATGGGCAAAACATCTAGTTATAAATGGGTGACATAACCGATTGAATTATACTCTCAATCCAAAAAGCTAGATTAGCCTAGATTACATGCTCTAAATTCTGTCTCCCTCTCTCTCTCTCTATATATATATATAATATAATAATTATACATATATATAATATATATATAATAATTACATATATATGCATCATCACGTCAATCTGAAAATATAACAATCATAATAATTGAATCTCTAATTTCTCTCAAGCTCTCTATCACTTATAATAATTAAGTCTCCAATTTCCCTTAATTTCCCTCTCTATCTCTCCAACTTTACCTTGATTCAATCAATCCTATCCTATCACTATTTCTGCCGTCTATACAACCCACATCCCGTAGCTCACAACATTTTGATTCAAGATTGTTTAACTCTCTCTATATACAATCGTATCAGTGAATGTATCTTTGAATTTATACATATATATATATATATATATAAATATATGAATTGTTTCCATATTATAATAATATAATAAAATAAAGAGATAATATTCATTATAATGGTTATTTTGCTGATGTGAACCCTTTATTTATCCACCTACACTCTTTATTTTTTAGAAAAAATCTTATCCACATCAACGCAAATTTCAAATCTGTAAATATGTTATTTTCCTGATGTACTATCCCGTTGCATTGAATATTTACTCTAAAAAAAGATATTCACAAACATATATGCATAAAACAAGATAGAGACGCTTTGAGAAAAAAAAAAACAAGATAGAGACACAAGTCATTATTGTGGTAAAAAAAGTCCAAGAGACAAGCACTCAAATCAAGGGAAGGGAAGAAAATAAGTCATTTCGCGTGCGCCTTTAACCTCTTCACTTCTTCTCTCTTCATTATTATTAATTTTTGGATAAATTACATTTTAGTCTATTAAACTATACATCTATTTTCAATTAGGTTCATAAAATATATATATTTTTTAATTGGGTCCTTTAACTTCAAAAAATCATTCAATCAGACTCAAATTCTGACACTGTTAGCTTAAATTATTAGAAATTGTCACGTACGTTGCGCGTAATGCTTACCTGTCACATGTTAGGTTAAGCACGGGAGATTGTAAGTGGCTAAAAAATTATGCAATTTTGGATATGATTGAATGCGATTTTGGATCTAATCAAATGTGTTTTCGAATTTGATTGAACGCGATTTCGTTTTTGATTGAAAGCGACTTTTTGCACTATTCACAATCTCCCGTGTTTGCCTTAACCTAACATGTGATAGGTAAGCATTACGCGCAACATATATGGTGATTTCTAATAATATAAGCTAACAGTGTCAGAATTTGGGTCTTGTTGAATGAATTTTTAAAGTTCAAGGACCCAATGGAAAAAAAATAAATTTATAGACCCAATTGAAAACATGTGTATAGTTTAATAGACTAACTGTAATTTGTCCTTAATTTTTTTGAGTTATTTACACGTTACCCCTAAAGTTTGGGTCGATGGTACTTTTCACCTTGTGGTTTAAAAGTGACCACCTAATCCCCTATACTTTTGAGTAACGTTTCACTGCTACAGAATCTAACGAAGAGTGCTAAGTTCGTAAAATTAGTGACCACTTTATCCCCTATAGTTTGACTCGATGATACTTTAACCCCTGTGCTTTCTGAATAAAGTGTCAAAATTTAACAGTACTCCCCATCAGGTTTTGTAATTGTGACACTTCATCTAAAAGCACAATAAAATTAAATGGTCACTTTTAAATCACAGGGAATAAAGTGTCACAAAATCAAACCACAGAGAGTAAAGTGTAATTAACTCTTTTTTTTGGGGGGTGGGGGGCGGCGGGGCGGGGGGCCACATGGATGAAAAATGGACACAAAAACCCAACATTGTCATCTCTCTATCTCTCTGTATCTGTACCTTATGTATTCATTGTAAGTATCCATAAGTGCACATTCCAGCAAGAGAGAATGGATGGTGCCCAAAACTCTGATCTTCTCAAAACTGAATCCAACTATGACAGAATGAAAGAATTACAAGCTTTTGATGATACAAAAGCAGGTGTTAAAGGCCTAGTGGACTCAGGGATATCCAAAATTCCTAAAATATTCATGAGACCACCTCAAGAACTCTCCGATGAGCTCAATCATCATCATCCTCCATCAGACATCGAATTACCAGTGATTGATCTTGATGGACTCTACAGATCAGCTGATCAACGGTCACAAATCGTCGATAAATTAAAGATTGCATTGGAGAATTGTGGGTTTTTTCAGGTGATCAATCACGGAATTCCTATGAGTGTGTTGGACAATATGATCAACGGCGTACAGAGGTTTAACGAGCAAGATCAAGAGGTTAAGAAGCAATATTATACACGTGATATGGCGAAAAAGATTAAATATTATTCGAATTTCCATCTCTACAAATCGAAAATGGTTAATTGGAGGGACACTTTGGGGATTTCATTGCCAGATTTTGGTCAATTTGATTTTGATCCTAGTGAATTGCCCGTGGCTTGCAGGTACAAATGTTAATGGTGCTAACTTTTAGCTATAATTTACAAAAAGTATATTCTTATATTAACCACTTCCCTTGTAGTCGGATGACAAGGTCTCTGAGTGTTATACTCAGAGGTCTCGAGTTCGAATTTCAATGGGTGGCCACAGGTGATTCATCCGAATGCCTGGACATTATGAGATTAGTCGAGGTGCGCGCAAGCTGATCTGGACACCCAAAGTTACTACTAAAAAAAAAAAAGTATACTCTTATACTCCCTCTGTCCCATACTAAGAGTCTTTGACGCCATTTTTTGATGTCCCATTTTAAAAGTCCTCTTTGAAAAATCAAAGTACTTTAATACACACTTTCCAAATTTGTCCTTTATTATATCCAACTCTTCCCTCTCTTTTTTATATTTTATTTTTTATGTCACCCTATAATTTTGAATTTCAAAAAGGGCAAGATTGGGAAGTTAAAAAACTCACCAAAATCAATGTTGTCCCCTTAATAAGTTGGAATTCCCAAAAGAGACTCTTAAAATGGGACGGAGGGAGTATTTGTCAAAAATTGAGGATAAGTTGAGAGAAAATAGACTTAGATTGTTTGGTCATGCGCAACGAAAACCTATAGACACACCTGTGCAGAGTGATATCATCGTAGTACCTGTAATGGTTAGAGGGAGGGGCTGACCTAGACTGACCTGTGAGTATGTGGTACAACAAGATATGAAGATATAATTTAAATGAACATATAACTCTTAATTGTGCAGAATAGAAAAAAAAATATTCTCAGTGCCGAACCTAATTGATTGAGACACAAGGTTTGATTTTATTTAGTTTGGTTTGGCTTATTATCATTATACTAGTCGATAACCCGTTCTCCGCACGGGTTGTACGTTATATTAGTATAACAACTAAATTTCATAAAGGCAATTGTATCAGTGCTAAGGTGTTCCCGAAACGATGGGTTTTTTTTCTCCCTTAGATGAAAATTTTTAATTTCAACTATTATGGTATTCCATGAATGAAATCTATGCATACATTACAATCTAGACCAAAAAAAAAAAATTTGCAATTCCATTTCCTAAGGCACAAAACAGTAGTTCAAAGAATTTAAATGTAATCAAATAATATTTTCTTTGAATAGTCACAGACTAACGATATATTTTTTCAATGGAGTTACAAAAAAAAAAAAACTGCTCACAAAGCACCCTCCAGTGTATGTCACTACAATTGAAACAAAACAACCCCATTACTCTAACCTCACAGCCTAAAGATATAAATTCTCTGTTATCCAGACCAAGAATGTCACCCATCAGAACTAACTGAACCTGCACAAAGGAGAATTAAATACAAAATCAGAGATTTGCAGACGGGGAAAAAAAACTTGCAAAAGTACATCAAATAGTGTCTGCCTTTACAACCAAGCCTTTAGTTCGTAGGCTCTCCCAACCCATTGGCAAGAGAGTTCTCCATACCAGTGGCTCATCTCCAGGTATGAACCAAATGGACAACCGCAATCGATTGAAAAGTAGAAGTGATTAATGTGAAAATGAAATTGTACCTCCAATTGCACGGTTCTCTACTGGCTGCCCAAGCAATCTCGACTTTGGGATCGCTTTCAAGATAGTCACCGCTGTAATCATATAATCTTAGAAAAATAAAAAACAAATATATTTCCTAACGAATCATTATCTTTTGTGCAAATCACAACTATTGTTATCAACAAAACCAAAAAAACAATTGAAGCTTTTAATTTTACGGTTTACGAATTTCACGAACTGATTTTCTGTGCCAATAGATTGCCTTCATTACAATATCAAGATCCTTCTCTAAAAACCAAATGCCCACCCTTGCAAATCAAATTAGAAATTTCTAGATTTCAGATGAATTTCTTTCTAATATGTGATATCGGTTTAGAGCTGAGTATCTTGTAAATGTATAGTCGAAAATTTCTTTCACCCAGAAGCACATGAGAAAAACTGCTTACCCAGTTCAATCATGGATCATAAACTTCTTGTTCGCTCTCATAACCTGTCCACAAAGATGAAAAGATGGTATGGGTCCTTTAGCTATAACCATATGTCTATTTTTTTTCCAAAGAAAAAGAAAGAACGAAAGAAACAATTACTTTATTGATGGATTAGAAACCAAGACTCCCTAATATTCTAACATTATTTCTCAAAACTTCAACCCCCAATGAAACATTTAACCCTTTACACTAAATCAATTTAAAAAATCAGATTACAATACAAAATAAAATCAGAGAAGCAGCAGGGAAAAAAAAACAGATTACACTACAAAATAAAATCAGAGAAACTGCAGGAAAACGTAATGCAGCAGCGAAAAAAATAGGGAAAAAAAAATAACAATATGAAGCAGAAGCAGCAACGCAAATAATTTTACAAATAAGCACTTATACATAGGCAATGAAATTGGGGTAAAAAAAAGTGTAAGATAGTAATATATTGGGGAAATTACATACATTAGTCTTACCCCACATTTGTTGTGAGCCTGTTTTACTCGACTTCAATTCGTAGAGAAATTCATGAAGAGTCCACAATTAGTCAACAGCCTGGCCTTGAAATCCAATTGATCAAATTAGTGCACTATTTGCCAATAGTGTATGGAAATCAACAACATAATGAAAGGAAACTGAGTGGTTTAAAATTCACCTCAGTATGCTCATTCCTTCTTGTGTTTCCCAATTTTCCAAGATCCACCTGCTTAAAATTCAAATTTATGTCAGCTTTAATAGTGATTTGGAGTTGTTTCCATTAAACTTTCATTGTGTAATTGCTAGTTTGAAAACCAAGTTCGAAACAGTGCCTAAATCACCGGTTTGGAACCCTCAATCTATTATATATATATATATATTTCTATATATTAGATAGGAAGGAAAATCTTACCACATCATAACATATACAGAGAAAGAGAGACATTGAGGGTTTCTAATGGCCTTGATGAATCTAAGAGGAGGAGGTGGTGGGCGCTTTCCTCGAAGGCAAGAAGAAGAATCTGGTCATAATCTTGAAGTTGCTGACCTTTAATGATCTGGGAGAGTAGGAGTCGCTACTTCCACTGCCGTTTCTATGCTGTGGGAGAAGAGGCGGAGGGGAGGCGAGAAGACAATCGTAAGAGGAGGGTTTTCTCCGCAGGACAATCATCCACGTGGATAGGTTTTTTTGAAAGGAGAATGAACCACGTAGGTGCCACGTGGAACAATCTTGGAAGGCTTTTGGCCTTGAATTTTATATATATATAATAGATTTGTCTCTCTTTTTGGCATTAAATTTATTTTATAATTACTAATTTGTATTATGTATTTTTGTGTGATGCGTAGTGGGATGGGTGGACCCGTGGGCCATATATTTGTCTATCTGTTTGACATTAAATTAATTTTAATTACTAATTTGTATTATGTATTTTTATGTGATGCGTAGCTGCGACGGGAGATGGTAGTAGTAATGGTGATTTGACGAAGGGATAACATGGTGAAAAGTATAAATGAGGAGAAAATAGTAAATGAGGGGTAGGGCAAAAGAGATTTTAAATTTCAAAATTGATCGAACTTTTTCCTCTAAACTTTGTTTGAAACATTCCATTAGTCGGAAAACTGAATGGATTCACTTTAATTGTAACCATCTCTATAAGTGTCAAATTTGAACCACGAGGAGCTAAAGTGAAAACGGAGTTAAACACAAGAGAGTAAAATACATTTTGTTTTCATTGAAGTTTGTATGTTTGAGTCCACAATTGACAATTATTCTCGCTAAGTTGGAATTAATAAATTTGATCGTGTGATGGATCAAATTGAATTGAACCCGATCTAACCTAAAAAAAAATGGGTGGAGTGTGAGATTTAGAAATCCTTTGCCCCGGGGACTGGAGTGGAGCCTAGTCGTCTTATTTGACCCGGTTCATTAAACGGGTTAAATCTGAGCCGATTTATGTTCCGAGCTTAGGATGTATCACCATTTATGGGGATTTATTTTACAATTGCATATGAAATAACCATGGGACATGAAATTCCATTAATGGCGGATATCTGAATTTTATGACGAATGGTGGTACTTCGATCGGGTATTGTAAAAAGTTGAGAATTTGAGTATAATATATTTTTGTGGTTAGTCTCATTTCCACTTTACATCATGTGCTTCAAAAGTGTTTGCTTAACCCCCTCATGGTTTCGGATTAAATTGAAACAGTTAAGGTTTCCCTCAAAATTGATGAAAATTCTAAAATTGGCCAAAATTATTAGTATTACTTAATCCCTTTGTGAGGCTACTTTTGGAGTTAATCCCCTGTGTGTGTGTGGATAATGCTACTATTTAACCCACGTGTGTGAGGCTAATTTTTACTAACACTTAATCCCTATGGGGAACCAATTTTGGGGCTAAGTTAACAGTCTCTGGGGAGTTAATTTTGACACTTAAATCGTAGTAATTTCATTTTAGTTCAAAATCACAATGGGTTAAGTATCTACTTTTGAATCACAGGAGGTAAAGTGAAAATTAGTCTAACCAAAGAGGGTAAAATATATTTAACCCCCCTTTGGTTAATTAGACCTATTTTCACTTTACTCCCCTGTACTTCAAAAGTGGACATTTAACCCTCTGTGGTTGTTGAACTCTAGTGAAACTACTAAGATTTATGTTAAAAGAGCCCTCACGGAGATTACATATCTAAATTCGCGCCATATAGGAAAGAAAGTTTAATTGTCACAATTAACCCCACATACCGAAATTTAGCTCCACAAAGTGGTTAAGTATTAAAAATTAACCCAACATAGGTGAGTTAAATGATAGCATTATCCCCACATAGGAGGTTAAACCAAAAATTAACCTTACAAAGGCAGTTAAGTGTTAATAGTTTTGAAATTTTAGAAATTTCATTAGTTTTGAGGAAAATTTAACAGTTTCACTGAAATCACAGAGGGGTTGAGTGTCCAGTTTTGAAACATAGCGGGGATAAAGTGAAAATGGGTCTAACCACAGAGTGTAAAATATAATTAACCCTTTTTGTTTTGTTATTCGATTTTTCTGTTTGATTTTGCTGTTATCTGAGTCTGCTTTCTGACTCTGCCACAATAAATTCTCACATGCTTCTTATACTAATATTCCAGAGAGGATTTTGTGGAGTACATAAAAAATGTTATGAAGTTGGGAAACACGCTGCTTGAGTTATTATCAGAGGCTCTGGGGCTCAAACCAGACCATCTCATAAACATGGAATGTGCCAATGGATGCAACATTTCATGCCATTACTACCCAGCATCTCCTGAGCCAGAAGTCACTTTGGGCATCACCGAGCATTCAGATCCTGGGTTTCTCACTATTGTTTTGCAAAACCACATCGATGGCCTCCAAGCTCTATATGAAGATCAATGGGTCAATGTTCTTCCCATTCCTGGAGGCCTAGTTGTGAATAGTGGAGACCTCTTACAGGTTCGTTTGAGCATCTAATACATACATATGCATTAAAGTTGCAACTCGGGCGAGCAGACCCGACCTGACCTGGCCCAACCTAAACTAAATCTAACCCTGAGATGGGGTTTACTCCAAAGCTCATCTTGCTTTAGGAGCAATTTTATTTAGGGCTGCAAGTTGAGTGGATAAGGCTCGGCCCAAGAATTACCTGGGATTCGGCCTGTAGTACTTACAATTTGGGCGGGCTTGGGCAGTGAATTTCAAGCCTGAATTTCATTTAGGTAAGGTTTGGGCTGAATTTTGCCAAAGCGTGAAACCCGAGCCTGAACTCTTTTTATATATTATTTTTAACATTAGATTATAGTATTTTTTTAGTGACAAGAATACACTACGAGATATTATTGAAACATTAAAATAATAGATGAATGTTTTTTCCCATATTAAAAAAAAAAAGGAAAAAAAAAAGAAAAGAGATTTGATACTCTACATGTTTACATACTAAAATTTGGTTTGTACCAAAATATATATATATATATATATATATTGCAATTCAGGCACAAGTCGAGCTCAGGCTCGAGTTTCAATGCTAAAACACAAACTGGGCTCGGGTTGGGTTATTCTGGCTTAAGTTGGGCTCGGGCATGGGTAGCTTATTGTGCATCTCGGGCCGGCCCTGGGCAGTGCCTGAACTCTTCGGGTCCCACCCGAGTTGCATCCCTAATTTTATTTGCCAAACACTAAATTAATGGGTTTGTGATTCCACAATCACTTTTGGTACCCATGGGAATGCCAAACAGGCTCTCAAATTGGGTTGACACATAGGCTAGATTGTCAGGTTAGAGATTGATCTCGAGTTTGAAAAGAGTCAGCAAAAGTTTGTGCTAGGAATTGAAAATTTGGCCTCCTTGAGTTGCAGCCCATATGCATATTACATACACACATTTACATCATTAGGAATACTAATTTTTACCTAAATTTGACACAGCTGATATCAAATGCAAAATTTAAGAGCAATGTGCACAGAGTCTTGTCCAACAGGGTTGGACCAAGAATTTCCGTGGCATACTTTTTACCTGTGGCTAGTGCAAAGCTCTATGGTCCCATTGAAGAGTTGATATCAGAAGAAAACCCACCAGTGTACAGAGAAGTCATATTGAATGAATACATGGGGAGATTTAATTCTAGGGCACTACATGACAGAGCTACCCTTGAAGTTTACAAGCTATGAAGGTAGAAATTTGGTGGGCATGTCATTCCGTAACTATATGAACTAAGTTATGTATGATTATAATGTTTGCTTAATGAATCTAACATAAGAAGCTATTTGGGTATTTTAAAGACAAGTTATGCTGTTAAGATAAGCAGTTTTATATTATTTCTCATTGTTTGTGTGGTACATATGAATACGAGATAGTACTTGGGTGCTTTTCACTCAGTGTTTTTCGTGCTGTTCTCCCTTACAAAAGTGAGACCCAGGACAGTTTTTAAAAAATAGTTTTAAAGTGCTTGGTCCCACTTCTGTGAGAGGGAACAGTACAAAAAATACTGAGTGAAAAGCACACAAGAGTTGTCCATGAATACGTATCTAGTTTAAAAATGTGCCCAAGATTGGGTTGTTTGTCAAACCAACATAATATTGATTTAAAAAAAAAAAATGAGACTTGGTTTGTACTTGGTCCTTTTTTCAATTTCCCAAAGAGGCATTTAACAATCTTGTTTGTGAATGGATGTGTTTGCACCATAAAATTATTATTATTTAATTTTTTTTTTTTATATGTTTTACTCTATTAAGTTCTGCAAGTTCTTTTGGCTTACCATGTAAGCTATTTAGAAGTTGCTTGGAGGACATGAAAAGAATCAAAAGTGGTTACTTGAAAATCAATATTCATATGCTAGAATGGAAGTTATTGGTATATTGTTCAAATTTATGTCACATGGAGAAATCAATTCAAATTTCAAATTAAAGGTTATTTTTAGTAGTAGACTTTGGTAATAAATAGATATATTGTTCTCCTTGTACCGGCCCATTTGGTGGTGTCGTCGGTTAAAAATATGTGCTTGGACCGACCCTTAATGTAATTAGCCCTTAAAACTACACAACTCATGATTTATTTGTTGGAAAATCGAGTCTTCAAAGTCTACAAGATCCATCTATAAACAAAATCGCAGAAAATGTACTCCAATAACATGCTTCAAGGCGTGTACGAGACACTTTCCTAAATACAGTATTTGCCCCCACCATAATTATAATTTGGTGTGCAAACGGGTATTTTGCAAATTTGTATTCAAGGTACAACGAAGCTAACCTATCTGCAATATGCAGTACTATTGAAGATAGCCTAAAATATCCACCAAAAAATATAAGCCAGTTCTAGAATTCTATTTATGTAGAAAACAGATTCTAGAAATATATATTTTTTCTAAAGAAAAATAACGTAATTTAAACGCCTAATTTTCCATAAGGAAGAAGAGAGAGATTTTTTCCATCTTCCAAATGAGAATTGATACACTCTATATATAGAATGGATAGTGTCCCTTCATAAACATTCGTGTCTATTAGCCCTGTGACTATTGATTCAAGGAATACAACTCATGGATTTGAACTTAAATTTGAATCGAATCTGAATGGTTGCGACCCATTAGTTCGGATTCAACCTGAATGGTTGCGACCCATCATTTCTAATCCAAATCACACTCACTCTTAATTCCTTATTTTGAAAATTCCTCAACAATCCCTCACCATTTTATAAGTTTTGAAAAACAAAGGCTATAAGATTTATGTATAAGTAATGGTGTCTTACGACTTGAACCAATTACCCTGTGAGGACTCGTCAAAGCTAATCAGGAGAGCTTAGTAGACATTGTCTTTGAACTGGCAATCCATATTGACTAATCGGACATATCCCCACACATAAACCTTTAAACTTATTGGATATTCACATAAGCTGACACATGAATTAGGCCTTGGGTCTATACCTTGATTTCGTGAGTGCTCTAGATGTCAAGCCCTGAACACATAGGAAGCGGCAACACTTCCACACTCATATAGGTAGACTTATTAGAAGAGGGTTTCATGATGTCTCAAGAACATTTTACTCAAAAGATTCTAAAGAAATTTGAGCATTTTGACTCTAAATCTGTTACAACTCCCTATGATGGAAGTATACAATTGAAGAAAAACAATGAAACTAGTATTTCACAGTCTGCATATGCTCAAATAATTGGTAGTCTTACCTATCTTATGAACTGTACTAGACAGGATACTGCATATGCTGTTAATAGACTTAGCACGTACACTCATAATCCTAGTAAGGAACATTGGCAAAATTTGGCCAGGAATTGAAAATTTGGCCTCCTTGACTTGCATATTACACACACATTTACATCATTAGAAATACTAATTTTTACCTAAATTTGACACAGTTGATATCAAATGCAAAATTTAAGAGCAATGTGCACAGAGTCCTGTCCAACAGGGTTGGACCAAGAATTTCCGTGGCATACTTTTTATCTGGACCTGTGACTAATGCAAAGCTCTACGGTCCCATTGGAGAGTTGATATTAGAAGAAAACCCACCATTGTACAAAGAAGTCATATTAAATGAATTCATGGGGAGATTTGTTTCTAGGGCACAAGATGAGAAAGTTACCCTTGAAGTTTACAAGCTATGAAGGTAGAAATTTGATGGGCATATCATTCCGTAACCATATGAACTAAGGTATGTAGGATTATAATGTTTGCTTAATGAATATAACATAAGAAGCTGTTTGGGTATTTCAAAGAAAAGTTATGTTGTTAAGATAAGCGGTTTATATTATTTCTCGTTGTTTGCGTAGTACATATGAATACGGGACAGTACTTGAGTGCTTTTCACTTAGTGTTTTTCCTACTGTTCCCTCTTATAGAAGTGGGGCCCAGGACAGTTTTTAAAAGACAGTTTTAAAGCATTGGATCCCACTTTTGTGAAAGGGAATGGTACGAAAAGCACTGAGTGAAAAGCACACAAGTGTTGTCCATGAATACGTATCTAGTTTAAAAATGTGCCCAAGATTGGGTTCTTTGTCAAACCAACATAGTATTGATTTTCAAAAAAAGCAAATTATTTGAGACTTGGTTTGTACTTGGTTCTTTTTTCAATTTCCCAAACAGTCATTTAACAATCTTGTTTGTGAATGGATGTGTTTGCACCATAAAATTATTTTTTATGTTTTATTCTATTAAGTTCTTTTGGCTTACCATGTAAGCTATTTAGAAGTTGCTTGGAGGACATGAAAAAAAATCAAAAGTGGTTACTTGAAAATCAATATTCATATGCTAGAATGGAAGTTATTGGTATATTTTTCAGATTTATGTCACATGGAGAAACCAATTCAAATTTCAAATTATAAGTTTTTTTTATTAGTTTTAGACATTGGTTATAAATAGATATAATGTTCTCCTTGTACCGGCCCATTCGATGGTGTCGTTGGTTAAAAATATGGGCTTGGGCTGGCCCTTAATTGTTGAGCTTGATTCTTTGACTTTGGGGAATGGTTTAGTTACTGATGACCCCTGTCACACCCCGGCGTAGTATAAATAAGAAAATCATTTAATTTCCTTTATAGACCCGTAGGTCGCTACAGTTTGAAAGATCGATTTTCGTCCCAAACGTCGAATAGTAATGTAATTTAAATCAGAGTAAAAGCAATCAAGGCTTATAAATTTTTTTTTCCAAGTTAATAATTATTACAGCACGCGATGATCTAAAGGCACAACCCGCCTTGTAACAAAATAATAATAATATCTATTACAGTAATCCTTATTACAAATTCAGTTCATAATATAAAGCAGTAATAACAATTTTCCTCTTCTCAGATAGTTATAATCAATTCGCATTGTCGTACTGTTCTACCTTATTATAATCTGAAAAGCCTAGACACGAATATCCAGGGCGTATCAACGCCGTCAGTTTCATGAAGCTGGTAAGTATTAAAACACGTGCTCGTAATGTAAAACATACTCACTCACCATTTTCATTTCACAGGTTCATTATTCCACATGTTAGAAATATAGTAATGAATTTAAATCGTAAAACAGTAAGGCTAATGTCATAATCTCTCGACCGCACATCATCCAACTCTCTCGCTTCAGTATCTTGAAATACTAACGTGACCACACTATAATACAGGGGTACCATGGAATCTCAGTTTGCCTCACATTTTAGTACACGAGTGCCAGGGAGTGTCCAATTTGCCTCACACTTTAACCATACCACAGATGCCAGGGAATGTCCAGTAGGTCACACACTTTAGCATTACCACGATGCCAGGGAGTGTCCAAGTCGGCGTCACACACTTTAGCACCACCACGGGTGCCAGGGAGTGTCCAATTTGTCACCGTCGCATTTCATAGATACTCTAAACCATATCCTCAAAACTCGTACTATAGTACACAAGTGCCAGGGAGTGTCCAAAACACATCCTCATCCACTTACACTTTTCCACTGACCCTCACTCACCATACATGTAAACTGGACTCACATGTATGCATTGATTAGCCTAAGGTTGCACTTAACTGACTATGTTTTTAATCCGAAAATGGATCAATACACCTAAAATTGAAAGGATATGACTTATCATTTTTCGAGGATAAAAACAATTAATAGTGTGGAATTTGGAGTAACTTTGTAATTTGTTGTAGATTGGAAATTGATAGGTCACAAAAACTGGTTAGACTCATCCATGATGTAGTAATGTTCATTAACTAGACTCATTCTATAACAATAAATTAATAAAAATTTAGTAAGTGAAAAAAAAAAAAAAGAATTGCATAAAATAATGAGTTTCTATTTTTTTTTTCTTAATATAAATATAAATGATTGATGGTTTGCACCGAAAAAATAAAAAAATAAAATAAAAAGCGAAAAAGAAAAAGAAAAGAAAAGAAACGATGGGTATTTTGGTGAGCATACAACTTTTCTAATGTACCGTCCAAAAGGAAACAATTTGAAGTGTAGATCACACTGATAGGACTTTATTAGGGAGAGAGAGAGAGAGAGTTGGGTGTGGGTGGTCATAATAGTGAAATAAAATGTCATGTGTGAGTCTAGAAATCTTTTCAACTTGAACTCTCCACTTTTGTATACAGTAATAGATAGATATATTAGATAGACTAACTTTTCAATCCATGTAATATATGGGAGGAATTTTTTAAAATGAGTTGAAAATTGAATTGAGTGGTGTTATAATTGATAAGGAGAGAAAATGTGTAACATGTCTAATTAACGATATAATTAAGAATAAATAAAACGTATAGAATAAATTTAAGAATTTTCAATATAAATTTATCTTAATTGTCCATTAATTTGACACAAGATACTTTAAAACTTTCATATTATAATAAATATAATAAAATAAGATAGAATATGATATGCAAATACATACATGCATACAACAAGATAGAGACACAAGTCATTATCGTGGTAAAAAAAGTCCAAGAGACTAACACCCCAAATAAAAGGGAAGGGAAGAAAATAAGCCACTTTCGCGCCCGCCTCTAACCTCTTCAGTTCTTCTCTCTTCGTTATTATTATTATTATATTATTATTATTTTGGGTTATTTACGCTTTACCCTTATAGTTTGGGTAGGTTGGGTCATGGCACTTTATTTCTGTGATTTAAAAGTGGTCACTTAATTCTCTATAACTGTTACAAAATCTAACAGAGAGCGTTAAGTTTCTAAAATTAGTGACCACTTTATCTCCTGTGGTTTGGTCCAATGACACTTTACCCCCTATGATTTGATTCGATGACACTTTAACCCCTGTGCTTTCGGGATAAAGTGTCAACTTAACACTCTCCATCAGATTTTGTAACAGTGGCACCATACCTGAAAGCACAATGGAGTTACATGGTCACTTTTAAATCACAAGAAATAAAGTGTCATCGAACCAAATCACCGAGAATAAAATATAATTAACCTATTTTTTTTTTTGGTGGCCACTGGCCCCAGTTGGGATGGACATGGACCCAAAAACCAAACATTATCATCTCTCTACCCCAGTGTATCTGTACCTTATGCATGTATTGTAAGTATATCCATAAGTGCACATTCCACCATCTAGCAGGCAAGAGGGAATGGAGGGTGCCCAACATTCTGACAGAATAAAAGAATTACAAGCTTTTGATGATACAAAAGCAGGTGTTAAAGGCCTAGTGGACTCAGGGATAGCCAAAATTCCTAAAATATTCATCAGACCACCTGAAGTACTCTCCGATGAGCTCAATCATCATCCTCCTCCATCAGAAATCGAATTACCAGTGATTGATCTTGATGGACTCCACAGATCAGCTGATCAACGGTCACAAATCGTCGATAAATTAAAGATTGCATCGGAGAATTGTGGTTTTTTTCAGGTGATTAATCACGGAATTCCTACGAGTGTATTGGACAACATGATCAACGGCGTACAGAGGTTTAACGAGCAAGATCAAGAGGTTAAGAAGCAATATTATACGCGTGATATAACGAGAAAGGTTAGATATAATTCGACTATCCATCTCTACAAATCGAGAACGGCTAATTGGAGGGACACTTTGGGGATTTCATTGCCAGATTTTGGTCAATTTGATCCTACTGAATTGCCCGTGGCTTGCAGGTACAAATCTTAATGGTGCTAATTTTTAGCTCTAATTTACAAGTATACTCTTATATTTGTTCAGATTGTTTTTCTTGATGTGACTCAATTGCTTCTTTGATTGCTGTTAGTTTAATTTTTTTCAGCTTTATCAAACGCAACTTAAGTGTCCACTCTTGAAACACCGGGACATAAAGTGAATATTGGCCAAACCATAGAGTGTCAAATATAATTATAACCCTTTTTGTTTTGTTATTAGATTTTTCTGCATGATTTTGCTGTTATCTGAGTCCGCTTTCTGACTCTGCCACATCAAATTCTCACATGCTTCTTATACTGATATTCCAGAGAGGATTTTGTGGAGTACATAAAAAATGTTACCAAGTTAGGAAACACGCTGCTTGAGTTATTATCAGAGGCTCTTGGGCTCAAACCAGATCATCTCATAAACATGGAATGTGCCAATGGACGCAGCATTTCATGCCATTACTACCCAGCATCTCCTGAGCCAGAAGTCACTTTGGGCACCGCCAAGCATTCAGATCCTGGGTTTCTCACCATTCTTTTGCAAAACCACATCGATGGCCTCCAAGTTCTATATGAAGATCAATGGGTCAATGTTCATCCCATTCCTGGAGGCCTAGTTGTGAATATTGGAGACCTCTTACAGGTTTGTTTGAGCACCTAATACATACATATGCATTAAAGTGACCCAACCGGACCCGAACCAAAATCTAACACTGAGATGGGGTGTGCTCCGAAGCTCATAGTGCTTTAGGAGCAATTTTATTTAGGGTTGCAAGTTGGGCGGATAACCTGTAGCAGGCCTAGGCCCGGGCTTGGGCCTGCATTACTTTCAAATTGGGGGGCTTTGGCAGCGAATTTCAGACCTGAATTTAATTCGGCAGGGCTTGGGCTTTTGTCAAAGCGTGGAACCCGAGCCCGAACTCGTTTTATATATATATATATATATATTATTTTTAACATTAGATTATAGTATTTTTTTTAGTGCCAAGAATACACTATGAGAATTGAGGTATTATTGAAACACTAAAATAATAGATGAATGTTTTTTTCCCAAATCCAAAAAAAAAAAACAAAAAAAAAAAAAGGAAGAAAGAAGATTTGATACTCTTCATGTTTACATATGAAAATTTGGTTTGTACCAAAAAAATAAAAAATGTTGCACTTCAGGCTCAAGTCGAGCTCATGCTCGAGTTTCAGTACTAAAAACACAAACCGGGCTCGGGTTGGGTTGTTCTGGCATAGCTGGGCACGGGCTTGGGTAGCTTATTGTGCATCTCAGGCCGGGCCTAGGCAGTGCCTGAACCGTTCGAATCCCGCCCCAGTTGCATCCCTAATTTTATTTGCCAAACACTAAATTCATGGGTTTGGGATTCCAAAATAACTTTTGGGACCCATGGGAATGCCAAACAGGCTCTCAGATTGGGTTGGCACATGGGCTAGATTGTCAGGTTAGAGGGCAAAAGCTTGTACCAGGAATTGAAAATTTGGCCTCCCTGTGTTGCAGCCCCTATGCATATTACATACACACAATTGCATCATTAGAAATACTAATTTTTACCTAAATTTGACACAGTTGATATCAAATGCAAAATTTAAGAGCAATGTGCATAGAGTCCTGTCTAACAGGGTTGGACCAAGAATTTCTGTGGGATACTTTTTATTTGGACCTGTGACTAATGCAAAGCTCTACGGTCCCATTGAAGAGTTGATATCAAAAGAAAACCCACCATTGTACAGAGAAGTCATATTGAATGATTACATAGGGAGATTTTTTTCCAAGGCACTAGATGAGAAAGCTACCCTTGAAGATTACAAGCTATGAAGGTAGAAATTTGATGGGCATATCATTCTGTAACCATATGAATTAAGTTATGCAGGATTATAATGTTTGATTAACGAATAACGAATATAACATCAGAGGCTGTTTGGGTATTTCTTAGAAAAGTTATGTTGTTAAGATAAGCAGTTTTATATTATTTCTCATTGTTTGTGTAGTACATATGAATACGTATATGTGCCCAAGATTGGGTTCTTTTTCAAACCAACATAATATTGATTTTTTTTAAAAAAGAAAATAAAGTGAAACTTGGTTTGTACTTGGTCCTGTTTCAATTTCCCAAACAGGCTTTTAACAATCTTGTTTGTGAATGGATGTGTTGTACCATAAAATTATTTTTTATGTTTTATTCTATTAAGTTCTTTTGGCTTACCCTGTAAGCTATTTAGAAGTTGCTTGGAGGACAATTAGCATTACAAGAGAAAATCAAAAGTGGTTACCTGAAAATGAAAATCAATGGTCAAATGCTAGAATGAAAGTTATTGGTATATTGTTCAAGTTTATGTCACATAGAGAAACTAATTCAAATTCTAAATTAGAGGTTATTTTTAGTTGTAGACTTTGGTAATAAATAGATGTAATGTTCTTCTTGCTTGAAAGGGTACTTGACCAAACCAATTACTTTAATATATCATCTTTATATGTTATTCCTTTCTTTATAATTAGGCCACCATGGCCACTTTAGTTTCGTTTCTAATTTCTCTTTTATGCAATTCCTAGTTTGGTTTAGTTTCAATTCCTTTTCTTTAATGCAATTCCTTTATCTTCTTCTTTATTAGTTAACCTTGTAAGTGTTTTGTTCTAGTCTTTATCTTGTTCTTTTCTTTACACTTCAATAAAAAGTCTGCTTAATTGAGGTAATATAACTTAAATCACATTTGCTCCGATCTACATTCCATTCGAGATTTTGTTCATGTGTTTATGTTTTTGAGTAAATAGGATGATAGAGATATCATTGTCATTGAATTAATGATATCATTGAACTTTAGCAGCTGATTAAAATTGATTCGGTCGTTTCAAAAACCAAAGTTCGAAATTTCAAAACATTAGCATGTGGAGGCTCAGGACAAACTACTAAAAAGGTCCTTATACAGGGGCTTGGGGGCAGCATCCCAAGGCTATATTTTTTGGGTCTACTTATACATAATAAGCACTTTTTTTAGGGTTTATTTATACATAATTGGCGATTTTTTTGGGGTCTACTTATAATATGAGTCTATTTATGAAACTTAAACATTGTATTGTGTCTTGCAAAATTCTAGAGGGGCCTATTTCTAAAACTCAAAAAATACTTACACTAAAAGTGTAATTATCAAAATTCTAGCGGCCTTTATTTTTGAGTTATATATATATATATATGTAGATATTCATATATATATATATATATAGTTGATGATAGTAAATTGAGCCTTGGGAGGTTTAATTGTAAAACACTAAAAAATTTTAAGGTAAAGATGTAATTATGAAAATTTCACTGAGACCTTCAAAAGTTTATGAACTTTAGTGACCCGGGACGGTGACCCCTTTTGCCCACCATTTGAGCGAGCCATGGCTCAAATTATAGTGAAAGTCACACATGATCATCTGGACTAATATTTTCCTGTTCTACATAAGAATATTATGGTCAAGTTTGGACAAAATTATGATCCCAATCACGTTCATACTCCCGCATGGAGTTAAAATAACTAAATCATCATATCCAAGCAAAAAAAAAAAAAACTAAATCATCGTAGGGAAATTAACCAGACAAAATATTGCTATCACGAGCTAGTTCAGGTCAAATCAGGATAAACATAACACACACACATATATATATATATATATATATGCATACACACTCATTTATGATAAGGTCAAATAAGTGGATCTGCTCCACCATCTAGAAAGCAAGGAAGAATGCCCAAGGGATTGCTGTCATAAGCTGGGGCAGGCTTAAGCAAGATATATGCATAGAGAAGAAAAGTCATTGACAACAAGAACGGATTTAGAAATTTAATTTGCTAAGCTTAATAAATTTTAAAAAAAAATATGAGAAACGAGTGTATATACTTCAACCATATCTATTGATTACACTATTATAATTACATGTTTTTTTTCCCCCAAAGTATAGGGTGGTGGTTTTTCTTGCTCTCGTTGGATCCATCATTGTTTGACGCCATGTTAAAATGTAAAAATTAAAATTGAACTAACATTGGCAACATTGTAAAATAAAATTGAGTCAAAAGCATAATAGCACTTGATCCAAAAGTATTTAAGTCCAACAGCCTTTGAGCCAAAAGGAAAACAAAAAATTTAGCCAAATAACCTTAATGTGTTTTGTAAATGATGTCATGACCTCTTTCTCCCCATTGGAGATATTGTGGGTTCGACTCCCTTTAGGGGGAGCCTTTGCTTGTCCCCTGTTTGTTATATTAGTCGGAATGAGTGGTCCTTGTTAGCTTTGTTGTGGGCCATTGTGGGGCTTTGGGGTTAAGTTGGGGTGGGTTAATGGGGTGTGTGTGTGTCCAAGCATAATTCAGATAAATTTTTTTTTTGGTGCTAATCTCAGTTTAAACGTTTTAAAACAATAATGGGAAAATTAGATATGAATGAGGAATTCTAATGGTTAAAGGACAACTAAATATTTGCACTTTTGTTTAGGTCCCTCACTAGAGTAATTGTGTTTACTAAGGTCCATTAGTTGTGTATTATTCATATTTTATGACGATTATACATCGAGTACTGTTTTGGCCACATCCATCCATACCTAAAAAACATCCACACCCTGAGGTGGACCAATGAGAAGAGAGATAGAGATTGCGGGGTCCACTATCAGTCTCTTCTCATTGGTCTACCTCAGGGTGTGGATGCATTTTGAGTGTGAATGAGTGTGGCCCTAGCATTGTTGTTATACATCTGTTCAAAGTGGTGAAATTTTACCAAGTTTTGAAGAGTGGTGAAATTTTTATCAGTAATGTTTTTGTTTATTTATGGCGATTATAGTCATATTCAAAGTGTAGTGAAATTTTACCAACTTTTGAATAGTGATGAAATTTTTATCAGTAATGATTTTTTTCGTTTATATATGACGATTATACCAGAGAAAATTGTTCTTTCACTATTGAGAATAAAATCCGGTACAAGAAAATATTGAATTAAATCTCATAACCCTTTGTACATCCACTCTCAATGAATAAAGAACCCTCACTCTCTCACCCTACACCATGCATCTCCATGAGGGGAGACCCCCAACTTGGTACACCAAGGGGTACCTAAATTTCTGTACAACATCCCTTTAGTTTACAGCCATTCCTTGAACAACAAGAAATCAAAGATCCATTCCAAATAAAATTCTATCACAAAAGTAAACCAACTCATAATAGAAATCTAGCCAAATCAACAATCCTAAAATAATTGGATTGTTTCACATGTGAGTTTTGACCCTTAACTATGAGCCTTTTGATCTTATGTTTTGTCACACAATGATACAATCACTGTGATAGAATTCATATAACTATGCTTAAATTATAGTGAGAGTTGTTAGATTTGGGGTGTGAATGGGAGTTTATGTAAGCTCAAGGGGATCGTTGGGATCACTATGAACCGGCTCAATGCTCAAGGAAAGACTTGGAACATTAAGTTTCAAGATTCTAAGAAAGGGGTTTTCGGGCGATCGACCGGGTCCCTTTAACCTGTTGACCGGGTCATCAGCTATATGAAGTTTTAAACAAGTTATGGCAGAAGGGCATTTAACCGGACGACCGACCCCGTTCGATCGGTCTACCGGACCCAGTTTGTGAAAAGTTACAACTTTTCATGTAGAAACTTCGAATTTATTTGAATTTTATCTATTCTAATGGCTGATAAACGTGTATATACTAATATATATCTAGTATAAAGGTGTTGGGACACATTCATTTGTGTAGAGAGGAATCTCTTACCCAATAGACATCTCTATATATATACAATATAGTTAGTTCTTTTGATATATACTATTTACAAAATTTTATCTGTTCTGTTCTTCATCCTCTAGAGTCATTGAGAGCAACTTATATATATACAATTCTACAGAACAATTGAAGTTGAGTTATACTTCAATTATTAGATCGTACGTAGTATCCTTAAAAACAAGGCATCATAGTCCACAAAACAACGGTGTGTGGACGTAAACTTGTTTTTCGGACAACGTATTCATATGTGCTTCAATCTTAAATTTAGTCACTATTCATTTGAAGTTTCATATCCATAGTTTTCAACAAAAGTCCCGCATATATGATGATCAGCTGGACTAATCTTTTCTTGTTTCACATCAGAATATCACTGTCAAGGTTGGAAAATATTACGATCCCTTCATATTCCCACATGGAGTTAATTAAAATAACAATTCATCATAGGGAAACTAGACAAAATATTGCTATCATGAGCTAGTGTAGGTAAAATTAGGAAAAACATAACACATACATACATACACACACACACACACACACATATTAGTATACACATGTGACATATGTACGAAAGATGATACGGTCAAATATGTGCACTACTATAATGCTATTGTCACTCTATTATTGAACTAAGATACTCCATGGTACCACTATTAATGCATGTGGTACCATATATGTTATGCATTGCATACATGGTATCACATGCTCGGAGAATAGTACTATAGAGTGCCTTAGTTCAATAATATAGTGACAATAACAATTCCCCTATAATTATATGCATGTATAATTATAGAAAGCAAGGAAGAGTGAACAAGGGGTTGCTATCATAAGCTGGTGCAAGCTTAAGCAGGATATATGCATGTATCTTGCTATAAACAACAATGCTAGACATCTAACCTATTTCACAACCTATTTCACAACTAAGGGTATCTAAGCAATTTTTTAAAAACTTTATGCGGCCCACTCTCATTTACTTCCCAAATTTCCCAAATGCCAAATCAATTGGGACAACAGCCCCAACCCTAGACCCCCAATCCTCCTGACCCAATCCTCCTGACCACTGCATCGGCAGTGACATCACCGGACGGCGACCACCTCATCCTCTCCCCGGTATGCTCTCTCTCTCTCTCTATATATATATGTATATGTATACACACATATATACATATGCATTTGTGTGCCTCTATATGTATTCTCTGAATGAGGTTCAAAATTCTTCAGCTTGCAGATATATCATTCAATTTTATTTTTGAAAAACTAGTTTCTGAGATCTCTCAACTTGCAAAGATCACATGTATTTGGTATCTACAGAGGCTGTAATGTTCCAAAGGTCTTTAATTTTCTCTAGTCTAGTCCATCATTTTCTAACTTTGTACAAAAATACTTGTCTAAGCATATCTATATATGAATGGTAGCAATCTATACAACAAGTTAAGAAATTGTCTAGTTAATTAGACGAATATGACCTTAAACTACATGCTTATATATATATATATATATGAATGTTTGATATTTATATCAAACATTTGGGACTAATTTTGATATAAAGGCAAAGCTCATGAGATGTTATTTATGTACTCAGCTAAGTGTATATATATATCTACATAACTAACAATTTTGGCTTGAAATGGTTCAGGGTTCCATGCAAGAAACATGGTGGAGTCAGGTTCACAGGTAATGGGAGAGACTACTTTGATCTTGTATTGATAACCAATGTGGGAGGGGCTAGATCTATTCAGTCAGTATCCATCAAAGGCTTAAACACTGGTTGGTTGGCAATATCTAGGAATTGAGCACTACAATTCCTATCTCAATGGTCAATCTATATCTTTCAAGGTCACAAACTGGAATGTCTTAGTTTAAATGAATTATGGTAATTCTATTGCTAGGATCCTAACCTTGAAGCTATTTATTGGGTTCGGCCTAATCCTTGTCCTAACTCAGTTTTTCGTAAAAGGCTCAACCCGAGCTAGCATTGTTGGAAGGATTTGCTTAGTGTTCTCTTTATGTGTATTTATCGCACCTCTATGCATTATGAGACAAGTTATAAGAACCAAAAGTGTCGAGTTCATGCCATTTATTCTATCATTTTGTGTTGTGCTGTCAAAAAATTGCTGCTGCTACTGTCAATATGGATGCTACTAAATGAATGTTTTCTTATGCTGCTGGTTCGGTAATGCTAAGAATTTAGGACGCTGTTGGCAGAAGATTGAGGAGTAAAGGTCTGATCGGTCGTTGTAAGTATAAGCGCGTATCAAGGCTGGGTGTTCGTGGGATCTTCTCCTACTCTGCTAGTCAAGATTCAAAGTGCTAATAAAAACATGGGAGCTATTAAAGTGGATTGTGGGTTAATCACTAATTATACAGGAACTAAAATACACTATGTTAACTGGTGTGGGTATTGGGCCCAAAGTGGTATCATATAGGGGCAGGTACAATTCCCTTTGGTTTGGTTATTTAGGGGCTTTGTTCCATGTGTTCAAAATTTTATATGATTGGATTATGGGTGATGTGGATGTTGTATCGCCTTTGGCCTTTTAGGCTATTTAATAAAAATTTACTGTTAAAAAAAAGTGAATTATGGTAGTATTGTCTTAGTTTATGATGATATTTGGTTGTAATGTTACTTTTGGTGTGATCAATAACAGCTCAATACTTCTCGAACTGATAGTACCACTATAATAGATAGAAAAAACGAAATGCCATAATATATGATTGGATGACAGTGCTTCAAACATACACAGTAAAAATCACAAGAAGTTCTAATACAAAGCATCATCTAAATATTTAAACTCTTTCTAATACAAAGCATCACCTACTTCTCCAAATCTAAATAACAAAACATCATCTAATACATTTAAACTCTTTCTTCATAACCAACTTCTCCAAGTGTATTCTCTTCAGAGCCTAATCCTCTATCTGAAGTTGGTTGCATATTGTAGACACCCCATTTTGTCGGCTATCAGATTTAGGAGACCCTTAGCTTGGTGGTTCACAATGATCGAAAAAGACTAAAAAAGAACTCCTGGAAGTTAGTTCTATCTCTCAAAATGCTTAGAATGACCAAAATGCCCCTGAAAGCCCAAACACTCCCAGATTTGGACCGAAAGTTCTGGAAACATGCAAAGTCATAAAAAAAGTATTAAAAATGAGTTTTGAAGCAAAATCAGATGATATCGTCATCTCCCAGAGACCCTCGAAAGTCTCGGAAGTTCCCAGAAAGTCCCTGTTGACCAGGTTTGACCCAAGTTTGACCAGATTTGACCAGGATTTGACCGAAATCATCCAAATTCTCCAAAAAGTTTTGAGATTATTCTAGATTATGTGAAAAGTGCTAAAATGAGTTTTAAAATAAAATTGGACAAAAACGTCAGCTCCTGGGAGCTTCCAGAGGTTCCCAAAACTTCCTGGATATCCTTCTAAGAGAAGATAAGTAGTTCTTCTATCGTTCAAGGGCAAGGGTAGAACATGTAGATTCACCACTATTTTGAGAAAGGGGAGATAGGCTTCCTTGGTTTACCTTACTTAGGGAAGACAACGTTGAGCTGTAAGTACATTAAGGAGACTGCACCAGAGAAAAACCCTTGCCTTGATAGGGCTCTCTTATTGTCTTGCTAGCTTGCAACCATACCATCTTACAGACCCTACAATCGGGACCTTCTTTCTTACCCGATTTGATCGATTTAACTTAAAAGTTGACTTTAAAATCGGAGCGTCATGTCATTTTTCAAACATTTTTCATTGATACTATCAATAGCTTTCCAACGGTATATCGTACATAATTTATGGATTCAAAACGAATTTATTATGAATTTTCGAAGGTGAAAAAGACTATCAAATCGGCTTTTATCGTGAATACCACAAAACTTTTCAAAGTGACCTAACTCCAAACTATTTTTCATGAAAATTAGACTTCATTACCTTTCCAACGGTATATTACAAGCTCAATTTGGAGTTCGTATGCATTTTCTGTGAATTTCGGACGAAATAGGGTCTTTTCACGAATACTGAAACCTCTGGGGGCCTAAACAACATTATCTGGACATTGGAGGAGCAGTGCTGCCATGGCACTGGTCCAGTGCCACCGCGGCACTCTCCCTCATAACAATCCATTTTTGCAATTTATTTTGGGGGTCCATTTTAATTAATTGAAAACCAAAACGACGTAGTTTATTATTCACAGATGTTTGGGACCAATGAGAGTACTCTTTAAATCCCAAAACTATCCCAAATTGGCCTACATAAACCCCCCTTGACTTCTCATTTAGGGGGGTGCAAATACAAAGCTTAGAAAGTTGTAGAGAGGAAAGTTATAGAGATAAGGTTAGGATAGTGAAAGTGAGCTTCCACCTCTTGATTTCCAACAAGAAAGTGAGTTTACAAATTTGTTTTTACTTCATTACTCCTCTTTACTTCACATTCAATACACCCAACCACCATTCTAGTGAGTATTTATGATATAGGAAGCTACTTCCATGTCCAAAGTCACTATATATGAGTGAAACACCAAGCTACAAGTCCATAATCTCATTGAATATCATCTGTTTGATTACTTACTTGTCTTTCTTCGCCTAGTTCGGATGGAAACCCTTGCTTGTTTACATATTATGCTCATCTCCTCTTAATCTCATTTCTTATTTATTTTCTTTATTTACTTACTAGTTCATCATCACCTAAATGATGGCATGAAGTTTGAGGTGAGTGAATCTTTATGGATAGTAGCTCTTGACCTCAAAACATGTTTGATAGATGATGATTATGACTTCAATACATTCCTATGTATTCTTGAAGTCACATTTAAATGAAAACAAATCTCTCCAACAATCTTGGAGAATCTTGATATGAGTTTAATGTTGATATTCCAAGAGGTCACAATCTCCATTTGATGCTAAAAATATACTTTCAAAACCCTCTATTTTAAAACCCCTCTAACACCCCAATATTTGGATTCCAAAGATATACACATTATTTTCTCAAAAATCTTCAAAAATAGTGAATAATCTGAGTTCAAAGATTTCTCTAGGACCCAATACTCAAAGGGTGATTACAAGACCACCTGGAAAGTCTTCCTAACTCATTGGAGAGCACCCATGATTTTTGGTTAGATCTAAAAACACTTAGAAGGGTGTCATTTTAGTCCAAACATTCCTTCCAGACATTCTGTTTTTATTGTCACAGCAGCTAGGTTGACTTTCAACTTGTTTTTTAGAAAACTTTTCCAAAAGGAGTGGTCCCAACTCATTTTTCCCTTGACTTCAGTTTTTTATGGAACTTTCTGTACAATATGGACCCCTAGATGTTTTGTTTTCATTTTCTAAGTTTTTTCAACATTTCAGTCGACAGTACGGACTCTGTTTCTGAGTAACCTCTATTGTTTATGTGATTTCTCTCATTATGTAATACTTATTTTAGATTGGCTTTTTGATATGTGTTCTAGACACAATAAGGATGATCTCCATAAAATATCATGAACTAAAAACATTCCTAACCCCACTTTTCCATTTTTACAAAATCAACTCACTGTTCTGTCCACTATTCACAGCAAACATACTTTTCCTTTCATTCTTTGATTTGATGCTTACATATACTCCAAATTAGCTCATATCTTAGGAAGTAGTTCATACTACATTTGTACACATCCTATAATAACATCCTTCATTCATTCATGCATATATTTATATTTCTAAATCACTTTAGCATATCCATGAACACAAACACACTACAACCTTTGCACATTCTAGGGTCATGCATTGCATCCATACAAGATTTGGAGTTTTAATGATTCCTAATCTAAAAGGATTATAAGAAATGAACTTGATCCCACGTTCATGCTTCTCCCCGATCTAGTCATCCTTTCTTATCCGTCCTGGGGATTGAGAGATCTTCTTTTCTCAAAGATTAACATGCATCATTCTAGCTTGCTAAACATATTTTGATTTCTTTGATTACTTGTTTCAAGAACAATCCATGTCCCCTCTTAGATTAGGAAAATTTCATTACTTGATACATGATTAGGCGATTTTTCTTTGGTTTGTTTGTGTGATCTTTTACTTTTGCATTGTGTAATACTTGGCTTAGATCTTATGAATGATATCTTATCTTTTGATCTTCCATTTCAACATTCTTACGCAATGTAATTGTCACACCCGTCCCGAAAAATGCATTCATTTTAAAATGCATATTTAAATTGTGAGAATTATTAATGTTGATTAATAATTGAGGAATTGGTTGACCATGGTCAACGAAGGGTGTCAAGTGAGGACACGGTGATTCGATATCCATTGAGGCATTCGTAAGAATTAAATGACATTTATGTGATTAAATGTTATTTGAAATATCTGGTATTTTATGAATAGTAATTTGCCTGTGTAGTATAATTCTGATAAATTTTGATATGGTTATATCATTTTGAGAACTGTGGTGAGAACGTGAGTGCCACGTCATATAAAAGGTAGGTTGTGTAGAGATTTCACTGAATTTAGTTTTCGGACGTGATTTTGGACCCAAACGAGACTTAGTCAAAAACTTTTGAAAATTTTAATTTTCACTCGTAAAGGCCTAAAATGGATGTGTGCGACGTTTCAGGATTTAATTAGAAGTTTTGAGAACTCGCGGGGTGGTAAACGCAATTCTTTGAAAGTTTTTCTATAAATAGTGGTGGATGAGATTTCATTCTCATCCAAACTCAAAATATCTAGAGAGAGAGGAGAGAGAAAGGAGATTGGTTTCCTACGAGCTTTGCGACGACAAACGGCGACCGTTCGTCCGTCAGTTTTCAACCAAATTCTAGATTTGAACTCGTGGAGGTAAGACCTACGTTTTGATACTACTTAGGCCACGTTTGGCAAAGTTTTTCTGAAAAGTTAATTTTAAGAATCTGGGAAAAACATGTCTATACTTGTAGGAATCGTTTAAGATCGGAGATCTGACGTTTATTTGGTCTTCTTGTACTTCTCCTGAAGTTTGAGAGCTATAGCTCGAGGTATGAATTCCGAACCTATGTAATATAGACAATTTGGGATGTTTTAGATATTTTGTATGATTTGTGATCCGGGCAAACTTATGTGTTAAATTAGGCCCGTTAAATTTAGCGAGTACGTATAGAAAAGTACGGTGACATGATTATGTGAGTATGCTAAATGTCTATGTGGGTCAAAGGGGAGTTTGATATAATTTTACGCCGGTGCACGCCTCTCGATGTTTGAGAGTTTATAGTAGTGACGACTACTTGCTTGGTGTGGGAAGTGGCCAACCAGAGCAGATGGATGCAATGGTTGAGTGATTCTTGGCTAACCATTGGCATCGCGGTTTAAGATTTAAGACTTGCCGATATACTGGGTGAATGCGTATCTCTCTCCCCGGAGACTAAATTATGTGATTTAGATGTTTAAAACATGAATTGCCCGTATGCATTTGTTTAGAATTGTACGCTCAGCATATAGCTGAGCAGTGGAGACTTCCTCCATTGCAGGTGAAAAGAAAAAGGGCAAGAAGAAGCGTGAGGAGTAAGGCCGAGGAACGCCGGGGAAAACTCTTATATATGCTTTATTTTAAATCCTAAACTTGTGCAAGGATTGGTAATATGTTGTAATAGAACCTTAGATTAGTTTCACAGTATTGTAATCTTGTAATTGAACGTCTGTAGTTATGTTTTAATACTTAAAAATCAGTTGTGGTTGTGTTTGGGGTTGGTAATGAGTAGCAAGACTTGTTAATTTTCAGCACAGGCTGCCCAGCAGGGGAGCAGTCGACTGGACCCAGGGTCAGTCGACTGGACCTCGTGGGATTGAGACACTGAAAGTATATTATGAGAGAAGCAGTCGACTGACCCCTTGGACAGTCGACTGAACACTGTTGATTTTGGCTACTGCTTCCATTAATTGAAAAGCAGTCGACTAGGTCCCCTGAGTAGTCGACTGGACCCCTTTTGATAATGTTACATTTTGGTTCTGGATAACCCAGTCGACTGGGCAGTCGACTGGACCTCTGTTGAGGATTTAGGATTTTAGTTTCTGCCAGACACAGTCGACTGGACAGCCGACTGGGCAGTCGACTGAGCCTCTGTATTTTGAAATGGATTCTTGTGAACACTTTCAATTGAACAAAATTCTTCCTAACTCTGATTTCAATGGATTTTACAACTCAGAGGGGAATGTTTCCTAAGTTTTAAATACCAGGGTTGTTTTAAGTTTCTTTCCGCTGCGTATTATTATATTGGTGTTTGGATGAGCCTTGGTGGAGTGCCACGTGTCCTATTTCCACGCGTAGTGGGATGGGTCGTGACATTTAGTGGTATCAGAGCTATAGGTAACAAAACTTTGGGAACGTTCGACGACGAGTGGAGTGTTGAGGGAATTGTCACATGTTCTAGATTGCATCCATACATATTAGAGATGTTTGATGCATATGGTATGTTGTTATACATACATGATTATGTTATTGTCATACATGCATCGTGTTTATGCATTGAGAACTACAAGATTGTAATCATGAGTGACGAAGAGCGAGAACTATCGCCGCACACTCGACGTATGAATGAAATGGCAGAAATGATGGAGAATATGGAGGAGGTGATCCGAAATATAGCAGAACGGTTGCCTCCAATAGCTCCATTGGAGCCAGAGCCGATAGTAGTAGTTCATGCGCCTGAGAATAGGAGTATGAGATCGATATCTGAACAGTTTTCGAGGAAGAAACCTATAGAATTTCATGGGACGCCTGATACAACATTGGCAGAACATTGGGTCATGGACATGGAACGAATTTTTTGATCTATTCTGATGACAGATAGGGAGAAGATTGAGAACGCAAGTGACGTATTGAGAGTTGAAGCTCAGAACTGGTGGGTAAATGTATTAGATCAAGGAGCACCAATTACGTGGGAAGGGTTTAAGGCAGAATTCAATCGCCGATTCTTTCCGCGAGCCGCCTACAATGCAAAGAAGCGAGAGTTTGATAACCTCAAGCAAGGAGACATGACTGTAACGGAGTATACCTCTAAGTATAACGCGTTATGGAGATTTGGTAAGGGTTCAGTGCCCGAAGAGGAGGATAGGGCAAGAAAATTTGAAGAAGGTTTAAGGGATAATATCCGGTTGAGAGTAGAGACTTACGAGCATTCAACTGTTGCCGCAGTACAACAAACGGCACTCGTAGCCGAAAGCGGAATGGAGAGATCGAGGCAAAATCAGCAAAGCCAGCAAGGGAAGAGAAATCACGAGGGTAATGACCGAAGCTATAGTGGACCTTTCAAGAGGCCGTTTGCCAGAGGCTCTAGCTCTAGTTTCAGTGGGTTCAGGAAACTGGCAAGTAACATACCATTGTGTCCACTATGCAACCGACCACACACTGGTCGATGTTTTATGACAAATTTCCAGAACAAAGCCCAAGGGATGGGCAGTGCAAGTATTACACCTGATATGAGGGGCAAGTGCTACGATTGTGGGATGTTTGGACATCAATCCAAGGAGTGCCCGAGGAAGCGTCCTCAGCAAGGAGCTAGTTCTATGGCTTCTAGTGGGTCGAAGCCTAGACAGACTAACGATGGGGGACAAAGGACTGAACAACGTCAAGGAAGAGCCTATCAGATGACCCCAGGAGATATGACTGCTTCAGGGACAATGGTCTCAGGTATGGTGCTTGTATGTTCACACTTAGCACGCATACTTGTTGACTCAGGATCTACGCATTCATTTGTATCGCATGCCTTTGTTGAAAATTTGAATGTCAAATCGGCACCGTTAGGATATGAATTGTCTATTGCTGTACCACTTAGTAAATCGATAATGACGTCTACTGTATATAAGAACTGTGAAATCAAATTAGGCAAGAAGTTGATGACCGTAGACCTTATACCGATTGTGGTGAATCATTTCGATGTGATATTGGGGATGGATTGGTTAGCCCTTAACCAAGCTACGATAGATTGTGAGCGAAAAGAAGTTAATTTTCGATCACCGGTACATGGGAACTTTTGTTTCCAAGGGAGTGGGGTTATACCGCCACCGTACTTGATTTCAGCTATCCGAGCGGGGAAGTTATTGAAAAAGGGATGTCAAGGATTCCTATGTTCAGTGACTGATGTCTCAGCAACCGAATCAAGAGTAGAAGACATTCCAGTAGTACGGGAGTATCCAGATGTATTTCCAGATGACTTACCAGACGTTCTGATTGAGAGGGAAATTGAATTCACTATTGAGGTAATGCCAGGCTCAAGACCAGTATCCAAAGCACCGTATAGGATGGCACTAGTAGAATTGAAGGAACTGAAAGTTCAACTACAAGAGTTACTTGACAAGGGTTTCATTCGACCAAGTATTTCGCCGTGGGGAGCTCCAGTGTTGTTTGTAAAGAAGAAAGATGGCTCGATGCACATGTGTGTTGATTACAGGGAACTGAACAAGTTAACGATTAAGAACAAGTACCCGTTACCCAGAATCGATGACCTATTTGATCAACTTCGTGGGGCACAAGTATTCTCCAAGATAGACCTAAGATCGGGTTACCATCAGTTAAAAGTAAAGGCCGAAGACATTGAGAAAACAGCTTTCAGGACACGCTACAGACATTATGAGTTCTTAGTCATGCCATTTGGAGTTACAAATGCACCAGCCGCATTCATGGATCTTATGAACCAAGTCTTCAAGGACTACTTGGATGATTTTGTGATCGTATTTATCGACGTCATTCTTATCTATTCGTCGAGTGAAATACAGCACGAGAATCATTTAAGATTAATACTTTAGAGATTGCGGGAGAAACAATTGTTTGGTAAATTCAAGAAATGTGAATTCTGGTTACCTAACATTACTTTTCTTGGTCATGTGATTGACAAGAATGGAGTTTCAGTTGATCCTCATAAGGTGGAAGCCGTATCTAATTGGCAAAGACCGACATCCGTATCTGAAATTCGAATTTTTTTAGGACTAGCGGGATACTACCGCCGTTTTATTGAAAATTTCTCGAAGATTTCATTGCCTATGACAAAGTTGATGAGAAAGGGGGTTACGTTTGAATGGAGTCAGGAATGTGAAGACAGTTTTCAAGAATTGAAAGCACGACTGACGAGAGCACCTATTCTGACAATACCATCTGGAACTGAGGATTTTGTAATCTATAGTGATGCTTCGCATCAAGGCTTGGGATGCGTGTTGATGCAAGGTGGTAAAGTAATTGCTTATGCTTCTAGGCAGTTGAAGACACATGAGGTTAACTATCCGACCCATGATCTCGAATTAGCTGCGGTAATTCATGCTTTGAAAATGTGGAGACATTATTTGTACGGGGAAAAGTGTGAAATCTTCACGGACCACAAGAGTTTGAAGTACTTATTCACACAGAGAGATTTGAACATGAGACAGAGAAGATGGTTAGAGTTGATGAAGGATTACGATCTTTCAATTGAATATCACCCGGGAAAGGCAAATGTGGTAGCCGATGCATTAAGCCGGAAGACGCCGAGGAATTTAGCCGATACACTAACGCAACAAAAAGAATTGATCAAGGAGATGGAGCGTTTGGAATTAGATGTAATTTCAGAGACCAACGGTGGCTTAATGATGGCGATCATAGTACACCCAAACATTCTAGATGAGATTAAAGCAGAACAGTTCAATGATGTCTACCTGTGTAGAATGAGAGACGAGATACCTTTGGGAAAACGACCGGGGTTTATTGTGAAACAAGGAGTATTAGTACTTGGGGATCGTTTGTGTGTACCGAACGTGAAAGACTTGAAAGAGCGACTTTTAGAGGAGGCTCACAGTACTAAATATTCAGTTCATCTGGAAAGTAACAAGATGTACCGAAACTTGCGAGAAAACTTCTGGTGGAGAGGTATGAAGCGGGAGGTTGCTAAGTTTGTGTCCGAATGTTCAGTATGTCAACAGGTGAAGGCAGAAAGACAAGTACCTACAGGACTACTACCACCATTACCAGTGTCATAGTGGAAATGGGATGAGATTACGATGGATTTTGTATCCGGATTTCTGCGATCGCCTAACAAGAACAACAAAATTTGGGTTATAGTTGACAGATTGACGAAATCAGCACATTTTCTTCCAATTAAGACGACTAAGCCGTCCAAGTTAGCAGAGTTGTATGTGAAAGAGATTGTAAGACTACACGGGGTTCCAGCAGTGATTATATCGGATCGTGATAGTAGTTTTACATCAAGGTTTTGGGGAAGTTTGCAAGAAGCTATGGGTACGAAGTTGAGTTTCAGTACCGCATTTCATCCTCAGACCGACGGACAGTCAGAACGGACGATTCAGACCTTAGAGGATATGTTGAGATTGTGTGTCCTAGATTTTGGGAGTGATTGGGAGAAACACTTACCATTAATCGAATTTGCTTACAACAACGGTTTTCAGTCAAGTATCGGGATGGCACCGTATGAAGCTTTGTATGGACGTAAGTGTCGTTCACCGGTTTATTGGACCGAGGTTGGGGAAAGAAGATTGATAGGACCTGAGATAATACAGTTGACTACTGAGAAAGTGAAATTAATCCAGGAGCGACTTAAGGTGGCTCAGAGTCGTTATAAGAGTTATGCGGACTCTAAGCGACGACCGATGACATTTGAAGTAGGAGACTTTGTATACTTACGAGTATCGCCTTCGAAAGGCATTGTCCGATTTGGGAAGCGGGGAAAACTTAACCCAAGATTCTGTCAAGCCCCGGAGCAGCATAAATAGAGAAAAATAAATTTCCTTTATGGGTCCATAGGGAATGACGGGTGAAGTCACATGATTGTCCACACCACGCAGTACTAAGCAACAAGAAGTAATAGTGTAACAGGAATGAAGTCTAGGTTCTGAATATAACGTAACATAAAGTCAACAGAAGTTACTAACTATTACATATCAGAGTCTCGAATCAAATATAAGGCAGGGGAAGTACAAATGCCAAGGCAACATATGCCTGACTACAAAAAGATTCTAAAACGGTAAAGACAACTAGCTACAATTCTAGTCTAGTCTTCAGTTGGCATAAGGGTAGTCCTCGGCGTAGTAGTCTTCTTCTGCAGGCCCTTCACCTGTATAGTCATAACCAGGATGCGCTGGAACGTAGAAATGTCCAGCGGCATAAACGCCGTCAGCTTAATGAAAGCCGAGTGAGTTAGATACTAACAGGGTATCGACTATTGAAGTTATTACAAGTTATAAGCCGTAACCAAATTAGAATTCTGTAAGGGTAACTCCTTTAATCGACCAATGATCCGATTACTAACGTTTTACTCATTATAAGACCGATAATACGTCTAGATAGGGGAACAGACTCGACAGTAGTTCAACTCTATAACACACCATTGCTCATCCACCGCTTTTAAGAACATATGCACAGTTCACCGCATGTCATGGATACCACGTTAGTCCATCCCCCGCTTTTAAGAACATATGCACAGTCCACCGCATGTCAGGGATATAACGCTTTAAACAACAGTACATCATTCTATGCCACGACTTAGCGACGTCTACCAGTGATCACGGTCCACCGCATGTCATAGACACCTTCGTCTGTCTACCGCTTTTAAGAACATATGATTAGATCATCTGGCTATCTTAGGGCAATTGGTCCGGTCCACCGCAAGTCATAGACACCTTCGTCTGTCTACCGCTTTTAAGAACATATGATCGACCAAAGCCCGCCCACGCAAGATTCCCGAATCTTAGCAAACCTACTTAAGTTCAACTCTATTACCGATACATGACAATCCCAATGTGGCCCAACTACTCTGAATGAATGAATGTTAACTCCAAAGGATTCACAACTATTCCGTTATCTAACATTATAAACGTTTATTCGATAGTCTTGTTATTACTACGATCCTATGCTGCATTAACTCATTATCATGTCTGTATTACAATAATGAAGCATGCTGGGAAGTACTGAACAGTAAATAAACAACTAAACAATTATTACATTAACCAAACAAGTAAAGCAGTAAACTGTAACTTCCAATCGATTGATATAGATGTCAATCGATTGGTATAAAAGTAGTGTCAATCGATTGGAATAAAGTTCAATCGATTGGATCACAATCCATGTCAATCGATTGCATAAAATGTCAATCGATTGGAACCTGAAAGATGTCAATCGATTGATATAGTGTCAATCGATTGAAACATGAAAGATGTCAATCGATTGATATAGTGTCAATCGATTGAAACATGAAAGATGTCAATCGATTGATATAGTGTCAATCGATTGAAACATGAAAGATGTCAATCGATTGATATAGTGTCAATCGATTGACACTTCGTCTTCTTCGCAGAGAAGACTGCCCAACAACATATAAACGGGAAATACAAGGTTTCTTCTCCATTTCTCCATTCAAAACATGTCCTAACATCAATATCAAGTTACCAAGTGAGTTTAGAACTCACCTAGGCGTTTAAGGGCGTGTTTGGGAATGTGTGTTTGAGCTTTGGAAGCTCCAATGGTGGCTCCTCCCTCTCCTTCCTTTCCTCTGCTCTCTGCCTTCTCTCTTCCCTTTCTCCTTCTTTTCTTCTTCTTTCTGACCTTCCTCTTCTTCTTCTTCTCGTCTCAGTCCATCTCTGTGTGTGTGTGAGTAAATATATGTATATATGTGAGTATATATATATATATATGAGTGTATATATATATATAAACACACACAAACACTCCCTCTCACTCTCTCTGATTTCTGTAAACAGAAATACGCAGGAAAAGGGTTGGTATATATAGAGAATGAGTGTTCACGTGGCCTCTCCCCAGCCAGAGCAAAAGAATCTGCCCAGCTGCCTCCAATCGATTGACATAGATGTCAATCGATTGATATAATCAATCGATTGGTATAATGTTCAATCGATTGGAACAATCAATCGATTGAGATAAAGTTCAATCGATTGGTATGTAAAATATACCAAGGGTAAGGCCAAGCTCATACAAGTATTAAAGAAACATACAAGGTCTTAGTTATATAATACATTACAAGAATACAGGGTATTACATCATCCACCACTCACAAAAGATTTCGTCCCCGAAATCCGAAATAAACTGGGTTAAAACAAAAATGGAAACTTCTCTTGCATCTCTGACTCCAACTCCCATGAAGCTTCTCCTTCGTCGTGGTGCTTCCACTGAACCTTCACTAGCGGAATATCCTTGTTTCTGAGCTTCTTCACTCCTCGGTCTAGAATGCGCACTGGTCCTTCGTTGTAGGTCACGTTCTCGTTCACCTCGATATCTTCAAAACTGATCTCGTGCGCTGGGTTGTGGGCACATTTCCTCAACATGCTGATGTGGAAAACGTTGTGCACTCCTGACATCTTTGGCGGCAACGCAAGTCGATAAGCAACCTTCCCAACACGTTCTAGGATCTCGAACGGTCCGATGAATCGCGGCGACAACTTGCCTCTTTTCTGTCCGAATCTGACGACACCTCGAACTGGTGAGACTTTGAGTAGCACATGATCTCCAACTGCAAACTCTAGATCTTTCCGTCGCTTGTCGGCATAGCTCTTGTGTCTGGATTGCGCTGTCTTCATCTTCTCTCGTACAATCTGGATCTTCTCGTTGGTTTCTCGAATCATCTCGGGCCCAAGTAGTTGAGTATCTCCAACTTCGGCCCAACATAGCGGCGATCGGCAAGGTCTTCCATACAAAGCTTCAAACGGCGCCATCCCTATGCTCGTGTGGTAGCTGTTGTTGTAGGCAAACTCGATCAAAGGTAGATGTGTCTCCCATGAACTCTCGAATTCAATGACACAGGCTCGCAACATATCCTCCATCACTTGATTGACTCGTTCTGTCTGACCGTCTGTCTGTGGGTGAAAGGCTGAACTCAAATTTAATGAAGTTCCCATTGCTGTCTGAAGGCTCTTCCAGAATTCTGCGGTAAAGCGTGAATCTCGGTCTGAAACTATTGAGACAGGTACACCGTGCAGTCGCACTACTTGCTCTAGATACATCCGGCTCAATCTTTCAACAGGGTACGTCATGCTGTAGGCGATAAAATGTGCTGACTTGGTGAGTCGATCTACTACTACCCAAATAGCGTCGTGGTTTTGTTGAGACTTCGGCAATCCAACCACAAAATCCATGGTGATGTGCTCCCATTTCCATTGGGGAATCGGTAGCGGTTGTAGGAGTCCAGGTGGTTTCTGATGCTCTGCCTTTACTTGTTTGCAAATAAGACATTGCGATACATACTCGGCCACTTCTCGCTTCATTCCTTGCCACCAGAAGTTTCTCTTCAAGTCCTTATACATCTTGTTTCCTCCTGGGTGGATAGTCATCCTTGACTTGTGTGCTTCGTCCAGAATGTTCCTCCTGAGTCCATCGTCATTTGGCACACAGAGTCTGCCTTTGCATCTCAGTGCTCCGTCCGTACTAATACTCCATATCTCGGGTTCCTTTGCGGACATCTTGGCAAACCATAACTTTAAATCCTCGTTCGACTGTTGAGCTTCCAAGATGCGGCTGATGAGAGTCGGTTGCACGACAAGGCATCCAAAGTGTTGTCCTCCTCCTGATTCCACTGGTTGAAGGTCAAATTCGACTAACGTCTCCAATGCTCACCATTCCCTAATCAAAATTGAAGAAACCAAAAGGCGCGGCCTCCGGCTCAGAGCGTCGGCTACAACATTTGCTTTACCCGGGTGGTATTGCAAAGAGAAGTCGTAGTCCTTGAGTAGCTCCATCCACCTCCGTTGTCGCATGTTCAACTCCTTTTGAGAGAACAGGTACCTTAAACTCTTATGATCTGAGAACAAGTCGAACTTTTCTCCATATAAATAGTGTCTCCAAATCTTCAGGGCGAACACGATTGCGGCTAGTTCTAAGTCGTGCGTCGGATAGTTCTTCTCGTGCGGCTTCAATTGTCTTGATCCGTATGCAATGACATTCCCCTCTTGCATTAGCACACAACCAAGTCCTTGGTGTGATGCATCACTATAGATTATGAATTGTTCACCACTCTTAGGTATCGCAAGCACGGGTGCGGAGGTTAGTCTCTCTTTCAATTCCCGAAATGCATCCTCATGTTTATCGGTCCATTCATACTTCGTCTCCTTCTTAGTCAGGCTTGTCAACGGTCCTGCGATTCTAGAGAATCCTTCCACAAATTTCCGGTAATATCCAGCCAATCCAAGGAAACTCCTAACTTCGGTCGCATTAGTTGGTCTGTTCCAGCTCAAGACTGCATCGATCTTAGATGAGTCTACGGAAATCCCATCCTGTGATATCACATGTCCCAGGAATTTAACTTCCTGAAGCCAGAATTCACATTTGCTGAATTTCGCATACAGACTATTGTCTCTGAGAGTCTGTAGAGCAATTTGTAGATGCTTCTTATGTTCTTCTTCCGTCCTTGAATAAATTAGAATGTCGTCGATGAATACTATAATGAATTGATCCAGATAGGGTCTGAATACTCTATTCATTAGGTCCATGAATACGGCCGGGGCATTAGTCAATCCAAAAGACATCACTAGAAATTCGTAGTGTCCATATCTCGTCCTGAAGGCAGTTTTCGGTATATCTTTCGGCCGAACTAGCAATTGATGGTATCCTGAACGCAAATCGATTTTCGAGAATATCCTTGATCCTTGTAGTTGATCGAACAGGTCATCTATCCGGGGAAGTGGATACCTATTCTTGATCGTGACTTTGTTCAGCTCCCTGTAGTCGATACAGAGTCGTAACTCTCCGTCTTTCTTCTTCACAAATAGAACTGGTGCTCCCCAAGGTGATGTACTCGGGCGAACAAAACCTAAATCTTCAAGTTCCTGAACTTGCTTCTTCAGTTCTAGCATTTCTATTGGCGCCATCCGATACGGGGTCTTGGAAATCGGCAACGTTCCGGGTGCTAACTCAATGCAGAAGTCTATCTCTCTCTTCGGCGGAAGTCCTGAGATACTTCGGAACACATCTTCAAAGTCTTGAATAACGGGGATCTGGTTGATAGTAAGCTCCGTGCTTGAAGTCTTAATCGTGGCTAGGCAGCTCGTGATAAACATGTCGCTCAACGGTTGGCACTGAAATCTGATCTGCGGGCAACCAGGCGTCGAAAAGACAATGGTCCGACTAACACAATCCAGGTTAGCGCCATACTTAGTAAGCCAATCCATTCCTAGGATCACGTCGAACTCAGACATTGACAGGACTATCAAGTCTGCTAGAAAATTCCTATCCTCTAGTGTCAAGGGACAATCCTTACACACCTTACCTAACTTAACGGATACTCCCAAGGGCGAAACGGCATTAAGGGTCGGCTCAAGTGTTAGGGGTAACAAACCCAAATCACGTACCATCTTAATAGCTATGAAAGAACGGGCGGCACCGGTATCAAACAAAGCTCTAACTTGACAGTGAAATAAAATGAGTGTACCTTCCAAGTTTTGCTGTTCCTCTGCATTATACCCTGCATTGTCAGGGATGATGGCATTCACCCTAACCTGTCCTTGCTGTCCTTGAGCAGGCGCTCCATAGTAGCCTCCACGTGGTGCTCGACAATCCTTGCTTATGTGACCAGGCTTGTTACAGTTGCGGCAGACGAGGTCGTTACGGCGGTTGGTCTTGGGGGCTGTGCAATACCTTGCAATATGTCCGGGCACTCCACAGTTGAAACATCCATCAGTATTCTGTCGCTGAGCGACGGGCTGTGCCTGAGGTGGTCCTCGCTGTTGATTATGTTGTCGAGGAAAATTAGCTTGGGGCTTCCTTGTCCCATCCCATGTGCGCTTAGTTCCCTGATAGTTGTTGGTCTGGGGTTTCCATCCTTGATTGTTCCTTGATGATTGCACGGGAAAGTTCCTTGGTTGGAAGGTCCTGGGTGGAGGTCGATTCACTTGTGGTCCTTGTACAGGGTAAGCATCCTTTTCCAAACTTGAAGCAAGACGGACAATCCCTTCAAACGACTGGCCCAGATGGCCTATCATCATGTGCCGGAGGTGGGGGTTAAGTCCTTGGTGGAATCGCTTGACCTTCTTGACGGAGGTGTCTATCATGTGCGGAGCGAAACGGGAAAGTCGCTCAAATTGTGTAGTATATTCTCTGACTGTCCAGTTTCCTTGGGTTAGACTCAGGAAATTCCTCTCTTGTTGATCTCTTTCGTCCTCAGGGAAATACTTCTCGAGAAATCGAGTCTTGAATGCTTCCCAAGGCATTCTCCTTGCAGCGTCAATCCCAATCGTGGCTCTCTCGGCCTCCCACCAGTCCGCGGCGGAGTAAGTTAGTTGAAATGCAGCTAGACGTCTCTTGTCAAGCTCACTGCACTCCAGGGCTTCAAAGATTAGCTCCAACTCTCGTATCCATTGCTCTGCTTTCCAGGACTCTGCCATACCGTCGAATTTCTCGGGTCGCAGGCCACGAAATCGTTCCAATAGCTTATCGCCTGTCTGCCTTGGAGGGACAAAGTGGTTGTTACCATTGTCGTTGGTGGCATGATTGTAGGTATCGCCGATGTGCTCCATCCGTTGCATGAAAGCTTCGAAGACTCCAGTTGGGTCCATACCCTCGGGAATGGGTGCTCCCAGTCGTGCTTGGTTCCTTGTGGGTCCCACCATAGTGATCCGTGTGAGGTGTACCTATGAAGGATCTAACGATTAGCTGACAATCTTCTCGGGGAAAATGATCATACTTAAATAACAGAAATCATAACATGAATCAAAATCACAACCATAACATAACAATGAGATGATAACAGAAATAACCAAGAGAAACGATTTGCCATATATATATATCCAAAAGATGTACAGTGGAGTACACAACAGATCATCTGTGTACCGCGTAGTACATGATCCTATACAAGATCTAAACAAAAGAAGATATACACAAAACCACTATTGGTGGCTACCTATACAAAAAGGCTACGGTCAATAGCTGTCTATGTAAGCGTCAAAAGTAAGTGGACAACATGTCCTAAAGTCAAGCGTAAAAAGTCTAAGTCCTAAAGGTACTGGACTCAAAAGTTGTCCACATCGGATCCATAGATGGAAGCCTCGTCCTCTGGGGCAACCTCAGACAAAACATCATCCTCATCCATGTCATCGTCATCCATCATGTCCTCATCCTCTATCACTACATCCTCGATCAGCTCGGGTCCATCATGCTCCACAACAGCTCCCAAATCCCCTGCATCAGCGGCCATGTCAGCCTGGGCTGCATCAAATGCGGCTGCAAGTGCCTCAGCCTGTACCATAGCCTGTGCCAACTCCGGTGCTCCGATCTCAAATCCATGGGGATGTGCAGCCATCTCTGCGGCCCACTCAGCTGCTAGCTGTGCTATAACTCCTCCTGGTAAGACTGGTACTACTGCATCATCGTCTGCGGCTACCTCCTCTTCCTCTATCGGATAACCCTATGCAACCACAATATCTACGCCAACTGGCACGTCCATACCGGCTGGGTCCACGGGGTCCTCCTCCTCTGGATCATACTCCGGCTCCTCGTCATCGGTGTCCTCGTCCTCTTCATCCTCCATCTCCTCGTCTGCATCCTCTAACTCATCGTCGTCATCGCTCTCATCATCATCCTCCGGGTCCTCATCTGCTGGGGGTGCATCAGCCATGTCCTCTTCTGGTGGGGGTGGAGGTGCTGCTCTAACCTGTGCAAGTAGAACCTGGTACGAAGAACGGTCTCGTAACATCAGTAGAGAATCCTCCTCGATGCGTTTGAAGGTCTCCTTACGGTAGATCATCTCCTGACGTATCACTTCTGGGTCCTGGGTCCCAAATCTCTGCTGCTCGATCCGCATGTCTCGCTCTGTCTCTGCAATAGCTCTCTGTCTAACCTTCCAGGCATAGTACTCTGGATCTGCTGGCGCAATACTACTCTCATACACATAGTGTCCTCCGAACTCATCTGGAACGAACAGCGGCGGTGCCATGCTACCTGAAAAGGGACTACCTTAAGTCAGAACTAATCTTAATACTCATCTATAGAATCTCAAGGTTCTAGGACCAGATGGTGTGGGACAATCTGTGAGCGAAAAGGTATACAACCTAGGCTCTGATACCAAGAATCCTGTCAAGCCCCGGAGCAGCATAAATAGAGAAAAATAAATTTCCTTTATGGGTCCATAGGGAATGACGGGTGAAGTCACATGATTGTCCACACCACGCAGTACTAAGCAACAAGAAGTAATAGTGTAACAGGAATGAAGTCTAGGTTCTGAATATAACGTAACATAAAGTCAACAAAAGTTACTAACTATTACATATCAGAGTCTCGAATCAAATATAAGGCAGGGGAAGTACAAATGCCAAGGCAACATATGCCTGACTACAAAAAGATTCTAAAACGGTAAAGACAACTAGCTACAATTCTAGTCTAGTCTTCAGTTGGCATAAGGGTAGTCCTCGGCGTAGTAGTCTTCTTCTGCAGGCCCTTCACCTGTATAGTCATAACCAGGATGCGCTGGAACGTAGAAATGTCCAGCGGCATAAACGCCGTCAGCTTAATGAAAGCCGAGTGAGTTAGATACTAACAGGGTATCGACTATTGAAGTTATTACAAGTTATAAGCCGTAACCAAATTAGAATTCTGTAAGGGTAACTCCTTTAATCGACCAATGATCCGATTACTAACGTTTTACTCATTATAAGACCGATAATACGTCTAGATAGGGGAACAGACTCGACAGTAGTTCAACTCTATAACACACCATTGCTCATCCACCGCTTTTAAGAACATATGCACAGTTCACCGCATGTCATGGATACCACGTTAGTCCATCCCCCGCTTTTAAGAACATATGCACAGTCCACCGCATGTCAGGGATATAACGCTTTAAACAACAGTACATCATTCTATGCCACGACTTAGCGACGTCTACCAGTGATCACGGTCCACCGCATGTCATAGACACCTTCGTCTGTCTACCGCTTTTAAGAACATATGATTAGATCATCTGGCTATCTTAGGGCAATTGGTCCGGTCCACCGCAAGTCATAGACACCTTCGTCTGTCTACCGCTTTTAAGAACATATGATCGACCAAAGCCCGCCCACGCAAGATTCCCGAATCTTAGCAAACCTACTTAAGTTCAACTCTATTACCGATACATGACAATCCCAATGTGGCCCGACTACTCTGAATGAATGAATGTTAACTCCAAAGGATTCACAACTATTCCGTTATCTAACATTATAAACGTTTATTCGATAGTCTTGTTATTACTACGATCCTATGCTGCATTAACTCATTATCATGTCTGTATTACAATAATGAAGCATGCTGGGAAGTACTGAACAGTAAATAAACAACTAAACAATTATTACATTAACCAAACAAGTAAAGCAGTAAACTGTAACTTCCAATCGATTGATATAGATGTCAATCGATTGGTATAAAAGTAGTGTCAATCGATTGGAATAAAGTTCAATCGATTGGATCACAATCCATGTCAATCGATTGCATAAAATGTCAATCGATTGGAACCTGAAAGATGTCAATCGATTGATATAGTGTCAATCGATTGAAACATGAAAGATGTCAATCGATTGATATAGTGTCAATCGATTGAAACATGAAAGATGTCAATCGATTGATATAGTGTCAATCGATTGAAACATGAAAGATGTCAATCGATTGATATAGTGTCAATCGATTGACACTTCGTCTTCTTCGCAGAGAAGACTGCCCAGCAACATATAAACGGGAAATACAAGGTTTCTTCTCCATTTCTCCATTCAAAACATGTCCTAACATCAATATCAAGTTACCAAGTGAGTTTAGAACTCACCTAGGCGTTTAAGGGCGTGTTTGGGAATGTGTGTTTGAGCTTTGGAAGCTCCAATGGTGGCTCCTCCCTCTCCTTCCTTTCCTCTGCTCTCTGCCTTCTCTCTTCCCTTTCTCCTTCTTTTCTTCTTCTTTCTGACCTTCCTCTTCTTCTTCTTCTCGTCTCAGTCCATCTCTGTGTGTGTGTGAGTAAATATATGTATATATGTGAGTATATATATATATATATGAGTGTATATATATATATAAACACACACAAACACTCCCTCTCACTCTCTCTGATTTCTGTAAACAGAAATACGCAGGAAAAGGGTTGGTATATATAGAGAATGAGTGTTCACGTGGCCTCTCCCCAGCCAGAGCAAAAGAATCTGCCCAACTGCCTCCTATCGATTGACATAGATGTCAATCGATTGATATAATCAATCGATTGGTATAATGTTCAATCGATTGGAACAATCAATCGATTGAGATAAAGTTCAATCGATTGGTATGTAAAATATACCAAGGGTAAGGCCAAGCTCATACAAGTATTAAAGAAACATACAAGGTCTTAGTTATATAATACATTACAAGAATACAGGGTATTACAGATTCGTAGGACCATTTGAGATCCTAGAGAAAGTAGGACCAGTGGCTTACCGACTAGCCTTATCATCTGAGTTAGCATTTGTCCACAACGTGTTTCATGTGTCGATGTTGAGACGGTGTATGACGGATACGAGTAAGATCATCGTACCGGAACCATTGCAAATCCAAGAAGACTTGACTTATGTGGAGCATCCAGTAAGGATCCTGGACAGAAAAGAGCGAGTGTTGAGAATGAAGACAATTCCAATGGTGAAAGTATTGTGGCATAGTCATACGGTCGAGGAAGCTACGTGGGAGAACGAGGAAGAAATGAGGAACGAATATTCGCACCTTTTCGACTATTGAGGTATAAGTTTGGGGACAAACTTCCTTTTTGGAGGGGAGAGTTGTCACACCCGTCCCGGAAAATGCATTCATTTTAAAATGCATATTTAAATTGTGAGAATTATTAATGTTGATTAATAATTGAGGAATTGGTTGACCATGGTCAACGAAGGGTGTCAAGTGAGGACACGGTGATTCGATATCCATTGAGGCATTCGTAAGAATTAAATGACATTTATGTGATTAAATGTTATTTGAAATATCTGGTATTTTATGAATAGTAATTTGCCTGTGTAGTATAATTCTGGTAAATTTTGATATGGTTATATCATTTTGAGAACTGTGGTGAGAACGTGAGTGCCACGTCATATAAAAGGTAGGTTGTGTAAAGATTTCACTGAATTTAGTTTTCGGACGTGATTTTGGACCCAAACGAGACTTAGTCAAAAACTTTTGAAAATTTTAATTTTCACTCGTAAAGGCCTAAAATGGATGTGTGCGACGTTTCAGGATTTAATTAGAAGTTTTGAGAACTCGCGGGGTGGTAAACGCAATTCTTTGAAAGTTTTTCTATAAATAGTGGTGGATGAGATTTCATTCTCATCCAAACTCAAAATATCTAGAGAGAGAGGAGAGAGAAAGGAGATTGGTTTCCTACGAGCTTTGCGACGACAAACGGCGACCGTTCGTCCGTCAGTTTTCAACCAAATTCTAGATTTGAACTCGTGGAGGTAAGACCTACGTTTTGATACTACTTAGGCCACGTTTGGCAAAGTTTTTCTGAAAAGTTAATTTTAAGAATCTGGGAAAAACATGTCTATACTTGTAGGAATCGTTTAAGATCGGAGATCTGACGTTTATTTGGTCTTCTTGTACTTCTCCTGAAGTTTGAGAGCTATAGCTCGAGGTATGAATTCCGAACCTATGTAATATAGACAATTTGGGATGTTTTAGATATTTTGTATGATTTGTGATCCGGGCAAACTTATGTGTTAAATTAGGCCCGTTAAATTTAGCGAGTACGTATAGAAAAGTACGGTGACATGATTATGTGAGTATGCTAAATGTCTATGTGGGTCAAAGGGGAGTTTGATATAATTTTACGCCGGTGCACGCCTCTCGATGTTTGAGAGTTTATAGTAGTGACGACTACTTGCTTGGTGTGGGAAGTGGCCAACCAGAGCAGATGGATGCAATGGTTGAGTGATTCTTGGCTAACCATTGGCATCGCGGTTTAAGATTTAAGACTTGCCGATATACTGGGTGAATGCGTATCTCTCTCCCCGGAGACTAAATTATGTGATTTAGATGTTTAAAACATGAATTGCCCGTATGCATTTGTTTAGAATTGTACGCTCAGCATATAGCTGAGCAGTGGAGACTTCCTCCATTGCAGGTGAAAAGAAAAAGGGCAAGAAGAAGCGTGAGGAGTAAGGCCGAGGAATGCCGGGGAAAACTCTTATATATGCTTTATTTTAAATCCTAAACTTGTGCAAGGATTGGTAATATGTTGTAATAGAACCTTAGATTAGTTTCACAGTATTGTAATCTTGTAATTGAACGTCTGTAGTTATGTTTTAATACTTAAAAATCAGTTATGGTTGTGTTTGGGGTTGGTAATGAGTAGCAAGACTTGTTAATTTTCAGCACAGGCTACCCAGCAGGGGAGTAGTCGACTGGACCCAGGGTCAAGCGACTGGACCTCGTGGGATTGAGACACTGAAAGTATATTATGAGAGAAGCAGTCGACTGACTCCTTGGACAGTCGACTGAACACTGTTGATTTTGGCTACTGCTTCCATTAATTGAAAAGCAGTCGACTGGGTCCCATGAGCAGTCGACTGGACCCCTTTTGATAATGTTACATTTTGGTTCTGGATAACCCAGTCGACTAGGCAGTCGACTGGACCTCTGTTGAGGATTTAGGATTTTAGTTTCTGCCGGACACAGTCGACTGGACAGCCGACTGGGCAGTCGACTGAGCCTCTGTATTTTGAAATGGATTCTTGTGAACACTTTCAATTGAACAAAATTCTTCCTAACTCTGATTTCAATGGATTTTACAACTCAGAGGGGAATGTTTCCTAAGTTTTAAATACCAGGGTTGTTTTAAGTTTCTTTCCGCTGCGTATTATTATATTGGTGTTTGGATGAGCCTTGGTGGAGTGCCACGTGTCCTATTTCCACGCGTAGTGGGATGGGTCGTGACAGTAGTATACCTATCATAAATATTAATTGTCGAACCAAACATAGTACAAGATGATTCTTTGGATGCTAATTGAGGCCCGTCGAGAGACGAGACGAGTTGAGGGTGTTTTAGTCGTGGCAAATGCTCCTTCCTCTCTCGTACCAAATCCCCGAGCCAAGTTCTTTGGTTATGAAGGGCCGGTCCCCTTTATCTATTTGGGCGAGTCAAAATTAGGTTTCTTGGTTCCTTAAAAGACCAAGTGGCGACTCTGTATCTGTTTTCAACAGACCTTTTTTAAATCAATTTCAAAACAAAAGAAAATCAATTCCGAAACCCCGCCGGAAAACGAAACGGGGGGTTGGACTCCCGAATTCCGCATGTCCACACATATTTGTGAAATCATAACCCACCCTCCAAAAAGGATTATGATAACCCTACACATAGTAAAAATGAAACAAATTAAGAAAAAAAGTATTAAACAATACAATGCGGAAATGAACAAACTTTATACCTGCAATAGTGATGAAAAGTTTCCTCCAACTCTCATATTTGGTGGAATAAATGGTGTATATATGTTTGGCCGCATGAGTGATGAATTTAAGACAATACTTCCTTGTGTACCATTCTCACCATATCCTTGCTCGTCATATCTCTACAAAAAAAAAAAAAAAATAAAAAAATAAATGAATGCATACACTTTCATATTTGAGTGTTATATATATATATATATATATATTTTATTGTCCAACCTGTGTGGCATGGTTCGTTGTACTTGTCTTCTTTTTTCCTTTTGCTTTTTTCTTAACCGCTTTCTCAACATTGCTAACTTTTATTTTACTTGGTGGTCTCCCCTTACTACGAGTAAAGTATATTTGTACTCTCTTTAGATATCCCAATACCATCCCCATGAGAGGTTGAATCCTTATGCGTATTAGATATCCCAATAGCATCCCCAATACTTACTTCGTACCTCTCTTTCATTTGAAGTGCTTGTGCCATCACTTCATCATACCAAGTTTCATTATCTGCTACCACATCACAAATTTCAGTGAATGCATTGGACAATTTTTCAAACCGACGTGCTTCCGGTTTTTCCGACCAATTGTCATAACTTATTCGAATTTTAGTATGTCCCCTTTTGACATTCTTACTCCATCTATTTAGGATGTACTTGGCAGGTTCTTCATCATAAATTTGTCTCTCAGCAAATACCATAAGCTAATGCCTACACATGATTCCTCTAAACTCAAACAAACGGCAATTATAGTTAATTTCATTCGTCTCATCATTAAAAATTATCCTGAAAGTTACAGACCGATAAGCTTATCCAAGTCGAACCCGCTCATGTACTTCATATCCACTAAAGCCAACATCCGCCATAATTGAAGACAAATGACAAGAAATCTTTCTAAACAACTCAGTCTGAAACTCTTTAAATTTTGCCCGCTTGTAAACTCCTTGAAAAAGTTTCTGTATCCCTAATTAAGTTGCACATGGGAAGCATGAGTTGTATGAATTGAAATCTTCTTGCTTTTCATTTTTTATCTTTTTAGCCAAGGCATTCTCATATTGCTCCACAAATTGTTTCAAAGTGGTCTTTGAGTTAATGTAGCCATCAAAGAAAGCATGCATGCTTTCACTTCGCTGGGTAGTTGACATTCCTGCCCAGAAAGTGTCCTTCACAAAAGCAGGTACCCAACGATTCCTCTCCTCATACAACCCAAGTAACCAATAATTGTTTTCTAGCTGATACTTCTCAATGAACTTGCCCCAAGCATCTTCAAATTCTTTTATTGTCAATGAATTATAAACAACATTTTGCAAACTATATTTCATTGATTCATATTGGTTGGACCCTTTCAGGTTTTCAGGAAGCTTCTTCATAATATGCCATAAGCACCATCGGTGTCGTGCATTAGGAAAAACATCCTCTATTGCCTTTTGCATTGCTCTGTCTTTATCTGTAATTATTGCATTGGGCGGACATTCAGACATACATTTAAGCCATGACTGAAATAACCAAGTAAATGTAGCAGTGACTTCACTTGAGATCAATCCACACCCTAGCAATACTGATTGCCCATGATGGTGAACTCCTACGAAAGGCGCAAATGGCATGTCGTATTTGTTAACCAAATACGTTGTGTCAAATGTAACTACGTCACCAAATTCTTTAAATGCTGCTCTACTCCTTGCATCTTCCCAAAAAACATTCTTCAAGCGCCCCTCTTCATCTAAATCCATCAGGTAGAAGAAATTAGAATTGTCAGGCTGCATTTTCGAAAAATAGTTGTACATTGCATTAGCATCACCTTATGGAAAAACAGGTTTAAAATTATTTTAAATGTGCAACGGAAATATTGAGCTACAAAAACTTTTGGTATCCCAGGATCTACTACTCGTCAATTCTATAGGTGCGCACAAGAGGTGACAAGAATTATACCTTAGGTCTTGAACCGAATTCTAAAATCTTCAAACTCCTTGATAGTGCAGCAGCCTCCACTAGGTTATCTTCACTCTTATGACTCCTGCAGATGCTCTCGGAGAGACTAGAGTTGGTGGGAACCCTAATAGAGAGGATAGGGAAGGTTTAGGGAAACCTAAAGAAGTTTCTGCAACTTCTACGTATAAAACGATGTCGCGCCCGCCCCAAACAAAATGGGGTGTCTACAAACGACGATTAAAAAATTCAGTACGCAGCTGCCCTATTTATAGATTCCCAGAACCGACCTAACCTTCGAGCGATCGAAGTGGTTTCGGTCGATCGAACTTTCGATCGATCGAGCCACGTTCAAGCGATCGAACATGCCATGACTTCGATCGATCGAGACATATTCGATCGATCGAACCTGCCTTGATAGATCCTCATGTGCCTTTCCAAGCATCCTAGCAGAGCTAAGAGTGGGACCTCCTAGGTTCTCTATTGTTGGCTCAGACCAGTTTGTTAATTACCATGACCAAACTCTTTGATCAGCAAACTAACTAACTGGTTAGTTAACGTTTACTCCACTATAAAACGATATCTGAACTCTAACGCAAAAGAACATATCCGAAGCGATAACTAGACTTGTATGGTGTACTAATGTCCCTCTACCATCAGCATTCGTAATCACATTCAGGTAGTCGGATAACTGTTACTGTCAACCTGAATCATGATTACTTTCTTGTATTCCTTGAGTTCCATTCACCTCTCATGATTACCAAACATGTTGATAACTACTTATCAACAAGACTGCAGTTCTCAGTAATCAACTTGGTGACATTTTCAAGGGAATGCTTACTCTGAATTAGAGGGTAGATTCTATCTTGACAATATATGTTCACAACCCTATGAACATGACATACCCAAGATACCCAGGTGTTGATCTTCTATAGACCTCACTGATTGGTAAGTCAAAGTAGCCATATCCACAGTCTGTGTTCATAATCGTCTCAAGATTGAGAACACGTACCTTATACAAGTTATGAGTTCCTATCGACTGTTGACAGTCTTAAGCGTCAATAGGAAAGCTCAGGTCCGTCAATGCACTATAAGCACTAGCATATTAACTAAGAGTTACACTCTAGTGATTGAGATTAATCACTCCATCCAATGGTAGTTAATCATGCTACAGTGTATACCTGATGAGATATCCAGTTTCATTATCCACTGTGACAAGTTCTAAAGTATCAAAGAATAGTAATCCATATCTCACTTGTATGTATCTCATACACACACGAATTACCTACTATGATACTTAAGGATTAACAATCATCTCATAAAAGAAACATACACAATGAAATGTAAAGCTGATATCCATTTATTAAAATGTCAATGTCTCATACATAAAGTAATGGTTTGAGGGCACAAACCCATCATCACCTTCACCCAGTTGTAAATGCCTAACTTTATTTATATAGTTTCTAACATCTTTTTCTACAAATGACAGATTCTCATACCCCCTGCCTCAACGACTAATGAATTGAAATTCTTATTCATTTTGATTCTAGCTTTGTCATTCAACATAAGTCTCCTTTTGACATGTGGTTCCAGGAACCTATTGCGTTTGAAATATCGGGATTTTCTTGGACTCACTTCATGGTTATGGGCAAGTTCAACTGCTTTTATACACCATTTTTCATTACAAGTAAAAAATGCAGCAAGTTTAGCTGGACAATTGATTTTGGAGTTTGGGCGCATGCTCAACGGGTTACTTGATGTAACCTTTCGTATGCTAGCACGAGTTCACTTCACATATATGTGTGTCAAGACCCCTCCCACTTTTTTAGACGTTCTTTTAGCCACGGCGAAACCTTTTTCTTTAGCATAGCTTACATAAAACGCCATTAGCTCATCCACATAATCAAACTCCATCCCCACCTTTGGCTCATCTATTTTGTTTTCTTGATCTGTTACTTTATCCTTCCCATGTTCAACCTCAGTAGTATCATCATCCATGCCTATATATCCACTTGATACTTTTTCTTCCATTTATCTAAAATATAAGATATAACATATAATTAATCCATGGGTCAAATATATATTTATACACACACACACACACTCTATCAGGGTGGAAATCCGTTAGTTAACAAATGTGGTGAGTGTCATCAAATTTGTTGTACTTATACCCCATTTGTCCAATTCAATGCATTTGAACCAAACTTGGGTTCAACCTTTTTTATTTTCTAGGTAAATATATCGAATTAAAATAGCCACCAAAAGTGCTTATTTCAAATCCTACATGAATTCGGCAAACTACGGATTACCGCTCTAAAATGGGTCGCGAGAAATACGACGATTATACTCAATAAAATCAGTACCAAAACGTAGAACTCACCTCTACGAGTTCGAATCCGGTCTCGGAATTGAAATTGGATGTCGAACGGCGCGTCGATCGTCGTCGAGAAGCTCCGACAAACCCCCGTCTCCTTTCTCTTTCTCTAACTGACCCAAGATTGAAGAAGAAGAGATATGGATCTCCATATCTCTACAGCTCATATATGTAACCTTGTGTTTCTATTATGAAACCCACCTAATTTTTTATTATTTGCACTTTTACCCCCAACTAATTTTAGAACCAACTACTTAATCCTCCAAACTTAAGTGGTATTTGTCTACGTCTCGCGTGGGTCCCGTAAGTGGTCCCACATAATTTTATGAAGTTGCTAATTAGCCTACCAATTATATAACGTGTTCAATTCGTCCTCACCAAGGTATCCCAAATGACCATATAAATGGTCTTTAACAATAAATAATATATTCTAACTAACATGTAAATATTTCACACATTCCTTAATAAACATTTAAGCACATAAGGGTGATTCCACAATCTTGTCCCATCACAATGGAACTTTCTCAACTCATGTCCCAATTTGGGACTACCACATTGGCCAACATTGGGTTCCCAAATTGGACACCCATAATCAACTGGTGAGTTAAACTCACTTAAACATGTGTTAATAAACACCAATTTAATGCATGCTAAATCATAATTAAAGAGTAATCGCGGGAGCGGGTGTTACACCCTTCGACCGGGTCCCTTTGACCGGTTGACCGGGTCAACGAATTTATGAAGTTTTGAATAAGTTCTAGAAGAGGGGCATTCGACCGGTCGACTGGCCCCGTTCAACCAGTCGACCAGACCCTATTTGGGAAAAGTTACAACTTGTCATGTAGAAACTTCGAATTTGTTTTAATTTCATCTGTTATAATGGTTGATAAACGTGTATATACTGATATATATATATATTTAGTATAAAGGTTCTGGGACACAACCATTTGTGTAGAGAGGCGCATCTCTTACCTAATAGACATCTCTATATATACAATATAGTTAGTTCTTTTGATATATACTTTTTACAGAATTTTATCTCTTCTCTTTTTCATCCTCTGGAGTCATTGAGAGCAACTCATATATATAAAATTCTGCAGAACAATTGAAGTTGAATTGTACTTCAATTGTTAGATCATAGTATCCTCAAGAACAAGGCGTCGTAGTCCACAAACCAATAGTGTGTGGGACGTAAACTTATTTTTCGGATAACGTATTCATACGTGCTTCAATCTTAAGTTTAGTCACTGTTTATTTAAAGTTTCATATCCATAGTTTCCGACAAAAGTCACGCATATATGCTGATCAGCTGGATTAATCTTTTCTTCTTTTACATCAGAATATCACTGTCAAGGTTGGACAATATTACGATCTCAATAACCTTCATATTCCCACATGGAGTTAAAATAACAATTCATCGTAGGGAAACCAGACAAAATATTGCTATCACGAAGTACAGGTCAAATCAGGATAAAGATAACACATACAATACACACTCATATTTATATACACATGTTACATATGTACGAAGATGATAAGGTCAAATATGTTCACTACTATAATGCTATTGTCATTCCATCATTGAACTAAGATACTCCATGGTACCACTTTTAATGCATGTGGTACGATGCATGTCATGCATTGCATACATGGTATCACATGCTCTGAGAATAGTACCATGGAGTGCCTTAGTTCAATAATAGATTGGCAATAATAATTCCCCTATAATTATAGGGTAATATTTGAGGCACAAATAAATCTCACTAACACTTACACCCACACTCTATCTCTCTCGTAGTGGCACTGTATTTGTTTGTGCCCCTAGCATTGTTGAAAACTATATGCATGTATAATTATAGAAAGCAAGGAAGAATGAACAAGGGGTTGCTATCATTAGCTGGTGCAGGCTTAAGCAGGATTCCACAGTGCCACTAGGAGAGAGATAGAGTGTGGGTGTAAGTATTAGTGAGATTTGTTTGTACCCTTAGCATTGTTGATAATTATATGCATGTATAATTATAGAAAGCAAGGAAGAATGAACAAGGGGTTGCTATCTTTAGCTGGTGTAGGCTTAAGCAGGATTCCACGGTGCTACTAAGAGAGAGATAGAGTGTGGGTGTAAGTATTAGTGAGATTTGTTTGTGCCCCTAACATTATTGATAATTATATGCATGTATTATTATAGAAAGCAAGGAAGAATGAACAAGGGGTTGCTATCATTAGCAGGTGCAGGCTTAAGCAGGATATATGCATGTATCTTGCTATAAATGCACACTACAAGGTTTGCTATCATAGTGGTAAGTGTAACTAGGATAAGATTTTATTCGTTAAAATAGACGAGAAAAGTCTTTCACGCCAAGGACTGATTCAAAAGTTTAGATAATAACGTTGTAGTTTTTGGTTCTAATTTTTGTTTTTATTTTTTGTATTGATAGTTAAATGTGATCAATTAAAAAAATGAAAATAAAAACTAAAAACCACAACTTTACCATGCAAGGCTTAGTTTGCATGTTTAATAAATTTCAGAAAATTCTGGAAAGCGAGTCTATATACTTCAACCATATTTATTGATTACACTACAATTATTATATATGCATTTTTTTAAATCTAGGGGCAGTGGTTTTTGCTTGCTCCCCTTGGATCCATCGTTGTTTGACGCCATGTTAAAATGTAAAAATTAAAAGTAAACTAACATTAGCGACACTGTAAAATAAAATTGAGTCAAAAGCATAATACCCCTTGATCCAAAAGCATTTAAGTCCAACATCCCTTGAGCCAAAAGGCAAACAAAAAATTTAGCCAAATAAGCTTAAGGTGTTTTGTAAATGGTGTGACCTCTTTCTCCCTATTAGGGAGATTGAGGATTCGACTCTCCTTAGGGGGAGTCTTTGCTTGCCCCATGTTTGTTCTTTAGTCGGTATGAGTAGCCTTTGTTGAGCTTTGTTGTGGGCTATTGTGGAACTTTAGGATTGAGTTAAGTTGGGTTGGGTTGGGTTGGGTTAAGGAGGTGTGTGTGGTGTGTGTGGTGTGTATGTGCATGTGTATGTCCAACCATACTTCAAATAAATAAAAAGAAAAAAGATTATTAATAATAATAATACAATTGTGCTATCCTCACTATAAACGTTTTATAGGAATAATTGGTTATCAAATCTCTCTTTCCACATACTTTAAAGATTTTTTTAAATTTTATTGAGCTAACCTCACTTTAAACGTTTTAGAAAAATAATTGGCTATCATCTCTCCATCTCACTGTATCTGTATCATATGTATATATTGTAAGTATCCATAAATGCACATTCCACCATCTAATCTAACAAGCAAAGAGAGAATGGATGGTGCCCAAAATTCTGATCATCTTCTCAAAACTGAATCCAACTATGACAGAATGAAAGAATTACAAGATTTTGATGATACAAAAGCAGGTGTTAAAGGTCTAGTGGACTCAGGGATATCCAAAATTCCTAGAATGTTCATCAGACCATCTCAAGAACTCTCCGATGAGCTCAATCATAATCATCCTTCATCAGACATCGAATTACCAGTGATTGATCTTGATGGACTCTACAGATCAGCTTATCAACGGTCACAAATCGTCGATAAATTAAAGATTGCATCGGGGAAATGGGGCTTTTTTAAGGTGATCAATCACGGAATTCCTATGAGTGTGTTGGACAACATAATCAACAGTGTACAGAGGTTTCACGAGGAAGATCAAGAGGTTAAGAAGAAATATTACACGCGTGATATAGCGAGAAAGGTTAGATATACTTCGAATGTCTTTCTCTATAAAGTGAGAAGGGCTGATTGGAGGGACACTTTGGGGATTTCATTGCCAGCTTTTGGTCAATTTGATCCTAGTGAATTGCCCGTGGCTTGCAGGTAAAAATCTTAATGGTGTTAATTTTTTGCTTTAATTTACTCTTATATTTGTCTATGATTGAGGATAAGTTGAAGGAGTATAGATTTAGATGGTTAGGTCATGTGCAACGAAGATTTATAGAAACATATGTGCGAAAGAGTAATATGATTGTAGTGCCTGGAATGCTTAGAGGGAGGGGTAAACCTAGAATGACCTGGAAGTATGTAATACAACAAGAGATTGAATATATATAATTTCAATGAGCATGTAACTCTTGATAGTATAGAATGGAGAAAAATAATTTATACAGCCGACCCTAATTGATTGGGAAACTAGACTTAATTTTGTTTGTTTGGTTGGTTGGGTTTGGTTTGGTTTACCCTTATATTTATCTCTCTTTTTGGCATTAAATTTATTTTATAATTACTAATTTGTAGTATGCATTTTTATGTGATGCGCAGCGGTGGGTGGTGGTCCTCACATTTTGTCTATCTTTTTGGCATTAAATTTATTTTAATTACTAATTTGTAGTATGTATTTTTATGTGATGCGTAGCGGCGATGGGTGGTGGTCCTCACATTTGTCTATCTTTTTGGCATTAAATTTATTTTAAATACTAATTTGTATTATGTATTTTTATGTGATGCGTAGCTATGATGGGTGGGGGTATACTGGTAGTAGTAATGGTGTTTTGATGAAGAGATAACATGATGAAAACAAAATAAATGAGAAAAAATGAGGAGAAAAATAGTAAATGAGGGTAGGGCAAAAGAGACATTTTAAATTCCAAAATTGATCGAACTTTTGCCTACAAACTTTGTTTGAAACATTCCGTTAGTCGGAAAACTGAATGGCTTCAGTTTAATTGTAACCATATTAATAAGTGTCAAATTTGAATCACAATGTGCTAAAGTGAAAACGGAATTAAACACAAGAGAGTAAAATGCATTCTCTCTTCATTGAACTGTGTGTGTTTGAGTCCACATTTGACAATTGTTCTCGCTAAAGTTGGAATTAATAAATTCGGTCGTGTGATGGTTCAAATTGAACCAGATCTAACTTTTAAAAAAAAAAATGGCCAGAGTGTGAGATTTAGAAATCCTTTGCCCGGGAACTGGAGCGGAGCCTAGTCGTCTTATTTGACCCGGTCCGTTAAATGGGACAAATCTGACCCGATTTTTGCTCCGAGCTTAGGGTGTGTAAATTTGTCTTTAGGCTACCATTGTCTTAATCAGGGCCATGTTTGAATAGCGGCAATCAAGTTCAGAATGTGAACCATATTCTAAATTGACAATATTTTCCTCAGGCCTAATTGCATTTTATCCCCTTGTATTATACACGTGTTTTCAATTGGCCAATTGGGTACATGAAATTTTTTTTTGCAATTGGCCGCTTGAATTTTCAGCCCCTTTTCAATCACATCCAATCGATGACGCCGTTAGTTTAAAACTAACGGAATTGCCCAAAAGTAATTTTTTTTTTTTTGCAATTGGCCCCTTGAATTTTCATCCCCTTTCCAATCATATCCATTCGCTAACGGCGTGAGATTTTGTTGGATGGAATTGCCCACGTGTCCTTCCTCCAACTTTTGACCATTTTTTTTATAAATCCCTTTACTACTTTTCGACATTAAAAGGAAAGCAAACCCGCTCGCTAGAACTTCATTTTTTGATTGTAAATGTCAAAACAGATGATTTTGTATGTCAAAACAAATAAGACATCAACGTAGATTTTTTTGTGACATTTCGAAGCCCATTGCGTTGATCTCGAATAAATACTTGAAATAAAAAAACCATCCCAATTAAATGGCCAAAAGATAAGAAAATTAGGATTGTTTAGCTCAATATTATCTGTCTGTCAACAGATAAAATTATCTGTTTTGACAGATAAAATGAGAAAAAAAAAACATTTCCGATTTAGCCATTTTTGGGGGAAGGACACTTGGACAATTCTATCCAACAAAATCTCACGCCCTTAGCGAATGGATCTAATTGGAAATGGGATGAAAGTTCAAGGGGCAAATTACAAAAAAAATGTAATAAATTTGGCAATTCCATTAGTTTTAAACTAACGGCGTTGTCGATTGGATGGGATTGAAAAGGGGCTGAAAGTTCAAGGGGCCAATTGCAAAAATAAAAATTTATGTACCCAATTAAAAATACGTGTATAATACTAGGGGGTAAAGTGCAACTAGGCCTTTTCTTTATGTTTGTGGCACCTTTTATGGGGATTTATTTTACAGTTGCATATGAAATAATCATGGGACATGAAATTCCATTAATGGCGGATATCTCAATTTTATGATCAATGGTGGTACTTCGATCGGGTATCGTAAAAAGTTAAGAACTTGTGTATAATATATTTTTGGGTTAATTACATTAATTTTACTCTATGTGGTTAGTCCAATTTCTACTTTATACAATACGCTTCAAAAGTGGACACTTAGCGATTTTGTGGTTTCATACTAAATTGAAACAGTTAAGGTTTCCCTCAAATTTGATGAAAATTCCAAAATTGGCCAAAAATATTATCACTTAAACCCCTTTGCGAGGCTACGTTTGGAGTTAATCCCCTGTGTGTGTGTGGATAATACTACCATTTAACCCATGTGCGTGGGGCTAATCTTTAACACTTAATCTCTATGGGGAAGCAATTTTGGGGCTAAGTTAACAGCCTATGTAGGGTTAACTTTGACACTTAAAAATCGTAGTAATTTCATTTTAGTTCAAAACGCAAGGAGTTAAGTGTCTACTTTTGAATCACATGAGGTAAAGTGAAAACTAGCCTAATCACAGAGGGTAAAATATTTAACCCTTTTTGGTTATTGGACTATAGTAAAACTATTAAGATTTATATTAAAACAGCCCAATTGTGGTTGGAAATGCTTGGGAGATGTGGGGGCATCTTGGTTTACAAAAGCTTTTAATAGGATTTTAATGACTAGAAAAATGCCTAATGAGTGGAGTAAGGGCATCCTATTGCCTATATATAAGTGTAAAGGAGATGTACAACAATGCAACAACTATAGAGGTATTAAGTTGATGAGCCTTACTATGAAGCTATGGGAGAAAGTGATGGAGCATCGCTTAAGAGGCGCAACATCAGTGTCATAAAATCAGTTTGAATTTATGCCTGGGAGATCAACTATGGAAGCAATTTATTCACTTAGAAGACTAATAGAAAAGTATAGAGAGAAGAAAAAAGATCTACATATGGTTTTTATTGATTTAGAGAGAGCTTATGATAGAGTGCCTCGAGATTTAATTTGGTGGGTGCTAGAGAAGAAAGGAGTGACCAAGGGTTATATTGACGTGGTGAAGGATATGTATGATAAAGCGGTTACTACAATTAGATCACCAGCCGGAGAAATAAGCGAATTCCTAATTACCGTAGGCCTGCACCAGGGGTCGGCCTTGAGCCCTTATTTGTTCGCCCTAATTATGGATGAATTGACTAGACACATTCAAGATGAGGTCCCATGGTGTATATTGTTCGCAGATGATATTGTCTTGGTTGATGAGACTAAAAGGGGACTCAATACTAAACTAGAAGCTTGGAGAGAAGCACTAGAGACTAAGGGGCTAAAGATAAGTAGGACGAAAACTAAATACATGGAATGTATTTTTAGCAACAGTGGAAGTAGAGACAACGAAGCAGTGAAGATCAAAGATCATGAGATCCCAAAGAGGGAACACTTTCGCTATCTAAGTTCAATGATCAGTAGAGACGGAGAGATTGGTGATGACATGACCCATAGAATTAAAGTAGGCTGGCTTAAGTGGAGGAGTGCTTCTGGAGTATTATGTGATCGGAGAATACCAACAAAATTGAAAGGAAAATTTTATAGGACAGCTATTAGGACAGCTATGCTCTACGGGACAGAGTGTTGGGAAACTAAGAAACAACACATTAGCAAAGTGAGTGTAGCGGAGATGAGGATGCTAAGATGGATGTGTGGTAAGACTAGGAAAGATATAATTAGAAATGAGTACATCCGAGAGACTGTAAGCGTGACACATATTGAGGACAAGTTGAGGGAGAATAGACTTAGATGGTTCGGTCATGTGCAACGAAGACCTGTAGATGCACCTGTGCGAAAGAGTGATAAGATCATAGTGCCTGGAATGGTTAGAGGGAGAGGTAGACCTGGACTGACTTGGGAATATGTAGTGCGACAAGATATGAATATATATAATTTAAATGAGCATATAGCTCTTGATCGTGCAGAATGGAGAAAAAGGATTCATATAGCTGACCCTAATTGATTGGGACACAAGGCTTGGTTTGGTTTGGCTTGGTTTGGTTTGGTTTGGTATTAAAACAGCCCACACGGGGATTACATGCCTAAATTAGCCCCATAGAGGAAAGTTTAAGTGTCACAATTAACCCCACATACCCAAATTTAGCTCCACAAAGTGCTTACATGTTAAAAACTAGCCCCGCATAGGTGGGTTAAATGGTAGCATTATCCCCTTAATCTTACAAATGCAGTTAAGTGTTAATCATTTTGACCAATTTTAGAATTTTCATTAGTTTGGAGGAAAATTTTAACAGTTTCACTGAAATTATAGGAGGGTTAAGTGTCCATTTTTAAACAAATGGGATTACAGTGAAAATGGGCATAACCACAGAGTGTAAAATATAATTAATACTTTTGTTTTATTCTTCGATTTTTCTGTATGATTTTGTTGTTATTCTGACTCTGCCACAACAAATTCTCACATGCTTCTTATACTAATATTCCAGAGTGGGTTTTGTGGAGTACATAAAAAATGTTACAAAGTTAGGAAACACGCTGCTTGAGTTATTATCAGAGGTTCTTGGGCTCAAACCAGATCATCTCATAAACATGGAATGTGCCAATCAATGCAACATTCAATGCCATTACTACCCAGCATCTCCTGAGCCAGAAGTTACTTTGGGCGCCACCAAGCATTCAGATCCTGGGTTTCTCACTATTCTTTTGCAAAACCACATAGATGGCCTCCAAGTCCTATATGAAGATCAATGGGTCAATGTTCATCCCATTCCTGGTGGCCTTGTTGTGAATATTGGAGACCTATTACAGGTTTGTTTGAGCATCTAATACATACATATGCATTAAAGTTGCAACTCGGGAGACCATATCATACCTGACCCGACCCAACCAAAATCTAACCCTAAGATGGGGCTTGCTAATTTGGGCGGACTTAGGCAGCAAATTTCAAGCTCGAATTTAATTCCAGCAGGGCTTGGGCTGAATTTTGCCAAAGCGTGGAACCCGAGCCTGAACTCTTTTTATATATTATTTTTAACATTAGACTATAATATTTCTTAGTAACAAGAATACACTATGAAATATTATTGAAATATTAAAATTATAGATGAATGTTTTTTCCAAAATCTAAAAAAAAAAAAAAAGATTTGATACTCTATATGTTTTACATATGAAAATTTGGTTTGTACCAAAAAAATAAAAACTATTGCAATTCGGGCTCAAGTCGAGCTCATGCTCGAGTTTCAATACTAAAACACAAACCGGCCTCGGGTTAGGTTGTTCTGGCTTAAGTTGGGCTCGGGCTTGGGTAGCTTATTGTGCATCTCGGGCAGGGCCTGGGCAGTGCCTGAACCTTTCGGGTCCCACCCGAGTTGCATCCCTAATTTTATTTGCCAAACACTAAATTCGTGGGTTTGGGATTCCACAATCACTTTTGGACCCATCACCCATGGAAATGCCAAACTGGCTCTTAGATTGGGTTGACACATGGGCTAGATTGTCAGGTCAGAGGTTGATCTCGAGTTTGAAAAGAGTCAGCAAAAGCTTGCGCTAGGAATTGAAAATTTGGCCTCCCTGAGTTGCAGCCCATATTCATATTACATACACACATTTACATCATTAGAAATACTAATTTTTACCTAAAATTTACACAGTTGATATCAAATGCAAAATTTAAGAGCAATATGCATAGAGTCCTGTCTAACAGGGTTGGACCAAGAATTTCTGTGGCATACTTTTTATCTGGACCTATGACTAAAGCAAAGCACTATGGTCCCATTGAAGAGTTGATATCAGAAGAAAACCCAGCATTGTACAGAGAAGTCATATTGAATGAATACATGGGGAGATTTTTTTCTAGGGCATTAGATGACAAAGCTACCATTGAAGATTACAAGCTATGAAGAAAGAAATTTAATGGGCATATCATTCCGTAACCAGATGTATTAAGTTATGTAGGATTATAATGTTTGCTTAATGAATATAACATAAGAGGCTGTTTGGGTATTTCAAAGAAAAGTTATGCTGTTAGGATAAGCAGTTTTATATTATTTCTCGTTGTTTGTGTAGTACATATAAATAGGGGTGATCAAAAAAACCGTTTGACCAAACCGACCGGCCGATCTCGACCGATCTCCACAGTTTTGGCCGGTTTTAAAACTATACAGTCGGTGATCGGTGCTTTATAATCTGAAAACCGATTTATCGGTTCGGCCATCGGTATTAGAGATTAAAAATCACACTTTACCGACCGACCGTTAGTACATATCAATTTTATATTATATATTTTATTTATATGTATCAAATTGTACAGATTCATAAGTTATCTTGATTCTCGTAACTTTTTGTCTAATGTATCTCTGGTCAGTCATTATTACAAATTTAAAAAGATGAACACTCTCTCTCTCCTTAAATCCTATAACATCACTCTTGTCTCCTAACCCTGCATACACCTAACCCCTACCTCAAAAGTCCACACATATCCCAATCCCAGACCTATTACCTAGCTTTCTTAACACATATCCCATAAAGAAAATTTTAAAACCCAAACAAATTAACAGTCACCCACCTTAAACTTTTCTCTGCCTCTTACGAAAATCCAAAAACCCTAAATTTACAAGCATCAGTGCAGCCACCACGACAGCATCACCACCTCACCAGTCGCCGGAGCCGCTGCTCTCCGACATTATCCATCTCACCAGTCACCGGCGCTGATATCCCTCACGAAGGTAACTAACTAACTCCATTACTTCTCCTTCCTCTTTGAAGTCCTCTCTCTCTCTCTCTCTCTCTCTTGTAGAAAATCGAATACCCCCATTTTTGGTGGATTTATTTTGTGGAATGCATTTTTATGTTGTTTTGTGTAAGATTTGAGAATCGATTGTGAAAATGCTTCACACGGAAGTTTCGACCGAAACCCACCGCCGAAGTTTTGGTCGGTTAAATACTATATACCGAAATTACCAGTCGAAATCGGTTAACTAGGTAGGCAAACCGAACACCTCGGTTCGGTTAGGAATTATGGTTGAAAACCGACCATATCCGACCGATATCACCCCTACATATGAATACGTATCTAGTTTAAAAATGTGCCCAAGATTGGATTCTTTGTCAAAAGAACATAATATTGATTTTCAAAAAAAGCAAATAAAGTGAAACGTGGTTTGTACTTGGTCCTGTTTTCAATTTCCCAAACAGGCATTTAATAATCTTGTTTGTGAATGGATGTGTTTGTACCATAAAATAATTTTTTATGTTTGAAAATCAATGGTCATATGCTAGAATGGAAGTTATTGGTATATTGTTCAAATTTATGTCACATGGAGAAACTAATTCAAATTTCAAATTAGAAGTTATTTTTAGTTGTAGAATTTGGTTATAAATATATGTAATATTCTCCTTTAAAAGGTTACTTGACCAATCCAATTACTTTAATATATCATCTTTATATGTCATTTCTTTCTTTAGGCCACCATGGCCACTTTAGTTTCATTTCTAATTTCTCTTTTATGCAATTCCTAATTTGGTTAAGTTTCAATTCCTTTTCTTTAATGCAATTCCTTTACCTTCTTCTTTATTAGTTAACCATTGTAGTGTTAGTCTTTTGTTCTAGTCTTTATCTTGTTCTTTTCTTTACACTTCAGAAAAAGTTTGCTTAATTGAGACAATAGAACCTACACCACATTTGCTCCGATCCACATTCCATTCGAGATTTTGTTCGTGAGTGTATGTTTTTGAGTAAACAGGATGATAATGATATCATATTGTCATTGAATTAATGATATCATTGAACTTTAGTAGCTGATTAAAATTGATTTGGTCATTTCAAAAACCAAAATTCGAAATTTTAAATTTGAAATTTTAAATTTGAAATAATTTTCACCTAAAATAATGAAGTAAAAAAAAAAAAAAACAATTCAAATGGAGGCCTAGTGATTTGATTTAGGGTTAATAATATTTTACTTTCTGTGGTTAGGTCCATTTTTACTTTATTCCCAAGTGTTTTAAAAGTAGCGACTTAACCACCTGTGGTTGCAGATTAAATTGAAACTAGTTACGAGTTCTCTCAAAACAACTTCACATGGGGATTAAGTCATAAAACTAGCCCATATGAAATATGCGTTAAAATTAATCACACATAGGCATAATTAGGCCCACAAGGGGTTAAGTTAAAACCTAGCCTCACATATATCTTAAATGACAACATTATCCCACATAAGAAGTTAATCCCAAAATTAACCTCAGAAAAGGGGCGATATTAATATTTGTTTTGCCAATTTTAGAATTTTAATCAATTTTTGGAAAAATTGTAACAGTTTCATTGTAATTCGTAACCAAGGGGTTAAGTATCCACTTTTGAAGTACAGAGAGATAAAGTGAAAATGAAACTAACCACAAAGGAAGTAAACTATAACAAAAATAAATACTTCTTTTGTAAAATTGACATCTGTAATAGTGTAGATATCGAAAAAGTACATGAAATAAAAATAAAAATAAAAAAAATACACAAAATGGCCCAAAAGATTAAAATGTTATGGTCCTTTACTTCAAATAGATAAAATTATCTTTTTGTAGATAAATAATATTATTTGTTTCAATAGTTAAAAACTAAAAACGAGGCTCTAAATTTTTTGTTTTTGCACATTTTCCCAATCCAATTGGTAGATCTAAAAAAAAAAAAATACATGCAGAAGAAATTTGGTGAAAAACAGTGGTACATCATGTCATGTTAAAGCACGAGTGTTGACCCTTACAATTGGCCTTCTGATCTCATGTGTTGCCACATTATGATACATACAGTCACTGTAATAGAATTCGCATAATTAATACTCAAATTATAGTAAAAGTCACATAAATATGACGATCATTTGGACTAATCTTTTCCTGTTCCACATCAGAATATTACGGTCAAGTTTGGACAATATTATGATCCCAATCACCTTCATACTCTCCCACATGGAGTTAAAATAACAAATCATCCTTGGGTAACCAGACAAAATATTGCTATCACGAGCTAGTGCAGGTCAAATCAGGATAAACAAAACACTTACATCCACACATATTTATATACACATGTGACATATCTACGAAGATGATAAGGTCAAATAAGTGCACCTCCTCCACCATCTAGAAAGCAAGGAATAATGGACTTGGGGTTGCTATCGGATAAAATTTTAGTAGAGTTGTTTTTTTTTTTTTTTTTTTTTTTTTCAAGTCCCTTGTGGCCGAGTGGTAAGCTTCTTGGGTGTACTACCCAAGAGGTTTAGTGTTCGAGTCATGGGGAGCGTGGCCACTGGAGTATTCACCCGGCGCCTCCAGGCCTCGGGGGATTAGTCGAGGTGCGCGCAAGCTGGTCCGGACACCCCTGATTACCAAAAAAAAAACTTTAGTAGAGTTGTTTCACTATATTTGTTAGGTTTTACTCATGATTTTAAAATTTAATTTTTTAATATTGTATTTTTTTTAAAATTATTTTTTTTAAAATTATACATCTATGTGAGATAAACCTAACGAAATATACTAAACTAATTTTAGTGAAGTCTTGTCCGTTGCTATCATAAGCTGATGCAGGCTTAAGCAACATATGTGCATGTATCTTGTTATAAATGCACGCATACACAAGATTTTGCTATCATAGTGACTAGGATAAGATTTTTTTTTTCGTTAAAATAGATGAGACAAGTCATATATTGACGACAAGGACAGATTCAAAATTTAATTTTGCAAACTTAATAAATTTCAGAAAATTTTGGGAAGTGAGTATATACTTCCATCATATTTATTGATTACACTACTATAATTTGCATGTTTTTTTTTGTTTTTTTTTTCCGAAATCTAGGGGCGGTGGTGTTTGCTTGCTCCCGTTAAATCCATCATTGTGTTAAAATATAAAAATTAAAATCAAACTAACATTGGCAACATTGTTAAATAAAATTGAGTCAAATGCGTAATAGCCCTTGATCCAAAAGCATTTAAGTCAAGTCCTTGAGCCGAAAGACAAACAAAAAATTTAGGGGTAATATTTGGGGCACAACCTTCATACAACTTTCATACAACCTCTCCAAAAGATGTGTCTATCTCTTTCCTGTGTCACTGTGGAGTCCAGTGCCATCACAGGAGAGAGATAGACACATCATTTGGGGAGGTTATATGAAGGTTGTGTCCCAAATATTACTCAAAATTTAGCCAAATAACCTTAAGGTGTTTTGTAAATGGTGTGATATCTTTCTCTTCATTGGGGAGATTGAGGGTTCAAGTCCCCTTAGGGGGAGTATTTCTTTACCCCCTGTTTGTTCTTAATTTAGCCGGAATGAGTGGTCCTTGTTGGCTTGTACGTGTTGGACTTTGTTGTGCGCCATTGTGTGGCTTTCGGGTTGGGTCCCGTTGGGTTGGGTTAATGGTGTGTGTGTGTGTGTGTACGTGTGTGGTTGTGGTGGTGGTGGTGGTGGTGTGTGTATCCAACCATAATTTAGATAAGTATCCAAAAATTTTTTTTTTTTTGTGCTAACCTCATTTTAAACGTTTTAGAACAATAATGGGAAAATTAGATATAAATCCCTATTTAGGGAATTCTAATGGTTAAAGGACAACTAAATATTTGCACTTTTATTTAGGTCTTTCACTAGGTTAGTTGTGTTTATTAAGGTACATTAGTTGTGTATTATTCATATTTATGACGATTATACCCCTATTTAAAGTGGTGAAATTTTACCAAGTTTTGAAGAGTGGTGAAATTTTTATCAGTAATGTTTTAGTTTATTTATGACGACGATTATACCCATATTCAAAGTGGTGAAGATTTACCAAATTTTGAATAGTGGTGAAATTTTTATCAGTAGTGATTTTTTTTTTCATTTATGACGATTATACCCCTATTCAAAGTGTGATGGAATTTCACCAACTTTTGAAGAGTGGTGAACTTTTAATCAGTAATGATTTTTTTCGTTTATGACAATTATACCCATGTTCAAAGTGGTGAAATTTCACCAACTTTTGAATAGTGATGAAATTTCACAAACTTTTGAAGAGTGGTGAACTTTTTATTAGTCATGATGTTTTTTCATTTATGACGATTATACTATTGTTCAAAGTATGGTGAAATTTTACCAACTTTTGAAGAGTAATGAAATTTTTATCAATAATAATTTTTTTTCGTCTCTGACAATTATACCTGAGAGAACCGTTCTTTTGCTATATTAATTGAGAATAAAATCAGGTACAAAAAAAAAGTTGAATTAAATCTCATAACCCGATCCTCAAAAAGAATCCTCACTCTCTCACCCTAGATCATATGCATCTCCAAGAGGAGAGACCCCCAACTTGGCGCATCAAGGGGTTCCTAAATTCCTATACAACATCCCCATTTATAGAACTTACAACCATTTATTGTCCAATAAAAAATAAGAAATCCACTCCACATAAACTTTATTACAAAAGAAAACCAACTCATAATAAAAATTTAGCCAAATCAACAATATCTTTTTTTTTGGTCAAAGAAATGGAAATGCAGGTAGGTTACCCCACATTTCCGCCAGGGAGCATTGGGCCTCACACCCTAGGACAATTTGCAGGAATCCCCACCGCACCTATGTCGGGGCCGAAGCTTGGGACCCACTGCAAACGCCAAGGCGAGCGCCTAGATTTAGCTCCAATAATCCGCTGTGGGGGAGACTCGAACCCAAGCATTATTAGCGAGGAGAACGAACTCCTTACCACTTGGCCAACAGGTCATTGGTAGCCAAATCAACAATATCACAAATGTGATATAATCTCAAACACATCATGTCATGTTAAAGCAGGAGTTTTGACCCTTGACTATGGGCCTACTGATCTCATGTGTTGTCACACAAAGATACAGTCACTGTGATAGAATTCGCATAATTAATACTCAAAATTAGAGTGAAAGTCAGACATATATGATGATCAGCTGGACTAATCTTTTCTTGTTCTACATCAAATCTCACTGTCAACGTTGGGCAATATTATGATCCCAATCACCTTCATATTCCCACATGGAGTTAAAATAACAATTCAACGTAGGGAAACCAGACAAAATATTGCTATCACTAGCTAGTGCAGGTCAAATCAGGATAAACAAAACACACACACACATATTTATATACACATGTGATATATCTACGAAGATGATAAGGTCGAATAAATGCACCTCCTCCACCATCTAGAAAACAAGGAAGAATGGACAGAGAAATTATTTAGTAAGCTTGTCACATCATATTAGTATGTTGATATGATGTGTTCATTTAATTCAATCACCCACTTATCCCCTTCTTTAGGGGATCATGACAAGTGATTATTAAATTTAATTTTTTTTTTTGTATTGAGATAGAGTTGAATGTGATTAATTTAAAAAAAAAAAAAAAAAATTAAAAATCAAAAACCATAATGTTATCATGCGAGTCTATATACTTCAACCATATTTATTGATTACACTACTATAATTATATGTTTTTTTTTTTCTCGTTCAAATCATGGGGCGGTGGTTTTTGCTTGCTCCCATTGGATCCATCATTGTTTGACGCCATGTTAAAATGTAAAAATTAAAATTAAACTAACATTGCCACATTGTAAAATAAAATTGAGTCAAAAGCATAATAGCCCTTGATCCAAAAGCATTTAAGTCCAACAGCCATGAGCCGAAAGGCAAACAAAATATTTAGCCAAATAACCTTAAGGTGTTTTGTAAATGGCATCTCTTTCTCACTATTGGGAAGATTAAGGGTTCGACTCCCCTTAAAGAAAGTCTTTGCATGACCCCTGTTTGTTCTTTAGTCGGAATAATCAAGTGACCCTTGTTAGGCTTTTGTGTGGGCCATTGTAGCCTTTGGAGTTAAGTTGAATTGGATTAAGGGTGTGTATGTCCAACCATAATCCACGCACGTGAGTATTAAAAAAAAAAAAATTTGTACTAACCTCATTTTTAAACGTTTTAGAAAAATAATTGGTTATCATCTCTCTATCTGTATCATATGTATAATTGTATATGCAGTATGTAGGTATTGTAAGTATCCATAACTGCACATTCCACCATCTAGCAAGCAAGAGAGAGGATTGTTTTGCTCAGAAGCAAGAGAGAATGGATGGTGCCCAAAATTCTGATCTTGTCAAAACTGAATCCAACTATGACAGAATGAAAGAATTACAAGCTTTTGATGATACAAAAGCAGGTGTTAAAGGTCTAGTGGACTCAGGGATATCCAAAATTCCTAGAATGTTCATCAGACCATCTCAAGAACTCTCCGATGAGCTCAATCATAATCATCCTCCATCAGACATCGAATTACCAGTGATTGATCTTGATGGACTCTACAGATCAGCTGATCAACGGTCAAAAATCGTCGATAAATTAAAGATTGCATCGGAGAATTGGGGATTTTTTCAGGTGATCAATCACGGAATTCTTACGAGTGTGTTGGACAACATGATCAACGGTGTACATAGGTTTAACGAGCAAGATCAAGAGGTTAAGAAGCAATATTACACGCGTGATATGGCGAAAAAGGTTAGATATAATTCGACTTTCGATCTCTATAAATTGAGAACGGCTAATTGGAGGGACACTTTGGGGATTTCAGCTTTTGGTCAATTTAATCCCACTGAATTGCCTGTGGCTTGCAGGTACAAATCTTAATTCTTAATGGTGTACTAATTTTTAGCTTTAATTTACAAGTACCCTTGTATTTGTCAATCTTTTTTACATTAAATTTATTTTAATTACTAATTCTTATTATGTGGTGATTGGTGGTGGGAATAGTAATGGTGCTAAAGTGAAAAATATAAATGAGGAAAAATGAGGAGAAAATAGTAAATGAGGGGCAAGGCTAAAGAGACATTTTTAATTCAAAAATTGATCGCACTTTTTCCTCCAATCTTTGTTTGAAACATTCCCTTTGGTCGGAAAACTTAATGGCTTCAGTTTAATTACAACCATAAGTGTCAATTTTTAACCATTAGGTGGTAAAGTGAAAACGCGATTAAGTACAAGAGAATAAAATACATTTAATCCTCTTTTCATTGAACTATGTGTGTTTGAGTCCACAATTGGCAATTACTCTCGCTAAGTGAGAATTAATAAATTTTGTTGTGTGATGGTTCGAATTCAACCTGATCTAACCACAAAAAAAGAGTAATATTTGGGGCACTAACAACTTTCACTAACACTTACTAACCACAAAAAAAAAGAGTTATATGTGGGGTCCAAAGTAGACCATGTAGTACCAATATGAAAGAAATAGAGTGTGTTAATAAGTGGTAGTGAAAGTTATTTCTGCCCCTATCAAGACTAAAAAAAAAAAAAACGGGGCAGAGTGTGAGATTTAGAATCCTTTGCACCTGGCGGGGACTGGGGCAGAGCCTTGTCGTCTTATTTGACCCGATCAGTTAAGCGGGTCAAATCTGTCCCGATTCGTGTTCCGGGCTTTGGGTGTATAAGTTTGTCTTTTCGCTACCATTGTCTTATTGCCATGTTTGAATAGAGGTAATCAATTTTCAAATTGAGTGCCCTATTCTAAATTAATCATATTTTCTTTATGTCTGTGCCTTTGTGGCACTATTTTATGGAGAAATTATTCAGTGAGCCCGTCACGCCATGTCAGTATATTGACGTGGTGTAATTATTTACTCATAATTATCCATTTGCCCCCACCCTTATAGGAGAATCATGACAAGTGGTTATCATATTAAAATTTTGAAATTTCACTAACCACTTGTCATGATCTCCCTAAAAGGAGAGGACAAATAGATAATTGTGATTAAATGGTCACACCACGTTAACATGCTGACGTGTGCTGACATAGCGTGACGGGCTCACTGAATAACTTCTCCCATTTGTGGGGATTTATTTTACAGTTGCACATGAAATAGTCATGGGACATGGAAATTGGAATGGCGGATATCTCAATTTTATGGTCAATGGTGGTATTTCGATCGGGTATTGTAAAAAGTTAAGAACGTGTGTATGTATATGTATAATTATATTTTTGGGCTAATTATATTTTATCATTGTGGTTAGTCTTGTTTTTACTTTACCTCTTTGTGCTTCAAATGTGAACACTTAATCTTCTTTTTTGTTTTCAATTAAATTGTATCAGTTAAGATTTCACTCAAAATTGATAAAAATTATAAAATTGGCTAAAAAATTATCACTTAACCCCTTTTGTGAGACTAATTTTAGAGTTAATCCCCTATGTGTAGATAATGCTAGCATTTAACCTACTTATATGAGGCTAATTTTTAACACCTAATTCCTTAGGGGATCCAATTTTGGGGCCAAGGTTACAGCTTATGTGGGGTTCATTTTGACAGTTAAACTCTCTTATGTGGGGGTTATTTTTAACACTTAATCTCCATGTGGGGGCTATTTTGTGATAAATCTTAGTAATTTCATTTTAGATCAAAACCACAAAGGGGTTTTAGTATCTACTTTTGCATCACATGCGGTGAAGTGAAAATTGACCTAACCATATAGGATAATTTTTACCCCCCCCCCCCCCCCCCCCCCCTTGATTCGACCTATTTTCACTTTACTCCTCCATACTTCAAAAGTGAACATTTAACCCTGTTGTGGTTGTTGGACAATAGTGAAACTACTAAGATCTCTGTTAAAATAGCCCACATGCGCATTAAATGTCTAAATTAGCCAGATATAGGAAAGTTTAAGTGTAAAAAGAAACCTCACATAAGTAATTCACCCCAAAATTATTCCCACAAAAGGATTAAGTGTTAAAAATTAGCTTCACACACGTGGGTTAAATGGTAGCATTATCCTCAAATAGGAGATTAATCCAAAAATTAACGTCACAAAGGGGTTTAAGTGTTAATATTTTTCGCCAATTTTAGAATTCGCATTAGTTCTGAGGGGAATTTTAATAATTCCACTATAGCTGAAATCACAGGGGGCTAAGTGTCCGCTTTTGAAACACCGGGGGGGGGTATTAAAGTGAAAATGTGCCTAACCATAGAGTGTAAAATATAATTAACACTTATAATTTTGTCATTTGATTTTTCTATATGATTTGCTGTTAAAATGGGCCTAACCATATAGTGTAAAATATAATCAACACTTATAATTTTGTCATTCAATTTTTCTATATGATTTGCTGTTAACTGAGTCTGCTTTTCAACTCTGCTCCAACAAATTCTCACATGCTTCTTATACTAATATTGTAGAGAGGCTTCAATGGAATACATAAAAAATATTATGAAGTTAGGAAACACGTTGCTTGAGTTACTATCAGAGGCTCTTGGGCTCAAACCAGACCATCTCAGAAACATGGAATGTGCCAATGGGTGCCACATTTCATGCCATTACTACCCTGCATGTCCTGAGCCAGAAGTCACTTTGGGCGCCACTAAGCATTCAGATCCTGGGTTTCTTACTATTCTTCTGCAAAACCACATCGATGGTCTCCAAGTCCTATATGAAGATCAATGGGTGAATGTTCATCCCATTCCTGGAGGCCTAGTTGTAAATATTGGAGACCTCTTACAGGTTTGTTTAGCATCTAATACATACATATGCATTAAAACTGCAACTCGGGTGACCAGACTAGACCCGACCCAAACCCAAATCTAACCCTGAGATGGGGTTTCGGATTCCACAATCACCTTTGGGACCAATGGGAATGCCAAACAGGTTCTCAAATTGGGTTGGCACATGGGCTAGATTGTCAGCCTAGATGTTAATCTCGAGTTTGAAAAGAGTCAGCATAAGCTTGTGCCAGGAATAGAAAATTTAGCCTCCCTGAGTTGCAACCCATATGCATATTACATACACACATATACATCACTAGACATACTAATTTTTACCTTAATTTGAGACAGTTGATATCAAATGCAAAATTTAAGAGCAATGTGCATAGAGTCATATCCAATAGGGTTGGACCAAGAATTTCTGTGGCATACTTTTTATCTGGACCTCTGACTAATGCAAAGCTCTATCGTCCCATTGAAGAGTTGATATCAGAAGAAAACCCACCATTGTACAGTGAAGTCATATTGAATGAATACTTTGGGAAATTTTCTTCTAGGGGACTAGATGAGAAAGCCACCATTGAAGATTACAAGCTATGAAGGTAGAAATTTGATGGGCATATAATTCAATTCTGTAACCATATGAAGTTATGTAGGATTATAATGTTTGCTTAATGAATATAACATAAGAGGATGTTTGGGTATTTTAAATAAAAGTTGTGGTTAAGAAAAGCAATTTTATATTATTTCTCGATGATTGTGTAAGTTGCTTTTTAGGTATATATATGAATATGTATCTAGTTTAAAAATGTGCCCAAGTTTGTTGGATCAAGAATTTCAGTGGCATGCTTTTTAAATGGACCTCTGACTACTGCAAAGCTCTATGCCCCCATTGAAGAGTTGTTATCAAAAGAAAACCTACCATTGTATTGAGAAGTTATACTTCTTTTTTTTTTCGAGTAAAGACTAGGACACACCAATGTCAACTTTTGGGACACAACTCAAAAGATGTATCTATATCTTTCCTGTGATGTCATTGGAACCCACAGTGACATAGGAGAGATAGACACATCTTTTAGGAGATAGTATGAAAGTTGTATTACTCATTTATTAAACAAGAAAAGGCTCAAAAGCCAGCAACAGAACACACCGAAGCAAAAACCAGCACAACCAGAAACTAAGGCCCCAAAAAAAAAAAAAAAAATCAGACACCCAACCATCAAAACCAACCAAACCAAAACAAAACCAGGGCACAAAAACCAACCCAAGCAAGCACCCATAAGCCACAAACCAAAAAGTACCCAGCAAAGCCCCCTACCCCCAAACACCACCCCAAGGCCAACAAGCAGGAACTCAAAGCAAGCAAAGATAGAACTCGCTAAAACAGATGGAAACCAAAAAAGAAACAAGAGGCTAAGAGCCTACTTAACATCTCTTATACTCGGACCAATCTATCGTTTCCATTTCTTTAAGTCTAGAAACAATCTCCCCATCATCGCCATCAAAACGAAGACCCAAAGCTCGCCAAATCTTCCACGTTTCTAACGCCTCCCCAAGAATGCCATCGTTACAATTTCTAATGCTATCTTCAGAAATAGAGCCCACAGTTCCCGCCTCTAGCAAAGAACATGTTTTTTTCATCGATAATCCAATTTCTTTTTTACTTTTAAACTTAGCAAGGTTACACACTTTAGGCTTACCATTTGTCTTCCACTGAATGCCCTCCCCACAGGTATCAAAGACTAAATCAAGAGGTTTTCTTTTCCCCAATCCATTTTTTAAGCCTCGCCTCCTCGATCTGATTATGAATCTCAAGAGCATTCCCTACCTCCAACTCATCATCCGTTTCCCATTCTGATTCCCCACTGTCAGAGATGGCCCTTTCCCAGCAGAAAAAGTCCCCTCCTCATCTTCCTTTGACTTTCTAAAATCGATCTAGAACTCATCCCCTTTCAACACAGAAGTCAAAATTTCAAGGACAATAAGAGGAATCAGAGATTTGAGAGAGGAATCTGCATGGGAATCACAATGAGCATTACAAGCAATGACTGTTAGGATTGTGCCTAAAATTCCATTAGTTGAATGATTTCCTAATTATGATTTGATTCCTTATTTGGTGGTTTTCTTATCAAATAAGGATTCCTTTGATGGTGGAAGTTACCTAGTTTATATAGGAATGTTTATGAGAGTATTCCTTATCGTACAAGACTTTCCATAAGGGTAATTCTACTACAATTAGGATTGAGACTCTACAATCTATATAAATATAGGGCTTACTCAATGAATTGATAAGATTGGTTGGAAATCTTCTATATACACAAGAGAGGGTTGCAAACTAGTAAGGGAGAAATTAGTTTCTAGCAATTGTGTATGTCATATAACTTGGTTGGAGAGTTATACACGTGAGGTCTTGAGTGCTTGTAATCTTCATATTAATCAAGGTGATCGCCTTTGCATGTGAACATAGGCACTATTGGGCCGAACCACATTTAAATCTGGTTGTGTTGGTTTGCTTGATTTTTCTTTCGTGGTTGTGTCGTTCTTGTTCTATTTATCTCCATCTTTGTGGGTGTGGTTTTTCTTGTTGTGATTGTGGGCCCATTCCCAATAAGTGGTATCAAAGCTCGGTTGAGAATCCATGGCAGTTGGAGATAGTTCGCTTTGGGATATGCGAATGGCAATAGAAAAGTTTGATGGCAAGAAGAATTTTACCATGTGGCAAGTACGTATGAAGGACGCCTTGGTGCAACAAGGTATAAAGGATGCATTATGTGGTGAAGATGACAAGCCAGACATTGGCGATCTCAAGATCATGGGAGATGTGAACTTGAGTAATGGTGTAGCTGAATAGCTTGGGGGATGACAAAGACGATGCACTATCAATGTGGAAGTTGAAGATTACAAGAGGAAGACTCTGAGGACTGATGGGAAGGAATTTGAGGCAAGGTGAAGATTGTTAGGATTGTGCCTAAAATTCCATTAGTTGAATGATTTCCTAATTATGATTTGATTCCTTATTTGGTGGTTTCCTTATCAAATAATGGTTCCTTTGATGGTGGAAGTTACCTAGTTTATATAGGAATGTTTGTAAGAGTATTCCTTATTGTACAAGACTTTCCATAGGGGTAATTCTACTACAATTAGGATTGAGACTCTACAATCTATATAAATATAGGGCTTATTCAAGGGATTGATAAGATTGGTTGGAAATATTTTACATACACAAGAGAAGGCTGCAAACTAGTGAGGGAGAAATTAGTATCCAGCAATTGTGTGTGTCATATAACTTGGTTGGAGAGTTATACATGTGAAGTCTTGAGTGCTTGTAATCTTCATAATAATCAAGGTGATCGCCTTTGCACGTGGACGTAGGCATTGTTGGGCCGAACCACATTTAAATCTTATTGTGTTGGTTTGCTTGATTTTTCTTTCGTGGTTGTGTCGTTCTTGTTCTATTTATCTCCATCTTTGTGGGTGTGGTTTTTCTTGTTGTGATTGTGGGCCCATTCCCAATAATGACATCATCCAAATGATGCACATCTACTCTCACGACACCCAACACCCCATCGTACCCGGAAGTGTCATTTGTTCAACACCTGATGCCAAAATCTGTCTCTACCTTTCATCACTCCAATAGAGGGCTCCAAACCCATCTCCTCGACTCTATCTGATTCCACTAAATTAATATCAGCATTCCTAACAGCTCCAAAGGTGAATTCAAAATCTACAAACTTAGATATAGAAGGAATATAACCCAAAGAACTAATAGGGTCACCTTCCAATTCCTTAACTTTTACCCAGTAACCACGCTACTTCACAACAACTTCAATGCAAGCATCCACTCTATCCTCAGCATCGATGGCTTGGAAGATCTTTATCTAGGGCACTAAATGAATTGAAAGCTACCCTTGAATATTGCAAGCTATGCAGGATTAATTTGCTAGACATATCATTCTGTAACCATATGAATTTATGTAGGATTCTAATGTTTGCCTAAAAAATGTAATATAAGAGGATGTTTGGGTATTCCAAAGAACTAGTCATGTGGTTAAGAGAAGCAACAGTTTTATGTTATTTCGTATTGTTTGTGTAGTTGCTTTTCAGGTACGTACATGTTTAGTTTAAAAATGCTCTACGAACGGGTTTTTTTAATCAAACCAACATAATATCGATTTTTAAAAAAAAATAAAAAATAAAGTGAGACTTGGTCTAAACTTGATCTTGTTCTCATTTTATCAAACATGCCTAAACTATTTTTAATTATATGATATATAGCTAGTGATATCATGGAACTTTAGCAGCTGATTAAAGATCAAAGAATTTATGCTATTTTTTCAATTTTTTTATCAAAACATTAGCATGTGGTAAGTTTTGCCTATATATAGATAGAGATGACTTGAGATATTTTCACAAAATTTCTAACCTAAGTTTCAAGAGGCCAAAAGGGAGATTTAGGAGCTTAGAGCTTTGCGACGCCAAATGACAACCTTATGTCTGTCTGTTTTCTTCTAGATTTCATATTCGAGCTCCTCGAGGTAAGATCTTCGTTTTGATACCTATTAGGCAATGTTTGGCTAAGCTTTTCAAAAAGTCATTTTTTAGAATTTTTCATAAAAGTTGATATTTAGACTTTTGATCCATAGAAATTATACTAGACGAACTTCTGCACGTTCTTTGTGCACGAGTTTTCTTTGGATTGAATTATAGGAGCGTTATTCGGAGGTGAGTGATTCAACTATGTATTTTGGAATGATTTCTTGACATGTATTCATGATTTGTATGAAAAACATGTGTTAGTTTATTGAGATTTATTGTGTAGTTCATATTGGGCAATTATATTGATTAGTAGGCCCAATAGCATGTTGATATGTATTTGAGCATGTTGAGTTGCTTATTTCGGTCAAAGGAGCACGTGGTTACTAAGCCATTTTTGTGGTGCCGATATAGGCATTAAGGTCGTACGATTGAAGAAAAGAATCGTGGGTCTTACCCTTTCGCATGGACTTATTGGCGAGGAGTCGCGGATTGGGAGTATAGGACGTGCACGTGAGGCTCCGGAGACTAGTATGAAATGTAGAAATGTGAATGCGAGCATGTTTATCAATCATGTGCATTTGTTATTTTATTCACGAAGCGTTAGCTTAAACAAATCAAATATGTATGGTTATTCAAATAACCATTTCAGGAATTAATGTCAGCGAGGAATAGCAGAAGTGAGTACGTGGGCTATGGGAGTGTTGGAAAAAGGTGACACATCATGTTTATTTCGTAGTTTTGGAAATGGAAGTGTTGTAATAAGAATTTGTATAACTTTTGGTTATGTTTAACTTAGTATGTTAGAATGGATCTAAAATTTTGTAATAGTGAGTAGTATGTTGTAATTATGCTTTGGTGATGTTTTAATGCAGTTAGGATTACTTTGGAGTACTTTTGGAAGTGTGTGTTTGATCCTTAATTGAATTCAAAAGCTTTTAAACTTAGAATTTCTGTAGAATAGGCTACTGCCAGGGGATCAGTCGACTGGTTTAGTGTTCAGTCGACAGGACCCTTGTGCCTTGCTAGCTACTGCTTTTTAATATGGCAAAACCAGTCGACTGGGTCCTGTTTCAGTCGACTAGACCCCTGACGAAAAGTGTGATTTTTTTTTGTTTCTGCTTGATCTTCAGTCGACGGAAGTCATTTAGTCGACTGAAAAATTTAGGCCCCAGTCGATTGATGTCCCAACCCAGTCGATTGGAGGGGCTGTTAATCCTTTGAACCCTCACTGCTTCAGGTCTTCAGTCGACCGGACCAAGTATCAGTTGACTAGACCTCTAGTTTTAAATTTATTTTGTTTTTTCTGCTGCGTGTGTTCTTAAAACTACAATCTTTTGAGAACGTTAATGATTTGGTTTAGCCTCAGTGGCGTGCCACGGGCTTCGATTCCGCTATTGTGGGACCGAGCTGTGACATTTAGTGGTATCAGAGCTATAAGTTTAGAGCCTTGAGAATGAGTGATGTTATATGTCGAGTGACGTCGAGTAGAGTGAGTAATTATAAAGATAATGTTGTTATCATTGTAGAAATGCTTCATGTGTTGCATTTGTTGATTGTGATGAACTGTGCACATTTATATATTGTGGCATGGCATGCATCGCCTTTATGCATTGAATTTAATAAGATGAGCTCATGAAACGTTATGGCTGATCCGGTAAGAGAGTTGTCACCGCATTCGCGGATGGACCAAATATTGAACATGGTGAAAAATTTTATTCAAGCTGTAAGTGAAAGAGAGCAGATGAATGTTCAGACTCCACCAGTTGAAATTCGTTATATTAATGCACCGCCAGTATTACAACCTCAACATACCATCACAGAATAATTCCATAAACGAAAACCGACTTTGTACCATGGATAGGTTGACATAGACTTGGCCGACCGCTGGGTGATAGATAAGGAAAAACATTTCTGTCAAGTGATATGTACCGACGAAGAAAAAACTCTTTATGCATCCTATACGTTAATGGGCGAAGTATTGGATTGGTGGAACAACGTGCTTGAAAAAGGGAGACTACGTGGGAAGCATTCAAAGATGAATTCAACAAGCATTTCTTTCCGCAATCTGCTCATACTCAGAAATGTCAAGAGTTTGCGAGTTTGGTTCAGGGAGACATGATGGTTAGTGAGTATGTTTCTCGTTATAATGCGTTATTACGTTTTGGGAAGACAACAGTTCCAATTGATGAGGACAAAACTCGTAAGTTTGAGGAAGGACTTAGAGAGAATATCCGTAGCCGTGTGGATATGTTGCAACACCTGACCATTTTTCTCATTGAGGAAGCTGCTCGTATTGCCGAGAAAAGTGTCGATAGATATCGACAGGGACAACAAGTGAAGAGGGCCAATGACAATAAGAGCAAGGGTCAGGGGAATGCGAAGAAACCGTTCACACAAAGTTCGGGATCGTATATGGGTAACCAAAGAGGGAGTACGTTCACAGGAGACTTGAGGTCGTTATGCCCAACGTGTAACCTGCGACATAGAGGAACTTGCTATTAATTGAGCACGTGTTAGTTATGTAAGCAACTAGGACACATCTCCATAAATTGCCCTTTGAATGCGTATACGACTACACCAAACACCACCTCGAATACCAAGAGCTACAACCCAAAAATGGGGGGAAATATTTTGAGTGTGGCCAACTGGGACATATAGCGAAGAACTGTCCGAGTAAGATACAATCGGGAATGAGCACCGGGGCATCGAGTATGCCGAGTGGATCAAAGGCAGGGCAACGAATAGATAAAGAAAAGGGAGTCGAGCAACATCAAGGACGATACTTCCAGCTCAGGCTGGGGAATACGGATGATACAGTCGTATCAGGTATTCTTCCTATTTGTTCGTATCTTGCACGCATACTTATGGATTCTGCTTCAACGCATTCATTTGTATCACGTGACTTTGTTAAGCATTTAACTATTAAGTCTGAACCGCTAGGATATGATTTGTGTGTATCATTGCCTAGTACTGAATCGTTAGTAACTTCTTCGGTGTTCAAGTCGTGTGAGATCAAGATAGGCAATAAGGTCTTGAGCATTGATTTGATTCCATTGGCAGTGAATTACTTTGATGTTATCTTACGCATGGATTGGTTGTCGGTCAATCAAGCTAAGATCGATTGTGAGTAGAAACGGGTTAGTTTCTATCCGTCAGGTCAAGAAGAGTTTACTTTTCAGGGTACGGGTGTGACCGTACCGCCGTACTTGATATCGATGATTCAAGCAAAAAAGATGTTGAAAAGAGGTTGTTCAGGTTTCTTATGTTCGATTGTTGACACGAGATTTCTTGGACTACTAGTAGAAGACATTCCAGTAGTTCTAGAATTCCCAGACATTTTCCCAGATGAGTTACCTGATGTATTGATTGAAAGAGAGTTGAGTTCACGATAGAGGTATTACCAGGGTCAAAAATTCAAAGCACCGTACCGAATGACACCGGTAGAATTGAAAGAATTGAAAATTCAGTTAGAAGAACTGTTGGAGAAGGGTTTTATCCGACCGAGTGTTTCACCATGGGGAGCTCCAGTTTTGTTTGTAAAGAAGAAAGATGAGACAATGCGTATGTATATCGACTATCGAGAGTTAAATAAGTTGACCGTCAAGAACAAGTATCCATTATCGCAAATTGATGACTTGTTTGATCAATTGCAAGGAGCTCAGGTATTTTCAAAGATCGACTTGAGATCCGGTTACCACCAATTGAAAGTTAAAGAAGAAGATGTTGAGAAGATAACTTTCAGAACTAGATATGGTCACTTTGAATTTCTGGTTATGCCGTTCGGAGTGACTAATGCACCAGCCGCTTTCATGGACTTGATGAATCGTGTTTTCAAGGACTATTTAGATGAGTTTGTTATAGTATTCATAGATGACATCCTAATCTATTCCAAGAGTGTTGAAGATCACGAGCATCATTTGTGATTAACCTTACAACGCTTACGTGAGAAGAGATTATTTGGGAAATTGAAGAAGTGTGAATTTTGGTTGACAGAGATTGCTTTGCTTGGGCATATTGTTTCAGCGAAAGGAATTTCTATAGATCCTCAGAAGATATATAGAAGCCATTACTAATTGGGTGAGACCAACGAATGTAATAGACATTTGAAGTTTCCTAGGCATAGCTAGGTATTATTGGAGGTTTGTAAAAGACTTTTCACGCATTGCAATGTCGATGACACAGTTGATGAGGAAGATATTTCTTTCGTATGGAGTCTGGAATGTGAAGAAAGTTTTCAAGAATTGAAACGTCGACTCGTGAAGGCACCAATCTTAGCCGTTCCGACAGGGACTAAGGGGTTTATTATTTATAGTGATGCTTCGTATAGAGGTTTAGGTTGCGTTCTTATGCAAGGTGATAAGGTCATTGCCTATGCATCGAGATAATAGAGACCACATGAGAAGAACTATGTGACACATAATCTAGAATTAGCCGCCGTGATTTTTACATTGAAGATTTGGCGCCATTATCTATACAGGGGGAAATGTGAGATCTATACAGGCCATAAGAGTTTGAAATACAAGTTCACATAACGAGATTTGAACATGAGGCAAAGGAGATGGCTAGAGTTGATGAAGGACTATGATTTGTCAATTCAGTATCATCTGGGTAAAGCGAATGTAGTCGCCAATGCTTTTAGTCGTAAAGCACCAACCAGTACGATAGCAAATTTAACTTCACAAAGAGAATTGATTCGAGATATGGAAAATTTAGAGCTCGAAGTGATTCCGAGGATTGAAAGTGGTTCGATGTCGACGACTATGCCACAACCACTCTTGATTCACAAGATCACGGGCAAACAACTTCAAGATGTGGCTTTGAAGAAGATTTGTGATGAGATTCCGATGGGCAAGCAACCGGGATTTACTTTTGAGAACAGTGTCTTGAGATTGAGGGGTAGAATCTGTGTGCCCAACGAGGAGTTGAAACGGAATATCCTAGAGGAAGCACACAATACAAAATACACCGTTCATCCAAGAAGCACCAAGATGTATAGAGACTTGAGGCATGTTTATTGGTGGCCGGTAATGAAGAGAGAGATAGCGTGCTACGTTTCACGTTGTACGAGTTGTCAACAAGTGAAGGCTGAACACCAAGTACCTTCGGGATTGTTACAACCGTTACCGATAGCTGAGTGGAAATGGGAACACATTATAATGGACTTTGTTAGTGGGTTTTCGAGTTCGAAGAGGTCGAATACTATCATTTGGGTGATCGTTGATCGTTTGACGAAGTCGTCACAGTACTCCCTACCACTTCGAACAACTAAGCCGATGACGTTAGCTAAGTTGTATATCCGCGAGATTGTGAGACTACATGGTATTCCAGTTTCTATTGTTTCAGATAGAGATAGTAGTTTTACATCAAAGTTTTGGAGAGCCTTGCAAGAAATATTGGGTAACAAATTACATTTCACTACCGCTTTCCATCCTCAAACCGATGGTCAATCGGAAAGAGTGATCCAGATTTTGGAAGACATTCTTCATTTATGTGTACTTGATTTTCAGGATGATTGGGAAGACCATTTGTCGTTGATTGAGTTCACATATAACAACAGTATTCAGTCGAGTATTGGGATGGCTCCTTATGAAGCTTTGCATAATCGAGCATATCGTTCACCGATTAGTTGGACGGAAGTCGGAGAAAGAATGATAGAAGGGCTGAAAATTGTACAAGAGACAACGGACATGATAAAGGTGATTCAACAACAGTTACTGACAGCTCAGAGTAGGTATAAGAGTTATGCCGACAAGCATAGACAACCGTTGAAATTTGACATGGGAGATTTGGTATACTTGAAGGTGCGCCTTAAAAGGGGATCACTAGATTTGGAAGATACGGGAAACTTAATCCGAGGTACGTAGGACCTTTTGAGATCATTGGGAGAGTTAGACCCGTAGCGTATCGTTTGAACTTGTCGAGTGAGTATGCTCAAGTTCATAATGTATTCCATGTATCATTGCTACGGAAACACTTAGTAGAGGATAGAGATCAAGTGATGACTCCGACATCGATTGAGATTCAGAGTGATTTGACATATATTGCGTACCCGGTAGAGATCTTGGATCGAAAGGATCAAGTCTTACAAAATAAAGTGATATTGAAAGTTAAAGTATTGTGGCGTAGCCAAACAACGGAGGAGATGACAATGAAAATCGAAGAGGAGATGCGTACTCAGTATCCGCACCTTTCAAGACACGAGGTATATGTTTGGGGACAAACTTGTTTTACGGGGGAGAGTATTATAACACCCGCATTTGTGTTATTGCACATCATTACATTGGCATGCATGATAATGTGATGTTGTAACACCCATATTTTAATACCAGTATTTCCCATGTATTATTTATGTTTTCTGTCTAGATATAAATAAATATAGTTTGGTTGTATTTTATTTTGTAAGTTTTGACAAGTTACAAATTGACTAGTTGTCTAATTTTGCCTTTTCACAACTTTTGTTTATTACATTGGTTTAATACATTTAATTTTATATCTGTAATATTTGGTTGATACTCACAGTTAATTATTCGTTCAGTCCCGGTGACATTTTCTGTCTGTGCGCGTAATAGTCTGTTTACGTGTATATCGAGGTCACACACCTACACTGGGATTAGTTCGCGTTATTCAAGTTTAATTTCACGTGGGACCCGCGACTTACGCGTGGTACATTTTAATTCGTCCACTTGGACCCACTCAATTAATGACATTTGGTCAAATCTTTAAGTGACATGTGTCCCACTTAAACCCCCATTATATATGGGTATTATACTTCATTTGGGAGCTCATTTTCACACATTCCCTAATCTCTACACACACTAAACACACACTAAATCCCAGCCCCTTTGTTCTTGAGAAAAACCAAGAGAACTTTTCATTTTTCTCTTGCATGTCCCATTTCTAAGTGAATCAAGACCCCTACTAGCCTCTGGCACCCTTTTCTCCTACCATTTCAAGTTCTTGGAGCATCTAAGGAGTTGCATGGATGAGTTCTTGGAGTTTTTTTTTGAAGCCTTGAAGTTCATATCTTGAAGAACATCACCATATTCTTCATTTCTTCCAATTTCCTTCAATTGATCATCATCCAACCACTTCTCAAGTTTTGTGAGTATCACTCACTACTTATCCTATGTTTATATACATATTTACATGAGAGTTTAAACTTTATCCTTGTCCTCTCTATATACTCCTATACTACAATCTATTCAAGAATCTAAGTTCTTCATCATCATCTTCATCCAAGTTGAAGGTCTAGCTTGGATTACCTTCATTCTTGTAAATCTTAGCTTGCATGTTGGAATTGTGGATGATCTAACATCATCCATGGCTTAGTATACATCCTTGACTACTTAGTATAGCTTAAAATCATCTTGCATGTCATCATAAATCAATTAAATGCATTGCATGTGCTTGAAAATGATTGGAAATCAAGAAACCACACTTTTCAGATTTTGTTTTACACAGGGGAGTCTGTTTCAGCAGATTTTCGGACATGATATTTTATGTTTGAGTTTGTGGAATTATTTTTAGATTAAACTTCATTGAAATAGCTTTCTTTTGACATAAGATAGACGTCCATACGATCTCGGAAGATTTAGTTATGAATTTTACAAGAACGGTCGACGAAACTGGACAGAGGCAGTTTTTGTCCCGGACAGAGACTGAATTCGGCCAATTTAAAGTCATTCTGAGTTTGTGAAATTATTTTTAGATGAAACTTCATTGAATTAGCTTTCTTTTGACATAAGATAGGCACTCATACGATTTTTCTAGATTTAATTAGAATTTCTGCAAGATCGGTCGACGAACTTGGGCAAAATCTGTCCTTAACTAAATAAAGCTTTTGTGTGTTGTTTCGCCATTTCTTTGCGATGCAACTACTTGTGTAACGATTATAATGCTATGTTTATATTGTTTCCATAAGTACGTCGACTAATTGAATAACTCTCGGCTCGAATTTCATGTGATCGTTTGCCAATTGTCGCTACGCTTGATCTAGTAAATGGTTTAGAATGTTTTAAAACATTTCTTAATAATTGCATATTGTTGAAATATTTTAGTGTATTATTTTGTAATGTAAGGTTTTTATATAAATAAATACTTAACAAGATCTTTGGACATAAATATTTTTATAAAAGATTTTGGAACTAAATCATTTTTCGGTTAATTCTTTTACTATGTTTCTTGTCGGAAATCCGTAGTAATTAGACCGTTGATCCGAAAATTACGCCGTTTGTTTCTAAAATCTTAGAATAATATTTAAAGAAGTTCCACTAAGTTTGGCGACATTTCGAATCAGTAAAAATACAGCGTACGGTTAGGTACCACACATGCATAGGAACCTAGCCCTTTTCAGTGACGGACTCCGATTTGAGTCTAGTCAATGGCGTTGGACTCATAATGATGTGTGGATCATCATCTTAACTTTTGTCATATTTGATTATTTCTTATTTTTAGTGTTCATTTCTTAAGCATTATTGTGTTTATTCGCTGTAGGGATATTCTTGTCTCTACCAGGAATTTTTGTTTATTGCTAAGACGCTCTGGTGAGTACTCTAACTCACTTAAAAACACTCAACTATAATTTTATCAGATAGATATATGCTATCATAAGAAATTGGTAATAAATGTATGCTAATATGATTAATTGTTCCTATGTGATTTATTTGAAAATTGTATGGTGAATTTTGGAATATAGATCTTGTGTACCTTGGATTTTGTGGGCATAATATTTAATTATTATTCAGCATTATATGAGCATGTGCGATGCTAGGATTGCGACAACGACATTGGGGTAGATAATCTAATGGCAAATTAATAAATTGTGCGAGAACATTAAATTGACGCTAACGTCCGATGAATAATGCTTGAGGGTGTGTTTTCGTTTCTTGTCATATCATGGTCAGTCTTGGTTCTGGTTGCTATTATTTTGTTGTTCCGTTGTTGTTGAGATTTCGGGCTCAGACCCAACTTTCCTTGGTAGCGTTCTTTCAGTCGCATAGTTGAGTTCATGGTTGAGTTGAGCATAGTTGGTGGAAGTGATGTGTTGATGGTATTATGAATGGTTACAGAGTATCTTGATATGGTCGGCTTTAGAGCACGTATGCCCAATGTGGGTATGCCATTCAAGCGGCTTTAGAGCATGCATACTCATTGGATATCTTGATATGGTCGGCTTTAGAGCACGTATGCCCGATGAGGGTATGCCATTCAAGCGGCTTTAGAGCACGTATATCCTTTAACTAACGGCTTACGCCGGTAATTTGTGTAAGTAGGAAATGATGTATTTGGAGAGAGTAAGTGATTTATGGGTTTGTGTTCAGTGGATTATGTCTATTCTTGAGACTGGTTCATGTTCAGTTTTGTTGAGTTGTTCTATCCTTCTTGTCATGGTCTTGTATCCGTGGTTTTGCGTTTGGGGTTCTCGATTTAGTGAATGGTTGGTTGGGTTAATGTTTACACTACACGACAATAGTTGCGAGTATTATTCTTAATTCATTATTGTTTCTTTGTGAGTGTTGTACTCGCTCAGCTTTCGCAAGCTGACGGTGTTTATACCCTGGACATCCTATGTCCAGGTTATCAGTATGGTGATGCAGGTGATGGACAGGTAGATGGAGACTACCATGATTATGATGATGCTTGCGATGAGGAAGACTTTGGCTTTGCTAGTTAGCATTTGGGAGCCAACGTTGTTGCGGCTCTTCTATAATTCTGTTGTTATGTTTATGTTGTTCGAGATACTACGATGTAATATATTTTGGGCAGACGTTGCCTAGACCTCTATTTATATTTGTTTAAATTTGGGATGATTTTTATGATTGTTTAATATGTATGTTTAATATTTATGTAAGATTTCTACTTCCGCTGTTGCTTTTAGCCATTGCATGAACCTTTATTAAGTATATATTTCTGTTAGAATGTTATCGTGGACAATCAGGTGATCTTTCAACCAGTCGCGTACCTAAGGGTCCAAAGTAGGAAATCTAATTTTTCCCGAACTTTGCTACGTCGGGGCGTGACAGGGTTTTAGTGGTATCAAAGCTTAGGTTTAGTTGAGCTCGCTGATTGTCCTATACACTTAAGCTATGAACCGTAAGTTACCTTGCGCTAGTACTGACTTTAAGATGATTTTCTTTGCAGGACGATGGATCCTATCGTTGTCCCAGACGCTTTCGGAGGATTTCTTATTTATGCTGATCATGTGGAGGCGATCGACCCTATCGCTTACCAGGAGGGTATTCGAGAGAGAGCCCGTCGATATTTAGAGGAGGATATCTGGAGAGCCGTCTACGAGACAGACGATGACCGCCCTATCCGAGTGCGCATGAGCATTCTTCATAGATCACTGACGACGGAGCGCATCTACACAGAGATGGCCCGGATTGTTGCTCATGAGTCAGAGTACCGCCCGATCATGCTACAGGCTATTCGTCTCGGACCACCTATTCCACCTCCAGCAGTTATTCCGGAGCCGGTGATTCCTGAGCCCGTAGTCCCCGAGGACATTCGCCCAGCTGAGGCCGACCCTCCAGTGCCCGTTGAGCCTATTATGGTAGAGGATCCTGCTGAGCCAGTGCCTGAGGTGCCCGGATCACCTATAGCTATTGTTCCACTTGCTGAGCCAGTGCCTGAAATGCCCGGATCACCTATAGCTGCTGTTCCACTTGCAGCCGTTCCTATTGCTGACCTTGAGGGAGACGGTATTGACGATGATGACTTCCTTGAGGACCCGGAGGAGGACATTGGTGATGCTGTCGACGATGAGGATGAGGTCGAGCCAGAGGAGGAGGAGCCTATCGAGGATGACGCCGACGCCGATGTTGACCCAGTTGCAGATGAGGGTGTTGAGGATGACCCCGAGGAGATCGAGCCAGTAGAGGATATGGAGTTAGATGCTGATCTCGGAGTCGATGCTGATGAGGAGGAGCTGGAGCTCGAGCCTGACATTATCCACATTCCTGATGATGCCCCGCCGCTAGTTGCTGAGGAGCCAGTCTTTGTGCAGGAGGGAGTTGCTCTTGGAGTCATTGACGAGTTTGACTTTTGGTTAGACTTGGTGCCTTCTGAGACATATATCGTACCAGCTAATGAGATTCCGCCCGAGGTGCCCGATGATAACGACTTCTGGGATCATCTTCATATCTAGATCTTTTGCATGACTGTTTGGGCCTGCGTGCCTACCTCTTTTGTTGTTATATATGATGTATAGGTACCAGCCCTGATGGTAGTAGGAGTAGCCATCCTTTTGTCGCGCTTGCGCGTTGTATATAGTTTTAGCATTAGCGCTGCAGTCGCATCTGCATATTTTGGTTGTACTACTCTTTTGATCCATATATATGTGCGACTGTTATTATTGAGGTATTTGTTTTTGGTTTACATGTACACATATTGCATCATGTTTTATGATACATTCTATATCTATATGGTATCTTTAGTTGGAGTTTCATATTTTTTTTATAGTCATCTCAAAACCAAAAGAGAAATCATTAACCGCGAAGTATGGGTACTGACGTACAGATCGCAGATGGCAGGAAGGACAAGAAGAAATAGAAACGGGGTAGACCCTGAAGCTCCTCTGCTAAATGAGATTGACCCAACTGGATTGCTTGGTGCTCTTGTCCGACGAATAGAGAGAGCTTCCAACAATATCAACAACAATCATGCACCACCTCAGCGACAGATTGGAGACAAATTAGTGCAGCGTTTTCGTGCACTTCGCCCCGAAAAGTTCGATGGTGCCGCTGAGCCATGGAAAGCAGAACAATGGCTGCGGGATATGGATTTAATTTTTGAGACAATGGGATGCACGGAACTAGAGAAACGCCGATTGGCCACCTTCCAACTGATCTATGCTACGGCTGATTGGTGGGAAGCTGAAAGAGCTGCTATGGGGGAAGAAGCGGTGAGACAGATGACATGGACAGCATTTCGAGAACTCTTTCTGGAGAATTACTTTCCACATGCAGAAAAGATAAAGAAACAGAAAGAATTCTTGGAGTTAACTCAGGGATCTCAGACTGTGAGGGAATATACAGTGTAGTTTGAGAGGTTGTCCCGATTCGCACAACACATGGTGGATACCCCAGAGAAGAAAAACCAGCGGTATCACCAAGGACTTAACTTACGACTGCAACAGTTGACCTTGAGTTATCGGAATCAGAGTTTTAAGGATCTCGTGGGTTCGGCTAAGGAGCTCGAGGATATGAATCAGAGGGAACAAAGAAGGTTTGGAAACCGATCTTCCCTGCCATTCAACAACCCATCTTCATCCCACAACAAGCAAGGACGGAGACCTCTGCCATACAATAGGCAAGGACACCGACCCCCAGTTCGCTTCCAGAATAACAAGCGTACTTGGAATGGAGAGAGGAAGCCTCAACAACAGCAGCAGAAAGCCCCACCTACTGCACCAACAGTGCACAAACCCCCAGTTGTCCTAGAGAAGGGTGAGGAAAAGTGTTTTAATTGTGGGATACCAGGGCATATGGCTAGAGATTGCAGAGCACCTCGAACCTTTGGCCGACAGAGCATAGTTTGTTATAACTGTGGTAAGCCAGGTCACCTCAGTAGGGAATGTAGAGAACCCCGCCGTGAGAATTCTGGACAACAGAGGCAAGCTAGGGTGAATGCTATCATCCCTGAGGAGGCTGGATTTGATGCCGAAGAGCAGCAAAATCTAGAAGGTACACTTACACTCTTTCGCAGTAGAGTTAAAGTGTTATTTGATACTGGTGCATCGAATTCTTTTATTGCGTTTAAGTTGGTGCAAGAATTGGGTTTAGTGCCTCAAAACCTTGATGTAACACTGAATGCAGTGTCTCCTTTGGGAGCTACGGTTAAGTTGGGTAGAGTATGTCAGGACTGCCCTATAACTATAGATGATAGAAATTTTCCCGCAGATCTGATAGTGTTATCTATGAAGGAATTTGATGTCATTTTGGGAATCGATTGGCTCACTAAGTTCTATGCTAACTTGGATTGTGTGAGTAAGTCTATTACTTTTTCAGTACCTGGAAGTTTACCCCTTAAACTTCAGTGCACTTGTTCTAGTGATGGACTCTTTACTAGTCGTTTAGCCGCTATTGAGACTACGACGTCGGAGATTGTCATTTCACAGATTCCAGTGGTGCAAGAATTTGAGGATGTATTCCAGGATATCACGGGTTTACCGCCAAAGAGAGAGATAGACTTTTGCATAGAATTGGTACCCGGCACAATTCCGATATCCAAGACTCCTTATCGAATGGCACCAACGGAGATGCTCGAGTTGAAGAAGCAGGTGCAGGAGTTAGAAGATTTGGGATTCATTCGGCCTAGTACTTCACCTTGGGGAGCACCCGTACTCTTTGTGAAGAAGAAAGATGAATCGCTCCGATTGTGTATTGACTATAGAGAGTTAAATAAAGTGACAATCAAGAACAAATATCCACTCCCCAGGATAGATGATTTGTTTGATCAGTTGCAAGGAGCAACAATCTTTTCAAAGATAGACTTGAGATCAGGATATCATCAGTTACTTGTGCGACCCGAAGATGTGCTAAAGACAGCTTTTCGCACGAGATATGGGCATTACGAGTTCCTAGTGATGTCATTTGGTCTAACCAATGCCCCAGCAGTGTTTATGGATTTGATGAATAGAGTCTTCCGACCATACTTGGATCAATTTGTTATTATTTTTATCGATGACATATTGATTTATTCCAAGAGTATGGAAGAGCACGAAAAGCACCTACAAATCGCATTACAAACCTTAAGAGACAATCGTTTGTACGCAAAGTTTAGCAAGTGCGAATTTTGGCTTAAGGAAGTCAAGTTTTTAGGACATGTTGTGTCCGAGAAGGGAATTTCTGTTGACCCATCCAAGACTGATGCAGTGTCAAGTTGGATTAGGCCGAGCAACGCCTCAGAAGTCAGAAGTTTTCTTGGGTTAGCAGGGTATTATCGGAGATTTGTGGAGGGATTCTCCAAGATTGCAGCCCCGCTGACTGGATTGACAAAGAAGGATGTAAAGTATGACTGGAAAGACAGGCATGAATGCGCATTTCAAGAGTTGAAGGAGAGATTGACCTCTGCGCCAGTGCTTGCTATTCCGAGAAGCGGCGAGAGATTTACCATCTACAGTGATGCGTCATACCAAGGATTGGGCTGTGTATTGATGCAAGATGGGAAAGTGATAGCATATGGGTCTAGACAGTTAAAGCCCCATGAGAAGAACTATCCGACACACGATATTGAGTTAGCCGCTGTAGTTTTTGCTCTTAAGATCTGGAGACACTACCTAATCGGAGAGCAGTTCGATTTGTTTTCAGACCATAAGAGTCTGAAGTATCTCTTCTCGCAGAAGGAGTTGAATATGAGACAACGCAGGTGGATGGAGCTGCTCAAGGATTATGATTTCACACTGCAGTACCACCCCGGCAAGGCTAATGTTGTTGCAGATGCCTTAAGTCGGAAATCCTATGATATGTTAGCCTCCCTCATGATTAGAGAATGGCGAGCGATGGAAACGTTAAGTGAGTTTGACGTGCAGCCAATAGAAGCAGCAGGAGAAGGACAATACCTTGGATGTCTAGTGGTACAGCCGACCATTATTAGCAGAATTTTGGAAGCACAGAAGCAAGATGCCAGATTCCAAGAATGGTTTGCTAGGATGGCAACCAAAGATTCTGAAATTTGGACCATGAGTTCAGATGGTGGGTTTAGATGCAAGAATCGACTTTGTGTGCCCAATGTGGGCGATCTTAGGAAAGATATACTGGATGAAGCACACAAATCACGTTTGACAGTTCACCCCGGAGGAACAAAGATGTACCGAGATTTGAAGAGAAATTTCTGGTGGGAAGGAATGAAACGTGAAGTGGCAGAGTACGTTTCCAAATGTCTTACTTGCCAGCAAGTCAAGGCCGAACATCGGAAACCGTCAGGACTTTTGCAACCGTTGCCAATACCGCAGTGGAAATGGGAACACATTACCATGGACTTTGTGGTTGGATTGCCAAGGTCACAGCAAAACCACGACGCCATTTGGGTGATTGTAGATCGTTTGACCAAGTCAGCTCACTTCATTGCATATAATATGACGTATCCAGTGGAGAAGCTGAGTCAAATGTATGTACAACAAGTGGTTCGACTTCATGGTGTACCCGTGTCAATCGTATCAGATCGCGATTCTCGGTTCACCGCAAAATTTTGGGAGAGTCTGCAGTCAGCATTGGGAACATCGTTGAAGATGAGTTCAGCTTTTCATCCGCAAACCGATGGGCAAACGGAGAGAACGAATCAAGTCATGGAGGATATGCTTAGAGCATGTGTCATTGACTTTGAGAGCTCATGGGAAACTCATTTGCCTTTAGTTGAGTTTGCGTACAACAACAGCTATCACTCAAGCATAGGGATGGCACCATTTGAAGCTTTGTATGGAAGACCATGCCGATCACCCTTATGTTGGGCCGAGGTTGGAGACAGCCAACTTCTTGGACCAGACATGGTTCGAGAGACCAATGAGAAGGTTGCCGTTGTTAGAGGAAAGATGAAAGCAGCACAAGACCGATACAAGAGTTATGCAGATCAGCACCGTAAAGATAAGGAGTTCAGTGTCGGTGATCATGTCTTGCTTAAGGTATCTCCGATCCGAGGAGTAGTGAGATTTGGACAGAAGAGAGGAAAGTTGTCGCCTCGCTACATTGGACCGTTTGAGATATTAGAGCGTGTAGGTAAAGTGGCCTATAGACTTGCATTGCCACCCAGACTATCAGAAGTTCATAATGTCTTTCACATCAGCATGTTGAAGGAGTATCACCAGGGCCCGACACCGCATGTGATCGACTTCAATGATATAGAAGTGAATGACAACATATCCTATGAAGAGAGGCCTGTGAAGATTCTGGACCGAGGAACCAAGAAACTGAGGAACAGAGAGTTTCCATTGGTGAAAGTTCAGTGGAAGCATCATGATGAAAGAGAAGCTTCTTGGGAGATGGAATCTGAAATGCGAGAAAAGTATCCAGAATTGTTCATACCCGAGGACTCGTGATCTCGGGGACGAGATCTCTTTATAGGTGGTGGAGAGATGTAACACCCATATTTTAATACCAGTATTTCCCATGTATTATTTATGTTTTCTGTCTAGATATAAATAAATATAGTTTGGTTGTATTTTATTTTGTAAGTTTTGACAAGTTACAAATTGACTAGTTGTCTAATTTTGCCTTTTCACAACTTTTGTTTATTACATTGGTTTAATACATTTAATTTTATATCTGTAATATTTGGTTGATACTCACAGTTAATTATTCGTTCAGTCCCGGTGACATTTTCTGTCTGTGCGCGTAATAGTCTGTTTACGTGTATATCGAGGTCACACACCTACACTGGGATTAGTTCGCGTTATTCAAGTTTAATTTCACGTGGGACCCGCGACTTACGCGTGGTACATTTTAATTCGTCCACTTGGACCCACTCAATTAATGACATTTGGTCAAATCTTTAAGTGACATGTGTCCCACTTAAACCCCCATTATATATGGGTATTATACTTCATTTGGGAGCTCATTTTCACACATTCCCTAATCTCTACACACACTAAACACACACTAAATCCCAGCCCCTTTGTTCTTGAGAAAAACCAAGAGAACTTTTCATTTTTCTCTTGCATGTCCCATTTCTAAGTGAATCAAGACCCCTACTAGCCTCTGGCACCCTTTTCTCCTACCATTTCAAGTTCTTGGAGCATCTAAGGAGTTGCATGGATGAGTTCTTGGAGTTTTTTTTTGAAGCCTTGAAGTTCATATCTTGAAGAACATCACCATATTCTTCATTTCTTCCAATTTCCTTCAATTGATCATCATCCAACCACTTCTCAAGTTTTGTGAGTATCACTCACTACTTATCCTATGTTTATATACATATTTACATGAGAGTTTAAACTTTATCCTTGTCCTCTCTATATACTCCTATACTACAATCTATTCAAGAATCTAAGTTCTTCATCATCATCTTCATCCAAGTTGAAGGTCTAGCTTGGATTACCTTCATTCTTGTAAATCTTAGCTTGCATGTTGGAATTGTGGATGATCTAACATCATCCATGGCTTAGTATACATCCTTGACTACTTAGTATAGCTTAAAATCATCTTGCATGTCATCATAAATCAATTAAATGCATTGCATGTGCTTGAAAATGATTGGAAATCAAGAAACCACACTTTTCAGATTTTGTTTTGCACAGGGGAGTCTGTTTCAGCAGATTTTCGGACATGATATTTTATGTTTGAGTTTGTGGAATTATTTTTAGATTAAACTTCATTGAAATAGCTTTCTTTTGACATAAGATAGACGTCCATACGATCTCGGAAGATTTAGTTATGAATTTTACAAGAACGGTCGACGAAACTGGACAGAGGCAGTTTTTGTCCCGGACAGAGACTGAATTCGGCCAATTTAAAGTCATTCTGAGTTTGTGAAATTATTTTTAGATGAAACTTCATTGAATTAGCTTTCTTTTGACATAAGATAGGCACTCATACGATTTTTCTAGATTTAATTAGAATTTCTGCAAGATCGGTCGACGAACTTGGGCAAAATCTGTCCTTAACTAAATAAAGCTTTTGTGTGTTGTTTCGCCATTTCTTTGCGATGCAACTACTTGTGTAACGATTATAATGCTATGTTTATATTGTTTCCATAAGTACGTCGACTAATTGAATAACTCTCGGCTCGAATTTCATGTGATCGTTTGCCAATTGTCGCTACGCTTGATCTAGTAAATGGTTTAGAATGTTTTAAAACATTTCTTAATAATTGCATATTGTTGAAATATTTTAGTGTATTATTTTGTAATGTAAGGTTTTTATATAAATAAATACTTAACAAGATCTTTGGACATAAATATTTTTATAAAAGATTTTGGAACTAAATCATTTTTCGGTTAATTCTTTTACTATGTTTCTTGTCGGAAATCCGTAGTAATTAGACCGTTGATCCGAAAATTACGCCGTTTGTTTCTAAAATCTTAGAATAATATTTAAAGAAGTTCCACTAAGTTTGGCGACATTTCGAATCAGTAAAAATACAGCGTACGGTTAGGTACCACACATGCATAGGAACCTAGCCCTTTTCAGTGACGGACTCCGATTTGAGTCTAGTCAATGGCGTTGGACTCATAATGATGTGTGGATCATCATCTTAAGGTTTAGGCGCACTTTTGTCATATTTGATTATTTCTTATTTTTAGTGTTCATTTCTTAAGCATTATTGTGTTTATTCGTTGTAGGGATATTCTTGTCTCTACCAGGAATTTTTGTTTATTGCTAAGACGCTCTGGTGAGTACTCTAACTCACTTAAAAACACTCAACTATAATTTTATCAGATAGATATATGCTATCATAAGAAATTGGTAATAAATGTATGCTAATATGATTAATTGTTCCTATGTGATTTATTTGAAAATTGTATGGTGAATTTTGGAATATAGATCTTGTGTACCTTGGATTTTGTGGGCATAATATTTAATTATTATTATTCAGCATTATATGAGCATGTGCGATGCTAGGATTGCGACAACGACATTGGGGTAGATAATCTAATGGCAAATTAATAAATTGTGCGAGAACATTAAATTGACGCTAACGTCCGATGAATAATGCTTGAGGGTGTGTTTTCGTTTCTTGTCATATCATGGTCAGTCTTGGTTCTGGTTGCTATTATTTTGTTGTTCCGTTGTTGTTGAGATTTCGGGCTCAGACCCAACTTTCCTTGGTAGCGTTCTTTCAGTCGCATAGTTGAGTTCATGGTTGAGTTGAGCATAGTTGGTGGAAGTGATGTGTTGATGGTATTATGAATGGTTACAGAGTATCTTGATATGGTCGGCTTTAGAGCACGTATGCCCAATGTGGGTATGCCATTCAAGCGGCTTTAGAGCATGCATACTCATTGGATATCTTGATATGGTCAGCTTTAGAGCACGTATGCCCGATGAGGGTATGCCATTCAAGCGGCTTTAGAGCACGTATATCCTTTAACTAACGGCTTACGCCGGTAATTTGTGTAAGTAGGAAATGATGTATTTGGAGAGAGTAAGTGATTTATGGGTTTGTGTTCAGTGGATTATGTCTATTCTTGAGACTGGTTCATGTTCAGTTTTGTTGAGTTGTTCTATCCTTCTTGTCATGGTCTTGTATCCGTGGTTTTGCGTTTGGGGTTCTCGATTTAGTGAATGGTTGGTTGGGTTAATGTTTACACTACACGACAATAGTTGCGAGTATTATTCTTAATTCATTATTGTTTCTTTGTGAGTGTTGTACTCGCTCAGCTTTCGCAAGCTGACGGTGTTTATACCCTGGACATCCTATGTCCAGGTTATCAGTATGGTGATGCAGGTGATGGACAGGTAGATGGAGACTACCATGATTATGATGATGCTTGCGATGAGGAAGACTTTGGCTTTGCTAGTTAGCATTTGGGAGCCAACGTTGTTGCGGCTCTTCTATAATTCTGTTGTTATGTTTATGTTGTTCGAGATACTACGATGTAATATATTTTGGGCAGACGTTGCCTAGACCTCTATTTATATTTGTTTAAATTTGGGATGGATTTTATGATTGTTTAATATGTATGTTTAATATTTATGTAAGATTTCTACTTCCGCTGTTGCTTTTAGCCATTGCATGAACCTTTATTAAGTATATATTTCTGTTAGAATGTTATCGTGGACAATCAGGTGATCTTTCAACCAGTCGCGTACCTAAGGGTCCAAAGTAGGAAATCTAATTTTTCCCGAACTTTGCTACGTCGGGGCGTGACAGATGTGTTGTGCATTTTGGCACATGTTTGAGTGGATTTTGACTCACGAGTCGATTTGGGTATCTGTGTTAGAGAACCCTTTGAGATTGTGTTGATGAGCATTTTGTTGTTGCAACGTCTCTCCGAGTATGAGACGGTCATTGTGGAATACTTTAAATGTTTATCTAAAATGAAAGGTTTACCTGTGTATTTCACTATCTGTATTATTTCTGGATTAGAACATATTTTTGTTATTAGATTTAGTATCTTGGTGAGGACGAATTAACACGCTATTAATTTGGTAGGCTAATTAGCAACTTTGGAAAAGTCATATAGGAATTCGCATTTTAGCAACCAAACGGAACTTAGTCAGAAACTTTTATAATTTTGAAGTTTCACTTGTAAAGCTATGATTTAGCTGTGTAGAAAGTTTCAGAGACTGATTAGGAGTTTTGAAAACTTGCGGGGAGATAAACAAAATTTTTGAAAATTTTGCCTATATATAGATAGAGATGACTTGAGATATTTTCACAAAACTTCTAACCTAAGTTTCAAGAGGCCAAAAGGGAGATTTAGGAGCTTAGAGCTTTGCGACGCCAATCGACGACCTTCTGTCCGTCTGTTTTCTTCTAGATTTCATATTCGAGCTCCTCGAGGTAAGAGCTTCGTTTTGATACCTATTAAGCCATGTTTGGCTAAGTTTTCTGAAAAGTCATTTTTTAGAATTTTTCATAAAAGTTGATATTTGAACTTTTGATCCATAGGAATTGTACTAGACAGACTTCTGCACGTTCTTTATGCACGAGTTTTCTTTGGATTGAATTATAGGAGCATTATTCAGAGGTGAGTGATTCAACTATGTATTTTGGAATGATTTCTTGACATGTAGTCATGATTTGTATGAAAAGCATGTGTTAGCTTATTGAGATTATTGTGTAGTTCATATTGGACAATTATGTTGATAAGTAGGCCCAATAGCATGGTGACATGTTTCGTTTACCACGAGTATGATGATATGTATTTGAGCATGTTGAGTTGCTTATTTGGGCTAAAGGAGCACGTGGTTACTGACCCTTTTTTGTAGTGCCGATATAGGCATTAAGGTTGCAAGATTGAAAAGAAGAATCGTGGGTCTCACCCTTTCGCATGGACTTATTGGCGAGGAGTCGCAGATTGGGAGTATGAGACTTACACGTGAGGCTCCGGAGACTAGTATGAAATCTAGAAATGTGAATGCGAGTATGTTTATCATTCATGTGCATTTGTTGTTTTATTCACAAAGCGTTAGCTTAAACAAATCGAATATGTGTGGTTATTCAAATAACCATTTCAGGTATTAATGTCGGTGAGGAATTGCAGAAGTGAGTACGTGGGTTATGGGAGTGTTGGAAAAAGGTGACACATCATGTTTATTTCGTAATTTTGGAAATGGAAGTGTTGTAATAAGAATTTGTATGACTTTTGGTTATGTTTAACTTAGTATGTTAGAATGGATCTAAAACGTTGTAATAGTGAGTAGTATGTTGTAATTATGCTTTGGTGATGTTTTAATGCAGTTAGGATTACTTTGGCGTACTTTTGGAAGTGTGTGTTTAATCCTTGGTTAAATTCAAAAGCTTTTAAACTTAGAATTTTTGCAGAATGGGCTGCTGCTAGGGGATCAGTCAACTGGTTTAGTGTTCAGTCGACTGGACCCTTATGCCTTGCTAGCTACTCCTTTTCAATATGGAAAAACCAGTCAACTGGGCCCTGTTTCAGTCAACTTGACCCCTGACAAAAAATGTGGTTTTTTTTTGTTTCTGCTTGAGCTTCAATCGACCGGAGTCATTCAGTTTACTGAAAAATTGAGGCCCTAGTCGACTGATGTCCTGACCCAGTCGACTGGATGGGTTGTTAATCCTTTGAACCCTCACTGCTTCAAGTCTTCAGTCGACCGGACCAAGTATCAGTCGACTGGACCTCTGGTTTTAAATTTGTTTTGTTTTTTCTGCTGCGTGTGTTCTTAAAACTACAATCTTTTGGGAACGTTAATGATTTGGTTTAGCCTCGGTGGCGTGCCACGGGCTTCGGTTCCGCTATTGTGGGACCGGGATGTGACACTTTGTGATGCTCATGGTCAATTGGATGCTGCTTGGCAGTTCATTTAGTTTGAAGATGTTTAGCAATGATGTGTGTCGATTGGGTGTTCATATAGTTTGAGGATGTTCACATCGTGCTTGCAAGTGTGTGGTGTCTATCTGATAGCTTCTATGGTGTTCTTGATTCTTGCTTCTCGGAGTATGGTTCTCATGTTGTTTGTGACTCTGCTTCGCTATTGAGGTCTAGTGTTTCAGCTTTTGAATTAGAGACTTTTCAGTTGGTGTCTTGATTTTTTTGGGAGTTCCTCTTTTGGCAGATTGTGGTTCTGTTTTGTTTGGTTTTTTCGGGTTGGCTTGTTGCTTTTGCTTGCTGCTTTGATTGTGGCAGTATTGTTATCTTTTGCTTTTGTTTTATAAAATCTTAATTGCTGAGAAAAAAAAATACACATGCTTTTTGCACCACAAGATACGACAGCTAGTGCTCTGGACTTATTACCGGAAAGGCGGTTGCTACTCTTAATTTTATCTTATGCTGGTGCCTAACGATCATGTTGCTGATTTGCTGATAGATTTTATCTATACTCTGGTTTGGGTGATTTTGCTAAGGCTTGTGGATATGGGCTTTGGCATCTTTGGAGGGTTTCTTTCTGCTTGGTGTTGGTTTCCTGACTTCTTGTTTTGAGTGGGCCACACTTTGTGATGCATTTTTAGTAGAAGCCAACTGGTTTGCTCTGGGGCACTTGCCAACGGCAGAGGAGTATTTGAAGAGTGGAATTGTTAGTACTTGGGCAATGGTATAACCAAAGAAAATGTAACTCTTGTGAATGATAATCCAGGCATTATTTCTCGTGTGGCCACAATTCTGCGGCTTTGGGTTGACATGGTAGTGCCAAGTGAAGTGCCTTTGCATTGGTCATGAAGAAATGGTTTGGGTTTATGGATAGCTTGATAAGTGAATGTGTCTGGGAAATATTTGTGCAGAAGAAGTGCAAAATTTTGTGTTAGTGGGGCTTCTGCATTGCATTGACCTGCAGAATTTGGTGGGCTTCAGCATTGCATTGTGCTGCAGAATTTGGGGTGCCTGATTGGGGTTGTTTTCTTATTTGGTTACACTGTCTTAGGGAGATTTAACTTTTGTTTTGGCAATTTTGTTGCTTGCCTCTGCTGTTATTCCTATGGACTTTGTCCATTTAATAAAAACTTTTAGTTGAGGAAAAAAAAAAAAGCAATTATGTAAAATTTCACATTAGTAAAGTACTGGTGTGAAATTCCACAAACTCCCTAACAAGTAACAACAAAAACCACCCCCAAAACAAGCCCTGCATTTTTGGATCAATCTGCAACTCATCCTTACTACAACCATTTTACCAACACCTAGCCTGTAACCAAGCAACCAGCCACCATATTACATTACAACATTTACAAAGCCAACCATGCATCCCCCAAACAAACAGCCCTAGCAAGCCAAAGCAAGCAACCATAAAAAGAAAAAATTCCAAAGAACGGAAATCAGTTGGCAAAGACACAAAATCACAACAGATGAGCTGGAGTAGTGGTAGTATAGTTGAGATCAGTTTTGGAATCACCAATCTTAAGGGACGTTTCAACAAAATTCTAGTATTTTAATTCAATAATTCTTGGACTATTGATATTACACCTGGCGGGGATCAATAGTCCTCCTTATGGGGATTATTTAATTAATATGGTTCATCGCATTTAAGCGTGCTCAAATATCGATATAATAAAATGTTATTTGAGGGACCAAAATGCGGGAAAAAAAAATTATTGTTATGGACCAAATTAAGTGCAAAACAGGGTATAGTTTGAGGGTGCAAAATGCATTTTACCTACTAAAATAAACTAAAATGGCCATGGTGGCCTAAAGAAAGGAAGTAGAAAGTATAGTAGATGTATTGATGAATTTGTTTAGTCAATGACCATTAATTACAAGGATTACATTACATCTATTTATAGATGAATTCTATAACTATCTATTTGAATTTGAACATTTCTCCATGTGTCATTAACTTAATTCAAGGAAAATACCCTCCAAATAACTTCCACTATAGCATATGACCATTGATATTCAAGTAACCATTTTTTGTCTTCTCCTACAATGCCAAGTATCCTTCGTGCAACTACAGCTTCTAACATACTCTTGCACCCTCTAGTAGGAAATAACCATCATTATTGGCCTTCTCTTGCATTAACAAGTGTCTTCAAGTAACTTTTAAATAACTTCTAATATGAGAAGTCAAAATTACTAAATATAATAATACCACAAATATTATTCTATGGTATAAACATATTCAACTTCTTGCTTGTTATGGTTAATGTAATATATGGATTATCTCGAACACCGAAACTAGAATGTTGCTTATGAGTTATATTAGAATTTGAAATTGTACTTAGTAGAGAACATTGAGAATATTAGTATTTTGGACCTTGCATGTTCATGAGGTCACACTTTGTGTACGTGAGGCGATTGCCACATCATAAGTTCGTACGGTCTAGATTTGGTCGTGACACTTTTTTTTGGGGGGATAGGTAACACTTTTATGCTAAATATAGGGAATATTCATAAAATTAAGTGTATATGCATCTATGTCGTCGTATTTAATTTCTTCAATGACCCCAACCATGTCTTACAGCAGGTGTTAACATTGATATCATAACTAAGAAAGACAATTTAGAACTCAACAATAAATTAAATGTTCATTTTTTTTTTCTGGTGTGGTTTTTACAACATTGATATGATCTACTCATTGTCCTTTTCAAATAATTAAACAGCTACAATTAAATATTATTTAATTTATTGTTTCTGATATAATATGACATGCATTTTTGTTTCTCACAAATAAATACATAGGTTGTCGCCTAGTATACATATATCTACGAAGGTGATAAGCGCACCTCCGCTGCTCCGCCATCTAGAAAGCAAGGGAGAATGGGACACAAGGGGTTGCTATCCCCAGCTGGTGCTGGCCTAAGCATTATATATACATACATCGTGTTTTTTTATACGCACACACACGTGGTTTGCTATCCTATTGACTAGGATAAGTTTGATGAGCAATGCTAGATTTAAAACGATTTGTACAATGATTTGTACAAACATTTAGTACAAGATTGAACCTTGTACTGAATTTGTACTGAAAAGTCTGTACACCCCTTTTTATGTATGCAGGTTTTTCAGCACAAAGTCCAACTTTATACCATATGTTTGTACAAATCGTTGTGCGCTTATTGTTTTTGAAGTTTTATTCATTAAAAGATGAGAAAAGTTTTTGCCGCATTTTAAAATGTAAAAATAAAAATTAAACTAACATTGTTTTAGAAACGCAAATTTCTATGTGCAATCCCCCTAATTCTCGACGAAAGTACTGTCAGTGATCGGCGTAGCTCGAGCCCCCCCTCCCGATCAGATCTGCACTAGTAAATTACTAGATTTGAAAAGACAAGAATGTATCTGCAAAGAGGCCCCCAACGTCAAATCTGCACTAGTAAATTACCAGATCTGAAAGGACAAGACTATATCTGCGAAGAGGAGTAGCTTGATCTAACCTTAGGATAAGGAGGATAAAGAGATCTAAAGTGGAATCCCAAACCAACAGGAAATAAAATAAGTAAATATATTACGAAAGGTTAATATCACCTAGATTCCATGAGGTTTACTCTAATCACATTTAGACCCCCTCACGTTTCAGTAATATCACCTACACCACTTAAGATTTGAAGCGCATATCACATTGACCCCATCCGTCAATTCATCTTTAAAGAAGTGACGAACTAGCATAAATAAATATAAAAAATATCCCTAAAAGTTTGGTTCTTGTGTCATTTAGTCTCAGTAGTTTCAAATGGGTCAATTTGGGCCATGAAATTTTAAATTGAAACAATTTGATTTAAATGTTCAATTCTGTGAGACAAACTGTAAGAATTTACTCACATTCTATGCATTGTCACACTTTTAAAGGGGAAAAAAATGGAACACCAATCTCCCAACCCGCTTATTAGCGCAATTGTGCATATCAGTGGATAAATTCTGTCAATTTTTCCTCACAAAATGAGGCATTTGGATCAAATTTCTTCAATTTAAAATTGTAGGGACCAAATTGACCCAATTGAAACTACATGGACTAAAATGACACAATGATCAAACTTTCACGGGTATGTTTTGTATTTATTTATGTCAGTCCGTCACTTATTTTTAAAGTGAATGGATGGAGGGGATCTAAGTGATAACGCTTCAAACCTCAAGGGATGTAGGTAATATTACTGAAACGGGGGGGGGGGGGGGGGGTCTTAGTGTGATTAGAGCAAACTTCAGGGGGTCTATACTTGGAAGAGGCTTGGGGCGGATGCACACAAGGGCAACCCCCAAATTTTCAAAAAATTCTACACTTGCATTAAAATAAAATTTACAATTAGCCCCTCCTGAAAATTACATTACCCCCTGACATTATAAAATTGTCATACTAAGCCCCATTTCTCTTATGTTCTTGTGCTAATTATGAAAGTCCTCCTCCCGCGGAATAATTTTTTTAGCATTAGTTTATATTATTTACACAAAATATGTATAAAAATGTCCAAATTTTTTTTTCGAGGGCAGTACAAACCTCTATCAAACCCTCCCTGTGTTAATTTTCTAGATCCACCCTTGGAAGAGGCATTGGTTGATGTGGTTTTTAGAGAGATGTGAGTTTTTTGTAGAAACAAAATGAATAGAAAAAATTACACTAAGATTGGCGACATTATAAACTAAGGGAGTGCTAGCTTGATAACCCAATAAAGTGCTGAAAATGAAAAGTTTCGACTCTTTTTTTTTTTCTTGGAGTGTTTGAAAACGTATTAGTGTACCACTTAATTGAAAAGGCGGCAAAAAACTCGCTGAAAACTTTCAATAAAAATTTTCTACTAAAAATAATCATGAGTAATGCTAGATGCACTCCCAAATGCACAACCAAATGCACAACCCTGCTTAAAAATATTAGACATCATGCTGAAAAGCCTGTACAAAAAAAGAAAAAAAAGAGTGTGTGCAGGCTTTTTAGCACAATGTCCAATATTTTTAAGCAGGGTTGTGCATTTAATTGTGAATTTAGGAGAGCATTACTCAATAATTGTTGAATGCAATCTTTTTCATTTCTTAAAACACTATTTTCAGTACTGCAAAATCAATCACTTAAATTTTTTTTATTTTTTTATAACAAGTCACTTAAAATGTTTAATACTTTAAATTTAATAATTAATTTTCAATTTTCTCAAACACAAAAGCCCATCAATCCTTAAGCCAAAAGTCTTCGGCCAACGGCCATTAAGGCATAAGGCAAACAAAAAATTACTTCAAATAAGCAACACAATCGTTGCACCGAAAGGCCTTAAACCAAAAGACATTTAGCAAAGTCATTAAGCCAATTAGCCCTTAAGCTAAAAGCTGAACAGTCATTAAGCCGAAGACAAATAACCCTTAAGCTAAACAAACCCTAACCCACATGCCATTAAACAAACAGTCTCTTAACCAAAAGCAAAACACCCCTTAAGCCAAAAGTTTAACCGCCCTTAAGTCAAAATCCAAACACGCCTTTAACTTAAAAACTAAACAATAAAAACTAGGGTTCAAAAAACACTTATCCCCTGTAGTTTGGCCAATTCACTCTTACCCCTTGTGGTTTCGGACTAAAGTGTAACCGTGACATTTTCCATCCAAATTAACGGTTTTACACTTGGGAGTCCTAATTTGAAGGATAAAATGACTCTTTACTCGTGGAAGTCATGTTAAAAAAAAAAAAAAAAAATTCATAAATCATTTTCTTTGGGTTAAGCACATGACTTGTACCAAGAAAATCTTAAAAATTGTCAAAGATTCTTTCTTACCCCATTCAAAATCATATCTTTCTCTCTAAATGAATTAAATTAAACAAATTTTGTTCTTAACATTGTTATGAGGACTTGGAGTTTATTTGGTCATTTCAACTTGCTCCATTTAGCAAGTTTTAACGGTTGTACTTTAGTCCGGTACAACGGGAATATTAGTGCCAAAATTTAAACTACAAGAGAGTAAGTGCAAATAGGCTAAATCACATAGAGGCTGCAAGTACACATCATTGCTCATATTATCATATATCATCTATCCCTCTCTCTCTCTCTCTCTCTCTCTCTCTCTCTCTCTCTCTCTATATATATATATATATATATGTATGTAATGTATGTAATAAGTGCATATCCACCGTCTAGCAAGCAAGAGAAAATGGACAGTGCCCAAAACTCTTATCTTATCAAAGAATTACAAGCTTTTGATGAAACAAAAGCAGGTGTAAAAGGCCTATTAGATTTAGGAATAACCAAAGTTCCTAACATATTCATCAGACCACCAGAAGAACTCTCTGATGAGCTCAATCACCATCCATTGAACATTGAATTACCAGTGATTGATCTTGATGGGCTCCACAGATCCGATCAACGGTCACGAATCGTCAATCAGTTAAAGATTGCATCGGAGAACTGGGGATTTTTTCAGGTGATCAATCACGGAGTTCCTATGAGTGTGTTGGACAACATGATCAACGGTGTACAGAGGTTTCACGAAGAAGATCAAGCGGTTAAGATGCAATATTATTCGCGTGACCTAACCCGAAAGGTTAGATTTACTTCGAATTATGATCTGTATAAGGCAAGAACGGCTAGTTGGAGGGACACTTTGGGGTTTTCATTGCCGGGATCTTATAAGCTTGATGCTAGTGAATTCCCTGTGGCTTGCAGGTACAAAAACTTAGTAGTATATCTTTTCATTGAACTCTGTGTCATAATACTAGAGCTTTTTTTGTGGTATATTAAAGACCTTAATAAACTATGCCCCCTGTGTTTTCAATTCTATACATGTGTTTTTTTTTATTCAATTGAACCCTTGAATTTCAATTTCAATAGGACCCAAACTTGACGCTATTTGCTTAAACTAACAGAAATTATCACGTAAGTTGCGCGTAATACATACCTATCACAGATTAGGTTAAGAAAAACGAATTTGAATGCGACTTTGAATCTGATTGCATGTGATTTTGGGTCTAATTGAATGCGATTTTTTGTGCCATTCACACTCTCCTTCGTTTGTCTCAACAAATTCTATGATTGGTAAGTATCATGCGCAAATTACTTCATAATTTCTGTTAGTTTAAGCCAATGACGTCAGGTTTTAGGTCTGATTGAATAAAATTTTGAAGTTCAAAGGTTCAATTCAATAATAAAAAAAAAAGTGCATGTATTCAATTGAAATACGGATATAGTATAAATGTATAAAGTGTAATTTGGCCTATGAAAAATTACAATACCTTCCTTGAGGTGTGGGGTTAAATAACACTTTCCCCTTATGTTATCAACCACTGTTAACGTTTTTGCTAAATTTATTCATAATGAACAATTTATCCTTACTAATATTAATAAAAATTACATTTAATATATACTTTTTTTCTTTTCTAATATGGATATGGAAGTAGTGTTGTATTCAAGTTTGTCATTTCTTAATGCGCTTCTAGTTTGATTAAAAAGTTATGTTTTTGGCGTGTATAGGTAATTTTGCATGTATCATTTAATTTATTAGGATTTCATCTCTAATAGGGGAGGTTAGTGTAATTTTGCATATCACAAGGGGTATATGTATTTACAACACTGCTATGTGCACCGAAAATTGCACAGAAATTGTGCACCGAAATGATCAAGGTCATTGATTTCGGCGGATCCCGTGCGCACAGGCGTGGAGCCCGCTGAAATCAATGACCTTGATCATTTCGGTGCACATTTTCGGTGCATATACCATTACTGGTGTATTTAACTTCACCTTGGGGAGGTCAGTGCCATTATTCTTATTAAGTCTCAAATAATAAATTCAGTTTGTGTTGTGACTTGAATTCAACTTAGAGTGAAAAAAAAAATCCAGTACATTTTTTTTGGGTGTTGTTCATGTTCTTCCCGTCACATGAATAGTAAAAATAATTTAGTTAAAATTATAATTTTACATTATTTTTACTGTTCATGTGAAATGAACAATATGAATAACATTCAAGGAAATATACTTAAGTTGTGCCACTTATAAAATGAATTAGGTGCGAGATTTAGAATCCTTAGAATGGGGCCAACGACAAAGCCCCTCCGTTTGATTTGACCTGATTTGTTAAATTATCAAATTTAACCCTTTTCATGTTCTAAGAGTTATATGCCCTCTTTGACAAAATTAAAAATCAAGTATTAAAAATTAATTACGAGATTTTGAATACTAAAAATGTTAAAATAAGTTTGTAATAGTCAACATATAAATTATTTAGATGCAAATAGGTCGCATATAGTAATTATTATAGTAGCTTTTTTCCTTCAAGTTTTTGGTTAATTTTTTTACTACCTTTTCAATTGAGCGTCCATTATACAGTTTCGAACATACTAAAAAAAATATGCAAGATTACTTTTAGTACATAATTGGGTTGTCAAAAAATCATATTGAAATTTGCCTTTAGGGCCTCCGTTAGCTCAAAGACCTGTTTGGATTGCGGTAATAAAGGTTAGGAAGAGTGTCCTATTCTCATTAAAACTTATTTCTCTGATTGGGATTTTTATGGTTGGGTATGCAATAGGCATGAGCCCATGGGCTCATGTCTCATGGAATTTCAATGGGTTAGGTTTGTTCGACCCAGTTCCGAACAGCACTTATCTAATACTGCTATCAGCAAAATAAATAAAATAAATGAAAAACAAATGAAAATCAAATGGTGAGGACTATACGGACTGAGAACCTCATTGACAACAATGGAATGTCACACAATCTTATTAAGATTACCGCCTTCCCAACGGTCCAGACGTGTTTAGATTTGTTTTAATCTTTTTATTTTCCTTATGATTTGCTGTTATTTGAGTACGAGATTTTAGAGAATGCCACAACAAATTCTAAAGTGCTTCTTTTACTAATATTTCAGAGAGGCTTCTATAACATACATAGAAAATATTAGAAAGGTGGGAATCACTCTGTTAGAATTATTATCAGAGGCTCTTGGGCTCCAACCAGATCATCTCAGAAATATGGAATGTGCCAATGGGTGCAACATTTCATGCCATTACTATCCAGCATGTCCTGAGCCAGAGGTCACTTTGGGCGCCACCAAGCATACTGATCCTGGATTTCTCACTATTCTTTTGCAAAACCACATCGATGGCCTCCAAGTCCTCTATCAAGATCAATGGATCAATATTCATCCCATTCCTGGAGGCCTAGTTGTAAACATTGGAGACCTCTTACAGGTTTGTTTGAGCATTTAATGCATGCATATTTATACGTACATAAACACTACGACTATCCGGAGTCTAACCCAAACCTAGAACGGTCTTAAGCAACGTTATACAAATTTTGAGACAAACTTGGGTTAGAAATCGCAAAACCCTTCGGGCTAGGTTTTTTTTTTTTTTTTTTTTTTTTTTTTTTTTTTTTTATGTTGAACACTTGCGGGCTAGGTTGTATTGTATATGACTATCAATTGATCCTATTTTAATCTGAACTTCTGTTGCATTTTATAGAATTTGGATTGTAATTACTAATTATAAATTCCGAATTCAAATTTGTTAGTAGCTAGGTTAGTTTAGCGAAACAGATTTGGATTTAACCAATCCGATCCGATTAAAACTAAATCCGTTTAGTTATATATTATATACACGTATATAGTAATGTATAATAAGAATGATATTTCCACAATAAATGCATTATTCATACAATACATTATCCGATAAGATTGGTATTTATGCAATAAATGTTGAGTTTCAGTTTGAGAAAAAGCACATTTTATATTTAACAAAAATAGTCGGTTGCTCATCGGATCGAAATGGATTTCCGTTGGGATATTTGAAGGTTAACAAGTCGAGGTATGGATTCATACAAACCAATTCGATCACAATGTGAGTCCAATAGTCAAATCCGATTTTTACAACCAAATGGATTGGAATTTCACGAATCAATCCAATTCATTCACAGGCGTACCTGGCGTGTATATACACACACATATATATATATATATATATATAGAGAGAGAGAGAGAGAGAGAGAGATGCTAAGGTACTATCTGTTTAACAATACACATTTTAAAATGAACAATATATATATATATATATCATCGTGTAGTGCATGCTAAAGAAATTAATAAATATAAAGTAAACATACCTTCATGTAATAAGGTAACAGACCCCAATACATACATAGTACACATTTACATCAGGAGACTATGATAATTTTTACCTTAATTAATTTGACGCAGTTGATATCAAATGACAAATTCAAGAGCAATGTGCATAGAGTGCTGGCCAACAGGGTTGGACCAAGAATTTCTGTGGCATGTTTTTTCGCTGGACCTCTGACAACTGCGAAGCTCTATGGCCCCATTCGAGAGTTGATAGCAGAAGAAAATCCACCATTGTATAGAGAAGTTGTTCTGAATGAATATGCTGCGAATTTTTATTCTAGGGCACTAGATGCCAAAGCTAACCTTCACTATTACAAGCTATGAAGGTCAAACTTTGTAAGGCATGCATATCATTCCATTACTACATACTCCATAAGATTCTGATGTTTGCTTAATTAATATTGTGACCACCTTTGATCTGTAGATGGATGATAGTGACACATATGACCTCTAGTAAAAGTTCATTTGGGTTAGCTGAAATAGTACGTGATGAAATATTAAGTTGTTTGGTGTTTGAGTTAACTAAAATTATAAGTGACTTTTAAGCAAGAGTATTTGGCTAACAAGTTGAAAAAGTGATTATTTGTATAAAATGACGAAAAAGGACAACATGTAAATTTTTAAAGTTCTTATTTAAATGAAGTTTTTTTTTTTTTTTTGGTAACCGTGGGTGGGTGTCCAGGCCAGCTTGCGCGCACCTCGACTAATCCCACGAGGTCAGGGCGTCCGGGTGAATCACCTGTGGCCACCCCCTTGAGATTCGAACTTGAGACCTCTGAGTATAACACCCAGAGGCCTTGCCATCCGGCCACAAGGAAAGTGGTTATTTAAAGCAATCACCTGTACGTGGCCACCCATCACCTGTTTTTGTTTTTTTCAAGCAATCATTTAATTTCACTTTTAATTTGTTAAAAGACAAAACTTCATTTAAAAAAATTAAGCTTTTGTCTTTTAACAAATTAAAAGTGAAATTAAATGATTGCTTGAAAAAAACAAAAAAACAAAAACAAGCCACTTTTTTTTTAGCTTATGTTCTACTTAAAAGTGTTAAAATTTTGAGCTAAACACACTCGCATTACTAAACAGTCACTTTTTTTTTTCTTCTCAAAATCCACAATTCATCACTTAATTTTAATTTTCAGCTAACCCAAACAGGCTCTAAAGAGTCTATATGGGAATACAAAAGGATAGGTTAAGTCCCACTGATCTAAATCATAATTCTTATCAAAACTAACATCATGTTGGTTTGATAAAAAAAAAATCAGTTTTAAGAATGATTTTAGATTTTAGCACGAACTACCACACACAAAATGACACCTACCAAACACTTGAATTTGTAGTACTAGTTCTTTTGTGAACCCCAAAATCAACTCTATGTCTTCTCAAACAGTAAAGATCCTAAAAGTGGTACTGAATGCTCTTATAAAACTATGGTGATATACCCAAAATTGGCTCTATCCTATGACCGAGCGGTTCAAATCAACAGTCAGTCCATGTCCCGGTCAAATCATGCACAACTCCTTGGACAAGCATCAGCCCAAACGGTCTTGTCTACCCTAGCCTCTCCATCCCGAGCGGTTCATTCACGACCAGACCAATAGGTCGGGAAGACTACACTGGCATGGTCCGTACAGACGCAGGCCAGCTGGGCCCACAACATATGCCCCAGATTATTCCAGGCAGTATCCTACTCAAGATATAAGACTTATGGAAATAGTATATTGTTTCCTAATCCAATTAGGAAACCCACACAATTAATGCCAATCAATCTTAATTGGATTATATTTCCTTATTCATGTAGTAGTAGGTCTCTTGCATCTACAAAAGGGACCCCTCACCCCCATAGAAAGGAACCGACTTTTCAGTCTCTACAGCACCTCTATAGCAGTCATCAACATGCCAGGCCGACCTACGGTAGCTCCAAACTATTGTTGGTTCACCACAGACCCCCAGCTTTTTACAGTATAGTGAACGTGCTTAGACACACACGTGGACATAGGTACCTTCATTAACAGGGCATAACCACATACAAAAAACTAGTCTCTCTCTCTCTCTCTCTCTCTCTCTCTCTCTCTCTCTCTCTCTCTAATTTGCTTTATTTACGTCTTACCAAATTTTGGCATCATCATCTTGGCGCCGTCTGTGGGAACGACAAATTCTTCATCAACAAATCACTTGGCTGATAGCCATGCCTCCGAATAATGGTGGGCAGATTGCACAGCAGGCCAACCGGGATATTTCGCCGGCCCCGGCCCCGGCGCCGACTACGGTAGTCATGACATCTGAGCAGATCACCGCAACTCTCACATAACTCTTGGAAGGCCAGCCTCAAATTCAACAACAGATCAAAGCCCTGTTGGCCCAGAAAATCAATCCTCCAATGGCTGAGAAACGACCCGGGAACGTTGTGTACGGTCGCGAACCGATCTTGACCAGACAACGTGCCCGAGCCAACCCATCCCACGTTGAGGATGACAAAGATATCAACAGTTGTCGTGCTGCCCGAGAGGAAAGGCAAGAACATATGGCCCGGGAATCAGTATAGGGTCACTCGATCAAGAGCCGAGGTGTCCCTAGGCACACGATGAACCGGAATCATAGCCAAGCCCGATCCCATGGGACAGCACACCACCATGAGAAGGAAGCCACCTCCACTAACCCGGTCCTGCGGCCCGGATACCGGTCGGAAAGGTGTGGTGGCACATATTAAGGACTTACAAAACCAGATTGATGGAGTGGCCAAAAGGCTGGGCCAGAACCCTACACAGAATCACGCCAATACTGAGACAGAGTCACCATTCTCTATCCAGATCATGAGGTTTGCCATCCCGCGCAAATTTAACCAGCCTCGCCTAGATCCCTATAACGGCTCGGAAAGCCCGGTCTACCACGTCCGGACCTACAAGGCTCAGATGGCCCTAGCCACCAGCTCCGATGAACTACATTGCCTGGCCATCCCCGGCACTTTGAAAGTCCCGGTCGTGCAATGGTTCTACTCCTCGGAGCCCCGATCGGTCCGCAATTTCAAGCAACTCAACAAGTAGTTCATCAATCAGTTCATCGGTATACAAGAACGGCCAAAGCTTGATATGCAGTTACTAACAGTAATACAAAGGAATGATGAGACCCTCAAGGAATTCACCGACCGATTTAATCAAGAGAAGCTCAGAATCTATGATCTTGATGAAGCTGTTGCTATTATAGCCTTCTGCTCGGTAGTTCAAGACACCAAGTGCGCCGCGTCGTTTCACAGAAATCGATCGAAAACCTTAGTTGAACTCACTGAGAGGGTTGAAAAATACATTAGCACTGAAGAATTTTAAGCACCAAAGACCCCGGGCGCGTAAGCAACGAGTTTTCCGGAAGTGAGCGAAAGCGAGATCACCCCGGGAGTTCTGACAGTTCCTCCAGCTCACAACAGGCAGGGTCCGGTAGTCCCAACCCAACCTCCAGTTCATAGTAGTCTGAGTCCGACCGCCCAGACCCGACCTCTAGTTCGCGGCAGTCAGGATCCGGTGATCCCGACCTTGAATCCAGCTCAGAGTAATCAAGATTCCGGTGATCCCGACCTGACCTCCTATCTCTAACAGTCTCGACCAATCCAACTGCAGTGGTACTTGCCCGATCATCGCATGAGGCTCCACAGACTGTCAGAGAGCTCTTAAAAAGACCTCAGGCCACACCCGAGGCGCGTCAAAAGACCTCGGGCTCATACCCGAGGCACAAAAGACCTCGGGCTCTGAATCCAGGAACTAAAGACCTCGGGATCACACCCGAGGCAAAAGACCTCGGGGTCACGCACAAGGCATCGGCTTCGCTTAGGTCAACCTACGATGGGGGCAAATCCCCCTAGGTGGCTGTTGATGGCAAGCTTTAAAAGACCCTGCAACCACCCATGTTCCAGGTCGGTTACCTACAGTCCTAGCCTCCACAAGATCCTCGTCTTAGTGAAAGCTTGGGGAGCAGAAAGGCACGATGGACTAAACAGGCAATCACATCGGGTACTTATAGGCCTTGCGGTAACTAATTCAAACTCTTAGACAACCCGGGCGCCTACAGTACTCAGAGACTAACTCCACTTAGGTCCAAACCGGTGACTAAAATCTCTTACGTTGGCCGATGATAGAGGAGCAAAAAGACCCTAAAGCAATGTGATTTAGGTCGGCTCTACCAACATGGTCAAACTCTTCTCCCAACAGTCTTGACGAAGGCTGGCTGGGCGGAAGATAACCATCCTGGGGAGTTAACTAAAAGGACCCTAAAGTAACACACTTTAGGTTGGCTCTTCCAACATGGTCAAATTCTTTACCCACAACCTTGACGAAGATTTACGGGTAGAAGATAACCATCCTGGGAGCTTAACTTAAGTAAAAGACTCCGAATTAGGTCGAGTCTCAACTCCCGGCCAATTCCCTTGCACTTAAAGACTCCGAGCTAGGCTAAGTCTCAACTCTTAGCCAGTTCCCGAGGACTCACGAGACTCAGAAGCTTCAAGGCAGCTTCCCCGAGCACTCAGACAGTGGCAGGTGGCATCAAACAGATTTCAAAACTTGCCCCGATATGGCATCAAGCCAACCTTGGAAATGGGGGGCAGCTGATACACCCAAAATTGGCTCTATCCTATGACCGAGTGGTTCAAATCAATAGCCAGTTCATGTCCCGGTCAAATCATGCACAAATCCTCGAACAAACGGTCTAGTCTACCTGAGACTCACCATCACAAGCGGTTCATTCACGACCAGACCAACAGTTCGGGAAGACCACATTAGCACGGTCCGTACAGGCGCAGGCCAGTTGGGCCCACAATATATGCCCCAGATTATTGCAGGCAGTTTCCTACTCAAGATATAAGACTTATGGAAAGAGCATATTGTTTCCTAATCTAATTAGGAAACCCACACAATTAATGCCAATCAATCTTAATTGATTATATTTCCTTATCTATGTAGTAGTTGGTCTCTTGTATCTATAAAAGGGACCCCTCACCCCCATAGAAAGGGATCGACTTTTCAGTCTCTACAGCACCTCTATAGCAGCCAACAATACGCCCGGCCAACTTACGGTAGCTCCAAACTATTGTTGGTTCACCACAGATCCCCGGCTTTTTACAGTTAGTGAACGTCCTCAGACACACACGTGAAAGTAGGTACTTTCATTAACAGGGCCGAACCACATACAAAAAATCAGTCTCTCTCTCTCTCTCTCTCTCTCTCTCTCTCTCTCTCTCATCTACTTTATTTACCTCTTACCAAATTTTGGCATCATCATATGGTAATACTCGATACTATTCATGATAATAGGGTTTTGAACCATTCGTTTAAAGAAGAGAATCATTAGCGCATATAAATTCTCAGGCCTTACAAGGTTTTAACGAGACTAATGTGACACTCATATTTCAACAAGAAGCCCTTATCCTCCTTATCTTTAGCTCTTTCTTTGGAAATACTGATTATTAACACTTTTTTTGTTTTTTAATGCACTGATGAGCATAGGGTGCGTCGTGTGTAATGATATTTTTACAATGCAATCTCACAAAGTGTAGTTTCATTATCATCTTTATTTCAGACTTAAATATCACTAGCTAGAAATAATTTAAAAACGAATAGGAACTCAAAAAATAGAGGAATGAAAGTGATGACTTACAACATTTTAAGACAATTTATCTTATTTTTTACCATTTTTTCTTTAGGGCGATTTAGTGATAAGTCCATTATACAATTTGATTCTTGAGTTTTTTTTCTCTCTAGAAAATGGTTATTAAAAAGAAAGAAAATTGTACAAAGTACAAGGGACATTTCACTAGGCATTACATGAATATTAAGTGAAATTCCTCATCTAAGAGACTTTTCAGCAAACTAAGAATTACATTGGACTTTAAACTCTTGATAGTTGTTTGATTATTTCAAGGGACTTTTGCCTAAATTTTTTATTTTCTTTAATGTTCTCCTTATTTGACCAAACAATGAAAAAAAATTTCTGACTTATTTTGTTTTCCTTTCCCACAAAACCATGGACCAAAGACCAAACAAAGCATATGTGCTGCACTGCTATCCTATAATTTTGTATAATATGTGGCGTCGTGGTGATCTTTGAAGTAGGAAATATCTGTCTGAGCTCTTCAATAACACAAAGATCATCAAAATTATCCTAATCACAATTGGGCACTATCGGTGCAACCATGCAAGAGTACTAACAAAAGTCTCGACAAAGAGGACCTTGTGAGGGAACTCCGACAATCAAATTATAAACCCATGTCATTCATTTCACACTCAGTTCTCGAACGCACTTGTAGAGTTTTCAAAACTACCTAGGCTTTAAATTCAGGAAAAAACAGTAATCACCGAGTATAAATTTTAATGGAGGTCCGCGATACATATATAAATATAAATTTTACTGGTGGTTGGTGAAGTTTTGTCAAACTTATGAAACTAGTTGATACACTAATATAAATGTCACAAGCGATTAGAGAAATTCTGTTTGTATTACAAGGCTAGTTGATATTAAATAAATAGTTACTCATATGTAACTTAATTTCCTGGTAGATGGACGTAAAAAATGATTTTCTCTATCGTTTCTCTCTCTCTATACCATTTTCCTGCCTTTAGTCTTATTCGCTGCATTCACATCACATGAATAAAAGTCCACATTCAAAATTTCATCTTTATTGGAGTTGTCCTGAAGATGATAAGGTCAAATAAGTGCCCTCCTCCACCATCTAGAAAGCAAGGAAGAATGGACAAGGGGTTGCTATCGGATAAGATTTTAGTAAAGTTATTTCAGTATATTTGGTTAGGGGTCTATTCATAGTTTTTTAAATTACTCTTTTAATATTGTAATTTTTAAAATTATTTTTTTTAAAATTGTACATCTATGTTAGGAACCTAATGAAATGTATTGAACCAACTTTACTAAAGTCTTGTCCGTTACTATCATAAGCTGGTGTAGGCTTAACCAGCATATATGCATGTATCTTGTTATAAATGCACGCATGCACAAAATTTTGCTATCCTAGTGTCTAGGATAAGATTTTTTTCTCGTTAAAATGGACGAGAAAAGTCATTGACGACAAGGATAGATTCAAAAATTTAGTTTGCAAACTTAATAAATTTCAAAAAATTTTGGAAAGCGAGTCTATATACTTCAACTATGTTTATTGATTACACTACTATAATTTTATATATATATATTTTCCCAAAATCTAGGGGCGGTGGTTTTTGCTTGCTCCCATTAAATCCATCATTGTGTTAAAATATAAAAATTAAAATTAAACTAACATTGGCAACATTGTAAAATAAAATTGAGTCAAATGCATAATAGCCCTTGATCGATCTAAAAGCATTTAAGTCCAACAGCCCTTGAGCCAAAAGTCAAACAAAAAATTTAGCCAAATAACCTTAAGGTGTTTTGTAAATGGTGCGATCTCTTTCTCCCCATTGGGGAGATTGAGGGTTCGAGTCCCCTTAGGGGGAGTGTTTGCTTACCCTCTGTTTGTTCTTAATTTAGTCGGAATGAGTGGCCCTTGTTGGCTTCTTAGGCTTTGTTGAGGGCCATTAGGTTAATGGGGTGTGTGTGTGTGTAGGTGTGTGGTTTTGGTGGTGGTGATGTGTGTATCCAACCATAATTCATATAAGTATAAAAAATAAAAAAAAAATTGTGCTAACCTCAATATTTTAAACATTTTAGAACAATAATGAGAAAATTAGATATAAATCCCTATTTAGGGAATTCTAATGGTTAAAGGACAACTCAATATTTGCACTTTTGTTTAGGTCCCTCACTAGGTTAGCTGTGTTTACTAAGGTACATAAGTCGTGTATTATTCACATTTATGACGATTATACCCATGTTCAAAGTGATGAAATTTCACCAAGTTTTGAAGAGTGGCGAAATTTTTATCAGTATTGTTTTAGTTTATTTATGACGATTATACCAATATTCAAAGTGGTTAAATTTTACCAACTTTTGAATAGTGATGAAATTTTTATTAGTAATGATTTTTTTTTCATTTATGACGATTATACCCCTATTCAAAGTGTGGTGGAATTTCACCAACTGTAGACACCCCAATTTTGACCGAATTATTAAACTTAGGAGGATTTACCTCTGGAGATCAATGATGAATATGTCTCGTTAGAATCAAGACTCTTACAAGCAATATGACTTTCCTCCTAGAAGAATCTCGGTTCAAAATCACCTTTTTCAGCCAAAAAAAGACCAAAATTCTCATCTACCCGTCACCTTGTAGACCATGAGTTTTGAACACGTATAGAAACACGACATTGTCCTCGGAGCATCTTAAAACCATTTTTTTCAAAAGGAGAGAAATTTAGCATAAACCCCGAAAAAAGTCAACAGTTGACCCAGTGAAAAGTCAACGGGTCAAAAGGGAGTCAATCGTAAGATTTTTGAATTTTAAGATGAAAAGTCTCGGTAATTGTTCATTGGGTCTCCCTTATGCCAGAAATGAATTTTAAGAATTTTTAAATGAAAGGGAACATGGAGAAATCGAAAGGTCTTTAAGAAGAATTGTGCAGGAATTGGAAATTTTGCCTTCGGAGGGAGAGTTGACTTTTTTCCTTAAGGATTTTGATTTTTTAGATATTTTTATTGAATCCAAATGGGGGGTATTTCCTTAATTACATTTAATGTCTTAAGTAAATACAAACGACATTTACTTAAATGACATGAAATGAAATTAAGGTGCTGAATTGCTGTGAATAATGCTGAACTGCTGTGCAGCGGCACTCAAAGTGCCCGAACGGCAGTCAGTGAATGCTGCTGCGGCACTCAACGAGTGTCGTTTCATCTTCATTGAGTGCCGGCCTGGGCTAATTTGCATATTTAAGTCAAAATTCTTTTTCAATCTTTGATCAAATGAATGTACCAAACGATGCCGTTTTTTGTGTACTTGCTTACTACTCCTAGGTCATGCAAACCATACTCCCACCATCTCTAATTGACCTATCTACCCTTATCTTAGCCCCTAAGATAATAAAAGTCTATAAAAACCCTATTTTCTCTCATTTTGAGGGATTGGAGACTTGAATATTGAAGGAGAGACTTGAATATAGGGGATGATACTTGAATCTTGGAGGAGAAGCTAAATTTTGAAGTCGAGATTGTTCTTAGAGAGATATAGAGAGAGAAACCTCATAGAAATCTTGCCCAATTCACCCAAATTCCTCAAATCTTCATTGAAGAACCTTGAAGCTTCAAGGAAGAAGAAGAAGAGTATTGCTTGTAAGGCTTGGATCTCTCCAAATCAATCAAATCCTGAGAAGATCTAGAGGTTAAATCCCTACTCCCACACTATTATACATTATACAATCATAAATTCATAGATCTAGGATCTTTACGCATTTTCAAAACCTCTCTTTCTACCTCATTTCATCACACACCGCGTAGAATTTGTGATTGAATCTCATGGTAGTTCACTAGTTGGATCTAAAGAAGTCTTGGGTTTAAGCTAAAACTAATTCATAAGGAGATTTTGTTATTTTGGACCCTCTCAAATAACTTTTGATTTTGTTTCATTCTTGATATTGCTTCTTTTGGAAATCTATGAGATCTCCTATATCTCAAGAGGTTTGCTTAAGAATGATCTCTTAGTCTCCCATAATCTTATGATTTATGTGGGGATTAAGTTGATCATAATTGTACCCACACAAGTTTGAATGGATTCAAGCTCCTAACTCATGACTTGGAGCCTTCAACTTGAGAATCTCATAGGACCCTCTCTATGTCCTTTGAAGGTTCATATGGGTTTGGTCTTGCTTAAGTCTAAAAGGACCATTAAATTGGTAGGAGAAATAACAAAATGAACCTATATCCCTCCAAGACCATGTATTTGGGAGAGGAACTAGGTATTGTTCAAGTTTGATTCAAACTATGAACATTAATCCAACAAAGGTGCAGTGAATCCATAAACCAACTGTGATCAAAGATTTTTTATAAAATCATGGTCCATTGGAATTGGATGAAACCAATTGGATAATGTTCTTAACTCACATAAGTACCTCTGTGATTTTTTTCTTAAAGAAATTCCATGTTTAAAATGGTTTGGCCTTATGGTTTCAAAGCAAGCTATTCTCTGTCCAAAGTTTCAGAACAGCAACTCTGTTTTAAAATTAATAAATCAGAAGCTTAACCGAACTTTCTTGACCTAAAATTATTTTTTATAGGTATTTCAATGTGTTAGAAAGATACCCTAAAAAGATCTAAGTGTTTCTTATTTGTTTAATATTTCTAAAAAATCACACAAAATCTCTAAACAGAGAGTTGCAGATTCCCAAGTGATGTGTTTTCTTTATTCCCGGTCTAACCGTTCAATTTTCGATTTTCTTTTTGGGTTAGAAACTAGATTCAAAGAGGTACATCATATCCAAAAATCACTAAGATCCAACCGTTGGAAGTATGGTGTTTCTATTTTTGAAAATTGTTCTGTTCTCTGTAATTCATAAGAAACTGTCACTGTTTTGTCTAATCTTATTGATTTCAACTTAAATGGTTTCCAAAATGCTTTGGGACCCAAACCATATTTAGAATAATGATAATTAAGTCTAAATCCAGAGGCTAAGTGGTCCAAGTTAGTGCATAATTCACAGCTCGTCCTTTTACATATCCATGCATTCATCCATGTATATAAATACTTGTAGTTAGAATCTAACTCTAAGTTGTTTTGTCCCTAATTGAACCTAGGTGTGAGTTCCTTATAATCATGTTAGGATTATACTACCTCTATATGGACATTGCATTGACTCCTAGTTGAGACTTGCATATCTATAGAGGTGACATGTTTTCAACTAATTAGAAGGAATCTATAAATAGGTCAATTCTTTCCATACTTGATAGATTTAAGCTAGAAACTTAGGGTTGATTATTTGATATCTTTGATCACAGCATGTATACTAATCTTTGTTTTGTAGCGCATTTGAGGTACAATTTCTCAACTCTTCTCTAGTTTAATTTACTTCTTTGATTTTAATTGATTTTTGACTTTATGTGCGACACTTTAGACTAGGTCTTGCCTTATGTGTTTATATGCGTTAGAGACCTTTTCTTAGGTTTCATTTTATATGTATGCATTGCACGTTTCTATGTCGCGGTCGGATCCTGAGTAAGTTCTCTAGTTCCCTATTTGAACGTCATTTTGCTTGCTACTTGAATTATGTGGATTATGAATGCTATTTTATCATTAGCAATTTTGCACCCTTTTCAACATACTTGTGTAATGTATTATTTACATATATGTATTAGTTGAGGGCCTATCACGAGATAGGATGAGAGGGGGTGTTTTAGTCCGTCGGACTCCTTCCCCTCTCATTCCATAATCCCCGGACCCAGTTTATCTTTGGCTTCGCGAAAGATCAGTTTGCTTTTAAAATGGTTTCTTAATTTTCCTTTTAAAAATTAAGTGGCAACTCATTTTAGAATTTGAATTTGAAAAAAATCTTTAAAAAAGCTGTGGGTAAGGAAAAATTGCGATATCCACACCAACCTTTAATGAATAGTGAACTTTTAATCATTAATGAATTTTTTAGTTTATGACAATTATACCCATGTTCATAGTGTGGTGAAATTTCACCAACTTTTGAATAGTGATAAAATTTCACAAACTTTTAGAGAGTGGTGAACTTTTTATCAGTCATGATATTTTTTCATTTATAACGATTATACCATTGTTCAAAGTATGGTGAAATTTCACCAACTTTTGAAGAGTAATGAAATTTTTATCAATACAATTTTTTTTTCATTTGTGACAATTATACCAGAGAGAACCGTTCTTTTGCTATATTAATTGAGAATAAAATCCGGTACCAAAAAAAAATTAGTTGAATTAAATTCCATAACCCAATTCTCAAAAAGAACTCTCACTCTCTCATCCGAGACCATATGCATCTCCATGGGGGGAGACCCCCCAGCTTGGTACATCAAGGGGTTCCTAAATTCCTATACAACATCCCTTTTCATAAAATTTACAACCATTCATTGTCTAACAAGAAATCAGAAATCCACTCAACATAAAACTTTATTACAGAAGGAAACCAACTAATAATAAAAACTAGCCAAATTAACATTAATCTTACACATATGATATAATCTCAACACATCATGTCATGTTAAAGCACGAGTTTTGACCCTTGACTATGGGCCTACTGATCTCATGTGTTGTCACACAATGATACAGTCACTGTGATAGAATTCGCATAATTAATACTCAAATTAGAGTGAAAGTCAGACATACTTGATGATCAGCTGGACTAATCTTTTCTTGTTCTACATCAAATCTCACTGTCAAGGTTGGACAATATTATGATCCCAATCACCTTCATATTCCCACATGGAGTTAAAATAACTAAATCATCCTAGGGAAACCAGACAAAATATTGCTATCACGAGCTAGTGCTGGTCAAATCAAGATAAACATCACATACACACATATTTATATACGAAGATGGTCGAATAAGTGCCCCTCCTCCACCATCTAGAAAACAAGGGGTTGCGTCATTAGCTGGAGAAATTATTCAGGAAAATCGTCACGCCACGTCAATATGCATACTGATGTAGTATGACTATTTAATTCAACTACTCACTTGTCCTCTCTTTCTAAGGGGATCATGACAAGTGGTTATTAGATTTAAAATTTGAAATTACACTCAGCACTTGTTATGATCTCTCTAAAAGGAAGAGCTGATTAAATGATCATACTATATCAACATACTAATGGGCGTAACGGACTCACTGAATAACTTCTCCATAAGCTTGTGCAGGCTTAGAAGGATATTATGCATATATATCTTGTTATAAATGCACTCATACACAAGATTTTGCTATCATAGTGGTAAGTGTAACTAGGATAAGATTTTCTTAGTTACGTCATTGACGACAAGGAATTACATTTAATTTACTTTTTTCTGTTCTAATATGGATATGGAAGTGTTGTTGTATTCTAATGTTAAGTTTGTCATTTCTTATTACGCTTCTAGTTTAGATAAAAAAAAGTTATGTTGTGTTTTTCGGGTGTACAGGTAATTGCATGTATCATTTAATTTGTTAGGATTTTATCTCTAATAGGGGAGGTTAGTGTAATTTTGCACATCATAAGGAATATATGTATTTTAACTTCACCTCGGGAGGTCAGTGTCATCCTTATTAAGTCTCAAATAATAAATTCAGTTTGTGTTGTGACTTGAATTCAACTTAGAGTGAAAAAAAAAATCTATTACATTTTTTTTAGGTGTTGTTCATATTGTTTCCATCACATAAATAATAAAAATAATTTGATTATAATTGTTATTTTACATTATTTTTACTGTTTATGTGAAATAAACAATATAAACAACATTTAAGGAAATATACTTAAGTTGTGCCACTTAGAAAATGAATTAGGTGCGAGATTTAGAACCCTTAGAATGGGGCCAACGGCAGAGCCCCTCTGTGTGATTTGACCCGATTTGTTAAATGGTCAAATTTAACATTTTCAATTCATGTTCTAGAGTTATATGCCCTCTTCGACAAAATTAAAAATTAAGTACGAGATTTTGAGTACTGAAAATGTTAAAATAAGATTGTAATAGTCAACATATATATTATTTAGATGGAAAATAGGTTGCGATACAGTGATTTTTATAGGAGCTTTTTTCCTTCAAGTTTTTAGTTAATTATTTGCTACCTTTTCCGTTGAGTGTCCATTGTACAGTTTCGAACACACTAACAAAAATATAAAAGATTACTTTTAGCTCAAAGGCCTGTTTGGATTGCAGTAATAAAGGTTAAGAAGAGTGTCCTATTCTCATTAAAACTTATTTCTCTGTTTGGGGCTCCATTTAGTAGGGGGATTTTTATAGTTGGGTATGCAATTGCCATGAGCGCATGGGCCCATGTCACATGGAATTTTCAATGGGTTAGGCTTGTTCGACCCAGTTCCTAACAGCACTTATCTAATTGTGCTATCAGCAAAATAAATAAATAAAAAACAAATAAAAATCAAATAGTGAGGACTATACGAACTGAGAACCTCATTAACAACAATGGAATATTACACATTCTTATTAAGATTACCGCCTTCCAAACGGTCCAGAGGTGTTTAGATTTGTTTTAATCTTCTTTTTTTTTTTCTCTCTTTTTTTATTTATTTTAAATTTTTTAATTTTTTTTTTTTTGCTTTATTGGGTTTCTTTGTATGATTTGCTGCTATACTGCAGAGTATGCCACAACAAATTCTCAAGTGCTTCTTTTACTAATATTTCAGAGAGGCTTCTATAACATACATAGAAAATATTAGAAAGGTAGGAATCACTCTGTTAGAGTTACTATCAGAGGCTCTTGGGATCAAACCAGATCATCTCAGAAATATGGAATGTGCCAATGAGTGCAACATTTCATGCCATTACTACCCAGCATGTCCTGAGCCAGAGGTCACTCTGGGCGCCACCAAGCATTCTGATCCTGGATTTCTCACTATTCTTTTACAAAACCACATCGATGGCCCCCAAGTCCTCTATGAAGATCAATGGATCAATGTTCATCCCATTCCTGGAGGGCCTAGTTATAAACATTGGAGACCTCTTCCAAGTTTGTTTGAGCTTTTAATGCATGCATTTTTATATGTACATAAAACTGGGACTAATCAGAGTCCAACCCAAACCTAGATCAGTCTAATTAAGCAAAGTTATACAAATTTTGAGACAAGCTTGGGTTAGGAATTGCAAAACCCTGTGGGCTAGGTTTTTTTTTTTGGTTGAACACTTGCGGGCTAGGTTGTATTGTATATGGCTATCAACGAATCTGATTTTAATTTGAACTTCTGTTGCATTTTATAGGATTTGAATTGTAATTATATATTCCGAATTCAAATTTGTTAGTAGCTAGGTTAGTTTAGCGAAACTTGGATTTAACCAATCTGATCCGATTAAAACTAAATCCATTTAGTTATATATTGATATGCACAAAAATATCAGGTCAAAGTCAAGCCTCGTTAACTCAGCCTAGAGAAGCCAAGTCATCTTGAATTTGGACTGACTACACAGTATCCAGGGCTATAACACAAAATCGCCCGGGGTGGCCGTAAGCCCGGTCGTTCTTTCCAGATGAACCCCATATGGGCGCGCCCCCAGTAGGCGTGGTTACTTGGTCAGCAGGCCTCCAGACAGTTTCCTAGCTCGGTTCGAAGACTAAATGGAAGGAGCAAGCAGTTTCCTAAATCACTTAGGAAACATCCCCTAAATTTATGTAAATCAATTGCAATCAGATTAGACTTCCTAATCTGATTACTTACCATGTACAGGAGGACTCTTGCATCTATAAAAGAGGTCGCCTACCCTCGTAAAGAGGAGGGCTTTCTGAAAAGACATGTAACACCCGTACCCAGGAAAAGGTTTAACTATCTCATAATATGCATTAATTAATAATAATTAGTGTATAAGAATAGATTAAGGGGAGGCTTGGACTCGCCCATGGAAAAGTCCCAGTGAAGACGAACAGGTTTGGAAGTGGGACCCAGCGAAGGGTCTAGATAAAATATGAATTAATTTGCATTTAAATGCATTTTATATGACTACTTGGAATATATTTAGTTGCTTTCATAACAAATTGTTAATATGTTACTAATTAACCCAATAAGGGAATTTTTACAAAAATGTGCATAATTAGTAGGAACGTTTGCAATTTTATAAATATTTGGGACCCTGTGTGGGACCCATACGAGACTTAGACAAACACCCATTTAGAAATATTGGGTAGCTAATGGAATTACATAAGGGTTTCATAATAAACACTTAGAAAGTTTAGGGGTATAAATGAAAAGAATAGCAAAAACTTGTATGTATATCATCTAATGGGGTATATGGAGCATGTTGGAGATCCAAGAGGCAAGCATGAGCTGCCCTTTCTCCTTCTCATAACTACACGTAGAGAGAAAGAAGGAGGACCTGTCCATTTTTAGCTCATTCTTCATCTAACCACAAAGAATGAAAGAAAAGAAGGAAAGGAAAAAGAAATTTGGGGTTTTGGGCTTTGTGGGTAAACTTGGGGTCATTTTGGAAGGTTGAGAGAAAGAATAGGAGCTGAGAATTCTCAGCAATTCAGCACCTCAACTGAATTACTAAGGAGAATTAGAAGGAAGAAGAAAAAAGAGAATAACATGTATCCACCAAGTGGGTCTAGCTTGGAACATCCAAATTGGGTAGGAAGACTTCAACTTATTCATCAATTGGAGTTTTAATTGGACAAAGAAAGGTAAAATTATTATCTCTATGTAGTTTAATTTCACTTTAAATGTGTAGTTCGACGTTAGAGATTTAATCGATAAACCGCGTTATTTCGAAAATGTGTAGGAACTTAACGAAGCTTCAAATTGGGTTCGAATTTGGTATTTGGAGTAGGAATCGAACGGAGGTGAGTGACTCTAATCCATGGGCTGAATGTATAATTGTGTTTAATGTTACAATTTATGAAGTATTATGTTGATTATGATGTTAATATGTTGAATTATGATGGTTAAAGCATGATAGTATAAATTGGAATTTATTATGCCTAATTTTGCAAGGATTTCCATGTTGAGATGATTATGTGATTATGTGTTATGTGGGTTGAAGAAAGCCTTATGTTGATTCACCATGGATTTACTCCATAATAAGGAGACGTGGAAAAACCCAACATTGTAAGGGTACTCACCACTTAACTGTGTAAATGTGTGTGGGTTACGACCCAACTGTGAAAGGGTATGTGAGATGGTGTGAATTAGAGGTGCCATATGCGCATAAGGGAAAAAGGCAAGAGCGACGACACGGTGAATTGATATTTGGTCTTTTGGAGACTAAGTGATATGTAGATTGTTGATTTGTGCATTGAATATGACATACACTCATACATGTGATATAGCTTTACTCACTAAGCGAAAGCTTAAACAAATACTATTTTCGGTTGTGGTTATTGAATAACCACCGCAGGTACGGCACAAGAGGAAGAAAGGAAATGATCATACGACGGGGTGAGCGTAGGGGTTATGAGATGTGTGTTGATATGTTCATAAATCTAGATGTTTAAGTATCTTAATGAAACTTATGGTTTAGAGATGTATAGTTAACTCATTTTGGAAAACTTGTAATATGTAAAGTTCAATTTAGTGTTGGTTGTATCTTGTGGTATGAGTTGTAATATGATGGCCATAAGTTGTGTGTACATGGGGAGAACTTTATAGATTATGTAACTTTAAAAGGCAAACTAGATTTGGGGTCTTTTGTTTGACAAGTTATACTCATGTTGAGGAAAATGAGGGGTTTTGATGCAAGTTTATGTTTCTAGTGAAGAATCAATGTGCTAAGAGTGTTAAAACTACTTTTCAAATGGTTTGAAATGTTTTGGAAACTCCTATGATGTTTGGTTGTTTGGAAACACTTGGGAGTACTTTTGAAATAGTTTTGGGTAAAAATCTTCATTGCCATGTGGTTTTGAGCAAGGAATGGATGTTATGGGTTCTTTTGACTCAAAAGAAGTTGTGTGTATGTTTTGAATGGGTTTTGGTTGTAACTAAGTTGTATGTAATAGCTTAGTAATGTTGACATTGACTCGTGGAGTTGCTTTAACCTTCACTTTTAATTATGTTGTACATGAGTTCAAAACTAGTTACAATGCTTGAATTGGTCTTGAAGTGATTAGGAGTAAAATCTTTCAACGGTTGTGTGTTTCAATGAGTTTGCGTTGCTTTCGAGCACTTTTTGGTGGTTCTAAAATGGTTGGGAAGTAGCCCCAAGTGGCTTGTGAGTTTGGGGACTTTTAAGGATGTTAAATGGGAGAAAATATGGTCCAGAGGGTACTTGGACCACTCGAATTGACCCTCTCGACCGGTCGAATGCCCCTCTGCCCAAAACAGTTATTTCGAAAACATTTTCTGACAGCTTTTACGGAAACGGACATTACTCCTTCTAGAAAATTCGAATTCGCGCGCCATTTTTTGCGTTGGAACTAGGACTCAAAGATCTATCTTTTGGTGTAAAATTTTGATATACTTTATTAATGACCATTTTGCCCTTGGGGCTATTTTGTCACAGCAAACCCTTTTATGTTGGTTCAAATCATGTTTTTCTTAATAATTAACATGGTTTCTTTCTTATTAGTGTATTTTGGGTGCGTATAGTCCCATCATACGTGTCCTAATCCACCGGGGGTGGATTGGGATATGACAAGATAGAATAGCATATTATTCTCAGACACGCGTATACACCCGGTCGGTTTTATTGGTAGTGCCGCCCTACTGTTGGCTCACGAGGCCCGCCGGTGATCTGTTAGTGAAGCGCATTGACGAACCGTGGACGTAGGTCACCTCGTTAACGTAACCGAACCACATACGTTCTTGTGTCCCTATATCTCTCTTTTAACCTCTCTTACCAATTTTCGGCATCATCATATATTATATACACGTATGTAATAATGTATAATAAGAATGATATTTCCACAATGAATACATTATATATACTATAAATTATCCAATAAGATTGGTATTTATACAATAAATGTTGAGTTTCAGTTTGAGAAAAAACAAATTTTTTATTTAACAAAAATAGTAGGTTGCTTATCGGATCAAAATGGATTTCCGTTGGGATATTTGAAGGTTAACATATACATCACTAGACTATGCTAATTTTTACTTTAATTAATTTGACACAGTTGATATCAAATGACCAATTCAAGAGCAATGTGCATAGAGTGCTGGCCAACAGGATTGGACCAAGAATTTCTGTGGCATGCTTTTTCGATGGACCTCTGACAACTGCAAAGCTCTATGGCACCATTAGAGAGTTGATAACAGAAGAAAATCCACCATTGTACAGAGAAGTTGTTCTGAATGAATATGCTGCAAGTTTTTATTCCAGGGCACTAGATGCGAAATCTAACCTTCACTATTACAAGCTATGAAGGTCAAACTTTGTAAGGCATGCATATCATTCCTTTACCACATACTCTATAAGATTCTGATGTTTGCTTAATTAATATTGTGACAACCTTTGATCTGTAGATGGATGATAGTGACACATATGAACTCTAGTAAAAGTCCATTTGGGTTAGCTGAAATAGTAAGTGATGAAATGTTAAGTTGTTTGGTGTTTGGGTTAGCTAAAATTATAAGTTACTGTTTTAAGCAAGAGTATTTGGCAAACAAGCTAAAAAAAGTAATTTATTTGTATAAAATGGCCAAAAAGGACAACGTGTAAATTTTTTAAGTTCTTATTTAAATGAATTTTTGTCTTTTAACAAATTAAAGTGAATTTAAATGATTGCTTGAAAAAAAAAGCCACTTTTTTAGCTGATTTTCTGCTTAATTTTTCAGCTGATTTGTTTAAGTATTGAAATTTTGAGCTAACACAATGCACATACTCCCATTTTACAAAATAGTCACTTTTTTTTTTCTTCTCAAAATCCACAATTCATCACTTAATTTTAATTTTCAGCTAACCCAAACAGACTCTAAGAGTCTATATGGGAATACAAAAGGATAGGTTTAGTGCCCTGATCCAAATCATAATTCTTATAAAAACTTTTAAGAATGATTTTAGATTAAGCACGAACTACCATGCAAAGAAAAGGACATCTACAAAACACTTGAATTTGTAGTACTAGTTCACTTATGAACCCCAAAATCGATTCTATGTCTTCTCAAACAGTAAATTATAGATCCTAAAAGTGGTACTGAATGCTCTTATAAGACTATGGTAATACTCGGAACTATTCATGATAATAGGGTTTTGAACCATTCCTATAAAGAAGAGAATCATCAACGCATATAAATTCTCAGGCCTCACGAGGTTTTAACGACACTAATGTGACACTCATATTTCAACAAGAAGCCCTTATCCTCCTCTCTTTAGCTCTTTCTTTGGAAATACTGATTATTACCACTTTTTGTTTTTTAATGCACTGGTAAGCTTAGGGTGCATGTGTAATGATATTTTTACAATGCAATCTCACAAAGTGTAGTTTCATTATCATCTTTATTTCAGACTTAAATATCACTAGCTAGAAATAATTTAAAAATGAACAGGAACTCAAAAAATAGATGAAGGAAAGTGATGACTTGCAACATTTTAAAAACAATTATCTTATTTTTTTACCATATTTTCTTTAGGGCAATTTAGTGATAAGTCTGTACGCAACAAATTTCAAGTATGAAAATAATGAGAAAATTAAGGAACAAATGTGATTTTATTGATTTCAGAAAATATGGGTACAATCTCTGTATAATTCTTCTACAACGCAAAGAAATTCCTTTGATTCGATCTCCTTGATTGTTCACGATTCAGGGGCTTCTGGAGCTTATTCTTGAACCGTAGATTTATCCTTCAAATCTTCACAATGAATGGAACTGAAGGAGAGCTTGAACGAGAGTCGGGGCTTGATCTCGAACAAATGAATGATTGATCTTTCTTCGACTTCTTGAAGAATGGATTAAACAGACTTGTTTGAATATGAACAACAACAAACTATATGTTTGTTCTTCAAAAAGGCTTGGGTGATTTGAATGTAAGAGAGAGCTCTCAATTTTTGTGCAGAAATCTCAGCTTGTTGAAAGGCTCAAAAGTCCTTTCTACATGGGTGGAGACCTCTATTTATAGGCTTAGGGTGTAGAGTTTTAATTTGAGACTCCATACATCCTAACCCTTGATTTAAAGTCCTCCCTTGAGATTTTGACATGTGTCATCACTTTAGAGACCATTATTTATATAATTTCATATGATGTGTATGACACATGTCACAAATAAATTGGTCCACTTGTATTTTGTGGGACCCACATTTGAGATAATTTAACCTCTTGTTTTGGATTAAGATTAATAATTAACTGAATTAATTATTAATTAATCAATTAGTAATTATTAAAATTACCAAAATTTTAATGTCTACAAATGCCCCCACTTCAAGGCAGCCCGACATATACATTAGATGTACATGCGCAGCGGGACTTGAAGTATTTGGAGTATTTTTTTGGATTTGCAAATTTTCTTGCGGTGTTTGGGAACGCAAAGAGCCAACTCCACTAGTTTAAGTGTATGGACACTCTAATTTCTTGTATATGAACCTTTGTCCAATCTAACAACTCTTTTAAAATAGATCTTAATGAACTAATAATACCTTAGTTTTTATAAAAACCAAATAAAAGAGTGAGACTTGAACTGAAATTGGGCAAATTTTAGATTCTCCCAAACGGACCTACTGGATTATGATGAACCAAAAAGAATTATAGTTGCATCACATTTGGATGATTTGTATGCTTACAAACTTTCAGCTCCTATGGATTTGAAGAAATCATGTGTTTTAGGAAACTTCATGCCTGATGATACGTATCACTTTTACCAACATTAATGTCTTTTATTACCTTGTATTTGCAATTACCAAGGACTGAACCTCATCAAATGATCAAATCAGCATTAAGTTGCACGTGATATCGGTGCTTAATTGAAGCTGTAGCGTATAGTAATACCAAACAAGCCCTTACAACTTCAGTTCTTTTTTGGCTAATATCACTTGAAGCAACTTTAGAAAATTTAGCAGAGCCGGCCCTGAGTTATTGGGGGCCTTAGGCGATATTCTAAAATGAGGCCCTCTATGTATTACCAAGAATTAGCTACTATAAGGCATCTAACTATAACAAACCACAAAAATAACCATGAATTAGATGCCGTAGAACAATTAACTAACATGCAACTCAAAAAAATAAACCTTGCATATACAATTAGCTTAGAACAATCCATTTTATAATGAGCCAAAATATTCTAATCTATCAATGAAACATTGCCCTTCTCGCGTTTTTTGCCGCAAAATTACTAATTAAGCTTGTATAGTCAAGCTTTTCTATCATATCCTTTTCAATTGATAACATGGCTAATCCATTCAATCTTTCTTGTGACATGGTTGACCGAAGATAGGATTTAATCAACTTCAACTTTGAGAAGCTTCTTTCAGCAGATGCAACTGTAACTAGTATAGTCAATAATATTCTATAAGATATCTTTCAAGACTTCTTTTTTTCTTATGGTAAAACTTCTTTCAAGACTTGCAATTCTGAAAATAAATCTCTCCCATCAATATCTGAATGCGTGTTATGTTTTAGAACATTTTCAAGATTGACACAAGAAGTCATCAAACTATCATTATCCATAGATTTCAACTTCTCCAACTCAAACAAAAAGCCAAAAGTTTGTGCATAGGCTTGAAATTGTTCAAACCTACTCTTAAGTAAAGAAAGAGCTTGATCAATTATAAATATGAAGTAATTAACTCGAAAAGATTCCTCAGGCGATTGTATCGCCTCTTCACTAACAATTTCATCAAATTGTTTTTTCCTACGAATTATTCGTTTTTCACGAAATATAGGTTCAATCTCCATGGTACGTAGAGGCAACTTCTTTCGCTTCAATCATGGCTCTTGAAACCCATTTTCTCTATAACTTTCTAAATAGGAAATGAGTCCTTTCAACTTATCTAGAGCAATATCCATATCCATATCCTTAGTTTGAAGAGTCTTGCTAACAAGATTAACAGCAAATAGTAGATTATGCCAGATTATCATGCCAAGAAAAAATTCAAAATTCTCCATTTCATGTGTTGCAAGAGACTCGGCTTCACTCTTTGTCTTGGGATCCTCACTAGTACTTGCCAAGTGAATCAAAGCATCTCTTATTTGTGGAGCTTGATATCGTAATGCTTTAACACTTTCAACCCGACTTTCCCAACGTGTTTGTGACAATGGCTTAAGAGTAAGACCATCGACATGATCTTTGAAAACTTTCCATCGCTTTGTAGAAGATGAAAACATTGCATATATTCGTTGGACCACTCCAAAAAAAGATATAGCTTTTGAACAAGAGTTGGCCATATCATAAAGTGCAAGGTTTAGACTATGACAACCACATGGCGTATAGAATGCTCTAGGATTGATTTCTAGTAGCCTACTTTGTACACCCTTGTGTTTGCCCTTCATATTAGATCCATTGTCATATCGTTGTCCCCTCACATCACCGATGTCAAGTTGAAGAGTGTTCAATACATCTTGAAGCTCGTTAAAAAGTCCAAGCCTCGATGTGCCATGCACCTTTAAGAACTCTAAAAAAACACCTTTATTGGACTCGTTGAAACATCTACACACCACACTACAAGAGACATTTGTTCTTCATGGCTTAAATCCGGAGTACAATCAAGTATAATTGAAAAATACTTTGCTCCTTTGATCCTCTTAACAATTGTACCTTTGATCTCACTAGCCAACATTAGTATCAATTCATTTTGGATTTTGTGGCCGAGATAGTGATAATGAACCTCATGCATTTCAATACGTCGAAGATGCTCTTGCATTACGGTATCAAATTCGGCAATCATTTCAATGAGGCTTAAAAAGTCACCATTGTTTTCTTGATAAACCTTCTCATTGTCTCCTCGAAATGCTAAATTATTCTTAGCAAGCATTTTCACCACAGCAAGTATCTTAAGTAATACTTGTCTCCAATGTTCTCTCTCTTTGTTCATTTGTTCTTGCGCACTTTTATCAATTGTTTTATTCTTTTCCATTCTCATATCTAACTCAATCCACATGCTCATACAAGTAATGTGTTCATTACTAGTTTCATGACTTTTAAGTCTTTGAGCAAGATTTTTCCAATCATTAAACCCCTTATTAGCCAATTGTTGTGTTTCCTTCTTTCTTGAACAACTTGCAACAAAAACAAAACACCTTGTCCCCAACAACCGAGTATACTAGTCATTTCCTTTCATGCTTTTCTTTGTTTGGTAAATGTCGAATGTAATGCACATGAGAGAAATGTCTTTTATCCCCATCTTTTTTTGGATATTGAAAATGGATGTCACAATCTCTAATAGGACCTCTTTCTACTAGTAAGTCCCTCATCGTTTGATCAATATTATTCCAATTTATTGGATCATACAAGTTTGAATTTGCACATGCTTCATCCCGATGCTCCTCCTCATTTACTAATTCTTCTTGTTCTTCGTTACAATTCTCATTCGGGAGTTCCTCTTCCTCATTCACTAATTCTTCTCGTCCTTCATTAAAATTCTCATCCTGAAGTTCCTCTTCCTCATTCATGACATCTTCAATTGGAACTTCATTTGGAATTTCATTTTCTATTTATCGAGTAAAAAACTTATCAAGTGCTCCCGCTTGAGATTGCATAAGTTCTTCTACCTTCTGCTTTTTCTTTCTTTTCTCGTATCCAGAAATATATTTCCTAGGAGGCATGTCAACAATAAAACCAATGACCAATCCTATACCAATATAACACTAATTAACATTCAACAATTTGCTTATAAAGTCAACATAATTTTATTTAATCTCTTATCTCATTAATTTACATGGAATTGATTTAGGTCTTAGAATAACCCATAAGCTAATTAGTTAATATAGAAATAACCCCAATATATACTAAACAACCCCAACTTTATTTTTATTTTTTTTCGTTTTTTTTTTCTTGGTTCTCATGTCATGGGTTGATGGGTAATTAAATCTTAATAATTTACTTCATCAAATAGCCCCAACACCATAAATAAAATAACAAGTTAACAACAAATGCACAAACCACGACTCAATAACTCAATATTATATATTAAAATCAACAAACCAAAAATGAAACCCAATAAATTATTGGAGACTTGGAAGTTGGAGAGATCTTCAAGGTTAAAACAGAGAACTTACAGTTACCAAAGAAGCAGAGTAGTCTGAGCAGCAAACTAATTAACTGAGCTATCGCCGGACGCCGGTCACCGGTCACCATTGCTGATCGGAAGTTGCATGTCAAGAATTTCTATTTTCTAGGCTTGGTTGGGTTTTCACTTTTATCAGTTTTATGGTGGGAAGGAATTAGAATTTTGGGGATTTGTAATTTTTTTAGTCGTGAATGAGAGAGTCTGGAGTGTATTTGTTTAGTTAAGTTAGATTGTCTTGGGTTTGGGTGGCTCTGTTTGGGAAAAGGAAAACTGTGTAGATTGGTTTAAGTGCATATCAATTAGACTGATTATCTTGGGCTTTATAACTATTAGTGGAATCTTTTCACATATGGGGCCCCTAAAATTTTATAAGCATTTGGGGGCCCTAGGCATTGGCCTAGCTTGGTGGCCTTTGCCCAGGGCCGGGCCTAAAATTTAGAGACTTTGCCCCCACATTTTTTTTCAATCTTTCCTCTTTTTTTTTTTTTGGCCTAATCAAGTTAAACCCCTCTCCAAGCAAGACAAAAATTTTTGGAAACTTGTAATTGCTGAACATAATGTATATATATCCATACATACGTACGGTCAATATGTAATCATAATTTGGAGGCTTCAAAGAGAAATCTTGCACAAAAACCGTTAGTTGATTCCACTTCTTCTCTCTTTTTTTTTTGTTTTTTTTTCAAGGCTTCATCTTCTTTCCTTGTCTTCATTAATTATTTGGGTTATGTATCCACATGCACATGGATACTAAGGAAAACTTGCAATTACTTTGGAAATTGACCTATTTACAGCAACTCTAGGCAATTCAACTTCATCTATAGAATTGATATCTTTCTTAGGAATTTAGCTTGGACTTTACGAGTAATGCTAGATGCACAAAAAAAGTGCACAACGAAATGCACAACCTGTTATAATTTGTTGGACCTCGTGCTGAAAAAGCTGTACACTCCTTTTTTTTTTTGTCTTTTTGTGTGTACAGACTTTTCAGCACGAAGTCCAACAATTTTAAACTGATTGTGCATTTTATTGTGCACTTTTTTTGTGCATCTAGCATTTCCGGGACTTTACTTACCAGGTGTAAGCCACGTATGACTATCCTTGAGATTGAATTGATTTAGAAAACCTTTCCGTGGCCTTGCACGGAATACATATCCATATATTTATATATATCTTAATCTCCAAGCAAAACAAAAGTTTAGGAAGTTTAGGACTTCACCACCTATAAAACATACCATATTTATATATATGTATATATATGGCGTACATTGACCTACTAATCACACACGACACCATAATACCTTTGAGTAATACGGGGTACAACCAAAGCCACAACTTTTTGCTCACAAACTCTATTTTGTGTCTATCTCTCTCCTAGTGGGCACTGTGGGGTCACTGACACTGTGGGGCCCATCAAGAAAGAGATAGACACAAAATGAAGGTTATGAGCAAAATATTGTGACTTTTTTTGTGCCCCAAGTATTACCCAATACCTTTTGCACATGACAAGTGATTCACTGGTGCCTTATGGACACGCAACTGGTAATTTTCACCCTTCCACCACTGTACGTATACCAGTGAGTTTGTCTTTTCTTGTGCTACTCTCTTTTTGCTAAGCATACCAAGGCTTTGTTTGGTTTATGAATTTATAGAAGGTAAAGAACACAAAGTCCCTTGTTTTCCTTTGTGACTAAAAATTACAGTACCTCTATAATTTTCTTGATAACCCAATAGAGGAAAACTTTTCTTTTATGCTTCCTTTCTTTTCCCCATCAAATCCATGTCGATGAACCAAAAAGAACCCAAAGTGCTTTATATCAATTGGCCGTCTCTCTTTCTCTTTATTTATTTATTTATTTATTTTTTATTATTATTATTATTATTATTATTATTATTATTATTATTTGCATCCATGTGAGACCTGCCATAAATATGCCATGTATTCATCCATGTAAGCAACTTAGAATTATATCTACATGTCACAGCAATTCCTTTGATAGCTTTCCACTTGATGTCAACATTTGCATTATTTCTTTTTGACAATAATTTTGCACCCCAGACTGTACTGTCTACTGTAAAAAAAAAAAAAAAAAATTATATTTCCTTTTAGCAAATAAATCTCACCATAGTGTGGATTCAGTCACGTAACCAAGACATTTGTGATTCATAGTAATACAAAATTTGATATCATGTGTCACGCCATGTGGTCAAGCACAAAAGCGAACACTTATAATCAAATTCCTAACCCATGATAGGAACGCATCTTAGGTAATGCAATCAGACAGATGCATCAAAACTATTTTTGATGTAAAGACTTTCTCTTTGCTTCTCACATTGATCTAATCTTCTTCTTACTGTTTTTTTTTTCTTCAGCTGCTTCTATTTTTTGCACAACATCTTCTAACGAAATTTGGAGCCTATCGACCCTTTAGTAAGCATCTCTTTCAATTTTTTTTGCTTGATTACCTAACAAAATGTATTTTGCATAGAGTTTTTGTGTGTGTGTGTATGTGTGTGTGTGTGTGTGTGTGTGTGTGTGTGTGTGTTGCAGGGATTCAAGATAGCGCATTATCCAGCATCTTCGGAGAATAGCTTTGGACTTGCTACCCCAGAGTCATGAATACTTCATGGGCAAAGCGACCCATTGTGACTTCGGAGATCTTTAGGGAATAGCTTTGGACTTGCTACCCCAGAGCCATTAATACCTCATGGTTGTGACTTTGGAGATCTTTAGGGAACACCTTTGGACTTGCTACCCCAGAGCCATTAATACCTCATGGGCAAACAACCCATTGTGACTTCGGAGATCTTTAGGGAACAACTTTGGACTTGCTACCCCAGAGCTATTAATACCTCATGGGCAAACACTCCATTGTGAATCTAGAGACCTTCGAGGAACAGCTTTGGACTTGCTACCCCAGAGCTATTAATACCTCATGGCCAAACACTCCATTGTGAATCTAGAGACCTTCGAGAAACAGCTTTGGAGTTGCTACCCTAGAGACCTTCGGGGAACAGCTTTGGATTTGCTACCCCAGAGCCATTAATACCTCATGGGCAAACACTCCATTGTGACTCTAGAGATCGTCGGGGAACAGCTATGGATTTGCTACCCCAGAGCCATGGATACCTCATGGGCAAAGTGCTGCATTATGACTCCGAATAATCTTTCGGCATTTCAGCCTCTGCATGAAGCAACGGTATCTAATGTTTTAAGCACTTAATGATTGTCATTGTAAGTCATCCAGTTAACCCACTATCATATCAACCATAACTTGCATATGCTTTTCATTAATGTTGACTGAGCTTGAAATTTCAAGTTGCCTACGTACCCAAAGAAAGGGATCAAGTCATTATGTAGTTTAAAGCATTTATTTCTTAAAAGACAATTTTTTTTTTTTGCGCCGTACACAGTTTATACTCATGTGAGCCAGGAGTGCGGTGCGCTTTTATGGATAGTATCTTTTTAGGAACTTTCCATTGATTGGACCTACATGCAATCCCTCTTCATCATCAATCTTGTAGGCACCGCTGGTGTAGACTTCACACACAACATAAGGACCATCCCACTTTGACGTAAACTTGTTGCCAGTGCGATGACTAAGTATAATGGGTCTTCTAAGCGCTAATTCTAAGTCTCCAACTTGAAAGGACCGATGTCGTACTCTCTTGTTAAAACCTTTGGAGAGTCGTGCTTGATAGCATTCCATTCTTTGCTGCGCTTTGACTCTCTTTTCATCCAACGCTTCTAGTTCTTCAAGACGCAAATGTGCATTTTCTTCATTTGTTAGGCCCTCTTGTAATGCAATCCTCAACGATGGGATCTGTTGTTCTAGTGGCAAAACGACCTCAACACCGTAAACGAGTGCATATGGAGTGGCTTGTGTAGATGTTCTATGAGTTGTGTGATACGCCCATAATGCCTCACCAATCCTCTCGTGCCAATCTTTCTTTGACTTGGCTACCACTTTCTTAAGCAAGTTGCACAGGGTTTTGTTGAACGCCTTTGCAAGACCGTTGGCTGGAGCGTTGTACATAGAGGAGTTTCGTTGTTTGAAACTGAATTCTCGCATAACTTATCCATGAGAGAATTGTAGAAAGGTTTTCCATTGTCGGTAATGATGTATCTGGGAACACCATACCGAAAGATGATGTTAGTCTTGATGAAATCAACGACAGTTTCCTTCTTCACTTCTCTGAGCGGGACAACTTCAGCCCATTTTGAGAAATAGTCAGTTGCCGCCAAAATGTACAAGTGACCTCTAGATGATTTTGTTAATCAATTCCCTATGCTTCAAATGGCCAGGAAGTGTCAGTAGGGTGTAAGGGTTCTGGTGGTTGATGGATAAAGTTTGCATAAAACTGACAAGCTTGACATCTTTTTGCATATTCCATGCAATCTTTCACCATACAGGCCAATAATAACCTATTCTTTTCACACGAAAGTGAAGCTTTGGTCTAGACTGATGAGCCCCACATATTCCAGAGTGAGCTTCCTTCATAGCTTGAGTTGCTTTAACTTCTCCAAGGTAGCGCAGAAAGAGTCCTTCAAAGAAACGTCGAACAAGGTGTCTTTGTAGTATATGAACAGTAGAGCTCGCCGCTTTATCTCAGTCTTGTGACGTAAGTCCTCTGGAAGTTTTCCATGCTCCAAGTAGTCGATGAGAGGTCTCCGCCAATCGACTGCTTCAATGGCTAAAATTTAGATCAAGTTGACCTCCTCCAATGTGCAATCGAGCAAGTGGGGTAACACCCACTTTTGGCACACAGGGATGTCAATCTTTTCATCTTCCAACAATGCTAGAGTTGTAGCCAAGTTTGCTAAGGCATATGCCAGTCGATTATCCTTTCTAGGAACATGAACAAACATGACACTATCAAAATTTTCCAAAAGATGGGAAGCATTTTTATTAGGTGTCACTAAGATACATACACATATACTTGAAAATAATAATTTATAAATTACTAAAAACACTTAGAAAATTAGGGTTGTTACACTTATTTTGTGGATAAGACATGGTTCGGAAATTGTTTTCTCTTACTCTATTAGTGGGCATTATCAGGACATAGAATTCATTTTCTGAATACTTCTTTCTTTGTAGCAGTAATTCGGTAATTTATCTCCATTTTTTTCTCTCTTTTCTATTTCCTTTTATTGACTTCACTTTTTGACTACTTATTTTTTTTAGTTATTACCCTTTCTTCGTAAGTTAATTGCATTCTTTACATATTGGTGGTCATTTATCAGATCATTCAAGAACACCACTATGATAATGTGTAGTACAATATTCTTGTAGAAAATATAAGCACACAAGCACTGAGTTAGGTTCAAGGCATACCTTGAGCGGAATACCCGATTCGGATCATCTATGGCGTTGTTACAAGCCCGACAACTTCAACTATGAACTGCTGCTCCTTCCTTGCTTCCGTGTACTCTCTTATGCTTCGTGTTGATCGTAGGAAACACTACTAGAGCGATCTCTGTTAGTATCACGTGCTAAATCTCATTGTTGCATGGTGATGGCCTAGAGAGAAAAAAAGCGAGTGAGAGAGAGAGAGAGAGAGAGAGAGAGAGAGAGAGAGAGAGAGAGAGAGAGAGAGAGGCTGCAGAATTGCTTAGGATGATGGTATATATGTCTTTATTTTATTTTATATTTTTTTTGAGGAAAAGAAAGGAATAGCATTAATCAAGGAGGAACCTCCTTAGAAATACCATATATATGAGGTACATATGGTATATATGTGTTTATATTGTATGTATACACACATATTCACCAAATCCTAGGACTCCAAGAGCCAGATCCAATGTATGTGGATGTACCAATTATCTCACAATTTCTTACAATTCTATATTGAGACAATTATTATTTCTCCCGAAGTTTCAAAAACAAAAAAATTCTAAATGCAGGCTGAGCAGATTCTAGAAGAGGTTCAAGTGTGCTACTGGCTCCCTATAATAATGCTGACATTTCACTTATACACATGAATACAAGAACAACTGGCTAACATTATCTTACAAGGGGTGAGGGGGGATAGGTAACATTTTTATTCTGAATATAGGGGATATTCATATAAGTGTATTTGAATCTATGTAGTCGTACTTAATTTCTTCGGATGACCCCAACTATGTCATATAAGTGTATTCCCTTTTATTTACTTTTCCAATAAAGTAGTCATTGTGGATCGGGGTGGGACTCTTATTTTCTCTCTAAAGTTGTCTAATTTTTTCATGGACCTCACAATTCCAGTTTTTTAAATTATTTTTGTCATTTAATTAATTTGTTTTGACTACAGAGGGGTAAAGTGCCACAGAAATAAACTACAAGGGAGTTATGTGTTAATTCTAAACTACAAAGGCGTAAAGTGTCACAGAGGCAAAACACTTGGGAGTTATGTGTTACAATCCAAACTACAGAAGGATAAAGTGTCAAAAAAGCAAACCACAAGGGATAAAAAGTAATTTACCCTATTCTTTAACATAACTATAGTTAAGAATCTATGAAATCATAGAAAATTAATATGGCGCTTCGCTAATCAAAAGTTACAAAAAGTAAAAAAATTTCCTTTTCGGGGCCTAAACAAAAGAAATTAAATTTGGTGAATAACAGTGCACAATGATACAGTCACTAGACTGGGCCTTCTGATAGTCGCACAATGATACAGTCACCGTGATAGAATTCACATAATTAATCCTGAAATTATGATAAAAATCACGCGTATATGACGATCACTTGGAATAATCTTTTCCTGTCTATATCACAATTACTGTGAAGGTTGGACAATATTATGATCCCAATCACCTTTCATATTTCCATATGGAGTTAAAATAACAAATCATCGTAGGGAAATTAGACAAAATATTGCTATCACGGATTCACGAGCTAGTTCAGGTCAAATCAGGATAAATGGGCGGTCTTGAGGTTTTGGCGGCTTTAAGCGAACTTATAAAATGGGCCCTCTGCATATAAGTTTGAACCAGTTATTAAATTCAGAAATGTAGTTCCTAAAAGCCATTTGGGGCTATTTAGGGAAACCTAAATTATTTTTTTAGGAGAGGACTGTCCTAAGAATTTGAATACTTTAGTACAAAGATACCCCCAAAAACTACAAGTAAGATCAATAAATTTCAAATATTCAGTTCTATAAATAAATTGTAAGGAAAGTGACCAAAAATATTGAAAAGTCTTATATTTGGAAAAGTTAAGAAGGTATTCTTTTACTAGGGAAAATGCTATGTACACCAGTTTTGTGTACCTAATGAGTAGTTTTTTTTTTTCCCCCCAAACAAGCCCCTAAAAATGGATAAGTCTATCGTAAAGACACTTACTTCCTTGGGTCTTGGGGTTTTTAAATTGTGTTTGAGACTTTTAAACTTAACAATTACTATTCAGTGTTTGAGATTAGGAACCTAAAATTATTCAAAATATTAGAAACTTTAGCCCGGGCCTATAATTTTGTATACCAGTACCGGCCCTATAATTTTGTATATCAGGACCCGCCCTGGATAAACATAACACATACACACACATTTATACCATCTAGAAGGCAAGGAAGAATAGACAAGGGGTTGCTGTCATAAGCTGGTATAGGCTTAAGCACGATATATTGAGCCTGTTTGTCTGTGCTTATGCTTATGTGATCTTGATCGTGATTCATAGAACTGCTTAAAAGTAGAACTGCTTATTATGGTTTGAGTGTTTGGTTAATATGCTGTGAATTGATTGATCATAGAGATAATCTTGAAAAGCACCCCCCCCCCCACCCCCCCCACCTGCTTATTGTCAAACTACTTTTTGGATCAAATCTGCTTATATTTTTGCTGAAACAAACAGATTAACAAGCAGTTTGGGCCATCAGAACTGCTTAAAATAGGCAAATAAGCAATGACAAACAGCCTCATTGGGTATATATGGTAAATTTTTCTGACATTCAGTTATATAGAGGAGTTTATACCGTAAATCTTGAAGACAGATTATAAGTGTCTAAATTGTCATGTGTCAAAATATAATATGTTTTGCTATTGCAATAAATTTCATGTTCCTGTTGCGAAATTTTACACTGCTATAGTATCGGGTGACAAATTTTGACCTGACACGGCAATCTGACACGACCCAATACAAAAATAAAAGGGGTTTGGGTGACCTGTATAAGGGCACGAGTCATAAACGAGTCGACCCGTTTGACACGATTAATAAACGGGTTTAAGCGAGTCAACCCGTTTGACCCGATTAAGTATTTAAGTGTAGTTGAGGAATTTTTTAAGTTCTAAAAAAAATTTTTAATAACCTGAAAATCTAAAAATACAAATAATATAAATAAGAATTAAAAAATATTTATTTTTAAAAATATATATATAAACTAAATGAAATTTTTTTTTTTTTTTTGCTCCCAAAGCAAAAAAGAAAAAATATAGTAATTACCAACTTACCAAACAAGTACTAAATCTTTATATAATAATTAATAACTAATGTAATAAAAAATAATAATTAATAACGAATAAGTTTGCAATAGTTTATATATAATAGTTAGATATTGTTATATTTGTAGTATTTTGGTATTTAAGATGATATTTAATATGTGTTAATAATTGATACATTTGATGGGAAGACTTGTTTGTATTTTTTATAAGGCTGTAAGCTTTTTTTGAATAATCGAACCGAGCTAACCGGTTCGTTTTCTTAAAATTACCTACAACTAAAAAAACCGATCTGACCGTCCAAATTGCAAAATCGACCAAAAGTCAAAAAATCGACCGAACCGACCACTTCGGCTGATTTTCAAAACATGGAAAAAATCGAAAATGAAAATAAAAATAAAAAAAATCAAAATTTGAATCGAACCGAACCGATGACACCCTATACGGGTTAAACGGGTGACCCGTGTATGACCCGACACGATTAGGACACGTTAAGAATGACACGATTATGACCCGACACGGTTATGACACGACACGATAATGACCCGACACGATTATGACCCGACTCGACTCGACTGCTAGCCCTACTATAGTATGAGGAGTGTAGTTTTTGCTACAGTACATTTTATCTGGATTGTTAGAGTATCAGTTTCACTTTTTGTTGTTATAAGTAATTGGTCCAACATAAGTCGAGGAATTACAGTATTAATTTTCAATCCCAATTTTGGTTACACAAATCCAATATTCAAAAAAGACTAATATCAATGTACAAGAACTAACAGTGTATAATTTGACACTGCACTAGATTAAAAGAGTTAGATGATTGCCATTATAAATTTACAAGAACTAGCATCAGAAGTATAATTTTATATCTGCATTAGACTCTGGATTGATGGAGTATCAGTGTCACTTTTGCTACTATAAGTGATTGGTCGAACATAAAGTCGGCGAAGTAATTACAGCATACAAGTTCCAATGTTTTTGGTTACACAAATCCAATATACAAATAAAGACTAATATGAGTGTACAAGAACTAGCATTAGTGTGTAATTCTACACTGTATCACACAAAAAGCCTTATAAATTTACAAGAACTAGCATCAATGTATAATTTTACACTCCATTAGCTAGACCAAAAGATTGAGTCTATGATTACCATTATACATGAATAATCTATCATAAGTGTAGAATTTTTGTGGTGTCTATGCATCAAACATCACTGAATCAACTTGTATTGATGCCTCGTCATATTTTTTTACGAACTTAAACCCTTTTTTCGAAGAAGGCTTTCAACAATTTCCATAAGGTTTTTTTTTGCAGCATCTGTATGTGATTGTCTCCTACTTTGATTTTGTTAAATAATGAATGAAATGCAGTGATGACGTTTTTGAAAATTATTGAGCTAACCTCATTTTAAACGTTTTAGAAAACCAATTGGTTCTCATATATCAATTCTCTCTCTCTCTCTCTCTCTCTCTCTCTCTCTCTATATATATATATATATATATATGTATGTGTGTAATAAGTGCACATCCACCATCTAGCAAGCACGAGATAATGGACAGTTCCCAAAACCCTTATCTTATCAGTGAATTACAAGCTTTTGATGATACACTTTTTAATTCCACTAATGCTGACATTTCACTTATAAACATGAATAGAAGAACTGTAACACCCGCTCCCGCGATTAATTGTTAATCATGATTTAGTATGCATTAGCATAATTAATTGGTGTTTATTAACACATGTTTAAGTGAGTTTTAACCCACTAGTTGATTATGGGTGTCCAGTTTGGGAACCCAATGTTGGCCAATGTGGCATTCCCAAATTGGGACATGAGTTGAGAAAGTTCCATTGTGATGGGACAAAGTTGTGGAATCACCCTTATGTGCTTAAATGTTTATTAAGGCATATGTGAAATATTTATATGTTGTTTAGATTATATTGTTTGTCGTTAGGGACCAATTATGTGGTCATTTAGCATACCTTGGTGAGGACGAAATGAACACGTTATATAATTAGTAGGCTAATTAGAAACTTCATAAAAAAATTATGTGGGACCACTTATGGGATCCACGCGAGACATAGACAAACACCTATTTAAGTTTGGGATAATTTTAAAAGAGTTCTATAACTAGTAGGGGTATAATTGCAAAACTAGAGAAATGTTGGGGAGGTCATAATAGAAATCAACACTTGAAATGTATATGGATGAGACAAGTGTCTCATGACTCATCACATTGAGTCATCTTCATCCTTAATGAGTTAAGGAACTTACAGAGAAACTACTCGTGCGAAATCGACGACGGAATTCGACGGAGCTCTACGACGTCAATCGGCACACCGTTCGATACCCAATTTCAATTCCGAGACCGGATTCGGACTCGTAGAGGTGAGTTCTACGTTTTGGTACTGATTTTATTGAGTATAATCGTTGTATTTCTCGTGACCAATTCGGAGCGGTAATCCGTAGTTGGTCGAATTCATGTAGGATTCGAACCCGGAGTAGATTTGAGCTTTAATTTCACAACTAGGAACGAATTGCCAAGAGGTGAGTGATTTCAATCTTGCCTATGGATGAGATTCATGGTTATGTTCATATGATGTTGATTTCATGTCTATTTAGCTTAATCACTCATGTTTAACTATGATTTTGTGAAAAGCATGGTGATATGTTTATGTGAGCATGTTTAGTTGTCTATGTGGGTCAAAGGAAAGCTTGTATAAATCCACCATGAGATTGTTCCGTGGTGACGACCACTTGTTGCCGACAACGGCATTAGACCGCACGTGTGTGGCGTGGGTCATTGGCTTGTGCCGTGGACTATCGGGGGAGTCGCGGACTTGCGGGTAGTGGTGGATGAAATACTTGCTTATCCGGAGATCATTATATTTGTTGAGTTGAATATAAACATTGATATGTCATCCGCGTGCTTGATTGATATTTCTCACTAAGCATATAGCTTATATATTGTAGTGGTTATTGAATAACCATTGTGGGTGAGCACGACGGCGAGAATCCGGGGAGATGAGCTTGGGGTTCATGGAGTTGAGGAAGCTTGTAAATGTTGTAGTTTCATGTATAAGTTGTTTTCGAGCCTAACTTATAGTTTTGGTGCAAAACTTGTGGTTTATAATAGTTAACTTGAGTTTATGTTAAAACTTGGAGAGATATGTTAGTTTGGTTTAATCGCTCCAAGACTTATGTAAATTTGGTAATTGAAGCTTAGAGTGTTGTTGGTATCTTTCATGCCTTGATAATGTAGTTTTGGGCATGTTTGAATGATAATCTTGTTTAAAAACATGTTTTGGTTGATCATAGTGGCATTGGGAGTATTTGGGAGAGATTTGGGAGAGTATTTGGGGGAGATTTGGGAGAGATTGCATTGTACATCTTGTTCATGGTTTTAAATCATGTTGGTAATTTTCAAACTCTTGTTTTTGTGATTTGGATATGTTAGTTGTGAGTTTGGATCAAAACTCATATGTTTTGGTTGTTTTTGTGAGAATTGGAAGTGGTTGAGCATTGTAGCATTGGTGGATCTTGATTAATGTTTTAAAACTATGTTAACATATCTTAGAAATGGTTTGAAATGATTTGAGATTGGTTTTGAAATGGTTTTGCAAAGTTTCATGAAGTTTGGATGGGATTTGGAGGTGTTTTGGATCTGCAGAACAGGGAAAAATGCTGTCAAAACGTGTGCTGCAGAATCCGGATCGATCCGGGTCTTGAGCGGATCGATCCGGCACTTCTGGAGGGCCAAAAAATGGGGTTCTGTCAAAACCGGATCGATCCGGTTTTGGGGCGGATCGATCCGCAGGTCCAGATTCAGCACTGTCGGCTTTTACAGAAACGGACACAACTCTCTCTAGAAAACTCGGAATCGCGCACCGTTCGTTGCGTTGGAACCGGGACTCGAAAACCTATCTTTTAGTATAAAATTTACTATACCTTATTAATTACCATTTTTGCCATTGGGCTTAATTTGTCTAACATAATGGTGTAAATGTGCTTATTTTCCCTCCTTTTCATTTGTAAATTGTCGTTTGAAGGCCTTGGTGGCGTGCCACGTGTCTTGGGTTCACATGTGTGGATTCGGGGCGTGACATTTAGTGGTATCAGAGCAATAAGCTTAGAAACTTTGGGACGAGAGACGATGACTTGAGAGTAACGCGTAGATATTGAGCATGTAGTTGCATCACATGTATGCATATGATTACTAATGCTATGTTATGATTGCTTAATCATTTATATCATATGATATATGGCATATCATGCATAGTATTCATGCATATGTGACTGGCAGGCAAGAATTTGGTGAAAGATGGACCAAAACCGAGACCTCGATGCAAGAATGGATCGTTTGGTGGATTTGGTAACTAATTTTGTTGGTGCCGTTGGTGATCGAGTACCACCAGTAAATGAAAGGTATGCAAATCCAAATCCTGAACCAAGGGTGGACCGTATTACGATTGAGCAATTCTATAAGAGGAAACCGACTACGTTTGATGGGGGATCGGATCCGATGACAGCTATTCATTGGGTATCGGATATGGAACGAATATTCCGTGCTATAGAATGTACCGAGGAACAAAAGATTACATTTTCTACAGACACTTTGAAGGAAGGTGCCCAGAATTGGTGGGTGGGTTTACTTGATCAAGGTAGGCCGACCACTTGGGATAAGTTTGTGGAAGAGTTTTACAAACGATATTTTCCTCGAGCGGCTAAAGCACAGAAGCGTCGGGAATTCATGAACCTCCAACAAGGAGATATGACGGTGAATGAATACATCTCCAAGTACAGTGAATTGCTTCGATTTGCAAAGGATACAGTGATAACCGAGGAAGACAAAGCTCGAAAGTTTGAAGAGGGGTTGAGGGATAACATCCAATGTAGGGTGGATACTCATGAATTTGGAACCGTTGCTCAAGTCCAGAATGCAGCCCTCATAGCCGAACGAGATATTAATAAATATAAGCAAGGGCAACAAGGAAAGCGACAAGGTGAAGATAAAGGGAAGGGGCAAGGCTTCTTCAAGAAACCATTTTCACGAGGACCTGGCTCAGGTTCGGGTAGTCAAGGTGGAAGTTCATTTACTGAGGGAGTTCGACCACTGTGTCCTACATGTAATCGCCGACATGGGGGAGTTTGTTACTTGCTTAGCACGTGTAACATTTGTAAGCAAGTGGGGCACATATCCAAGAATTGTCCGCAAGCTAGAACACGACCGCCTAGCTCTGTGAGCTCAATTCCAGATATGAGGGGCAAATGCTTTGAATGTGGGCAGCCAGGACACTTTTCTAAGGATTGTCCAAAGAAGCGACAACAAGGGGCAAGTTCTATGGCGTCCAGCGGAGCAAGGTCAGGACCGCCCACTGATAAAGGAAAAGGCGTGGAACAGAGGCAAGGGAAATCTTTCCAACTGGCACCGGGAAATGTGTCAGCTACGGACTCCGTGGTGTCAGGTATACTTCATATTTGTTCACATCCAGCACGAATATTGATAGATTCAGGATCAACACACTCATTTGTCTCACATGAATTTGTCAAACATTTACATAGCATGTCAGAACCCTTAGGGTATGATCTATCTGTATCATTACCTCTAAGTAAACCGCTAGTGACCTCTTCAGTGTTCAAAGCATGTGAAATCAGAAATAGGTGATAAGATATTGACTGTTGATTTGATTCCGTTAACCGTCAACTACTTTGACGTAATTTTGGGTATGGACTGGTTATCTACAAATCATGCTACAATTAATTGTGAACAGAAAAGGGTTAATTTCCAATTACCAGGGCAAAAAGAGTTTACCTTCCAAGGGGTTGGTGTAGCAGCGCCACCATATATGATATCAGTAATTCAGGCTGGGAAGTTGTTGAAAAAGGGTTGTCAAGGATTCCTATGTAGTGTAATTGATACACGTGTCACGGGGACTCGAGTAGAAGATATTTCGATAGTACGGGAGTTTCCGGATGTATTCCCTGAGGATCTACCAAACATGCTAATTGAGCGGGAGATTGAGTTTACTATTGAGGTAGCACCTGGATCACAACCAGTATCAAAGACACCGTACAGAATGGCACCTGTGGAACTGAAAGAGCTAAAGAACCAGTTACAAGAGTTGCTTGACAAGGGATTTATCCGACCTAGTGTTTCTCCGTGGGGAGCACCGATTTTATTTGTCAAGAAGAAGGACGGAACCATGCGTATGTGTATTGATTATCGGGAGCTGAACAAGTTGACCATTAAAAATAAGTATCCATTACCGAGGATTGATGATTTGTTCGATCAGCTTCAAGGAGCACAAGTTTTCTCAAAGATCGATTTGAGATCGGGTTACCATCAGCTGAAAGTTAAGGAGGAGGATGTGGAAAAGACAGCGTTCAGGACTCGATATGGACATTATGAGTTTATGGTTATGCCATTCGGAGTTACCAACGCGCCCGCAGCTTTTATGGATTTAATGAACCGGGTATTCAAGGAATACTTAGATGAATTTGTAATTGTCTTTATTGATGATATTTTGGTCTACTCTAAAAGTGTTGAAGATCACGAGAAGCATTTACGATTGGTGTTGCAACGACTTCGCGAGAAGATATTATTTGGTAAATTGAAGAAATGTGAGTTTTGGCTTACGGAGATAGCATTTTTGGGACATGTGATTTCTAAAGCAGGTGTTTCAGTGGATCCACAGAAAATTGAAGCAGTAGCCAATTGGAATCCACCGAAAAATGTGTCAGAAGTTCGAAGTTTCTTGGGTTTGGCCGGGTATTACCGAAGGTTTGTAGAAAACTTCTCAAGAATTGCGATGCCTATGACTCAGCTAATGAGAAAAGATGTTTCTTTTGTTTGGAGTTCTGAATGTGAGAAAAGTTTCAAGGAATTGAAGACTAGACTTATAACAGCACCGATATTGACTATTCCGTCGGGGACTGAGGGGTTTGTTGTATTCAGCGATGCTTCTTATCGAGGTTTGGGATGTGTTCTAATGCAGAATGGCAAAGTAATTGCATATGCTTCACGACAACTGAGACCACATGAAACCAACTATCCAACACACGACTTGGAATTAGCAGCGGTGATCTTTGCCTTGAAGATTTGGAGGCATTATCTATACGAGGAACGATGTGAAATTTACACAGATCACAAAAGCCTAAAGTATATATTCACTCAGAGAGACTTGAATATGAGACAGAGACGGTGGTTGGAGTTGATGAAAGATTATGATTTGTCGATTCAATATCACCCGGGAAAAGCCAATGTAGTGGTGGATGCATTGAGCCGAAAGTCAACCGGTAACTTAGCTTATGTTATAACTTCTCAAGAGAAGCTGATTCGTGAAATGGAGCAATTGAAACTTGAAGTAATTCCAAGAACTGAGGGAGCATTGATGGCAGTTATTATAGCACAACCGACACTTGTGGATGAAATTAGAATGAAACAGCTTCAAGATCCAAATTTGAGAAAGATTTGTGACGGAATACCTGAGGGTAAGCAACCGGATTCCACTTACGTGGATGGTGTATTGAAATATAGAAATCGAATTTGTGTACCTGATGTCAATGGAATTAAAAAGACGATTCTAGACGAGGCACACAATACCAAATATTCTATTCATCCGGGAAGTACCAAAATGTATCGTGATCTACGAGAGAACTATTGGTGGTTTGGAATGAAACGAGAAATAGCCGAATACGTGGAAAAGTGTTTGATGTGTCAACGGGTAAAAGCAGAACACCAAAGATCAGCGGGATTATTGCAACCATTACCAGTACCGGAATGGAAGTGGGAGAACATCACGATGGATTTTGTAGCAGGTTTACCGAAATCCAGAAGATCAAATGATAGTATTTGGGTAATTGTTGATCGATTAACCAAGTCTGCACATTTTCTAGCGATTAAGACGAATGATCCGATGAAGTTGGCAGAGTTATATGTTCAAGAAATTGTAAGGCTTCATGGAGTTCCAGTGTCTATTATCTCTGATAGAGATAGTAGATTTACATCAAGATTTTGGAGGGGTTTACAAGAGGCTATGGGCACAAAGTTGAATTTTAGCACAGCTTTCCATCCGCAGACTGATGGACAATCAGAACGGGTAATTCAGATACTGGAAGATATGCTTAGATTATGTGTTCTTGATTTCAAGGGTGATTGGGAACAACACTTACCATTGACGGAATTTACTTATAATAATAGTTTTCAATCCAGTATTGGGATGGCACCTTTTGAGGCTTTATATGGGCGTAGATGTCGTTCGCCGATTTGTTGGGCTGAGGTAGGAGAACGGAAACTATTGCGATCTGAGATAGTTCAACAGACAACAGAGAAAGTTAAGGTGATACAGCAACGATTGCAAACAGCTCAAAGTCGTTACAAGAGCTACGCGGATTTAAAAAAGGAGACAAATAGAATTTGAAGTTGGTGATTTTGTGTTCCTAAAGGTGTCACCGACCAAAGGGATTGTGAGGTTTGGAAAACGTGGAAAACTGAATCCGAGGTACGTTGGACCATTTGAAATCATTGGTAGAGTTGGACCAGTAGCATACCGATTAGAGCTACCACAAGAAATGGAGAATGTGCATAATGTGTTTCACGTATCAATGTTGCGACGTTATGTGTCAGATGCACGTCATATCATTACGCCGGAACCGTTGGAAATTAGAGAAGACTTGACTTACATAGAACATCCAGTGAGAATTCTTGATGCGAAAGTTCAAGTTCTGAGAACCAAATCTATCCCATTGGTTATGATTTTGTGGCGTAATCACTCCGTGGAAGAGGCTACGTGGGAACGGGAAGATGAGATGCGTGAGAAGTATCCATTCCTATTCGAAACTTGAGGTACTTTAAGTTTGGGGACAAACTTCTTTTAAGGAGGGGAGAGATGTAACACCCGCTCCCGCGATTAATTGTTAATCATGATTTAGTATGCATTAGCATAATTAATTGGTGTTTATTAACACATGTTTAAGTGAGTTTTAACCCACTAGTTGATTATGGGTGTCCAGTTTGGGAACCCAATGTTGGCCAATGTGGCATTCCCAAATTGGGACATGAGTTGAGAAAGTTCCATTGTGATGGGACAAAGTTGTGGAATCACCCTTATGTGCTTAAATGTTTATTAAGGCATATGTGAAATATTTATATGTTGTTTAGATTATATTGTTTATCGTTAGGGACCAATTATGTGGTCATTTAGCATACCTTGGTGAGGACGAAATGAACACGTTATATAATTAGTAGGCTAATTAGAAACTTCATAAAAAAATTATGTGGGACCACTTATGGGATCCACGCGAGACATAGACAAACACCTATTTAAGTTTGGGATAATTTTAAAAGAGTTCTATAACTAGTAGGGGTATAATTGCAAAACTAGAGAAATGTTGGGGAGGTCATAATAGAAATCAACACTTGAAATGTATATGGATGAGACAAGTGTCTCATGACTCATCACATTGAGTCATCTTCATCCTTAATGAGTTAAGGAACTTACAGAGAAACTACTCGTGCGAAATCGACGACGGAATTCGACGGAGCTCTACGACGTCAATCGGCACACTGTTCGATACCCAATTTCAATTCCGAGACCGGATTCGGACTCGTAGAGGTGAGTTATACGTTTTGGTATTGATTTTATTGAGTATAATCGTTGTATTTCTGGTGACCAATTCGGAGTGGTAATCCGTAGTTGGTCGAATTCATGTAGGATTCGAACCCGGAGTAGATTTGAGCTTTAATTTCACAACTAGGAACGAATTGCCAAGAGGTGAGTGATTTCAATCTTGCCTATGGATGAGATTCATGGTTATGTTCATATGATGTTGATTTCATGTCTATTTAGCTTAATCACTCATGTTTAACTATGATTTTGTGAAAAGCATGGTGATATGTTTATGTGAGCATGTTTAGTTGTCTATGTGGGTCAAAGGAAGGCTTGTATAAATCCACCATGAGATTGTTCCGTGGTGACGACCACTTGTTGCCGACAACGGCATTAGACCGCACGTGTGTGGCGTGGGTCATTGGCTTGTGCCGTGGACTATCGGGGGAGTCGCAGACTTGCGGGTAGTGGTGGATGAAATACTTGCTTATCCGGAGATCATTATATTTGTTGAGTTGAATATAAACATTGATATGTCATCCGCGTGCTTGATTGATAATTCTCACTAAGCATATGACTTATATATTGTAGTGGTTATTGAATAACCATTGTAGGTGAGCACGACGGCGAGAATCCGGGGAGATGAGCTTGGGGTTCATGGAGTTGAGGAAGCTTGTAAATGTTGTAGTTTCATGTATAAGTTGTTTTCGAGCCTAACTTATAGTTTTGGTGCAAAACTTGTGGTTTATAATAGTTAACTTGAGTTTATGTTAAAACTTGGAGAGATATGTTAGTTTGGTTTAATCGCTCCAAGACTTATGTAAATTTGGTAATTGAAGTTTAGAATGTTGTTGGTATCTTCCATGCCTTGATAATGTAGTTTTGGGCATGTTTGAATGATAATCTTGTTTAAAAACATGTTTTGGTTGATCATAGTAGCATTGGGAGTATTTGGGAGAGATTTGGGAGAGTATTTGGGGGAGATTTGGGAGAGATTGCATTGTACATCTTGTTCATGGTTTTAAATCATGTTGGTAATTTTCAAACTCTTGTTTTTGTGATTTGGATATGTTAATTGTGAGTTTGGATCAAAACTCATATGTTTTGGTTGTTTTTGTGAGAATTGGAAGTGGTTGAGCATTGTAGCATTGGTGGATCTTGATTAATGTTTTAAAACTATGTTAACATATTTTAGAAATGGTTTGAAATGATTTGAGATTGGTTTTGAAATGGTTTTGTAAAGTTTCATGAAGTTTAGATGGGATTTGGAGGTGTTTTGGATCTGCAGAACAGGGAAAAATGCTGTCAAAACGTGTGCTGCAAAATCTGGATCGATCCGGGTCTTGAGCGGATCGATCCGGCACTTCTGGAGGGCCAAAAAATGGGGTTCTGTCAAAACCGGATCGATCCGGTTTTGGGGCGGATCGATCCGCAGGTCCAGATTCAGCACTGTCGGCTTTTACGGAAACGGACATAACTCTCTCTAGAAAACTCGAAATCGCGCACCGTTCGTTGCGTTGGAACCGGAACTCGAAAACCTATCTTTTGGTATAAAATTTACTATACCTTATTAATTACCATTTTTGCCCTTGGGCTTAATTTGTCTAACATAATGGTGTAAATGTGCTTATTTTCTCTCCTTTTCATTTGTAAATTGTCGTTTGAAGGCCTTGGTGGCGTGCCACGTGTCTTGGGTTCACATGTGTGGATTCGGGGCGTGACAAGAACAGCTGGCTAACATTATCTTCTTCTTTTTTTTCGGGTAACATTTTTATTCTAAATATAGGGTATATTCAGCGTGGAGTAACGATACACCCACTCTCTCAACCACACCCTCAATCACATTCAGCACATCTTGATCATTGATTGTTCTTAATTCTAGTGGGTTCCACATGAATTTCACATAGGACCCACTGGAATCAAGGGACAAAATATGCTAAAAGTGGTTGAGGGTATGGTTGAGGGAGTGGATTTATCATTATTGTTCAGCGTATTTGCATCTATTTAGTCGTACTTAATTTCTTAATCAGATGACCCCAACTATGTCTTACAGCAGTGTTTTCATTGACATCATAACTTAGAAAGAATAGAAATATACGATTTGGTCCCTAATTATGGCCATTAATAGAAATTGATCCTTACTTGATTTGATTTTCAGAAATTAATCCTTAATTTGCAATAGGAATCAATAATTAGTCCCTATTCCTAAATTGTTAGTTCAATTCTGAACCATTATACCCTTGTGATATATATAGATATCTATACATAACTGATTATATGTATTCACATATAAGCAAACATGTGAAATTCAAAAAAGTCTAAATAAGGTAGTTAATAAATGGAGAGGATTTATAGGAGATCATGGATAATGTGCTGTATCCCAAAAATTATGCTGATTTGTGTTTCAAAAAATATCTTTTTTAAATCTGCATGTAAACATGGTTATTTGTTTCGTATAAAAAAATATCAAATAATCTTGCGTGGAAGTTTAAAGGTTGATAAGAAAAATGTGAGAATTTCTGTAAACAGTATGAGAAATTCACATGAATGTATTTAATTTCACATATCGTATGCATGGCTTTTCAATTTGTTTTCCAAGAAGTTTCCTTATTTTATTCAACTTTCAAATTTGTTTGCTAGTTAAGTGTCTATATTAGGACTAAATACTAAGTGCTAAAATCAAGAAGTTTTCTTATTGAAGGTTGCTGAGAAAAAGGAGAGAAATTCTCTTAATATAGTACGAAATTCATATATATATATATATATGTATATATATATAGAGAGAGAGAGAGCGAGAGAGAGAGAGAGATAGCTGTGTATAGTCAAAACATTTCCAAAATCGTGTATATATAGTTATGGGAAACGAATTTTTAGGAGATCATGGATAAGGGGATTAATATCCCTAAAATCAAGGGATTTCGGTTTAACAGAGTAATGTGAGAATTTCTCACTTTTTTTTTTTTTTTTTTTGTATATACTGTTTTGTAAGTTGAAAAAACTTCCAAAATTGTGTTATATGCAGTTTTGGGAAACGTATTTTTAGGAGATCATGAATAAGGGAATTAATATCCCTATAATCAAGGGATTTTCGGTTTGACAAAGTGATGTGGGAATTTCTTATTTTTTTTGTGAGAAATTTCTCACTAATTTCATTTACATAGCACATTATCTATTGATTACAGTCTATACAAGTGAAAAAATTCTCACTAATTTAATCTACATACAATGAGGAAGTAATTTCTTACAGCCTATACAAGTGAGAAATTTCTCACTAATTTCACTACATAACAAATGAGCAATTTATTGCAGCCTATAAAAGTGAGAAATTTCTCACTAACTTCATCTACATAACAAGTGAGGAATTTCTTACAGCCTATACAATAAGGAGATCCTCATCAATACTATATGTATGTATACAAACGGTTCGGATCTTAAGCGAACCTTAAAAATCGGACCTAAAGAAATTTCAAAATATGAGAAATTTGCACGTTTTTGTGAGAATTTTTCACTTTTTACACAGTTCGGACTGTGTATACAAATTCATGGAAGTGAGAAAATCAATGGCACAACCGTCGATGAATGCATCAAATCCATGAACCAATTCGGAGTGATCGTCTTCTGTCTCGTCTCGCAATCGGTTGATTTTGTTGATGATAGATTGCAAATTTGAAACCTTGCTTTTCACTCGCATTTTCGAGAACAAAGGTGAAATCGAATTTTCGCGCCTAAAACGATTCGATTTCAGTGAGATATTTTGATTTTTTTTTTCTCACGAATTAGTGAGTAATTTGTCCACATAGTGGTCACCGGTGGAGAGTGGTGGCCGGAGATGGTGGTGCATGGTTGATATAGGTGAAGGGAGGTAGAGAGGGGAGGAGGAGGAAGGTGGTGGGTGGTCGTCGGTGGCGGTGAAAGGGTTGCGACCCTCTCTCTCTTCTTTCTCCCTCTCTGTCTTCATCTTTCTCTCTCTAGCAGATTTTCTCTCTCTTTCTCTCTCTCTCTCTCTATCTAAATATATAGACGGTCCGACTTTTAAGTGGACCTTAAAAAACGGACTGTGTAAAATGTGAGAATTTCTCACAAAAAAGTGGAAAGCGTGTTAAAAGTGAGAAATTTCCTGATTTGAATTTGAAACCCTGATTTCATATATATATATATATATACGGGGGCAATTTTTTCCTTAAAATATTATAGGGACCTATTTCTAGATTCATTTAAAAAAGGAGCCTATTTCTAATTAGATGCATATATTAGGACTATATATTAAGTTACCCTAGAAAGAATATTTAAAACTCAACATTTAAAATTATTATTGTTATTTTTTTTTCTAGTATGGTTACGACATTGATATCAGAGCGAATGCACATAAGGGCAAAGCACCACCCTGCACATAAGGGCAAAGCACCACCCAGGGCATCAACACCTGCAACACCCCCCCCCCCCCCCCCCAAAAGAAGGAAAAGGAAAAAAAAATTCTACACTTGCACTAAAAAAATAAAAATTATAATTAGTTTCCTTGATATTATAAAATTGTCATACTAAGCCATATTTTTCTTATGTTTTTATGCTAATTATACAAGCCCTGCTTCCTCTTCTGTTGTTGAGATAATTTTTTTGACATTAGTTTATATTATTTACACAAAATATACACAAAATATGTACAAATAGGTTCAAAAAAAAATTTCGGGATCGCTATCCCCGAACCCCGTACAAACCTCTGTCAACCTACACCTATTAATTTTCTAGATCCTCCCCTGATTGATATGATGTACCCATTGTCCTTTTCAAATAACAACTACATAAATATTATTTTATTATTTTTGATATTTAATATGACATGATTGATATGATCTACCCATTGTGTTTTTTTATGGCACATGTTTGCTATCCTATTGGCTATGATAAATTTTTATTCATTAAAAGATGTGAGAAGAGTGTGACGCATTTTAAAATGTAAAAACAAAATTAAACTAAACAGTTTTTTAATAGCAGATTTCAAAAAGTAAGAAAATATATGAAAAAATTAGTAATACAAACTTCTTTGCACAAATCTCCCTAATTTTTTATGAAATTATCTGTATGCACGTAGCTCGAGGCCCCATCCCGTGTCTACGAAAAAAACACAACAAACAACCAGAATTAATGAAAAAAACACTGGATCAAATGGGAAAAGCGTCAGATATGCACTAGTAAGTGATCATGAGATCTGAAAAGACAAGGCTGCATCTCCATCTGCATCTGCATCTTTGAAGAGGAGTAACTTGATCTAATCTTAGGGTAAAGAGGATAAAGAGATCTAAGTAGAAATTGGCACCCTTTGATCAAAATCTGGTACTGTTTTAAACGGTGTCAAAAAATTTGGCTCTCCGATATTTGGCACGGTTTAAAACTATGTCAGATTGTATCTAGCACTGTTTAAGCATTGTTTAAAACATTGCCAGCTTGGCATTTTTTGGTGTAGTTAACCCAAATCTACAGAAAAAATAAATAAATAAAATAAGTAAAAAATAAATATTAAAATAACAAACAAACAAACCATCAAAGAAAGGAACAACACCCTCTTGGAGAGGGACAAGTGGCAAATTGATCAGCTAGAGAGCCAATGGTGCTTCAACCACTGGAGAACCCTTGGAAGAGGCATTGGCTGATGTGGTTTTTAGAAAGATGTAGGGTTTTTTTTTTTTTTTTTCTAGTAATCGAAAGAAAAGACAAAATTACACTAACATTGGAGACATTATAAATTAAGGGAGTGTTTGATAACTCAATTGAGAGATGAAAATGAAAAGCTTTTTTTTTTTTTTTTCTTCAGTACATTTAATAATGTACTACTTAATTAAAAGATTAGTGTTACATACACATTTTTGACACATTTTTTGACACACAGCTTTAAATGCATGTACCTTGTGCTATGTAAGTGGTGCACAAAAAAGTGTGAAAAATTCAAATAGCACAAAGTACATGTGTTTAAAGCATAGTGTGTCAAAAAGTGTGTCAAAAAGTGTGTGTACCAAACATTTCCCTAAAAGATTAGTGTTACATACACACTAATTAAAAAGGCAGGCTCCAAAAACCTATTGAAAACTTTCAGTAAAAATTTTCTACCCCCGTTGAAAACTTTCTGTAAAATTTTTGTACTGCAATAATTACTTATTACAGCCTTGTCCTTTCAGAATTTGAGACTTACTAAATATTTTAACCCAAATGTAATCTAACCTTCCCCAAAATTTGAGATTTTTTTTAAGACATATGATATTTTAGCCCCAATGTAGTCTACCTCACCCAATTAAGTGTTTCAAACTCAATTTGACAATTTTTAAATAGATACCAAAATGTATAAATATTAACCCAAAAAATAGTATTGTTCTTAAATAAACGCAATTTGACACCATGCATATCTTATTATCAAATAATTGGGACTAACTCATTTTAAACGTTTTCGAAAAATAATTGGTTTTCATCTCTCTATCTGTATCATATGTACGTATTGCAAGTATCCATAAGTGCACATTCCACCATCTAGCAAGCAAGAGAGAGAGGATTTTTTTTTGCTCAGAAGCAAGAGAGAATGGATGGTGCCCAAAATTCTGATCTTCTCAAAACCGTATCCAACTATGACAGAATGAAAGAATTACAAGCTTTTGATGATACAAAAGCAGGTGTTAAAGGCCTAGTGGACTCAGGGATAGCCAAAATTCCTAAAATATTCATCAGACCACCTCAAGAACTCTCCAATGAGCTCAATCATCCTCCATCAGATATTGAATTACCAGTGATTGATTTTGATGGACTCTACAGATCAGCTGATGAACGGTCACAAATCGTCGATAAATTAACAATTGCATCAGGGAATTGTGGCTTTTTTCAAGTGATCAATCACGGAATTCCTATGAGTGTGTTGGACAACATGATCAACGGCGTACAGAGGTTTCACGAGCAAGATCACGAGGTTAAGATGCAATATTACACGCGTGATATAGCGAAAAAGGTTAGATATAATTCGACTTTCGATCTCTATAAATTGAGAACGGCTAATTGGAGGGACTCTTTGGGGATTTCATTGCCAGCTTTTGGTCAATTTGATCCTACTGAATTGCCTGCGGCTTGCAGGTACAAATCTCAATTCTTAATGGTGCTAATTTTTAGGTTTAATTTACGACTAGTATACCCTTGTATTTGTCAATCTTTTTTACATTAAATTTATTTTAATTACTAATTCTTATTATGTGGTGATTGGTGGTGGGAATAGTAATGGTGCTAAAGTGAAAAAAATAAATGAGTAAAAATGAGGAGAAAAGAGTAAATAAGGGGCAAGGCCAAAAAGACATTTTTAATTCCAAAATTGATCGCACTTTTTCCTCCAATAATTGTTTGAAACATTCTGTTAGTCGGAAAACTTAATGGCTTCAGTTTAATTACAACCATAAGTGTCAAATTTGAACCATTAAGTGGTAAAGTGAAAACTGGATTAAGTACAAGAGAGTAAAATACATTTAATCCTCTTTTCATTAAACTGTGTGTTTGAGTCCACAATTGGCAATTATTCTCGCTACGTGAGAATTAATAAATTTTGCTGTGTGATGGTTCGAATTCAACCTGATCTAACCTTGAAAAAAAAAAAAAAAAAAAAAGGGCACAGTGTTGAGATTTAGAATCCTTTGCACCGGGGTGGAGCCTCGTCGTCTTATTTGACCCGATCAGTTAAACGGGTCAAATCTGTCCCGATTCGTGTTCCGGGCTTAGGGTGTATAAATTTATCTTTTGGCTACCATTGTCTTAGGGCCCTGTTTGAATAGCGGTAATAAATTTCCAAATTGAGTGCCCTATTCTAAATTAATAATATTTTCTTTGTTTGTGCCTTTGTGGCACCATTTATGGGGATTTATTTTACAGTTGCACATGAAATAGTCATGGGACATGGAATGGCGGATATCTCAATTTTATGGTCACTGGTGGGAGAAGTTATTCGGTGAGCTCGTCACGTCACGTCAGCGTGATGATATGGTGTGACCTCTCCAATAAAAAAATGTCATGTGGCTACTAACACTAGGAGGTTATGACATGTGGTGGGTAGTTTTTTTTTTTTTTTTTTTTTAATTTTGATAACCACATGCCATGATCCCTTAGAAGTAGGGGGTATATGTGTGGTTAAGATTGAGAGGTCACACCACGTCATCACGCTGACGTAGCGTGACGGACTCACTGAATAATTTCTCCAATGGGTGGTATTTCGATCGGGTATTGTAAAAAGTTAAGAACGTGTGTATGTATATGTATGATTATATTTTTAGGTTAATTACATTTATCCTTGTGGTTAGTCCTGTTTTTACTTTACCCCATTGTGCTTCAAAAGTGAAAACTTAATCCTTTTTTTGTTTCGAACTATCAGTTAAGATTTCACTCAAAATTAATGAAAATTTTAAAATTGGCCAAAAAAATTATCACTTAACCCCCTTTGTGAGGCTAACTTTAGAGTTAATCCCCTATGTGTGGATAATGCTACCATTTAACCTACTTATATGAGGTTAATTTTTAACACTTAATTCCTTAGAGGATCCAATTTGGGCTAAGTTTACAGCCTATGTGGGGTTAATTTTGACAGTTAAACTCTCTTATGTAGGGCTATTTTTAACACTTAATCCCCATGTGGGGGCTATTTTGTGATAAATCTTAGTAATTTCATTTTAGATCAAAACCACAAGGGGGTTTTAGTATCTACTTTTGAATCAAATGCGGTGAAGTAAATTGACCTAACCCCGTAGGGTAAGTTTTACCCCCCTTTGGTTCGACCTATTTTCACTTTACTCATCTATTCTTTAAAAGTGAAATTTAACCCCGCTGTGGTTGTTGGACTATAGTGAAATGACTAAGATTTCTGTTAAAATAGCCCACATGTGCATTAAATGTCTAAATTAGCCAGATATAGAAAAGTTTAAGTGTCAAAAATAACCTCACATAAGTAATTCACCCCAAATTTATTCCCACAAAAGGGTTAATTGTTAAAAATTAGCGCCACATAGGTGGGTTAAATGGTAGCATTATCCTCAAATAGGAGATTAATCCAAAAATTAACGTCATAAAAGGGTTTAAGTGTTAATAGTTTTGGCCAATTTTAGAATTCGCATTAGTTTTGAGGGGAATTTTAATAATTCCACTATAGACTGAAATTACAGGGGGCTAAGTGTCCGCGCTTTTGAAACACCGGGGGGGGGGGGTGTTGTATTAAAGTAAAAATGGGCCTAACCATAAAGTGTAAAATATAATTAACATTTATTATTTTGTCATCCGATTTTTCTGTGTGCTTTGCTGTTAACTGAGTCCGCTTTTCAACTCTACTACAACAAATTCTCTAATGCTTCTTATACTAATATTCTAGAGAGGCTTCAATGGAATACATAAAAAATGTTACGAAGTTAGGAAACACGTTGCTTGAGTTACTATCAGAGGCTCTTGGGCTCAAACCAGACCATCTCAGAAACATGGAATGTGCCAATGGGTGCAACATTTCATGCCATTACTACCCAGCATGTCCTGAGCCAGAAGTCACTTTGGGCAGCACTAAGCATTCAGATCCTGGGTTTCTTACTATTCTTTTGCAAAACCACATCGATGGCCTCCAAGTCCTATATGAAGATCAATGGGTGAATGTTCATCCCATTCCTGGAGGCCTAATTGTAAATATTGGAGACCTCTTACAGGTTTGTTTAGCATCTAATATTACATACAAATGCAGTAAAACATACACACATATAGATCACTTGACATATATACTAAATTTTACCTTAATTTGACACAGCTAATATCAAATGCAAAATTTAAGAGCAATGTGCATAGAGTCCTATCCAATAGGGTTGGACCAAGAATTTCTGTGGCATACTTTTTATCTGGACCTCTGACTAATGCAAAGCTCTATCGTCCCATTGAAGTGTTGATATCAGAAGAAAACCCACCATTGTACAGAGAAGTCATATTGAATGAATACTTTGGAAGTTTTTTTTCTAGGGGACTAGATGCGAAAGCCACCATTGAAGATTACAAGCTATGAAGGTAGAAATTTGATGTGCATATCATTCAATTCTGTAATCATATGAAGTTATGTAGAATTATAATGTTTGCATAATGAATATAACATAAGAGGATGTTTGGGTATTTTACAGAAAAGTTATGTGGTTAAGAGAAGCAATTTTATATTGTTTTTTGTTGATTGTGTAAGTTGCTTTTTAGGTATATATGAATACGTATCTAGTTTTAAAATGTGCCCAAGACTGTTGGACCAAGAATTTCAGTGGCATACTTTTTAAATGAACCTCTGACTACTGCAAAGCTCTATGCCCCCATTGAAGAGTTGATATCAAAAGAATTCCCACCATTGTATTGAGAAGTCATACTTCTTCTTTTTTTGAGTAAAGATTGGGACACACTCAAATGCACAACTTTTGGGACACAACTCAAAAGATGTGTATATATCTCTCCTGTGATGTCACTAGACCCCACAATGACACGAGAGAGAGATAGACACATCTCTTGGATTGTGTCCCAAAAGTTGTGTCTTTGGGTGTGTCCCAAGTATTACCCTTTTTTTAAATGGCAAGAATTTATTAAACAACAGAAGGCTCAAAAGCCAGCAACAAAACACACCAATGTAGAAACCAGCACAACCAAAAAGCAAGGCCCAAAAAAAACAAAACCAGACACTCAACCATCAAAACCAACCAAACCAAAACAAAAGCAGGGCACAAAAACCAACCCAAGCAAGCACCCTTAAGCCACAATCCAAAAAGTACCCTACAAAGCCCCCTACCCCCAAACACCACCCCTAGGCCAAAAAGCAGGAACTCAAAGCAAGCAAAGACAGAACTCGCTAAAACAGATGGAAACCAAAAAAGAAACAAGAGGCGAAGAGCCCACTCGACATCTCTCATACTCGGAGCTCTATCTATTCCATTTCTCTAAGTCTAGAAACAATCTCCTCATCATCTCCATCAAAATGAAGACCCAAAGCTCGCCCCACCTTCCACGTTTCTAATGCCTCCCCAAGAATGTCGTCGTTACAATTTCTAATGCCACCTTCAGAAATAGAGCCCAAAGTTCCCACCTCTAGCAAAGAACATGTTTTTTCCATCGATAATCTAGTTTTCTTTTTTACTTTTAAACTTAGCAAGGTTACACACTTTAGGGTTACCATTTGTCATCCACTGAATACCCTCATCACAGCTATCAAAGACTAAATCAAGAGGTTTTCTTTTCACAATCCGCTTTTTCGCCCTCGCCTCCTCAATCTGATTATGAATCTCAAGAGCATTCCCTACCTCCAACTCATCATCCGTTTCCCATTCTGATTCCTCAATGTCGGAGAGGGCCCCTTTCCCAGCAGAAAAAAGTCCCCTCCTCATCTTCATTCGACTTTCTAAAATCGATCTTGAACTCACCCCCTTTCAACACAGAAGTCGAAGTTTCAGGGACAACTAGAGGAATCAGAGATTTGAGAGAGGAATCTGCATGGGAATCAAAATGAGAATTGCAAGGAATGACATCATGCAAATAATGCCTGTCCACTCTCACGACACCTAACACCCCACCACACGCGCGCAAAAGTGTCATTTGTGAGACACCCTACACCAAAATCTATGTCTCTACCTTTCATCACTCCAATAGAGGGCTCCAAGCCTGTCTCATCGACTCTATCCGATTCCACTAAATTAATATCAGCATCCCTAACAACTCTAGAGTTGAATTCAAAATCTACAGACTTAGACTTAGAAGGAAGATAACCCAAAGCACTAATAGGGTCACCTTCCAATTCCTTAACTTTTACTCGATAACCACGCCCTTCACAACAACTTGAATGCAAGCATATCCACTCTCTCCTCAGCATCGATGGTTTGGAAGATTTTTATCTAGGGCACTAAATGAATACAAAGCTACCCTTGAATATTGCAAGCTATGAAGGCATAAATTTTCTAGACATATCATTCTGCAACCGTATGAATTTATGTAGGATTCTAATGTTTGCCTAATAAATGTAATATAAGAGGATGTTTGGGTATTCCAAAGAACTAGCTAGTTATGTGGTTAACAGAAGCAACAATTTTATGTTATTTCATGTTGTTTGTGTAGTTGCTTTTCAGGTACGTACGTGCTTAGTTTAAAAATGCACTAAGAACGGTTTTTTTTAATCAAACCAACATAATATCGATTTAAAAATAAAAATAAAAAATCAAATAAAGTGAGACTTGGTCTAACTTGATCTTGTTCTCATTTTATCAAACCGGACTAAACTGTTTTTAATTACTCCGTATATGATAACTAGTGATATCATTGAACTTTAGCATCTAATTGAAGATCAAAGAATTTATGCTATTTTTTAGGTTTTTTGTTTCTAAACATTAGCATGTGGTAAATTTTGAACTAATTTTTCCCTAGGTAATTGTTTTATATATATATATATATATATATATATAAACTAATTCAAATGAAAAGCCTAGTGATTTTGGTTTAATCACTCCTCACGGAGGAGCCTATATCCTCCCCATACTAAAATTTGATAATTTGGTCAAAGCATGTGTCACACCCCGATTTTTGGAAAGCCAAATAATCAGCATAGAACTAAATCTAGACTACTATTCGACTGCCCAACTATCGGAGTGAACACCACGAAGCCCATCCTAATAAAACTTTTTAATGGAAATGGATGTTCTTAAAAACCTGGTTAAAACATTTGTAATAAATTTTCATTTATGTTTTTTTAAAACAAAACCACCACATTTTTCATTTAAAAAAAAACACTCATGCGGTTCTAAAAATACTCAAATATATTTGATTAAAGCTACAACTACTAAATCACTTATATTGAAAATCGGAAGCTGAATAAACATTTCTAAATTCTCATTAAGAATAAAAAAAATTTCATTTACAATTAAAGCTTTGAAAGAATAACCTCTATTACAACCTTTGGTCAGAGCTACTAAACGTCCCAATACCAACTACAATAATGGCCCACAATGCCAAATAAATGAAAATAGCAAATGAACAGTAAAGGTCTTCATGCCCTCAAGCAAATCCATGTAATCCAATAGTCATACCGGCCTACTCCTTAATCTGCAAAACGGCTGCGTTTCCCGAGAAACGCCCCCGCATGATAAACATCACACGGGTCAGCATTGTATAACAACACTGGTATGAGTAAATACGCTCCAGTCTCAAGGATCACTCGTGGTCCCCTCAACTCCAACCCAACAATAATCAATTAACATAATAATACCCAATAATTTCCCGGGGGTTGGGAATCCGCTGGACTCCCTCCCTTTCTTGACCACAAACACATACAAAGTTGTAGGCAGAATTGTAGTTCCACACGTGAGTGAGGACAAGCGGTAGTTTCCTCTAGTCACGGCGGCAGTTTGTTCCACCCACAAAGTAAAAGAAACACTTACCCTTAAATGACATGGTGAGCCAAAGCCTGCATACAATGGTTAGTGAGAGTTAGCACAAATCTTTAGTATCATAATAAGCAATTCTCCAATACCAAATCATTTAATCAATTTTCTTCGCATTATACCACGGTAACCATTTCGGGTTTTCAATTTCATGTTTCGCAATAGTCTATCCATTTGTATTTGACGCACTACAATCACTGTCATTTTTTTTTCGTGCCCTAGGTTCACCACTAAGGTCACCCTACTCATGGTCAACTTAATTTTTATGAACGATTCATTGTTCAATTTCCTAGCTTCACCACTTGGTCACCCTCCATGGTTCACCCACACATATATCCCATGTGTGCCCAGACATACTACTAACATCCACTTTGGTGCTAGTTTGGTTGGGGTATCAACCCAACCAGGTATACACACAGAAGGCCAATCAATATGCCTAGACGTCTAACAAATAAGGCGGGCATAAGGCTTAGGCCAGCTTGATCACGAAGCCACTGGCAAAAGGGTATACTCAGCAAGTCGAGCTACCAAAAAAAAATATATATATATCACACAACGGGGAGCGGTGAACACTAAGAAACTTAAAACCACTTATTTTTTTTACCATCTAAGTTAATTCACACAAGTACCATTCATGAGGATTTAATCACGTCATTAACCACTTCGGAAATTTATCATTTGTTACATGGATTATCATTATCCGATTATTCACAATAAGGCCATTGCGCCAAACTTCTATTCACGTCGCTAACGTAGTATTTTCACAATCATCATTTAATACCGCACATAGCATAAGTTATAGCATTTAAAATCGGCATTCAACAGCACTATTTAAATTTGTCCCAAACAAATCTTATATTAAACAGCCCCAAAACTAGCCTGGGTTGAAATTGCTCTTCATAATAATACCGTACAAAGAAACATCTCTAACAATTTTCATAAACATAATTCGAAATTCGGAGTTAACATTTACTGCTACTGTAATATGAATTTTATGCCCAAACGGTGCGAATTGAGAAAAATATCATTAGACAAAAAACGTGCAGAATCGCGTTTTACATTGACTCACGTGAGCAGTTTTACTAAAAACAAAATGTATGAATTAATATAAATTATTTTCTAAAACAGATCTGAGAGTTTTCTTCAATTTACCCAAATCCGAATTTGTGTTAGTCTTCTTTTTTTCTTCAATTTTCTAAATAACTTATATCTAACCTTTGATATATATATATATATATATATAAATGTATATGTACAAAGATTCTCTAAAGAGGGCTCACTCTCTTTATTAAAGAGAGGACCTTTATTTTAGCCGTCATATCGTGTTTTCATTAAGGGCAGTACTGTCATTTCACAGTTTTTAAATACGATTCGACGGTTAAAACAGAAGCCCTCTCTTTAATAAAAAGAGGGCGCCCTCCTTAGAGCCTGACTGTGTATATGTATATATCACTATAGATCCGTATTATATAAACACCCATCCATACGATTTATTCAAACTATAATTAACACAAATCAAAGATCAATCAAACTACGAATCAACCCTACAAATCTAAATGTTTACTCACCAAATTGGGAAAAGCAAGATGATGTTGATGGTGGTGAACTCCCTTCTTTTCTCTTCTCTTCTCTTTTTCTTCTCCTTCTAGGTGGCTAGGGTTGCCTCTTCTCTATTTGTCTCTTGTTCTCTCTCTCTCTCTCTCTCTCTCTCTCTCTCTCTCTCTCTCTCTCTCTCTCTCTCTCTCTCTCTTGAGGCTGCTCTCTCTCTTTTTTTCTAACCCTAGGATATATTATCTATCTATATACATATAATACACACACAATACATATATTACTCACACACATATTAATAATCCCGTTTTTTCTTTTTATGGGCTAACAAAAGAGACTCATATGAGCCCAGAATGTAACACAAACCACTAAAATGGCTAGCCCAATGGGTACTCATAGCCCGGGTACTTAATTTCAATACCAGATACACTATTTGACACATTCGCGGGCCTGTAAATACTATATAAAAAAAATACATATCAACCCTTCATTTTTTTTTTAACAAATATAAATTAATACGGAGTAAAATATAACTCCCAAACTAAACGCGCTCACTCATGATTTAATTTATATGTCCACCATGTTAAGTTACCAACTACTCCAAAAGCTTAAGCTGTTAGAGAATGGGCCCAACAATGTATATCAAGCTTCAACACCCTCCCTCACGTGCGAGAGCAAACAAACCAAACATAGCAGAGGCAAATACAAAGTGCAAATATGCACAACAAAGCGGGGATGGAGGGTCGAACCCAGGACCTCCCACAAACAAGGCTCTGATACCATGTTAAGTTACCAACTACTCCAAAAGCTTAAGCTGTTAGAGAATGGGCCCAACAATGTATATCAAGCTTCAACACAGCAAACACTTAAAATTTTTAAACACGTTTCTTACATAGGCACACTCATATAATATTGCTAACTGAAAATAATAATTAAAATAATTATTTATACATTTAAAAATTTTAAGATTGTTACAGCATGACATAATGTCCAATATGCTATACATGGTTGGTTTATCCACTGAGCTCAATCTTAAATACAAGTTTCCTTTTCTCTCTCAAAAAAAAAAAAAAATGCAAGTTTCCTTTATAAAGGCAGTAATAGAAATATTAATTTAATTTTAAGGGAATATTAGTCATAAGTTACAAAATTGACTTTTGCAATTCTAATTCAGTCAACAAAAGCTTTCAGCCAAAGATCTCTCATAAAGCTATGGACTGTTCTGGCCATCAATCATATTCCTGTGTTTTCTTGGTAATTTCAGCGAGCTGGATTGTGCTAACTTTTTCAAAAACTTTCAAAACTTCGAAAATTCATAACATTCAATCTAAAAAAACATTTTGTTGTGGAATTTTTTTTTTTTTTAGAATCTCTACAACGAGATCTATACAACAAGTACCGTTATTGGTATGAAATTCGAAAAAAAGCAAAAATAACAATTTATGTAAAATTTCACATTAGCAAAGTAGTGTGAAATTCCACAAACTCCCTAACAAGTAACAACAAAACCACCCCCAAACAAGCCCTGCATTTTTGGACCAATCTGCAACTCATCCTTACTTGAACCATTTTACAAACACCTAGCCTGTAACCAAGCAACCAGCCACCATATTATATTACAACATTTACAAAGCCAAACGTCCCCCAAACAAACAGCCCTAGCAAGCCAAAGCAAGCAACCATACAAAATTCCAAAGAAGGGAAATCAGTCGGCAAAGACACAAAATCACAACATATGAGGTGGAGTAGTGGTAATATAGTTGAGATCAGTTTTGGAATCACCACTCTTAAGGGATGTTTCACCAAAATTCTATTATTTTTTTCAATGATTCTTGGACTATTGATATTACACCTGCCGGGGATCAAATAGTCCCCCTTATGGGGATTATTTAATTAATATGATTCGCCCCATTTAAGCGTGCTCAAATAGCAAACTATCTATATAATAAAATGTTAATTGAGAGACCAAAATGCGAAGAAAAAAAAAATTTATTAGGGAACAAATTGAAAAACAGAGTATAGTTTGAGGGTACAAAATGCATTTTACCTACTAAAATAAACTAAAATGACCATAGTGGCCTAAAGCAAGGAAGTAGAAAGTATAGTAGATGTATTGATAAATTTGTTTAGTCAATGACCATTAATTACAAGGAGTACATTACATCTATTTGTAGATAAATTCTATAACTATCCATTTGAATTTGAACATTTCTCCATGTGTTATTAACTTCCAAGAGAAGTACCCTCCAAATAACTTCCACTATAGCATATGACCATTGATATTGAAGCAACCATTTTTTATCTTCTCCTGCGATGCCAAGTATCCTCCATGCAAGTAAAGCTTCTAACATACTCTTTCTTGCATCCACCAATAGGAAATAACCATCATTGTCCTTTTCTTGCATTAACAAGTGTCTTCGAGTAACTTCTAAATAACTTCCAATATGAGAAGCCAAAATTACTAAAAATATAATAATACTACAAATATTATTCTATGGTATAAACATATTCAACTTCTTGTTTGTTATGGTTTATGTAATATATGGATTATCTCAAACACCGAAACTAGAATGTTGCTTATGAGTTATATTAGAACTAGTCGATACCCCGTGCTATGCACGGGCTGTACATTATATGAGTCCATCGCGAAATATTAGAACACCTCTTGTCTTAACATCTAAACTTCATAAAGGTAATTTTACAAAAACTGGTAAATGTAGGCTAAATTTGTTCATCACTTTACAAAGTATTAATCCAAATTGATTAGAATCAAATGGTGTTACTATTTTTATCAATTACATCAATTGAGTACTTTAATTTTTGGCCTCTTCTTTCTTCCTGATGCAATTGTGTCCACTTAGGTCGGTGTTTCTTCAATACTTTTCTTTTTGGAGCTGGCTTGCAACTCTCGTCCGTTACTTTGATCCACTATTAGAAGCTTGTCCAAAAGAAGCATTGCTAACAAAAATGCAAATTGACACAATATACAAAATAAAGCAGATGAGGAAAGAACATAGCAATATTGTGAGAGCATTTTTGGACACCATAATTTGTTTACTCGTTGCTCACCCAAGCACCTCATTGGGTGAACATGTGGGACCACCACTTTTCACATTCTCAGAGATTAAACGAAATATCAATAAATGGGAAAACTACTGTTATCAAAACAAATTTTGATACAGCCCAAAAAAGCATTTGTACTTACAAATAAAGTAAGAGTAGGAGCCATTAATATTCGTACAAGCTCTTTCATATAATAGTGTAGTTCAGTCTATGATGATTTATGATCCAAAACAAATTTGTATACTGAGAATCTTAAAGAGAGATAAACACAAAAGTATTTTGGCTCAAGAAAATGAATGAACCAAGAAATTCTCAATAAATCACATTGTGCTTAAGTAAGTTTCACAACACAAATGCGTCCAAAAAAAAAAAAAAAACAGAACAGAAGAACAGTATTTAAGGAGGTTACAACACTACGCATAATAATTGACTCATAACTTGAATTGCCATTCAAATCCAAATTATCCAACAAAGCAAGGTATTCACATTTATAACCAAACCCTCTTTCTGTTACGTTAAAATTTTTTTTTCCTTTGTTTTTATGTTTTGTTGTTTCAAAATAAAACTATTTTTATGTTTGTTTTTTAAGCCATTTTCTGTTTTATTTTTTAATCCTCGTAATAACAAATTGCTTTTATCAGTTTGTCAAAACTGTTTTGAAATAGAACTATTTTTGTTATAGTTTTCAAACAAAACTGTTTTTTTGTTCATATTTTTCAAAGGAAATGCTATTTAACAACAAATGGTTTTCTTTTCCTTCGTTGACTAACCTTGAAAATTTCAAATCAATACTGGATAAGGATGAGATATGGGCCTCCAGAAGTTCCCCTTTGTATATTTGACATGGATGAAATGTATTACCAGAAAGGGCCATTCCACGATCACTCGAACCACAAAGGTGCAACCAACAACCTCCCATGATCCAGAAAATCCAGTAGTTAAATTATAAATGCAAGGCCGTTTCACCTGTGAGGCAAGAAGACGATGCTTACGAAAGAAGGGATCAGGTTAAAAAACCCCAACGATAAGAAGTGTAATAAGAATGTAATCAAAATGATCTTAAAAAGAAATCAATTTTCCTACACATCAACCGTTTGGGTATTTCATGAATCAATTCTATGCACCCAATCTTCTATCTATACAATAAGAATGTAATTCCATTTTTTAACGCATCAAGTACTTGTTCAAAGAAAAAGAATGTAAGCAAAATGATCTTAAAAAGGAATCAATTTTCCTACACATCAATAAGTTGTGCAAAGTATAACTTTTGTAAATTTGTAATCAATAAATCAAAACAAACAATTGAAACTTACAAATTGTTACCTTGCAGAATATTGAATCACATGTTCACCCATTTTAACGAACAGATTTTCTGCCCAAATTAACTTCCTTAATTAACACATCACATCAATCATTGAACCCCTGCAAATAAAATTATATGAATTCTATGTTAATCTATGATTTTGGTGCAAATGGGAATATCTTGTAATTAGAAAAACAAAAGAAAGGTAACTCACAATACATCTATTCTCTATGTGAGAGAAAAAGACACTAAATTGGTTGTTTACTTCAAGTCTCTTTAAAATTTCACAGTCTCCTAAGCATGAGAGAATAGTCTAGCTGCAAAAAATGAGAAACAATGAGTTATAAAGCAACTGAATATGCATACATACATACATATATATATATATATATAGAGAGAGAGAGAGAGAGAGAGAGAGAGAGAGAGAGAGAGAGAGAGAGAGATGGAAAGTGTTGTGTGCAACTTAAATTCTTTGTATATTGGAGAAACAAAGAAAAGCTTTGCAAGAACAGGGCCAATTAAAAAAAATCCAAAAAAGAGGGTTAAAAATTACAGAATTCCACGCGGCATAGTTGAGAAGCTTTGTTTAATTCATGCTTTAATCAAGTTTCTAAGTCTTCATAGGAGCAGTAGCTTCATAAAAGAAACAAAACCTACCAATCTGAAAGAAAGTTGTTTACTACCATTTTGGAAGAAATTGTTGGGTTAAATACACTTAGCAACGGCTTAGCCTAATTGGTAAAAAGGCTCTCCATGACACGTTCATACCAAGGTTTGAACCTCACCCCTTCCCACAAACCCTGACACTTACATCTTCACATGGGCCCACTAAACCAAATGATCACAAAATATATACATGTATAATAAATTTTTTTAAAAAAATTTATTTACACTTAGGCAACTGTAATTTCTCCATATTTTGGGACTTTTATAGTTAATTGTATCAGCTGAGGCCTTCAATTTTAACTAATTTCAATTAAGTATCAGAAGTGGGGGTTTAAAAGATGAATTAGCAAAACAAAAAATAAGAGGCTTTTAAAATTTCAGTATCAAGTTAGGTAAAGAATATCATTCCACAAATCAACAAAAGTATAAAAAAAAATCAACAGCATCTGCACTGCATAACAAAGACCTCTTCTATCAACAAAAAAAAAAAGAAGAAGAAGAAGAAGAAGAAAGAAAAATGGCAGACCCTAGTTCTTTACATTTTGAAAAGCTTTGAGTATTCATTCAATCAAAAACTACAACCTCGGACTGGTAATAGACTTGAATTTAAACAAAGTTAATAGCCATGTATAGTTTGATACCATAACTAACATTTTTAAATCTATAAAATTGACTGAGATGTATTATGTTAGTTTTGTTCTTCTTGTGGGTCATTTTGAAATCCCTGATGGCAAAAAATCAGAGGTTCATATAAAAACAGAATTTACACAAACCCACCAAACACAAATTTTATCCCAGTCCTTGAATTCGGGAGAGATGATTGTGAATCCATTGAAATTTGAGGGAAGTATAAGAGTCCATATACACAAATGTTTGTAGAGAGGAAGATAGATCTAGAGAAAAGAAGAGGTCAGAGAAAGCAATACCTGATACAGATCAACTTTGGAGGCGGTAATAATGGAGCCGCAGTGGTTATACCGGTACTCAGAATCCCTAACATTAGAAACAAAATTACATAAAAATTAAGAAATTAAGAACAACGAAATCCTTATTTTATATATACATGTATATATATATATATATATATATAGAGAGAGAGAGAGAGAGAGAGAGAGAGAGAGAGACGATGTTGGGCTAGCTGTGGAGTCTGGGAGTCGCTTCAATGATTTAGGGGAAGAGAGAGATGCTGGGCATCTGGGTAATGGTATTGGTATATACTATATAGGGAGAGGGAATAAGAGAGGGTTTGGTCTGTGAGTTCCAAGGAGTCAGAGATAGCAAATGGAAAGTTGAGAACATATCCTAATTTTGGGAAGATGATGAAGCGGCGTAAGTTGGAGAGAGACAGACAGAGGCGTTGGGTAGATGAGATGAGGGGGCTGTCAATGGGAGGATGGAGGAGGAGCAAGGAATCTGATTTAGATGCCACGTAGGATTTTTTAGGAGTAGTTTGGAAGCTGATGTGGAAGGCTATGGATGCTCCTTTTGCTTCAGCCTTTATATATATAGTAGTTTGGAAGCTGATGTGGAAGGCTATGGATGCTCCTTTTGCTTCAGCCTTTATATATATATAATAGATAGATAGATAGATTTAAAATTGTACTTAGTAGAGAACTTTGAGAATATTAGTATTTTGGATTTTGGACCTTGCATGTTCATGGGGTCACACTTGTGGACGTGCGGCGATTGCCACATCATACATACTGTCGAGATTTGGTCGTGACACTTTTTTTTTGGGGGGGAGGATCGGTCACATTTTTATTCTAAATATAGGGGATATTCATATAATTAAGCGTATTTGCATCTATGTAGTTGTATTTAATTTCTTCAGATGACCCCAACCATGTCTTACAGCAGTTGTTAACATTGATATCATTACTAAGAAAGAATATGCAGAACTCAACAATTAAATGTTCATTTTTTTTTTCCTGGTGCGGTTTTTACATTGATATGATCTACTGATTGTCCCTTTCAAATAATTAAACAGCTACACAAATATTATTTAATTTATTGTTTCTGATATATAATAGAGAATTGTTATGTACACCACTAGTTTTGTTGTATATACCGCTCAATTTTGCTCTGTATATTGCTCGATCAGTTTTACAAAAATTAGAATTTTTAGAAGATAAAAGATTAGATTAAAAGAATTTGAGTGTGCATAACAAATGCACAAGTGTACATAATAATTTTCATATAATATGACATTTTGTTTCTCATAAATGAATACACAGGTTGTCGCCTAGTATATATATATATATATATCTACGAAGGTGATAAGCGCACCTCCGCTGCTCCGCCATCTAAAAAGCAAGGGAGAATGGGACACAAGGGGTTGCTATCCCCGGACCCCAGCTGGTGCTGGCCTAAGCATTATATATACATATATCATGTTTTTTTTTATGCGCACTCACACATGGTTTGCTATCCTATAGACTAGGATAAGTTTTATTCATTAAAAGACGAGAAAAGTGTTTGACGCATTTTTAAATGTAAAAATTAAAATTAAACTAACATTATTTTAGTAAAACAAATTTCTATGCGCAATCCTCCCTACTTCTCGATAAAATTGTCGGTGATTGGCGTAGCTCGAGATTGAGCCAATAGAGAATGCAGTTAATTTCCCCAACGTCAGATTTGCACTAGTAAATCACTAGATCTGAAAAGACAACATTGTATTTGCATCTGCTTCTGCATCTGTATCTGCGAAGAGGAGTAGCTTGATCTAATCTTAGGACAAGGAGGATAAAGAGATCTAGAGTGGAAACCCAAGCCAACAGGAAATAAAATAAATAAATATATAAACAAGGGTAAATATTATCTAAACTCTCTGAGGTTAGCTCTAATCATACTTAGACCCCCTCACGTTTCAGTAATATCACCTACATTCCCTGAGACTTGAAGCACATATCACCTAGACGCCCTCCATCGATCAGTTCATCATTAAAGAAGTGACGGACTGGCATAAATAAATACAAAAAATACTCCTAAAAGTTTGCTCCTGGTGTCATTTCAGTTTCTGTAGTTTCAATTGGGTCAATGTGGGCCATGAAGTTTTAAATTGAAACAATTTGATTCAAATTTTCAATTCTGTGAGAAAAATTGTAAGAATTTACTCATATACTATGCATCGTCACACTTTTAAAGAGAAAAAAATGGAACACCAACAATCTCTCAACCCGCTTATTAGCGTAATTGTGCATATCAGTGAGTAAATTCTATTAATTTTTCTCACAGAATGCGGCATTTGAATCAAATTGCTTCAATTTAAAACTGTAGGGACCAAATTGAATAAATTGAAACTACATGGACTAAAATGACGCAAGGATCAAACTTTCAGGGGTATGTTTTGTATTTATTTATGTCAGTCCGTCACTTTTTTTTAAGATGAATTGACGAATGGGATCTAGGTGATACGCGCTTCAAACCTCAGGGTTGTAGGAGATATTACTGAAATGTGAGAGGGTTTAAGTGTGATTAGAGCAAACCTCAGGGGGTCTAGGTGATATTTATCCTATAAACAAACAAATAAACCATCAAAGAAAGGAACAATACCATGGGAGAACCCTTGGAAGAGGCCAGGGGCGGATGCACACAACCCCCAAATTTTTAAAAAATTCTACACTTGCATTAAAATAAAATTACAATTAGCCCCCCCTGAAAATTACAATTGCCCCACTGACATTATAAAATTTTGGGTTAAATGCATTTATACCCCTTTTGGTTTGACCGATTTACACTTACCCCCTTGTGGTTTAAATTTTGGCGCTAATACCTCCTATGGTTTGGACTAAAGTGCAACCGTTAAAATTTGCTAAGGAACTAAAGGGGATAAGTGCAAATTGGCCAAATCATAGGAGGTATTAGTGCTTAAATCATCCACAACATATTTAACGGTTGAACTTTAGTCCGAACCATAAGGGGTATTAGTGCCAAAATTAATTAAACCACAAGGGGGTAAGTGCAAATCGGCTAAACCATAAGGAGTGTAAGTGTAATTAACCCTAAAATTTTGATACTCAACCACCATTTCTCTTATGTTTTTGTGCTAATTATAAAAGTCATTCTCCTTCTTTTGTTTTTGGGATAATTTTTTTAGCATTAGTTTATATTGTTTACACAAAATATGTATAAATAGGTCCTTTTTTTTTTTCCGGGTAGTACAATTTTTGTCAAACCCTCCCTGTGTATTAATTTTCTAGATCCACCCCCCTAGAAGAAGCATTGGTTGATGTGAATTTTTGTCACACCCCAACCCGCCTCGTGCGGATTAGGACACGTGTAATAATGCTACAAGAGTCCACATACATTAATTAGCAAAGAACCATTCGAATTATTAAGAATCACATGTATTTAACCACATTAAACAACTCTATTGTTACAAAATAGGCCCCAAGGGTAAAATGGTCATTTTGAAATTTTAGTCAAACCTAATGTCAAAATATAGTACTTTTCATTTAAAAACCAACGGTGAAAACGGCTCGCGAATCCGAGCTTCCTAGCTCAAGTTATGATGACAAAGCATGGTTATTTGGAAAACACACCAGTCCGGTTGACCGGACAGAGACCTTTAAAATATCCGGTCGACCGGACAGAGAGCTCTTTTGCAGAAAATTCTGCAGCAACTCCCCCAACCTGTTTTGCAAGTTTAAACCCCACCAAAACATGTCTAAATCACTTGAGAACACCTCCAAAACTTCCACAACATGTCCATAAACATAACTAAACATTCCCACACATTTTCAAACATCAAACAAGCATGTACCACATATCCACACTAGAATTGGATCAAATTAACCCATGACAACTCTTTTACATGAACTTGTTAGGAATGGATTCAAGCCAATTCAATACTTCTCCGGAATATGATTATAAACCATTCAAAACATTTGGTTACAAAAAGAAACCTGACTAAAATCTACCACCCGGGTATCCGGACTTGCCGGAATGATCCAAACATACAACCTACAACTTTCACATAGAAATTACATAAGTTCCTTCAAATCTACATTAAACACATGAGTCGTTCCAAAACTAACTCCATGGATATAACCACGAGTCAAGTCTTTAATCCACAAGTCAATGATACTAACCCACAAGTTACATTATATTACAAGTTATGAACATATTTACAAGACCCAAATCTCTCCAATTATACACCACTTGTGGTTTACAAGTACCACCCATATAACAAAACTCATAAACAACATCAACTTGAACTTGACATATTACACCCTCCTAAAACTCAAGTTGTTTAAGCATTAGAGTTATATTTTGAAACTAAAACCATCTAAGCATATGGGCATAACCACACATATTTACAACTCCCAAGCCCAAACCAGACGTGCCGGTCATTTCCTTTCCTCCTCTCGTGCCGTACCTGCGGTGGTTATTCAATAACCACAACAGAAAATAATATTTGTTTAAGCTTTCGCTTAGTGAGTAAAACTAATCACATGTATGAGTGTAATGTCATATTCAATGCACAAATCAACAATTAACATATCATTTAGTCTCCAAAGACCAAATATCAATTCACCGTGACGTCGCTCTTGCCTTTTTCCCTTATGTGCATATAGCACCTCTAATTCACACAATCTCACACACCCTTCTACAGCTGGGTCGCCACTCACACACCTTTACACAGTTAGTGTGGTGAGTACCCTTATACCGTTGGGTTTTTCCACGTCTCCTTATTATGGAGTAAATCCACGGTGAATCAACATAAGGCTTTCTTCAACCCACATAACACATAATCACATAATCCTCAACATGGCACTTCACAAATCATTTAACACATATTAAACTTCCAATTTAAAGTAAACCAACCAAACCCACATATATCAACAAGTTCATATATACCCAATTCTCATGTCCATGCTCTAATTTACAAGAATTCAACATATCAACATATAAATTAACACATTTAACATGATTTACCTCCAACCCATGGATTAGAGTCACTCACCTTAGCAAGATCTACCCGAATTCAAGCTAGAAATGAAGAATTCCTTCACAAATCTTGCTCAATTCTTAACCAAAGTAAATCCTACATAGTTTTGGTTCAACAAATATCATTTATCAAGAACGGTTACCGGAAAAACGTTGCCGAAAATGAAAACAAGTTACGTGCATGTGATCCTCTTACCTCCACGAGTCCAAAAGTGGTCTCGGATCGTTAATCCGGCAAACGGCGGCGACGGAACGGCGAAAAACGTCGTCAATGACGGTCCGTCTTCTCTCTCGGAGCTCACCTCTTCTCTTCTTCTTTTAATTCCAGCAAAAATGAGAGTCTAACTCTCTCTTTTGACACATACACTCATGCACCAACATGAGGTGTCTTGATCTCAAGTTTAGCCATTTTCTGTTTACACCCCCGGAACTTTCTAAGTTCTTATTATGAAATCCCCCAAACATTCCATTGACTACCCAATTATCTAATGAGTCTTTGTCTAAGTTCCGCATGGGTCCCAACGTGGGTCTCATATATTTTGTGAAGTTGCTATCGTACCTACCAATTTAAATCTTTTTCAATTATACCCTTATTTGGGTGTCCAAACTAATACCAAATGCTAAACATATATCATCATATAATATGAAACATTTAAACAAATAATCATGTAATCATATAAATGCATTTAATCACTTAAAATGCACATATTTTTATTCGGGCCCTTCACTGGGTCCCACTCCCAAACCTGTCCCTCCTCACTGGGGACTTTTCCATGGGCGAGTCCAAGCCTCCCCTTAATCTATTTTATACACTAATTATATCAATTAATGCATGTTAAGTTAATAATTAACCCTTTCTCCGGGTACGGGTGTTACATTTTTAGAGAGATGTGAGAGTTTTTTCTAAAAACGAAAAAAAAAAAATAGAAAAATAGAAAAAATTGCACTAACATTGGCGACATTATAAACTAAGGGAGTGTTTGATAACCCAATTAAGTGCTTAAAATGAAAAGTTTCAGCACTTTTTTTTTTGTAGGTTTGAAAATGTACTAGTGTACCACTTAATTGAAAAGGCAGCAAAAATCCACTGAAAACTTTCAGTAAAATTTTCTACTGAAAATAATCACTGAATGCGGTCTATTTCATTCCTTCAAATACTATTTTCAGTACTGCAAAATCAGTCACTTAAAATGTTTAGTACTTAAAATTTAGTAATTAATTTTCATTTTTATCAAACACATCCTAACTTTTAGTCAAAAGTCTATCAATCCTTTAGCCAAAAGTCCTCGCCCATCATCCCTTAAGGCATAAGGCAAACAGAAAATTACTTCAAATAACCTTTAAGTCAAAAGCAACACAATCGTTGCACCGAAAGCCCTTAAACCAAAAGACATTTAGCAAAGTCATTAAGCCAATTAGCTCTTAAGCCCAAAGCTAAACAATTCTTAAGCCGAAGACAAACAACCCTTAAACTAAACAACCCTAACCCACAAGCCATTAAACCAAACATTCTCTTAACCAAAAGCAAAACACCCCATAAGCCAAATGTCTAACCGCCCTTAAGTCAAAATCCAAACACGCCTTAACTTAAAAACTAAACAATAAAAACTAGGGGTTCAAAACACACTTAAATACCCCTATAGTTTGGCCGATTCGCACTTACGCCCTGTGTTTTAAATTTTGGCACTACCCATTGTGGTTTCAAACCAAAGTGCAAACCATGACTTTTTCCATCCAAATTAACGGTTGTACACTTGGGAGCCCTAATTTGAAGGATGAAATGACTCTTTTGCCCGTGGAAGTCATGTTAAAAGGAAAATAAGTCATAAATCATTTTCTTTAGGTTAAGCACATGACTTGTTGTAGAAAATCCTAAAATTTGTCTAAGATTCTTTCTCTCTCAATTCAAAATCATATGTTTCTCTCTAAATGAATTGAAGTAAACAAATTTTGTTCTTAACATCGTTATCACGACTTGGGGTTTATTTGGTCATTTCAGCTTGCTCCATTAGCAAGTTTTAACGGTTGCACTTTAGTCCGAACTACAAAGGGTATTAGAGCCAAAATTTAAACCACAAGGGAAGTAATTTCAAGTCGGCTAAACCACAGACGGAGTAAGTGCACATCATTTTTCAAATATATATGTATGTAATGTATGTATTAAGTGCACATCCACCATCTAGCAAGCAAGAGAAAATGGACAGTGCCCAAAACTCTTATCTTATCAAAGAATTACAAGCTTTTGATGCAACAAAAGCAGGTGTAAAAGGCCTATTAGATTTAGGAATAACCTAACTTCCTAACATATTCATCAAACCACCAGAAGAACTCTCTGATGAGCTCAATCACCGTCCATTGAACATTGAATTACCAGTGATTGATCTTGATGGGCTCCATAGATCCGATCAACGGTCACGAATCGTCAATCAGTTAAAGATGGCATCGGAGAACTTTTTTCAACTGATCAATCACGGAATTCCTATGAGTGTGTTGGACAACATGATCAACGGTGTACAGAGGTTTCACGAAGAAGATCAAGTGGGGCAATATTATTCGCGTGACCTAACCAGAAAGGTCAGATTTACTTCGAATTATGATCTGTATAAAGCAAGAATGGGTAGTTGGAGGGACACTTTGGGGTTTTCATTGCCGCCGGGTTCTTTTAAGCTTGATCCTAGTGAATTCCCTGTGGCTTGTAGTAGGCCTGTAAACGGATCGGATATGGATCGGATCGACCAGATCCGGATCCGACAAACATATTTTAGTGCGGATCCGATCCGAATATCCGACCGATCTGTGAGCTTTGTCTCGTATTCGGATCTGTGAGCTTTGTCTCGTATTCGGATTTGCTAAGATCCGGATATCCGGTCCGAATATCCGATCCAATCCGAATAGAAATCCTACTTGTAAAAATGTAATATTACTCATTTTTCACAAATTTCATATAGCAATACAAGTGTTATTTCCACATTCTCACTAGTACCATCTGTCTACCTTTGGATTAAAAGAATCAAGGGTAGAGATTTGTCTAACATAGATTATATAATATATATATATATAACACATACAATATCACAAATTCGGATCGGGTCTTAGACGGATCAGATCTATTAAATCCATATTCGGATTGTTTTTATACAACTCTATTCGGATATGGATCCAGATTTGGATTTGGATCTAAAAACAGCCTCAGATCCGTCTAACTGAGCCGGATCCAGATCGGATCCGGACCTAGACCCGGTCCGTTGACAGGCCTAGCTAGCTTGCAGGTACAAATACTTAGTATATATTTTCATTAATTGTGTTTTTGAATCCACAATTAATAAGTTTTTGCTTAAATTATCCTATCCTCTGCTTTAATGTCATAATACTAGAGCTTTTTTTGTGGTATGAAAAAGGCCTAAATAGACTATGCACTCTTATACTATACTCGTATTTTCAATTCTATATATGTGTTTTTTTTTTTATTCAATTGAACCCTTGAATTTCAAAATTTTATTCAATCAGACCCAAACCTGACGCTGTTTGCTTAAACTAATAGAAATTATCACATAAGTTGCGCGTAATACATACCTATCACAGATTAGGTTAAGAAAAACGAATTAGAATACGACTTTGAATCTGATTGCATGCAATTTTGGGTCTAATTGAATGCGATTTTTCGTGCCATTCACACTCTCTTTCGTTTGTCTCAACAAATTCTATGACTGGTTAAGTATCGTGCTCAAATTACGTCATAATTTCTGTTAGTTAAGGCCAATGACGTAAGGTTTTAGGTCTGATTGAATAAAATTTTGAAGTTCAATAGTTCAATTGAATAAAAAAACAAAAGTGCATGCATTCAATTGAAAAAACAGGTATATATAGTATAAGGGTATAAAGTGTAATTTGGCCTATGAAAAATTATAATACCTTCCTTAAAGTGTGGGGTTAAACAACACTTTCCCCTTATGTTACTCAACCAGTACTACTGTTAACTTTTTACTAAATTTATTTATAATGACCAATTTATCCTTACTAATATTAATAAAAATTACATTAAATATTTTTTTTTTCTTTTCTAATATGGATATGGACGTGTTGTTGTATTCTAATGTTAAGTTTTTCATTTCTTAATACATAGTTTAGATTAAAAAGTTATGTTTTTCGGGTGTATATGTAATTTTGCATGTATGTTAGAACTCTCAAAAACATATAAGGCAATTCCGGTCAAACACACGCTCGTGTTTGAAGTGTTCGATTGCCTCAATTAAGAGGACTTAGAAGCGACCAATTTGTAAAGAAAAGACGATGAAAAGAAAGAGTTAGAAGTCGAAGACTCGATCGAATGTGAACCTTCGAAGGTCTTTAATATGGAATAAATGAAAGTAGTGTCAACGGTGAAATAATGAAAAGCAATTAAGATCCTACCATGTTCGACCATATATTAGTTCGAACAAAACAAAATGACAATAAAGTTACAGAAGGTCATCGAAAGAAAGTTAACTAAGAAGAAACAAAGTGAATGATCACTTCGAACTAGCCACTAAGAATTAAACCAAAGTATGATTAAACTAATGAAATTAAACTAGTTAACTAAAGAATTAAACTACTCCTAATCTAAGGCCTTAGTGGCCGGATGCTAAGAGAAAGGATTAAACTGCTAAAGGCCATAATGGCCGAAAAAGATAAAAGAAGAAATGCAAGTGTATTGATATGTTTGATTGTGGTCAAGGACCATTACAAAGGAGTACATTACACATATTTATAGATGAACAACATAACTAACTTTGAATTTGAATTACAATATTTCCCTCCAACTATAATAACTAATAATTCAAATTCCTACAACTACCAATTAGTGGGAAATGCTCCTACGATGACAAGTGTCTTCAAACAACTTCCATCTTCATCATCACCATTGATCTTCAAGTAACCAATCTTGATCTCCCCTTGTAATGCCAAGTGTCCTTACTAAATGGCTTCCATGACAAGCCAAATAATTTACAATAATAATAATAATGTTATAATTATTGTATAGTAATATGGTAACATATTAAAATGACATAACCATAGTTATATAGTAACATAGCAAAATTACATTTTATGGTATAAACATAAGCCCCCCTGGTTCTTTGAAAATGAAGCATACGTAATTTTTGAAGAACCAACTTCTTGATTTTCCATAAAATAACATAACTTGTTTCGAAGCCAACACAATTACTTCGAACATGAAAAATGGATTTAAATTTGCTTCGAAGTATACACAATAGCTTCGAGCGCCAAAACAATGGCTTTAAACTTAGTTCGAAGCCAATGGAAGAGATTTGAACATAAAATATTTGGCTTAAGATTGTATTCGAAGTAAATATAGGGCCTTTGAACATAATATAAACCACATTAAACTAGCTTTGAAGCCAATTAAACAAGCTTCAAATAAATTATTTTAAAATGGCTTTGAAGCCAAATAAAAGTATCTTCGAAAATTCTTCTATTTAACCAATTACTATGGTATATCATCAATCAAAGAAACTTTTGGTGGATATATATATATATATATTTTGGCTAAATTGGTACATTTTCAATCAAAGAACAAACTGATGCATGATCATGTGTACCACTACGATGACACATGTCTAGTGTAAACAAACTGCATGAGAATAACTTATTCCCATGTTTTCTTCCACTATTTTCTTTGTTCCTTTGTTGACACTCATCAGAACAAACACTCAAGACATTGAAATTTGAATGATCGGGCCCACTTTTCTTCATAACTTGGAACAAAAACATGCCACACTACATACACATTGGTCAAAACACCAATCTTCTCGGGCCCACACCTCTGTATCGAAGTCATGTTCGAATTCATTCTGTGATTTCCTTTTTCTCTTCGTAATAAACACAACATAGAAAAAGCCACGTGGTCATAACCCAATTTTGATGAGCACCACAAAGCCAAAGTGGATATTGACCAATCAAAGCCAAAGTATAATGTGGCTTTAACAATTCATAAGTTTTAACATTTTGTATATTAATGTTGAAAAACCCGAATCTATGAACAAAAGTTGGTTCATGATTCTCAACCATACTTGGTTGTAAAATGGACCCCCCGAGTGTATTTTCATCACTATTATTTGGTTGATTAACCAATATGGGTGAAGAGGGTGATTGTGAATTTTTTGTTTCCACCATTAAAAGACTTCGAAAATTCTTCACAATCAATTTTTCATTAATTAGCTCGTAATTTTGAAGAACAGTTGACACCCCTCGAGCCATTTTATGAAATTCATTTTCTAAAATAAACAATTGGTCCTTTACTTGTTCCAATAATGGAATAAAATTAGTGAACCATTTTTTATCACCATAATATGGTGTTGGTGGTAAGATATACAACCATTCGAAATTGTTATCACCAAAATTTGGTGTTGATGAGGGTATATACAACCCTTGAAAATTCATCATCCTTTGTTTTTTTTTTTTTTTTTTTTTTTTTTTTATCTCTTTACACTTGGCCCTCCCGGCAGACGCACCAAAAATATGTTAGAACTCTCAAAAACATATAAGGCAATTCCGGTCAAACACACGCTCGTGTTTGAAGTGTTCGATTGCCTCAATTAAGAGGACTTAGAAGCGACCAATTTGTAAAGAAAAGACGATGAAAAGAAAGAGTTAGAAGTCGAAGACTCGATCGAATGTGAACCTTCGAAGGTCTTTAATATGGAATAAATGAAAGTAGTGTCAACGGTGAAATAATGAAAAGCAATTAAGATCCTACCATGTTCGACCATATATTAGTTCGAACAAAACAAAATGACAATAAAGTTACAGAAGGTCATCGAAAGAAAGTTAACTAAGAAGAAACAAAGTGAATGATCACTTCGAACTAGCCACTAAGAAATTAAACCAAAGTATGATTAAACTAATGAAATTAAACTAGTTAACTAAAGAATTAAACTACTCCTAATCTAAGGCCTTAGTGGCCGGATGCTAAGAGAAAGGATTAAACTGCTAAAGGCCATAATGGCCGAAAAAGATAAAAGAAGAAATGCAAGTGTATTGATATGTTTGATTGTGGTCAAGGACCATTACAAAGGAGTACATTACACATATTTATAGATGAACAACATAACTAACTTTGAATTTGAATTACAATATTTCCCTCCAACTATAATAACTAATAATTCAAATTCCTACAACTACCAATTAGTGGGAAATGCTCCTACGATGACAAGTGTCTTCAAGCAACTTCCATCTTCATCATCACCATTGATCTTCAAGTAACCAATCTTGATCTCCCCTTGTAATGCCAAGTGTCCTTACTAAATGGCTTCCATGACAAGCCAAATAATTTACAATAATAATAATAATGTTATAATTATTGTATAGTAATATGGTAACATATTAAAATGACATAACCATAGTTATATAGTAACATAGCAAAATTACATTTTATGGTATTGTCATGCCCGTTCCAGAATTTCATAGTTTAATCATGCATGATATGAAATTTTATGAATTATCATTGATATATGATAATTGAGGATAAGTGGTTGACTGTGGTCAACGGTAAGGTGTCAGTGAGGACACGGGAATATGGAAGTTCATATTGCATGATCATGAATAAATGACATTTATGTGATTTAAATGTTATTTGGCTTTATCTGGTATTTTGTGAATAGTAATTATACCTGTGTAGTATAATTCTGGTAATCTTTGATATTGATTATATTGATTTGAGAACTGCGGTGAGAACGTGAGTGTCACGTTAACTAAAAAGGTAGGTTGTGTAGAGATTCCACAGATTATAGTTTTCGGACGTTAATTTTGGACCCAAACGAAACCTAGTCGAAAACTTTTGAAACTTATAGTTTTCACTCGTAAAGGCATAAAATGGACGTGTGCGACGTTTCATGGATTAATTAGAAGTTTTGAGAAACTTGCGGGGAGGTAAACGCGATTTCCGTATAGTTTGTCTATATATATAGATGAGGATGAGATTCAATCTCATCCAAATCACTCATAAATATCTAAAGAGAGGAGAGAGAAGGGAGATTTGGTGGCCACGGGCTTTGCGACGCCGTTTGACGACTTTTCGTCTGTCAGATTTTCTCCAGATTTCAGATTTGAACTCGTAGAGGTAAGACCTACGTTTTGATACCACTTAGGCCGTGTTTGGCCAAGTTTTGTAAAAATAGTAATTTTGGACTTTTGGGAAAAATCAGGTAAAACTCGTAGGAATCGCGTGTAATTTGAAATCCGACGATTATTTAGCCCCCTAGACGATCATTCAAAGTTTGAAGAGATTCGCACGAGGTATGAATTCTAGATCTATGAAATATATGGATTTTCATGTTTTGGACATCACTTTTGATATTCTTGGATCCGGGCGAAATTCATGTGTTAGTTAGGCCCGTTAATTATGCACGTGAAATTATGATAAAAGCACGTATAACTGTTTATGTGAGCATGTTATGTGTCTACTTGGGTCAAAGGGGAGTTTGGTGCAAATTCATGCCGGAGTAAGCTTCTCGATGTTTGAGAATTTTAGTAGCGACGGCTACTGTGCATGGTTGTAGGCTTGGACTTGCCATGGCACTTGTGGGATGTAATGGTTGTAGGCTTGGACTTGCCATTGACATCGCGGTTTAAGGCTTGGACTTGCCGCTACCGGATGAATGCGTACCACTCACCCTAGAGACTATTTCTATGTGTTTAGATGCTTAAACCATGAACTGTCATATAAGCATACATTTAGAATTGTACGCTCAGCATATAGCTGAGCAGTGGAGATGTACTCCATTGCAGGTAAAAAGAAAGACAAGAAGAAGTGTGTGGAGTGAGGCCGATGAACGCCGGGGAAAATCACCTTGTCTATATTTTGTTCTTATTTCCTAAACTAGTATCAAGGATTTGTATATTGTAATACGCTGTAATAGACCTTTGGATTTGTTCTGTAACATGATAATTCTGTATTTGAACGTCTGTAGTTAAGCTCTAAATGTTAAAATCAGTTGTGGTGGTATTGGTGTTGTGTGGAGAAGGCATGAGTTGTTAATTTTCATCATAGGGCTGCCCAGCAGGGGAGCAGTCGACTGGACCCTGGATCAGTCGACTGGATCTCGGGTGTTGGAGACACTGAAAGTGATTAATAGAAAAGCAGTCGACTGGACCCCTTGGACAGTCGACTGAACACTGTTTATTTTAGCTACTGCTTCCTTTAATTGAAAAGCAGTCGACTGGATCCCCAGATCAGTCGACTGGACCCCTGTGCAGTATGATGTATTTTTTGTTCTGCTTAACACAGTCGACGGAGCAGTCGACTGGACCCTAGTGCAGTCGACGGGGCAGTCGACTGAACCTCTGTTTTCAAAATTATTTTCTTTTGAATGTGGCTTCACTTGGCCAAAACTTTTTATGACTCAAATTTCAATGTATTTTTTCAACTCAGAGGGGAATGTTTCCTAAGTTTTAAACTACCAGGGTTGTTTTAAAGAAATTCTTTCCGCTGCGTAATATTAGATGTTGTTTGGATGAGCCTTGGTGGCGTGCCACGTGTCCTATTTCCACGCGTAGTGGGATGGGTCGTGACAGGTATAAACATAAGCCCCCCCGGTTCTTTGAAAATGAAGCATACGTAATTTTTGAAGAACCAATTTCTTGATTTTCCATAAAATAACATAACTTGTTTCGAAGCCAACACAATTACTTCGAACATGAAAAATGGATTTAAATTTGCTTCGAAGTATACACAATAGCTTCGAGCGCCAAAACAATGGCTTTAAACTTAGTTCGAAGCCAATGGAAGATATTTGAACATAAAATATTTGGCTTAAGATTGTATTCGAAGTAAATATAGGGCCTTTGAACATAATATAAACCACATTAAACTAGCTTTGAAGCCAATTAAACAAGCTTCAAATAAATTATTTTAAAATGGCTTTGAAGCCAAATAAAAGTATCTTCGAAAATTCTTCTATTTAACCAATTACTATGGTATATCATCAATCAAAGAAACTTTTGGTGGATATATATATATATATATATATTTTGGCTAAATTGGTACATTTTCAATCAAAGAACAAACTGATGCATGATCATGTGTACCACTACGATGACACATGTCTAGTGTAAACAAACTGCATGAGAATAACTTATTCCCATGTTTTCTTCCACTATTTTCTTTGTTCCTTTGTTGACACTCATCATAACAAACACTCAAGACATTGAAATTTGAATGATCGGGCCCACTTTTCTTCATAACTTGGAACAAAAACATGCCACACTACATACACATTGGTCAAAACACCAATCTTCTCGGGCCCACACCTCTGTATCGAAGTCATGTTCGAATTCATTCTGTGATTTCCTTTTTCTCTTCGTAATAAACACAACATAGAAAAAGCCACGTGGTCATAACCCAATTTTGATGAGCACCACAAAGCCAAAGTGGATATTGACCAATCAAAGCCAAAGTATAATGTGGCTTTAACAATTCATAAGTTTTAACATTTTGTATATTAATGTTGAAAAACCCGAATCTATGAACAAAAGTTGATTCATGATTCTCAACCATACTTGGTTGTAAAATGGACCCCCCGAGTGTATTTTCATCACTATTATTTGGTTGATTAACCAATATGGGTGAAGATGTCACGCCCCGAAGTACCAAAAATGGGGAAAAATAAATTTCCTTTATGGGTTCGTAGACACGTGACTGGTTGTGAGTGTCACTTGATTGTCCAAACATGCTTATAACAATAATGTGATATAGGAAAGTGACTAAGTTCAGCGGAAGCAGAAATTTAAAGCATTCAAGTCTTACATCAGTAGTATATTACAGGCCAAAAAGATATCCAAAAGATACATATTACAAGACCAGCTAAACTATTACATTACTAACATAATAATAACAGAACTACAACAAAAGAAAAGCTCCAAAGTCTTCAACTGGCGAACCCGTAGCCTTCCTCGTAGTAGTCTTCACCAGCATAGTCTTCAGTAGTAAAGTCAGCATCTTGATAGCAGTCGGCTCTGTCTGGACCTGCAAAGGCTGGACGTGGAAGGTCCAGCGGCATGAAAAGCCGTTAGCGGTTAAGCTAAGTGAGGGTCCCCTTAAGGTTACCACCACTTAAGGTACGTTATTCTTCATCTCTCTTATTTCTCGAAACCATATCTCATTCATCATTTCTTATTCTCGATACTATGCCTTGTTCTCCTTTTCTCATTCTCAAAACCATGTCTTATTTAAACCCAATCATTCCCTTTGAAACTTAACCCAGAACTGAACTGACCAATGACATTGACTGAAAGAAGACTTAACTCCAAACGCATTTATTGGACAAGAAAGAGCAACACTCAACAATGAATAGTTAACTGTCGCCCAACTGGCACTCAAACTGTCGCCCAAATGGCATAAGTGTGCGGGACATTAACAATCTCTTGGTCGAACACGTCATGCCGATCCTCAGGTCGCCCGCACGTTACCGAACACGTCATGCCGATCCTCAGACCAAGGGTACGGGAAATTAATAATCACTTGGACGAACACGTCATGCCGATCCTCAGGTCACCCGTACATAACCGAACACGTCATGCCGATCCTCAGTCCAAGGGTGCGGAAAAATAATCAACCACTTGATCGAACACGTCACGACGATCCTCAGGTCATCCGCACTTGACCGAACACGTCATGCCGATCCTCAGATCAAGGAACAAAACATAACTCACCAATCGACTCCATGGAATAATCGAGAGACCAACTTTGCAAGAATTATCCAAACACGACACAAAAGTTCACGAATCAACTTTGACCAGTAGACACACGACTTGAAACGAGGCCCAGTGTCCCTTATTCACATTAAATCTGGTATTGAAGGTGTTATCGTTATTTTACGCGTTCGCATGTTTCGTAGTTTAGTTCATTAATATCATCCATTTATAACCGTTAATATTTCGCTATACGTCCGACATTCCGTTTTCATCTTAATATACTTATGATGGAAACTTTCCCGATCACTTATTAACGCAATAATCGTACCATACAATATACTTATAGTTTGGGTATGAACTTTCAACGGTCATTAAAATATATTCATAACAATAGAAAACATAGCACATAGCTCATGGATTTATAACGTGAATTTAATACCAATAAACCCATAGATGAAACCCTTAACATCATCATCTACACGATAGCACTACCATAGCATGAGATTTTCATAAGAACACATGTACCGGAAAACTAGCATCAACAATCAACACCATGCATAAACAAAACATTATACAAAAAGCAACACAATCTGCCAGGATACATTTTCACTGTGTTGACTGAATTAACATGATTTATTTGGGCATGATAAATTGCTTTGTAGATCAAACTCAAAACTAAAACATTGTAGATAATAGGAATATCTTCATGTACAAAAAAAATCTAGCTTCAATAACATTTTTGAGCTACTCAAACTATTTATTTTACAAGACATTTCTTGTATCTCGGACTGTTCTGTCCCAGATTTATAGTACTGTATTGTACGTAACTTTCACCTATTAAGGAGGGGTTTTTAGACTGAGCTAAAGAAGGGTTATTTGTAGATAAATGCGTTATCTTTCACCACAAAAAAACCTAGCTTAATTCGCATTTTTGAACTGCACAAAACATTCATTTTACTAAACTATGTTCTGCTGAGAGTTTCAGTTTCTCAGATTTATAACACTGCGTTGTACATGCATTTCACCCATGAAGGAGTGATTTCTAGACTGAGCTATAGAAGAGTTATTTGTAGATATATGAGTTAGCTTTTACCACAAAAACACCTAGCTTAATTCGGATTTTGGAGCTCCTCAAAACATCCATTTTACTAAACTACGTTCTGCTGGAAGTTTATGTTTTCCCAGGTTTATAACACTGCGTTGTACATGCATTTCACCCATGAAGGATTGATTTCTAGACTGAGCTATAGAAGAGTTATTTGTAGATATATGAGTTAGATTTTACCACCAAAAAACCTAGCTTAATTCGGATTTTTGAGCTACACAAAACATTCCTTTTACTAAACTATGTTCTGCTGAGAGTTTCAGTTTCTCAGATTTATGTATTTGTCTTGCATGTCATGGAAACTTCAACACAACAATATCAACTTCTACCAAACATTAGTACATATTATATGTGTTCTAAATTGAGTTAGATTACTCACAATTACTCACAATTTACTCACAATTTACTCACCAAAGCTTGAAATTAAGCTTGATGTTGTTCTTGAGCTTGATGGAGCTTGAACTTCAACTTCAATGGTGTCACCTTCTTCTTCTCCTATATGAACTTATATCTCCAGCTCTAATTTCTTTACTTAAGTGCAAATTATAAGAGACAAAGTGTGTCAATTGTGTGCATGTGCATGTTATATATAGAAAGTGCATTAGCTTAGGTGTCATTTGCATGTTACATGCATAGGACATGTGTCCATGAAGTGGACATGTGTCCATTAAGTGGACATGTGTCCAAAGGGATGTCATGTGGTTGCCACATGGCGGCCATGTGGGGCCCACCTTGGGTTGTGTGCAACTTTCTCGGTTTACGTGCATAAGTTTCTCGATATGCATGTCGGTCTCGATTTACGTACAACTGGGTATTATTTCTAATGTCCGGGTACGGGTACGGGACTAAGTTAAATCTTATTATGGTCGAGTTGGTATGGTTACTATAGTCTATATGGTAATACTACAACATGTCCATACCATCACGTAATTAAAATAATAATATAATAATATAGTCGGTCCACTACAAATATTCGAAAAAGATGATATTATAATGACAGAAAATTACAGGTGTTACATCTTCCACCACCTATTAAAGGATTTCGTCCTCGAAATCAGAGCTTATCTAGGTACAAAATAGAAAAGGATATTTCTCTCGCATCTCTGACTCCATTTCCCATGAAGCTTCTCTTTCGTCATGATGATTCCACTGAACCTTCACCAATGGAATCTCCTTCTTTCTCAGCTTCTTGGTCTCTCGACCCAAAATCTTGATAGGTTTCTCTGCGTAAGACGCGCTGTTATTCACCTCAATGTCCTTAAAGTCGATTACATGTGGCGTCACGCCCTGATGATACTCCTTCAACATACTAATGTGAAAAACATTGTGAATACCTGAAAACCTTGGTGGCAACGCGAGTCTATAAGAAACTCTTCCTACGCGTTCCAAGATCTCGAATGGTCCGATATAGCGTGGCGACAACTTTTCCCTTTTTTGTCCAAACCTTACTACTCCTCGGACTGGTGATACTTTGAGTAAAACATGCTCTCCTACCTTGAACTCTTTATCCGTGCGATGTTTGTCTGCATAGCTCTTATATCGATCTTGTGCTGCCTTCATCTTCTCTCTGACAATAATTATCTTCTTATTAGTCTCTCGAACCATCTCCGGTCCTAGAAGCTTGCCATCTCCAACTTCAGCCCAACATAATGGCGAACGACACGGCCTTCCATACAATGCCTCGAATGGTGCCATGCCTATGCTTGAGTGATAACTATTGTTGTAGGCAAACTCAATCAATGGAAGATGTGTCTCCCATGAACTCTCAAAGTCAATTACGCAAGCTCTGAGCATGTCTTCCATTACTTGATTGGTCCTCTCGGTTTGCCCGTCGGTTTGAGGATGAAATGCTGAACTCACTTTCAGTGAAGTTCCTAAAGCTGTCTGGAAACTTTCCCAGAATTCTGCAGTAAATCGAGAATCGCGATCAGACACTATGCTAACGGGTACTCCATGCAATCGTACGACCTGTTGTATGTATAACTGACTCAACTTCTCCACAGAATATGTCATACTGTATGCTATGAAGTGAGCTGTCTTGGTGAGTCGGTCCACAATCACCCAAATAGAGTCATGGCTCTGCTGAGATCGGGGTAGACCTACCACAAAATCCATGGTAATATGTTCCCACTTCCACTGTGGAATCAGTAATGGCTGTAATAATCCTGATGGCTTCTGATGTTCTGCTTTGACTTGTTGACAAGTAAGACACTTAGAAACATACTCTGCCACTTCTCGTTTCATGCCTTCCCACCAGAAATTCCGCTTCAAGTCTCTATACATCTTTGTACCTCCAGGATGAACGATCAAACGGGACTTGTGTGCTTCATCTAGAATGTCCTTCCTCAATGCCTCCACATCAGGAACACACAGTCGGTTCCTACATCGAAATCCTCCATCTGAGCCTACGCTCCATTCCTCGGGTTCCCTTGCCGAAACTTTAGCAAACCACTTCTTCCACTCTTCATCTTTCTGCTGGGCTTCCAAAATACGACTGAGGAGTGTCGGTTGTGCTACTAAACATCCAAAATGGTGTCCTCCTTCTGTTTTTGTGGGTTGGAGATCAAATTCTGCTATAGTTTCCAATGCTTTCCATTCTCGAATCATGAGATTAGCAACTATCTCGCGAGGTTTGCGACTCAAAGCATCTGCAACAACGTTTGCTTTTCCAGGATGGTACTATAGAGTGAAATCATAATCTTTGAGTAACTCCATCCATCGTCTCTGCCTCATATTTAGCTCCTTCTGAGAGAACAAGTACTTCAAGCTCTTGTGGTCTGAAAACAAATCAAACTGCTCCCCATAGAGGTAATGTCTCCATGTTTTCAGTGCAAACACAATTGCGGCTAACTCTAGATCATGCGTTGGATAACTCATCTCGTGTGGCTTCAACTGTCTCGATCCATACGCTATCACCTTCCCATCTTGCATAAGTACACACCCTAATCCTTGGTGTGAAGCATCACTATAGATGGTATATCTTTTACCGCTCTTGGGTATTGCTAACACGGGTGCCGAAGTTAACCTCCCTTTTAGCTCTTGAAATGCACATTCATGTCGATCCTTCCAATCGAACTTCGAGTCCTTCTTTGTAAGACCAGTTAATGGGGCTGCGATTCTAGAGAATCCTTCTACAAATCTCCTGTAGTAGCCAGCCAAACCCAAAAAACTCCTAATCTCTGAAGCATTACTCGGTCTTTTCCAATCTAGCACTGCGTCTATCTTTGAAGAATCCACTGATATCCCATTCTGAGAGACGACATGCCCTAAGAACTTGACTTCATTAAGCCAAAACTCGCATTTGCTAAACTTTGCATATAGTTGGTTGTCCTTGAGTGTTTGTAAGGTAACCTGCAAATGTTTTTCGTGTTCCTCCTTGGTCTTGGAATATATCAGTATATCATCTATAAAGACGATAGTAAACTGATCTAGGTAAGGCCTAAATACCCTATTCATCAAGTCCATAAACACTGCTGGGGCATTGGTTAGCCCGAATGGCATCACAAGAAACTTGTAATGTCCATATCTAGTATGGAATGCTGTCTTTGACACGTCTTCTGGTCGAATTAATAGCTGGTGGTATCCTGATCTCAAATCGATCTTTGAAAATGTCGTGGCTCCTTGTAATTGATCGAACAAGTCATCAATACGTGGCAGCGGGTACTTATTCTTGATGGTTACCTTATTCAACTCCCTGTAGTCTATGCAGAGTCGAAGCGATCCGTCTTTCTTCTTTACAAACAGTACCGGTGCTCCCCACGGTGATGTGCTTGGACGAACGAATCCTAAATCTTCCAACTCCTGTACTTGCTTCTTCATTTCTTGCATTTTCGTCGGTGCCATCCTGTATGGGGTCTTGGAGACAGGCATGGTTCCAGGTGTCAGTTCTATGCAGAAGTCTATCTCTCGCTTTGGCGGTAAACCTGAGAGCTCTTTAAATACGTCCTCGAATTCTCGCACTATCGGAACCTCTGCGATCGTGATCTTTGAGCTTGTGCCCTCGATGGAAGCCAAGCGACTAGTGAGAAAACTATCACTCAACGGGTTACACTGAAAGAAAAAGGGTTGACTTCCAGGTATCGTAAAGGTAATCGACTTGCTAGTACAATCCAAGATAGCATGGTACTTGGTGAGCCAATCAATTCCTAAGATGACGTCGAACTCCTTCATTGACAAGATCACCAAATCCGCGAATAGGTCTCTATCTTCTATGTTGATGGGACAGTTTCTGCATACCCTATTCAACTTAACAGATGTACCCATCGGAGATACGGCATTCAATGCTACAATAAGGTTTTGAGGTACTAAACCCAAATCTTGTACGACTCTACTAGCAATAAACAAATTTGACGCTCCAGTATCAAATAACGTTTTAACTCTGTTGCTGAAAAGAGTGAGCGTACCTTCTAGATTATGATGGGCTTCGGCGTCAAAACCTGCTGCTTCCGGAATAACGGCATTCAGATGAGTCTTAGCAGCTTGTCCTTGAGCGTTGGGTCCATTGTATCCTCGGCGCGGTGCCTTGCACTCTTGGCTCCAGTGGCCTTTCTCTCCACAATTAAAGCATATGACTTCACCACGATCGTGGTTCTTGGAGGTTCTGCAATCTTTGGCATGGTGGCCAGGTATGCCACAGTTAAAGCAACTTCCTGGACCTTTTCCTTGGGCGATATAACCTCCTTGATGTCCAACAGGGACTGGTGCTTGTGGTGCTACAGTGTTGGCTTGCTGTGGTTGCCTCCGTGCCTGTTGCGGCTTCCTTTCTCCATTCCATGCACGCTTATTATTCTGATAACGCATGGGTGGCCTTGTTCCTGGGACATTTCGTGATGGAAACCTACTGGTAAACCTCTTCTGCCTCTGTTTCTGTATATTCTCCATCTGTGTAGCCAACCCTACCAAGGATTCAAAGGATTGACTCACGTAAACTGTAGTCGTCTCTTGTAGTGAAAGAGATAACCCTTGGTGATATTGTTCGTTCTTCTTTTCAGGTGTGTCCACCATGTGATGCGCAAAACGGGACAGGCGTTCGAATTGCGTTGTATACTCCTGAACAGACTTGTTCCCTTGAACCAATTCCATGAATTCTTTCTTCTTCAAATTTCGTTCTACTAATGGAAAATACTTTGCTAGGAACCGTTCCTTGAACACGGTCCATGTCATTTCCCTTATGGTTCTGTCTCCCAAAGTAGCCTCTTCCGCTTCCCACCAGTCTGCTGCGGCATATGTCAACTGAAATACGGCTAAGCGGCGTTTTTCGGCCTCACTGCAATCCATGGCTTTAAAGATGAGATCCATCTCTCGTAGCCATTGCTCCGCTTTCCATGGTTCCATCATCCCATTGAACTTTTCTGGTCTTAATGCGCGGAAACGTTCAAGTAACTTATCCCCTGTCTGCCTTGGGGGTGGTGCTGGGTGGTGGTTGTTGTTTCCTACATTGTTTGAAGCCCTCTCAATCCTTTTGACCAAGGCTGAGAGTAATCCTGTAGGATCTATCTCATTAGGTATCTTCGGTTCTTCCTCGTTATGACCATTGCGGTTCCTCCTACGTCCTCCAGCCATCTAAAAACAACGCACAAGTTTTACTGCTAATATCCTTTGATTCCATACCGAGTCTTTATAGGTGGTTTTGGTGTGTACCAAAGTTAAAATATGATAAGCATTCATATAGTGCTAAATGTCAATGGAATAAAGCGATATAACTGAAACCATTATATTAAACCAAAAAGATTTACATCAAAGTACTACGTCCAAGGCCAGTACATACTATACAAGAGTTTAAGCATCTCCTAGGTGCTTACAAAAGAACATGTACAAAGTACTTACAACTGTAATATCTATAATACGAGCGATACCAAACAAAACAAATATGTACATCACTATATAGAAGTAATAGCAGCTCTCTGAAGATCATATCAACGTGGTAGGGCATAGAAGTCTGCCTCATCGTCGGTAACCGTAGGTGGTATCTCGTCCCCTGGAATGGTAACTACCTCCCCTGGCATAAAATCCAGCCACTGGTCAAACTCATCTGGTCCACCATCTGGTAATATCCATCCTGGTGCTACGCCATCTCTACCAACTCCATCCAAGTCGATGTCATCCTCATCATCTAGCTCTACAACCTCTGGTGGCGCATCGTCCAACTCGACAGCTAACTCGTCAGGCTCAACGACATCGTCTGGATCCACATCGTCGTGTAGGTCAGGCTGTGCGTCGGGATCGTCCTGAATCAGCTCTATAACTGGATCGTCTGCAGGGTCCTCTAAGAACTCCTCCTCCTCCGGGTCCTCCTCAACATCAGCTAGATCTGCCCCGTGGTCCTGCTCGGGTATCGGTACTATCACGTCCTCATCAGCTGGCAGTACTGGATGATCGTATACATCATCCTCTGGTCCCTGAGCATCCTCTACTGGATCGGCCTCCTCGATCGGCTCATCGTCGCTACTCGCCGGGTCATCCTCAATCATCAAGTCATCATCATCATCTGTGTCGTCACCGTCAGATGGGTCGTCTGCTGTGTGGCTACCGCCTACAGAATCCTCTCTACTCGCTCTATCGTCATCGCTGTCTGTATCCATGGGGTCTGAATCTGCATCTAGCTCTGGTATGGGCTCGGGTGAGAATGGTGGTGCTGGTGCGGCCATGATAATTGGGAAGAGTATATCGTCGTATAGTGCCTCGTCCTGAGCCATGCTGATAAGCTCCTGGTGGATAAGTATGGTAGTCTCTGAAGCATGAATCGACTCAAGCTGAACTCGATCTGGATACTGCAGTGCATCAGTATGCACGGCTCTCCGCATGTCCTCCTCTAAAATGTGCCTCGCCCTCTGGCGGATCTGCTGTCGATATAGTACAGGGTCGGCAGGCTGGATACGACCGTCGAGAATATAGTGCCCTCCGAAATCATCTTAAACAAAGACCGGCTCCATAGTCCTGCAAGAGGAACTAACTTAGTGTCAGTACTAATACGAGGTAAATCTTATGCTCATAACTTAAGGTGTAGGACAATTAGTGAACGCGTCTAAACCTAAAGCTTTGATACCAAAAATCCCTGTCACGCCCCGAAGTACCAAAAATGGGGAAAAATAAATTTCCTTTATGGGTTCGTAGACACGTGACTGGTTGTGAGTGTCACTTGATTGTCCAAACATGCTTATAACAATAATGTGATATAGGAAAGTGACTAAGTTCAGCGGAAGCAGAAATTTAAAGCATCCAAGTCTTACATCAGTAGTATATTACAGGCCAAAAAGATATCCAAAAGATACATATTACAAGACCAGCTAAACTATTACATTACTAACATAATAATAACAGAACTACAACAAAAGAAAAGCTCCAAAGTCTTCAACTGGCGAACCCGTAGCCTTCCTCGTAGTAGTCTTCACCAACATAGTCTTCAGTAGTAAAGTCAGCATCTTGATAGCAGTCGGCTCCGTCTGGACCTGCAAAGGCTGGACGTGGAAGGTCCAGCGGCATGAAAAGCCGTTAGCGGTTAAGCTAAGTGAGGGTCCCCTTAAGGTTACCACCACTTAAGGTACGTTATTCTTCATCTCTCTTATTTCTCGAAACCATATCTCATTCATCATTTCTTATTCTCGATACTATGCCTTGTTCTCCTTTTCTCATTCTCAAAACCATGTCTTATTTAAACCCAATCATTCCCTTTGAAACTTAACCCAGAACTGAACTGACCAATGACATTGACTGAAAGAAGACTTAACTCCAAACGCATTTATTGGACAAGAAAGAGCAACACTCAACAATGAATAGTTAACTGTCGCCCAACTGGCACTCAAACTGTCGCCCAAATGGCATAAGTGTGCGGGACATTAACAATCTCTTGGTCGAACACGTCATGCCGATCCTCAGGTCGCCCGCACGTTACCGAACACGTCATGCCGATCCTCAGACCAAGGGTACGGGAAATTAATAATCACTTGGACGAACACGTCATGCCGATCCTCAGGTCACCCGTACATAACCGAACACGTCATGCCGATCCTCAGTCCAAGGGTGCGGAAAAATAATCAACCACTTGATCGAACACGTCACGACGATCCTCAGGTCATCCGCACTTGACCGAACACGTCATGCCGATCCTCAGATCAAGGAACAAAACATAACTCACCAATCGACTCCATGGAATAATCGAGAGACCAACTTTGCAAGAATTATCCAAACACGACACAAAAGTTCACGAATCAACTTTGACCAGTAGACACACGACTTGAAACGAGGCCCAGTGTCCCTTATTCACATTAAATCTGGTATTGAAGGTGTTATCGTTATTTTACGCGTTCGCATGTTTCGTAGTTTAGTTCATTAATATCATCCATTTATAACCGTTAATATTTCGCTATACGTCCGACATTCCGTTTTCATCTTAATATACTTATGATGGAAACTTTCCCGATCACTTATTAACGCAATAATCGTACCATACAATATACTTATAGTTTGGGTATGAACTTTCAACGGTCATTAAAATATATTCATAACAATAGAAAACATAGCACATAGCTCATGGATTTATAACGTGAATTTAATACCAATAAACCCATAGATGAAACCCTTAACATCATCATCTACACGATAGCACTACCATAGCATGAGATTTTCATAAGAACACATGTACCGGAAAACTAGCATCAACAATCAACACCATGCATAAACAAAACATTATACAAAAAGCAACACAATCTGCCAGGATACATTTTCACTGTGTTGACTGAATTAACATGATTTATTTGGGCATGATAAATTGCTTTGTAGATCAAACTCAAAACTAAAACATTGTAGATAATAGGAATATCTTCATCTACAAAAAAAATCTAGCTTCAATAACATTTTTGAGCTACTCAAACTATTTATTTTACAAGACATTTCTTATATCTCGGACTGTTCTGTCCCAGATTTATAGTACTGTATTGTACGTAACTTTCACCTATTAAGGAGGGGTTTTTAGACTGAGCTAAAGAAGGGTTATTTGTAGATAAATGCGTTATCTTTCACCACAAAAAAACCTAGCTTAATTCGCTTTTTTGAACTGCACAAAACATTCATTTTACTAAACTATGTTCTGCTGAGAGTTTCAGTTTCTCAGATTTATAACACTGCGTTGTACATGCATTTCACCCATGAAGGAGTGATTTCTAGACTGAGCTATAGAAGAGTTATTTGTAGATATATGAGTTAGCTTTTACCACAAAACAACCTAGCTTAATTCGGATTTTGGAGCTCCTCAAAACATCCATTTTACTAAACTACGTTCTGCTGGAAGTTTATGTTTTCCCAGGTTTATAACACTGCGTTGTACATGCATTTCACCCATGAAGGATTGATTTCTAGACTGAGCTATAGAAGAGTTATTTGTAGATATATGAGTTAGATTTTACCACAAAAACACCTAGCTTAATTCGGATTTTTGAGCTACACAAAACATTCCTTTTACTAAACTATGTTCTGCTGAGAGTTTCAGTTTCTCAGATTTATGTATTTGTCTTGCATGTCATGGAAACTTCAACACAACAATATCAACTTCTACCAAACATTAGTACATATTATATGTGTTCTAAATTGAGTTAGATTACTCACAATTACTCACAATTTACTCACAATTTACTCACCAAAGCTTGAAATTAAGCTTGATGTTGTTCTTGAGCTTGATGGAGCTTGAACTTCAACTTCAATGGTGTCACCTTCTTCTTCTCCTATATGAACTTATATCTCCAGCTCTAATTTCTTTACTTAAGTGCAAATTATAAGAGACAAAGTGTGTCAATTGTGTGCATGTGCATGTTATATATAGAAAGTGCATTAGCTTAGGTGTCATTTGCATGTTACATGCATAGGACATGTGTCCATGAAGTGGACATGTGTCCAAAGGGATGTCATGTGGTTGCCACATGGCCGGCCATGTGGGGCCCACCTTGGGTTGTGTGCAACTTTCTCGGTTTACGTGCATAAGTTTCTCGATATGCGTGTCGGTCTCGATTTACGTACAACTGGGTATTATTTCTAATGTCCGGGTACGGGTACGGGACTAAGTTAAATCTTATTATGGTCGAGTTGGTATGGTTACTATAGTCTATATGGTAATACTACAACATGTCCATACCATCACGTAATTAAAATAATAATATAATAATATAGTCGGTCCACTACAAATATTCGAAAAAGCTGATATTATAATGACAGAAAATTACAGGTGTTACAGAAGAGGGTGATTGTGAATTTTTTGTTTCCACCATTAAAAGACTTCGAAAATTCTTCACAATCAATTTTTCATTAATTAGCTCGTAATTTTGAAGAACAGTTGACACCCCTCGAGCCATTTTATGAAATTCATTTTCTAAAATAAACAATTGGTCCTTTACTTGTTCCAATAATGGAATAAAATTAGTGAACCATTTTTTATCACCATAATATGGTGTTGGTGGTAAGATATACAACCATTCGAAATTGTTATCACCAAAATTTGGTGTTGATGAGGGTATATACAACCCTTGAAAATTCATCATCCTTTGTTTTTTTTTTTTTTTTTTTTTTTTTTTTTTTTTTTTTATCTCTTTACACTTGGCCCTCCCGGCAGACGCACTAAAAATATGTTAGAACTCTCAAAAACATATAAGGCAATTCCGGTCAAACACACGCTCGTGTTTGAAGTGTTCGATTGCCTCAATTAAGAGGACTTAGAAGCGACCAATTTGTAAAGAAAAGACGATGAAAAGAAAGAGTTAGAAGTCGAAGACTCGATCGAATGTGAACCTTCGAAGGTCTTTAATATGGAATAAATGAAAGTAGTGTCAACGGTGAAATAATGAAAAGCAATTAAGATCCTACCATGTTCGACCATATATTAGTTCGAACAAAACAAAATGACAATAAAGTTACAGAAGGTCATCGAAAGAAAGTTAACTAAGAAGAAACAAAGTGAATGATCACTTCGAACTAGCCACTAAGAAATTAAACCAAAGTATGATTAAACTAATGAAATTAAACTAGTTAACTAAAGAATTAAACTACTCCTAATCTAAGGCCTTAGTGGCCGGATGCTAAGAGAAAGGATTAAACTGCTAAAGGCCATAATGGCCGAAAAAGATAAAAGAAGAAATGCAAGTGTATTGATATGTTTGATTGTGGTCAAGGACCATTACAAAGGAGTACATTACACATATTTATAGATGAACAACATAACTAACTTTGAATTTGAATTACAATATTTCCCTCCAACTATAATAACTAATAATTCAAATTCCTACAACTACCAATTAGTGGGAAATGCTCCTACGATGACAAGTGTCTTCAAGCAACTTCCATCTTCATCATCACCATTGATCTTCAAGTAACCAATCTTGATCTCCCCTTGTAATGCCAAGTGTCCTTACTAAATGGCTTCCATGACAAGCCAAATAATTTACAATAATAATAATAATGTTATAATTATTGTATAGTAATATGGTAACATATTAAAATGACATAACCATAGTTATACAGTAACATAGCAAAATTACATTTTATGGTATAAACAATGTATCATTTAATTTGTTAGGATTTCATCTTTAAAAGGGGAGGTTAGGGTAATTTTGCATATCATAAGGGGTATATGTTTTTTAACTTCATCTCGGGGAGGTCAGTGTCACTATCCTTCTTAAGTCTGAAATAATAAATTCAGTTTGTGCTGCATGTGACTTGAATTCAACTTCGAGTGAAAAAAAAATCCAGTACATTTTTTTGGGTGTTGTTCATGTTCTTGCCATCACATGAATAATAAAAATAGTTTGGTTAAAATTATAATTTTTCACTGTTTTTCTGCTTTTACTATTCATGTGAAATGAACAATATGAACAACATTAAAAAAAAAATATACTTAAGTTATGCCACTTAGAAAATAAATTTGGTGCGAGATTTAGGATCCTTAGAATAGGCCAACGGCAGAGCCTCTCCGTTGATTTGACCTGATATGTTAAACGGTTAAATTTAAGCGCTCGTTTGGTAACGTTGTCGTTTTCTGTTTTCTGTTTTTGTTTTCGTTTTTTAGAAAATGAAAATTGAAAACACGTTTGGTAACGTTTTTGTTTTTTGTTTTTAAAAAACGTTTTCAAATTTTGGGTAAAAAATGAAAACACTAAAAAGTTGTTTTGAGTTTCCTGTTTTTGTTTTTGTTTTTTTTTTTCAAAAAAAAAAAAAAATCAACAATGTTACCAAACAAGTTTTTGTTTTTTTTTTTTCAAAAAAAAAACCAAAACTGGTTTTCGTTTTTAAAAAACTGAAAACTCAAAACAGGAAACGTTACCATGCGAGCCCTAACCTTTTCATGTTGTAGAGTTGTATGCCCTTTTTGACAAAATTAAAAATTTAAGTATTAAAAATTAAGTACGAGATTTTGAGTACTGAATGAGTACTGAAAATGTTAAAATAAGGTTGTAATAGTCAACATATAAATTAATTAGATGGAAAATAGGTCACATACAGTGATTTTTATTTTTTCCTTTCAAGGTTTTAGTTAATTTTTTGCGTCCATTGTACAGTTTCGAACACACTAAAAAAAAATATAAAAGATTACTTTTAGTACACAGTTGGGTTGTCAAAAAACTCATATTGAAATATTTGTCTTCAGGGTTTCCTTTAGCTAAAAGCCTAAAAGGCCTGTTTGGATTGCGGTAATAAAGGTTAGGAAGAGTGTCCTATTCTCATTACAACATATTTCTCTGTTTGGGGCTCCATTTAGTAGGGGTATTTTTATAGTTGGGTATGCAATAGCCATGAGCCCATGGGCCCATGTCACATGGAATTTTAATGGGTTAGGTTTGTTCGACCCAGTTCCTAACAACACTTATCTAATGAAAATACTTTTGTTCATCTAATTTTTGGTGCACTAATGCTCACCTAATTTTTGGTGCACCAATGCACACCCAAGCCTTTCATTGGTCAATACAGTGGGACTTATGATTTAATTACCATTAATTAAATTATTGATCCCACTGTATTGAACAATGGGAGGCTTGGGTTTAATTAAATCATGGGTCCCATCGCATTGACAAATGAAAACCTTGGGTGAGTATTGGTGCACCAAAAATTGGGTGAGTAACAATGCTCTCCTTATCTAATAGTGCTATCAGCAAAATAAATAAATAAATAACAAATAGTGAGGACTATACGAACTGAGACCCTCATTAACAACAAAGGAATATTACACATTCTTATTAAGATTACCGCCCTCCAAACGGTCCAGAGGTGTTTAGATTTGTTTTAAGAGTTAATTAGTATAATGTCCATTTTACTATAGCTAGGCTTCTTGCAATAGGCCCAACTTATGAAACAATTTAGTCTTAAGTCCACACCAAATATTCGGACCAAAGCACCCTTTCCATTTTCCATTCAAAACTGCAATTAATAACCCCAACTTTTTTAGGGGTTTTCAAAGTTCAAATCTTAAATACCTAAATGAGAAGAAATCACATTCTATATGCATCAACAATCTCTCTCTCTCTCTCTCTCTCTCTCTCTCTCTCTCTCTCTGTGTTTAGAGAGAAAAAGCTCAGGCTATAGCTCAGACCATCCTCACACAGGACCTCTCTGACGACCTCGCGCTAATCGACGCAAGCCAGATAAACTCCGTAGCGAGATGTTCAATCTCCAACACGCCACCGCGTTCCTCCCGAGGACTAAGATCATGCCCGACGTGGACTGCTCAAGGACCAAGATCACCGTCGGATCCGCTCTCTGCATCATCACCGCCGGTGCTAGGCAGAACCCCGGCGAGTCCAGGCTGAACTTGATACAGAGGCTCAAGGCCATGTTCTCTATTATTGTGCCCCAACTTGCGAAGTACTCACCCGATTCGATTTTGGTGATTGTTTCGAACCAGGTTGATGTTTGGACTTATGATGCTTGGAAGCTTTCTGGGTTTCAACAATAATGGCAATACCGGATCTGCTCTCTCTCAGTCTATACAATGGAACCCGATTTTATATTATGTTGTCGTTCAAAGGTTGTGGTCCAAAAGGTTGTAGTGTAAAATTTAACACTCTTGTTCTTGCTTCAAAAGTTGTGATGTGAAACTGTGTACTATGTTGTAGTTCAAAGGATATGATTCAAAAGGTTGTAGTGTAAAATTTAACACTCATGTTCTTGGTTTCACATGTTATGTTGCGAAATTGTATACTATGTGAATGAAAATTGTGATGTCAATGAAATGTTGCAGTCAGTGTAAAATGAATGTGCAAATGAATGTGATAAGAAAGTGTTCATTTTGTTGAATAACTCGAATATGAGTGTGAAATTTAACACTTATATTCATTCTAGTGTGAAATTTAACACAATTTTTTTTGGGTGATGGTGATGAATGACTGTTAGATCACCCAAAAATGGTAAAATACGAAATTAAAAAAGATATGTGTAATATTAAACAGATTCTAACGTATAAAGCCCTACAATCATGGCATTTAGTAACTTAATCAATTCCTAAAATATATGCAAGATTTAGTAACTTCCCAAAATATATGCAAGATTTATGGGATTGAGTTTGACCGAAATATACATATCAACAGTCAGGCTCTAAAGAGGGCGCCCTCTCTTTAATAAAGAGAGGACTTCTGTTTTAGCCGTCGGATTGTGTTTTCATTAATGACAGTTTTGTCATTTCACAGTTTTTCAACACAATCTGACGGTCAAAACAAAGGTCCTCCCTTTAATAAAGAGAGGTGGCCCTCTTTAGAGAATCTTTGTACATATCAATATTATATATATATATATATATATATAGGTTAGGGGTAGATTAGTGTGAACTTTTTCACTTTTGCACTGTCAAATTACACTACAAACTCTAAACATTATATATATATATATAGTGTGAACTTTTGATAGACTTTGTGTTCACTGTCTGATAAATGAATATTAGATGAACATAGAATGGTGAGATATCAAACTACAAGATGTGTATAATATGAATCCTACAATTATGGGATTTTTCTATTTCCAAAAAGATATCCCTAATCAATGGGATTGTGTGTAACTGAAATACTTCCCTGATATTTGTATATATTTCTTATACACGGTTCTGTATATATAGGTAAGGGTAGAAAAGACATCTAAAAATTCTAAAATAGGAAAATTTGGACTAATCTCTAACAACGTTTACAATTATAGGATCTATCATTGGGAAGTACCAATTGGTGGGTCTATTACAACAAACATTGGTAAAATGGGATTTTCCACTAAATTTTTCTTGTTTTAATCTTCCTTTTTTTTTCTTTTTTTTTTTGTCTGCTCAATTGGGTTTCTTTTGTGTGATTTGCTGCTATTTGAGTACGAGATTTCAGAATATGCCACAACAAATTCTCAAGTGCTTCTTTTACTAATATTTCAGAGAGGCTTCTATAGCACACATAGAAAATATTAGAAAGGTAGGAATCACTCTGCTAGAGTTATTATCAGAGGCTCTTGGGCTCAAACCAGATCATCTCAGAAATATGGAATGTGCCAATGTTGGATAAATATGTGTTTTGGCCATGTTTAAGGGTAATAAAAGTGGGACCCACTTAGATTTTAAGTGGGGTCCTTGCGGATTTGTGTTTTCCTCCATGAGAAAATGAAGTTTGGATATTCACATGTCCAAAACTTTTGATGGGTGAATAAGAAACTAATGCTCAAAGGTTGCCCCATACAAGGAAGTTGATGAAATGAAAAAGGTTCACAACTTGCCTTGTCCCACATAGGAAAAATAGAAGTGGTCTTTAGTGTATATATAAGACTACTTCATGTTTTGGGTTTGGGCTCCAAGGGGTACCCAGTTTTGTGGAAGGGGGAGGACCTAAGGCCTTTTGGGTATACTCCACACATATGCGCATCGCCGTCCATCCGGCTGGCCGAACCGGGTCAGGGTCGTGGGTACGGGTGCGACCCACTCACAATTTTCTTTTTAGGCCCCTCAAGTTTTGGTATTACAATTTCTGCATGAGAGACCCTTGGAATTTCTGCACATGTTTTCTGTAACAACCTGCATTTTCATTTAAATTAATTGTATTTGCATTTTCATATTTAAATTTAATATGTACTTGTCTGCCTTCAATTTAATTACAATTCTCATGTGTTAAACCTTAATCCTTGTTTTATTTCTTATTGAAAATTCTTTTGGGGTCAAATTGCAAGTGAATTTAGTGATACCTGCGTTGGATTTCAGAATCTGTAATTTAAAACGGTGAAAATAATTTATCTTGACTCAAACAGTATTTTTATACAACCAAAAAGTCATTCCTTACGTTAAAACGAATATTTCTGTATTTTTGTAGTGGACACCACGCTATGAAAATACCAGTTTATGTTTAAAATTGTCCGCTCTGTGTTAAACTTCCACAGATTTTTGAAGTGATGTAAAGCAAGATTTGATACTTACTTTACTTTCCATTCATGGCAAGTGATCATTTGCTTACACCTTGTTTGGCCATGCTTAGTTTGTGTATGTGTTTTTGTTTGAACATAAGCAGGATTACCCAAACAATCTTAATTGACCCCTACTAGTCTAAACTTGACTCTTGGCTAATCTAAGAGTTATACAAGTTATACGTATCTATAATTTATGTGTACATGAGCTGTGCATTTCAAATGTTATGTAATTAATAATCAAAATTCCTTTGTTGAGTATATGAGAATGTTCTTGGCCACCAAGCAATGAGATTTATTTATAACCCACTCCATTTCACACACTCTGCACTTTACAATTAGAGAGTGTTACACAGAGGGAGTTGAGAGTTCATAGTTACTAAATTTTAAGAGAGAGGAAGGACAATCTCCATAGCTAAAGGCTTCAAGTGGGTGTTCTTATTTGGTTACTCTTTCTCAACTAATCTCTCAAGCTTCAATCAGTGAGTATTTATAACTCACTAAGAATGTTAATCATACTTGCTTACTATGTATATGAGTGCAATTTACAATCCACCATTGTTATATAGCCATGAAAGCTTAGAGCTTGAAAAACATAATTTTCCAAACTCAACCAAAATTCATTTTTAGAATGAAATATGAAAGATTATAGTATGTAGAGTATATGACTGTAAAATTCGAGCTTAATTCGTTCGTATGACGACGTATGATTAAAACGAAGTTTCCGTCAACTCTCAGTTTTTCGTAAAATCCGAGAGCTATGGATCGATTCAAGTAAAATTGATCGTAGATTCTTAATCCTTGCGAAAAACCAAAGAAAATCATATTACATGTCCTACATACTTACAGATTGCAAAATAGGTCAAAAAGACCCAAAAATCTGAAACAGGGGATTTCTGACGAAGAAGACAAAGCTACTGCCTAAACTCGCGCGCGCCATCGCGCGAGCGACACCTCGCCTGAGCGGCCCGCGCGCGCGAGATGTGTGATTCCAGACAGTAAGAAAAGTTTTTATAAATAAAATGAAAATTAGGCAGATCGCGCGAGCGGCCCGTGTGCATGAGCTTCATGTTTTCTGGCAGATAAGAAAAGTTTCTATAATAAAAAGGAAAATGGGGAAATCGCGAGAGCGGCCTGCGCGCGCGACTTTGGACAATTTCTGGTTTTTGCTTATTTTTCTGTTAAGAAACTGTTTGGGTGATGTTTTATAAAATTTCAAGGCTCTGTTTGGAAGTTATGTTAATACAGGCTTGATTTTGTTATGTTTTGGCTATCAAATAGTGATCATGGTTTCGTTTCTTTTCAAATATACATGGCTATCATTCCTGGCATTTCATATGTTCTGTTTATAGTTACACGACATTCATGTGGGGTCAGTCGTACATTCATGAGGAGTAGTGGTTAGTGTGGAAAAAGAGTATGTGGTTGAGTTTGTGTGTATACACTCCCTGGTAAGTGAGAACCAAAGTGTGTTGTGCTTGAGATTGTGGCTTGAGTGTCTTTGAAATGCTACGGTGGCAAAACTGGACACTCCCTGACGTCCATGGTAGCGTTAAAGTGTGTGACGCCGAACTTGGACATTCCCTGGCGCCCATGGTAGTGCTAAAGTATGGCCTACGGACACTCCCTGGTACCCGAGCCTGGATACTGTGTAATGTATTTGTGAGGCGGATTAGGTACTAAAGTGTGAGGCATTGGACATTCCCTGGTACCCCTGTACTAAAGTGTGGCTATCTTATCATTTCAAAGATACTGGTGTGAGAGAGTTGGGTGTTGTGTTTGTCAAGAGAAAATAGTCGGTAAGATGAGTTGGTGCATTGTTTTCATACACGGTCACATATATGTGAATTACAACTTTCAAATGATATTGTGGTTGTTTTCTAATATGAACTCTTTCCTTTAATGTAAACTCGTTGAATAAATGAGAATTGGAAAAATGGTAAATAAGTATGTCTTACATTCAAAGTAATGTTTTTAATACTCACTAGCTTCAATAAGCTGACGGCGTTGATGCGCCCTGGACATTCATGTTCAGGCTTTTCAAGTTATGACTATGCTGGGCCGTACGATTACGCAAATTGAGAACAACTACTGGAAATAGAATTTACTTTACATGTTTTAAATTATGAACTGTTTGTAATAAAGTTAACTGTAATAGACAATAGATATTATTTTGATTTAAGGCAGTTTGTGCCTTTAGAGCCCCCGTGTTGTAATAACTATTAAGTCAGAAAATATTTGTAAGCCTTGATTGCTCTGCTCTGATTATTATGTTTATGTTGTTGACGTTTGGGACGGAATCGATCCTTCAAACTGTAGCGACCTACGGGTCTATAAAGGAAATTAAACGCTTTCCTTATTTATGCTACGTCGGGGCGTGACATTTTCCATTGTAGAAACCTTTGGGATTTCTGAAAGAGTTACAGAGATGAAAAGACTCTGTGATAAATTCGTCCATTATATCCCCCTATATTCAGTGTATCTCACAAAGAGTCTAAACTGAATTTTGAGACACTGTTCTTCTTCTCCTTCTTCGTTCCAGTCCTTGGTTTTTCCAGAGAGAGAGTTATATACATAGTTGGTTCGCTGGAGCAGTCCGACACAGTGCTTGTCATATCCTAGTTGCCACTGTATCCTGGGAGACAGACGCCGGACAATCCTCGAGCACTTCTGGTGAGGCGGTGAATCTGTTTTAAGGAAACTGTGAACTATCACAGGCCTCGGTTTGATCAATTCCAGTTTCTATTTTTTCTTTTAGTTACTGTTTTTGTTGTTTATAGGCAGTTTCAATTTTCTGTTATCATATCATTCTTGCATTGCTTCTGTTTGTAATCAAGAATCTGTTTATGTTTAATATAATTTTTTCAACAGCCAATGGGTACAACATTTCATGCCACTACTACCCAGCATGTCCTGAGCCAGAAGTCACTTTGGGCACCACCAAGCATTCTGATCCTGGATTTATCACTATTCTTTTGCAAAACCACATCAATGGCCTCCAAGTCCTCTATGAAGATCAATGGATCAATGTTCATCCCCTTCTTGGAGGCCTAGTTGTAAGCATTGGAGACCTTTTCCAGGTTTGTTTGAGCGTTTAATGTATGCATATTTATACCTACATAAATACTGGGATTAACCAAAGTCCAACCCAAACCTAGAACGGTAATTAAGCAAAGTTCTACAAAATTTTAAAAAGAGCTTGGGTTAGAAATCGGAAAACCCTGTGGGCCAGTTTTTTTTTTTTTTTTGGTTGTACACTTGCGGGCTAGGTTGTATTGTATATGGCTATCAATGGATCTTATTTTAATTTGAACTTTTGTAACTTCTGTTGCATTTTATAGGATTTGGATTGTAATTATATATTCCAAATTCAAATTTGTTAGTAGCTAGGTTAGTTTAGCGAACAGATTTGGATTTAACCAATTCGATCCGATTAAAACTGAATCCATTTAGTTATATATTATATCAATGTATATAATAATGTATAATAAGAATGATATTTCCACAAGAAATACATTATATATACAATATATTATCCAAGATTGGTATTTATACAATAAATGTTGAGTTTCAGTTTGAGAAAAAGCATATTTTTTATTTAATAAAAATAGTAGGTTGCTTATCAGATCGAAATGGATTTTTCGTTGGGATATTTGAAGGTTAACAAGTCGAGGTATGGATTCATACAAGCCAATTCGATTACAATCTGAGTCCTTCAAATCCGATTTTTACAACCAAATGAATTGGAATTTCATGAACCCTTTCAGAATCCAATCCGTTCACAAGCGTACTTGGCATGTATATTTATACACAAACATAGAGAGAGAAAAATGTTAAGGTACTATCTGTTTTTTTGCTGATCATGGAACATTAAAATTCTAAGGTACTATCTGTCTTACAATACACATTTTAAAATGAACAATATATATCTCTCCTTGTGTGCTAAATAAATAAAAAGTAAACATACCTTCATGTCCCCAATACATACATAGTACACATTTACATCACTAGACTGTGCTAACTTTTACCTTAATTAATTTGACGCAATTGATATCAAATGCCAAATTCAAAAGCAATGTGCATAGAGTGCTGGCCAACAGGGTTGGACCAAGAATTTATGTGGCATGCTTTTTCTCTGGACCTCTGACAACTACAAAACTCTATGGCCCCATTAGAGAGTTCATAACAGAAGAAAATCCACCATTGTATAGAGAAGTTGTTTTGAATGACTATGCTGCAAATTTTTATTCCAGGGCACTAGATGCGAAAGCTAACTTCACTGTTACAAGCTATGAAGGTCAAACTTTTTAAGGCATGCATATCATTCCTTTACCACATACTCCATGAGATTATGATATTTGCTTAATTAATATTGTGACAACCTTTGATCTGTAGATGGATGATAGTGACGCATATGAACTTATAACACCCGCATTTGTGCTATTGCATTTCATTACATTGTCATGCATGATAATGTGATGTGGCGTGTCCTATGACACATGTGTGAGTGAGTTTTGACTCACGAGTCAATTTAGGTATCTGTGTTTGAGAACCCTTTGAGATTGTGGTGGTTGAGTGATTCGTTGTTGTGACGTCTATCCTAGTATGAGACGGTCACTGTGGAATACTTTAAATATTTATCTGAAAATAAATGTTTACCTGTGTATTTCAATATCTGTATTATTTTTTGATTTAGAAAATATTTCTGTTGTTAGATTTAGCATCCTGGTGAGGGCGAATTAACACGCTATTAATTTTGTAGGCTAATTAGCAACTTCGAAAAAGTCATGTAGAAATTTGCGTTTTAGCAACCAAACGGAACTTAGTCGGAAACTTTTATAATTTTGAGGCTTCACTTGTAAAGCTATGAATTAGCTGTGTAAGAAGTTTTAGAGACTAATTAGGAGTTTTGAAAACTCGTGGGAAGGTAAACACAAATTTGGAAAATATTGCCTATATATAGAAAGTGATGACTTTCATATTTTCTAAACTCTTAACCTAAAATTCAAGAAGGAGGCCAAAAGGCAGATTTAGGAGCTTAGAGCTTTGCGATGCCAAACGACGACCTTCTGCCCGTCTGATTTCTTCTAGATTTCATATTCGAGCTTCTCGAAGTAAGAGCTTCGTTTTGATATCTATTAGGGCATGTTTGGCTAAGTTTTCAGAAAAATCTTTTTCTAGAAATTTTCATAAAAATTGATATTTGGACTTTTGATCCATAGGAATTGTACTAAGAGTTTTCTTTGGAATGAACTTAAGTAGTATAAATCGAAGGTGAGTGATTCAACTTTGTATTATGGAATGATTGTTTGGCGTTCATGTTATGTTTGAATAGCATATGTTAATTCATAGAGATATATTGTGTAGTTCATATTGGGCGATTATATTGATAAGTAGGCCCATTAACATGGTGAAATGTTTTAATTACCGAGAGAACGGTGATGTCTATTTGAGCATGTTGAGTTGTTTATTTGGGCCAGAAGGAGCACGTGGTCACTAAGCCATTTTGTGGAGCCGATATTGGCATTAAGGTTGCACGATTGAAGAGAAGAATCGTGGGTCCTACCCTTTCGCATGGACTTATTGGCGAGGAGTCGCGAATTAGGAGTATGGAACGTGCACGTGAGTCTCCGGCGACGAGTATGAAATGTAGAGATGTGAATGCGAGCATATTTGTCATTCACGTGCATTTGTTGTTTTATTCACTAAGCGTTAGCTTAAACAAATCAAAAATGTGTGGTTATTCAAATAACCATTGCATGTGTTAATGCTGGCGAGGAATTGCAAAAGTGAGCACATGGATTTGGGAGTTCACTTAGAAGGCAACCCAATGTGTTGACCTTGTAGTTTTGTAATAAGCATGTTGTAATAAGAATTCTTATGGTTTTTAACTATGTGTAACTTAGTATGTTAGAATTGATCTAAAATGTTGTAATAGACCATAACATGTTGTAATTATGTTTTTGTAATGTTCTAATCCAGTTAGGATTACTTAATATGCATTTTGGTGGGTGTGTTTAATCCCAGTTTGAATTTAGAAAGCTTTTAAACTTACAAATGTTGCAGGGGGGGGGGGGGGGGGGGGGGGGGGGTGGGGTTTGTGGGGGTTGCATTGTCTTGACATCTGTCCTTTTTAAGGCTTAGTTGCATTGCTGCGGGGGTTGGAAAGGGGGGGGGGGGGGGGGGGGGGGGGGGGGGGTTGCATTGTCTTGATAACTGTCCTTTGTAAGACTTAGTTGCATTGCTGTGGGGGTTGGTACTTGTACAAGATTTTGTGATTCTAGTTGTAATTCTGATGCTCTCTGCAGCATTTAATCAATATAATCTAAAATTCAAAAAAAAAAAAAAACTATGGTAATAGTCGATATATTCATGATAATAGGATTTTGAAACATTCTTTTAAAGAAGAGAATCATTAACGCATATAAATTCTCAGGCCTTACAAGGTTTTAACGACACTAATGTGACACTCATATTTCAACAAGAAGCCCTTATCCTCCTCATCTTTAGCTCTTTCTTTGGAAATACTGATTATTACCACTTTATGTTTTTTAATGCACTGGTGAGCTTTTTTACAATGCAATCTCACAAAGTGTAGTTTCATTATCATCTTTATTTCAGACTTAAATATCACTAGCTACTAGCTAGAAATAATTTAAAAACAAATACGAACTCATAAATAGAGGAAGGAAAGTGATGACTCACAACATTTTTAAAAAAATTATCTTATTCTTTACCATATTTTCTTTAGGGCGATTTAGTGATAAGTCCATTACACAATTTGATTCTAGAGTTTTTTTTCTTCTAGAAAATGGTTAATTAAAAAGAATGAAAATTGTACAAAGTACATGGGGCACTTTTGGTTAAGAAAATTGTACCATATTTTCTTAACATGAATATTAAGTAAAATTCCTCATTAATTAAGAAACTTTTCAGCAAACTAAGAATTGCTCTAGACTTTAAACTCTTGACAGTTGTTTGATTATTTCGAGGCACTTTTGCCTAAATTTATGATTTTCTTTAATGTTCTCCTTATTTTGACCAAACAATGAAAAATATTTTCGACTTCTTTTGTTTTCCTTTCCCACAAAACCATGGACCAAACAACCAAACAAAGCACATGTGCTATATACACTGCTATTCTATAATTTTGTATAATATGTGGTGTTGTGGTGATCTTCGAAGTAGGAAACATCTGTCTGAGCTCTTCAATAGCACAAACGATCATCAAAATTATCCTAATCACAATTGGGCACTATCGGTGCAACCGTGCAAGAGTACTAACAAAAGTCTCGACGAAGAGGACCTTGTGAGGGAACTCCGACAATCAAATTATAAACACGCATGTCATTCATTCCACACTCAGTTCTCGAACGCACTTGTAGAGTTTTCAAAACTACCTAGGCTTTAAATTCAGGAAAAGGCGGTAATCACCAGGTATAAATTTTAAGGAGGTCCGCCATACATAAATAAATATAAATTTTAATGGTGGTTGGTGAAGTTTTGTCAAACTTATGAAACTAGTTGATACACTAATATAAATGTCACAAGAGATTAAAGAAATTCTGTTTGTATTACAAGGCTAGTTGATATTAAATCAAACAGTTACTCATATGCAACTTAATTTCCTGGTAGATGGACGTAAAAAATGATTTTCTCTATCGTTTCTCGCTCTCTATTTCCTGCCTTTAGTCTTATTCGCTGCATTCAAATCACATGAATAAAAGTCCACATTCAAAATTTCCTCTTTATTGGAGTTGTCCTGACGATAAGTTGCATTGACTAGAAAAGTACACTAATTAATTAAGCTCCACGTTAGAGGAGAAACGGTACCACTGTTGGGACAATAATATAAGAAAGAGTAATGATTGGTGCATATAAAGTGTGCACATAGCATTACCCATACAAGAATACAACTGTACTCTTGAAAGAAAAATATTCTTATTTAAAATCACATATGAAATTAATGGTTAATAATAAATAGTGGTTATAAAATTTTCAATTATCTTTATAAGATTCATGTAGTAACTTAAGAAATTTTAATCAAATGCTAATTTTATTCATGTGTTTTTTAATTTATTTTTAGTTGTAGACTTTAATAGATGTAATGTTCTCCTTGTAAGTGGTCTTTGACCAGACCAATTACATTGATATATCACCTTTATCCCCATGTGTTTCAAAAGTGGTTAGAATCATTTTCACTTTACCCCATGCGTTTCAAAAGTGGAGACTTAAACACCTATGGTTGCGGATTAAAATGAAACTGTATAAGAGTTCTCCCAAAATAACCTCACATGGGGATTAAGTGATAAAATTAGCCCCACATGGAAAGTTTAGGTGTCAAAATTAATCTCGTTAACCCCACAATTAGGCCCACAAGGGACAATTATCATAATTATTCCACTTTTTTAGGGATGTCAACGGGGAGGGTATGGTACGGAGTCCCCCTATACCAACTCCGACTCCGTTTAACATACTGCTACTCGGACTCCACTCCGCCCCATCTAAAGTGAAAACCAACTCCTACTCCTACTCTCTACTTATTAATGGGTACTCCTAAACCGCCCGGCCAAAGTGGAAGAAAAAAAAAAGCTTTGTAATCTGTAATAATAAGAACTCAAAAGATAATACATTACACATGATATACGCGTATACAAGTCTAACTTTAATCAAAATCACAAAAAAAATAAATAAAAAAATAAAAAAAATCCATGTTCAAAAGGAAAAACAATTATATGAACTAAAGAAATACTATATTATAATGGATCTTAGCAAATAAGGTATAAGTGTAAGGGTATTTATGTAAATTGATACTTAAATCGGGGCGGAGTGGGTTTTAATTGGTAGTTTTTAGGGGATACCAAACTCGTCTCAACTCCTATAGGAGTTTTAATTTTTCATACCAAACCCGCTTCTACTCCTATTATAGCTCCTCCAAACCCGTTCGATTTGGCCGGAGTGGGGCAAGAGCCCCGACGGGCGGTGAAATTTTGTCATCCCTTTCTCCATCTAGCCAAACAGACCATTAGTCATTGGCTTTACATGGGGCATGAGACTATTGGAAGCTTATTTTGTGGATAAGACATGGTTCGGAATTGTATTCTCTTACTGTATTTGAGGGCATTATCAGGACATAGAATTCCTTCTCTGAATACTTCTTTCTTTGTAGTAGCAATTCTGTAATTTATCTCCATTTTTTTTTCTCTCTTTTCTATTTCCTTTTATTTACTACACTTTTTAACTACTTTTTTTTTTTGGGTTATTATACCCTTTCTTCGTAAGTTAATTGCATTCTTTGCATGATGGTGGTCATTTATCAAATAATTCAAGAATGCCACTATGATAATGTGTAGTACATTATTCTTGTAGAAAATATATGCACACAAGCATAGAGTCGGGTTTAAGGCATACCTTGAGCAGAATACCCGATTCGAATCGTCTACGTACGACATTGTTACAAGTCTAGCAACTTCAACACGAACTGCTGCTCCTTCCTCGCTTCCATGTATTCTCTTATACTTCGTGTTGATCGTAGGAGACACTACTAGAGCGATCTTCGTTAGTATCACGCGCTAAACTCATAGCTGCATGGTGATGGCCTAGAGAGAGAAAGCGCGATAGAGAGAGAGAGGAGAGAGAGGGGGCTACCGAATTGCGTAGGATGATGGTATAAGTGTGTTTATATCATATATATATATACACATATTCACCAAGCCCGAGGCTCCAAGAGCCAAAGCCCATTGAATCCGGTCCAATGTATGTGGGTGTACCAATTACCCCACAATTTCTTATAATTCTATATAGAGAATTATTATTTCTCCCAAAGTTTCTGAAACAAAAAATTTCTAAATGTAGGTTGAGCTGATTCTAGAAGAGGTTCAAGTATGCTACTGACTCCCTATAATTCCACTAATGCTGACATTTCACTAATAAACATGAATACAAGAACAACTGGCTAACCCCGGTTACAGGGCCTTGTGACACCATTCAAAAAAAATAATAAATAAATAAAAAAGATCAACTGGCTAACATTATCTTACATTTTTTTTTTATTTCGGGATAGGTAACATTTTTATTCTGAATATAGGGGATATTCATATATGTGTATTTGCATCTATGTAGTCGTACTTAATTTCTTCAGATGACCCCAACTATGTCATACAAGTGTATTCCCTTTGTTTTTTTTTTTGAACAGCAAATTTTTATTAGTAAGAAATATGTGGGCCATATGGGAACCCATATACATTGAACCGAGTTCAATGGGCCTTGACCTTGGTGACCTAGGGTGTGTGCCTATATATATGTTTATATTGCACACACATATTAAGATTACACACACTACAACCCAAGTAGCCGGCCACCTCTCTATCTCTCTCTCCCCTCTCTTTCTCACGTTTTCTCTCTCTTGGTCATCGTGCCATGGGATTTAGCGCGTGGCTGTCATGGAGATTGCTCCAGTAGCGTCTTCTACCACCTAGGCGATACACAAGGGAGTACATGGAAGCGATGAAGGTGCAGTAGGTTCATAGTTCTTGATTGGGCTCGTAACAACACCGTTCGGCGATCCGTTGGGTTATTCCACTAGGTAAGTGACCTAAACCCGACTAGTATGCTTGCGTACATATTTAATCTACATTGGTATCAGAGCCGTATAGGTTGTTGATTCACCCGTATATCACCAAAAACGAATCTGCCATTAAAGATTGCTTGAAGCTTTTGCTTACAAATCCCAAAATGAATTTTCAAGTGAGTCTAATACAAAACTCCAATAGAGGTCCAAAAATGTTATATGATTGTGTTCCTAATGGTCCCTAGTCTCCCATGGCCTATTATCTCCGATGGTTGATAAATCTAAAACCCTAGATCTGTTTTGATGTTAAAAAAAATGGCATTGTTTTTAATACGGGAAAACTGCTATGGATTGATTCGTTACCCTAAGTACTTTCCAACCGTATAAAATTTGTGTTGTTTTGGATAATGGGTTCGTATGAATGCACTGCTGCCATGAAGGCGCATGAATGACATTAAGACCCTATTTGGCCAGTTTCATAAATCCATGAGATTCAAATGGAGTTATTTGTTTACGGCCAAATCAGCCACAAATAAAGTTGTGGGGGTCCCAAGTATGCAATGAGTTTTTTTTTTTTGGGTTGTTTTGAATATAATAATCTGTTGATAGAGACCAACAGTGCTCTCATGAGCATGCAAATCATGGAGGCTTGTGGGGGCACCATCAAGGTCTTGGTCTCCCTGTAAGGGCATGGTGGCTATAGGAGTCAACCATCAAGGTTTTATGAGCCAAAGAAGACCTATTATAGCGCCTGTATAATTTTGTTTGGTCTTAACCGATTAATTATTTTTATGTTCACTTCTGGAATTATATTCAAATAGTTAAATAGTTGAAGAAGAAAATTTTTAAAGCCGTTTTAAACTATTTCAATATAAAGGAAAAGTTCCAGAAAATAATATTTTTGATCAAATGTTACATTTTTCAGTGTTATGTACACTGTGTGGGACCCTAGAGGGAAAAAGTTTGGAAAACTATTTCATTTGTTTTGATATTTTTAGAGCATAATATGTTATGTACATGTTTTTTAATTGTTTAAAATATCCAAAATAAATTTTTTTTAAATTAATCCATAGTGTTTAGTACACTGTAAGGGACTCTAAGATAATTTTTTGGTAAATTATCATGTATTTTTGGCATTTTAGAGCATATAATTTATGCTTTTGGGCATTTATTTTATTGCTTAAAATAGCCATAATACACTATTAATTTTTATAATTAATAAGGGACATAAGGAACACTGTTTTGAGACCATATAAAATTTTGTGGGACCCATAGATAATTTTTGATAAATTATCTAAATCGTATTAATATTTTAGAGCATATAACTATGTGTTTTTGTACACGTATTAAATTGCTTAAAATATTTTTTATCGATTATTAGTTCATGGAATTGACACAGTGTATTTAGCACACTAGTGGTAGCTTGAGAAATTCTTTAGTGAATTTTCTCGCTCTTTGTGATATATTTTAGAGCATATATTGTGTTAAGTACACGATATTAATTGCTTAAAATATAACAATTAAAGTTGGTCATTCTTGAAATTAATGTATAGTGTTTTTGACTAATTGGAGACTTGAGAAAATTTTCATGAATGATCTCAATTATGTTTTGGTATTTTAAGAGCATATAATTTATGCTTATGGGCATTTATTTAATTGCTTAAAATAGCCAAAATAGACTATTCATTTTTTAAATTATATAATATGGGGTATTTAGAACACCATATTAAACCACTAAAAATCCTTGGAGAACAAATTCCTTGAAATTTTTGTATTTTTAGGAATTTTTATTACTCATAGTTAATTTTTGTTTAACTAGATTAATTTATTTTGTTAAATTGATTCAAAATGTTTTTTGGTACTTGATAGATTTTGGAAAATTCTTTATAATGAAAAATCAAATTTTCTATTATTTAAATTTTTCTATGAGGTATTAATTTGTTAATTTAAAAGCCCTTAACAAATTTGTTTTAAAATATGTTTTAAGACCGAAAAGTGTGTTAAAATTAGTGAAAAATAATCAGGATTTTTCTTTGATTTTACTTAGCTTATGGGAGCTATCCGGGCTGTGTAATAATTATTTTATTGCAAATTTTATTATTTCTTAGAGGCTCACTACATTGTTGGTCCTGTTTTAATTATTATTATTTGTGATTGGATGACCCGAGACATCTAATCATCCTCCTTAAATGGAGTGATGGATTAGTCCATTCATTTTTAAATAGACCGCATGAGTGCTTGGTGTATGTGATTAATATATATTTTAATCTGGCTTAAATGAATAGACAACAATTGACAATTTATAGAACTTGTGTCCTCACGATGTATGTTTAAGGTTGTTCTTGTATATGTGTATGAACAAAGTATCCCTATTTTTTATGGGCTATAAATGTAATGTGAGGATAATAGTTTTATTTTTTGTATTGGAAAAGCCTACTTGTAAAGGGATGATTTTCTTTGTTCATACATCCTACACTTGAATTACCTTAACATGAGCTCTAAGTTGTCAATTCGGATCCACGTGGGGGTCCATGCGCACTTTTGTTGTATGGCACACTTTATATTATTGTGGATGATCTTAGATAGGTAATTGTACTATCTAATTGATGTTTGTTTAGAAAAATCAATTATAAAAGGTTTTTCTTGATTTACAAATTAAGATTTGATTAATGAGCAATAGCAAATTTTTTGGTCTTAAATTGTAAAGAGGGGAAACTCATTTGTAATTGGATTTTAAAACAAATTTTATGAAATGTGCAAATAATAATGTCAATCCCTTGCGCTTCTTAAACATTTTTTTCTTCAAATTTTCTGAGTACACAAAAACAAATGTTTTCGAAACCACACTTTGTCGATCTTCACAAAAGTAACAAGTTTAAAATAGACTAATTTTTGTAATATGGCAGTGCAAAGTAACACACCTACAGGATGAGTAATTATGGGCTTTGAACTTATTCTATGATCCAACCTATTGAACTGAATAATGGGCCTCTGGTCCAACATCATTATAACCTTAATAACTTATAATACTTGGCTCGAGAAAGATCATAGCACATGCTTTGTGATAAGCAGATGTACCATGATCTTGTTGGGAAGTATATGTACTACTCAATAGCCAAAGCATTATTAGATCAACTCGAATTTGTTTTCGATGGCATATTCACTACCAGATTAAGCATCTAGTTATGAAGTTGGGGAAAGTAAAGGAAACGTTCCAAGTACACGATGACTGGACATCTAAGGTCGATGACAGGTATGATTTGTGATTTCAGATTACTCGGAACATCTTTACTGGTGAATTGCAGTTTCAGGCTATGATTAGTTCTTTGCCTGATTCGCGGGTCCATAGAAACTAACATGATCCACAACGGAAATGTTAAATTTTTTGTTTTTGACATTTTTTCGACATGTTGAGCTGAATATGGAGTGCTAAAAAGGTAAGGTGAATCGCATAGCTACACTCTTGACAACGACTTCCATGAGTGGAAGTAAGCGCAAGGCGAGTGGGTCTAAATGCAATGGTAAGGGTAAACCCGCCTAGAGGCAGGGTGGGGCTAGCAAGTTTACGCCCAAGGCTAACAAGGTAGAAGAGCACAATCGAGGGCGTTTTTCAATTCAATGGTAATCGGATGAATATTTTTGGGTGGTAGTGTTACTAGGACTTAGTTATCTGGGGATAACTACTTAAGAGTTTTAATAATCTTTAGTTTTCTCTGTTGTTCATTTATTTTGAGACATGGCATGTTGGACTTGAACGCATAAGATGTGATAGGATGACTTGATTAGCTCTAGAAGCCCCTTTGGGCCCACTCGCTAAGATCGACCTACCTATGTGCGTGTCTTGCTTAGTTGGCAAAGCATGTCGAAAGCCTTTTAGAGAGGCTATATAGAGCTACTCAAGCATTAAACCTAGTTCACTCAGATATCTGTGGACCTATGGTTGTAAAGGCACGTCATGGCGCCTCTTATTTTCTTACATTTACAGATAGTTTCGCGCGATATAAGGATCGCGAGTATTTATCTAACCAGTTCAGGGAATTGTGTGAGAAAAGGAGGAAACGCAGACAACTTCCTATTTCTGAAACTCTACAGCAATGTGGTGTTGTAAAGAGAAGGAATACGACACTCCTAGATATGACTAGGACTATGATGGCGCAAGTCAACCTCCTAATGTTGTGTTTGGGGGATGTACTCTTGATTGCTGCCTACATACTAGAGTGCCTCTTCTCAGTCAGTTCCTTCTACCCCTTATGAGCTATAGAAAGGCAAAAAGCTCATTTTAGAGCATTTGCGCCCGTGGAGCTCAGGAGGTTATGTTCACTATACCTCGTATAAGTGCGAGAAACTACGCCCAAGAGATAGAAAGCTTATCTTTATAAGGTATTCTAATAACTTGAAAGGCTATGTTACGTATAATGAACAACCGGGTATAGGAATGGCAGAAATGGTGTCACATGATATTGAGAATGACTTCCCCAGACATGTATTACTAAGAGATATCTTGACCTCTATAAATTGGAGGATGTTGAAGGCAACATACCATCTTTAAACGAGGGTGGGGAGATTGAGATTCCACATCTAGTAATCGCTGAAAAATGGTACTAGTCTCTAGTCGAGTGGGAGTACACCGCTAGACGCTAGTGGGAGTATACCAGATAGTGGGAGTACACCACTAGGCACTCAAAATTCTCAGATAGTACACTGTATGGTGATGAGGAAAAAGTTCCCTATCGCTATTTTAAAATTGAGGAAGACATTTTCATATGTGTGCAAATGTGTGCACAAGTGAATGAGGATGAACCTGCTTCATTTTGTTGAAACGTTTTTCTTCGTCTGCTGAAGCTGAGTGGATAGTTGTTATGCCAGATGAGATGAGCTCTATGGATGTGAATAAGGTTGTCACACCCCGATTTTTGGACAACCAAAATTTTAATCCAGAGCATGTATCTAGACTAATATTCAATTTCCAAAACACCGAGAGTGACACCCTCACACGGGCTAATAAATAATTTATTTGAAAATAAGATTTAATACTCATTAAATAAGGACATGTAATCTTGTGTTAATATAAAAACTATGTATTATTAAACTTATATTCCCAATCCTCCATTTCATTATAAAAGAAATAATATTCCATTACAAATATAATACCATTTTAATTTACAAAAGGAATACAAAATTCATTAAATAAAATTTCTTACAAAGTTCAGAAAAAAAGAAATAAAGTCTATACATCCGATGGTCAGAGCAACTACAACGTTCCAATGCCCAAAGACTCCACAGCCAAGCACAACGGGCACATCATCGAAAGCAATATCCTGCACATGTCATCCAACCACGTTTCAAACAGAAACGCACCCGAATGCATAACACACTCGGGTCAGTCACATGACTGGTATGAGTTAAACAAAAATAATAAAATCTGGGGGCTCCAACCTGAACCCGTAGACTACAACCACATTACAACACTATTGGGCCAAGACAGGTAGTTCCACACACATATTTGGACAAAAGAGTAGTTTCCATTTATGTGATGGCAAGTAGTTTCTTGCCCAAAATCCAAAGTTACTACGAGTTTTATACTTACCTCAGATATCTATGGTGAGCCAGCCCTGCATAAAAGTTAGTGGGCCCACCATCCTGTAAATCGAATGACCACAAACCAGGTGAATAATTCCGTACATAAGCCGTTCACATTCTAACTTAAACGTCATGTTCATTATTTCACGCTTATCAGTCTTATGAAATACTCCATTGTCATTATTTATAAGCCTTTAATTTATCTTTGTGTTCCCTAGGTTCACCCCTTGGCTACCCTCCATGGTACAGCCCACACATATATCCCATGTGTGCCCGGACATATTACCAACACCCACTCCGGTGCTAGTTTGGTTGGGGTATCAACCAAACCAGGTATACACAATGGAAGGCCGGTCAATATGCCTAGAGGTCTATACAATATAAGCCGAGCATAAGGCTTAGGCCAGCTTGATCACGAAGCCATTGGCACAAAGTGCACTCAACAAGTCTTAAGCCAGCTTGATCACGAAGCCACTGGCAAAAGAGTGCGAGCAACCAAAAACAATAACACAACAACGGGGAGCGGTGAACACTAAAGAACTATATTGCAATTATCACTTATCGTTCGTATTATCCCCAATACTTGTGAATTTCACGTTTATCAAATAGTTCCGTCTTATCGTCCAATCACATCTCTAACTTTTAGATGTATTCCAATTTCTTACAACAAAGGGTTTTATCAATTAACCCATAACAATTCTTCCCTCAATAATTTCCAATCAAATTACAAGATCCCCAATATACTATTCAGCATATCTAATTTACTCCTTTTTTATCAAAATGATCACACAATAAGGTTAGTTATTTCAGGTACAATAATCCTCAACTCAACATTCAAAATTAGCCTACATGAAACCCATAATAAAAATTCTAATTCTCATATCGTAAAGTATTATAACAATCGTTCCACAATATTTTCATCGGACTCAACGTTAATGACTATCACCCATTTTTTTATAGCTCAACATTATATGAGAATTCATGTATCTCTAAGTAACTTTCGTTAAGTCAAACGAATGAATAAAAAATAACACAACGAATCATATTTCTCCAATTTCGTATATTTTGATATACTAAAAACTGCTACTGAAATCTTCAATTTCTGCCCAAACGGTGCAGAATCATAAAAAATACCATTAGACTACAAATGTGCGGAATCACGTTTTACATGAGACACGCGGACAGAATGTTCAAATTCAAAACCACGATTTTCTAATAATTTTCTAAAGTTTCTGCAACTGTGTGAATTACAAATAAAACGAATTTCACATATATTTCCTAACAAACATGAATATTTCACATATGGTTTTTATCAAACTAATGATTCACCTAACCCTTTCGAATACCCTAATGTCATGATCGCAAAGTCACACGAAGGGGAAAAGAAACTATCTAAATTACTTCAACAATAGGGTGTATCCATTACAAAGATTTAACCCTAACAATTAAATTAAACATGTACTACTTTAATTTACTCCCATATACATACGTGTATATATATATATACTCGGATACACAAAATTTAACTCACCTCGTTGATCAAAAATCAACCACCACGAATGCTTCGCGATTCCCAATGTGCCCACGAATCCTAGACCCTTCTCCTTTCTTCTCCCTTTTCTTCTCTTCTTTCTCTTCTCTCTCTTTCTCTCTGTCTCACTCAATTGCAGCTGTGTAAAGGAAAGGGATTCCTAGCCCTATTATTTTATTATGTAAGTATGCAAGATGCACACCTAACCTATTAATATATTAACACACACACCCGTACATACTAACACACATACCCGCACACATCTACACACACATGTAAATCCCGTTTTTTGTCTAAGGGTCTCACAAAAAGGCTTTATATGGGCCCGAAAATGCATTCTAAAGTGACAAATGATTAGCCCAATGGATACCCATGACCCCGGTACTAAGTTTTAATATTAATTACATTATTTAACACATTTGCGGGCCTGTAAACACTATATAACAAAAATACATATTAACCCTTCATTTTATTTTTTAACAAATATAAATTAATAAAATATAACTTCCAAACTAAACGCGCTCACTCATGATTTAATTTATATGTCCACCAAACACTTAAAATTTCCAAACACATGTCTTACATAGGCACACTCATATAATATTGCTAACTGAAAATAATAATTAAAATAATTATTTACATAGAAATTTTAGGGTTGTTACAAAGGTCTAGGATTTAGTTAACATTCCACCTGTGCGTAAGAGTATTGGAGACAAGTGTGTTTTCAAAATCTAACGCAAGGCAAATGGTTCAATTGACAAGTATTAGGCACGCCTTGTGGCGATAGTTTGTACCCAGAGAGGGTATAGACCATGGAAACATGTTCTCCCAAAGGGTGAGATCTAACTCCATTCGCCATATCCTAGCAATTGTCACATATTTAGTTTTGGAACGTTTTTAGTTGGATGTTTAAACTGTTCTTTTTTCAATAGAGAACAAGACGATGAGATAAATATGGATCAGCCCATTGGTTTTGGGACCAAAGGGAATGAGCACAAAAGTATGCCATCTCAAACGATCTGTTTAATATCTCAAGCTAGCAATCGGCTAGGCAGTGGTACAATGTGTGTACATTAAACGGTCCAAGAAAAGTGTTCTAATTCTTTGTATGTTGATGACATCCTGAAAGCTGGGGATGAGATAAGTTCCATTATTGCCACTTGAGAGTGGTTAATTATCCTCTCAGTTTGAGATTGAGGATATGGGTGATGCCAACTATGTGTTGGGAGTTTAGATTGTGAGAGATCGTTCTCAGAAGCTTCTCTTGAGGGTGGAGTTCTTGAATGTTTTTTTTTCACATAAAAAGCTGTAAACCCATTGACTTCCCAATTTTAAAAAGGAACTCAACTTGACCTTAGATTAGTGTCTTAAGAATAATGAGAAGAGGAAACAAATGTACAGTTTGCCATATGCATCCGCAACAGGGAATCTGAAGTATGCTAATGTGTGTACTCGGTTAGATGTCTGCTATGCGGTTGATTTAATTAGTCGTTGTTGTAGCAACCCTGGTCTTGTCGCTAGAGTGAAGAGTATCTTGCGATATGTTCGTAGGAGTACTGTGGACCTTGCCTTATGCTGTCCACGATGGAAGCATAATATGTGATGTGCTCTGCAGCTATTTGAGAAGTTGTTTTGGTTGAAGAGTTTTTGTAGTGACTAGGCTCCTCACCTCATGAGCGATGAGGTTATGCTAATCTAAGGTGATAGCACGTAAGCCTGAGCATATGCAAAAGATCTCAAAAACCATTCTAGCATATGTCACATTTGAGGTGTGCTTTACGCAAAGGGAAGTTGTATTAAGGCACATCTCCATTGGGAGATTTGATGTGCTTAGACATTTTATTGTGGTATTGACATTATTATTCAAGTTTTATAATCAATTAATAATAAACTAATTGGTTTCAATACATATATGTTTGTTATATGAATGGAATGAATGCACATTTCTAATGTCACCGGGCTTTGAATCGACGTGCTCACACGGGTGATTCACCTTGGCACCGAGATAGCGAACTGGGACATGTATGTCCATGGCGCTTAGATGGTGAGCAAGATGAGACATTTGTGTTTATGGCGCTTAGATAGCTAGCTAGGACATTTGTGTCCATAGCGCTTGGAAAGCGAGCTTAAACACATATATCTATGCAGTGTAAGAATAGCGAGCTAGATATAAATCCTTATTATTCCTATATGTCGCCTTAGATAGAGCTAAGATGAGACCTTTATATTTGGTCGAACATAGAGAGATCCCATGACTCTATGTAGCCTGTTTATAGTCGAATGTGAGTTTTCAGACTGGCGCCAGGAGAGACGACTGTGCTGGAAAACTCAGGTTAAACATTTTGTATAACGTCTAAACTAAGATTCGTATGGCGTTACTTGTTTTTTCAAACACAGAGTTACATGCCCATTTTTATGGAAGAACGCCATAGCATACATTTCATACTGTATGTACTTTTGCGATCGATTGTGGAGCAGTGAATGGATTCCTCTTCATTACTGTGTAAGCCACGTAGCATTTCCAAGACATTGGTTATCCTACAAACTGGTTTCGTTCACAACTTTAGACTATGTCATGAAGAGGACGCTTGATGACAGGCAACTTTAGCATGCTATCCTAGGACGATGAGATAATTCCGTTCTATGGGGTGTGTCTGGGCAAACGTCGGATTGACATGTGGATTCAGGGAAGACCATTCAATAATACACCATAATTTTGTGACTCATTAGCAGGCCCTGCGACAATCGTATTTTGTTACTGATATGTCATGAGTACATTTCATTGGGGCGGTGCATCACTTCTTTTCACTGAGGGATTGAGAATGCTGTGTCCGGTGTGGTTGAACCGTCTAAGGCATACACGAGAAGCTTTCGAGTGATTTGTCTTGCTGGTTATGGTGATGATTTGGCATTACATTCCTGTCACTGTACTTTCTTTTCATAAGGTCGCACGTTCTATTTCCCTGTTTGAAGATAAGAAGTTCTGTTTCGAGAGATTAGTTTTAGTACTAGCCCTATGTGGGTGAATGGGAGATATAAGAAATATGTGGGCCATACGGGCACCCACATATGGACCGGGTCCAATGGGCCTTGACCTTGGTGACCTAGGGTGTGTGCCTATATATATGTTTATATCGCACACACATATTAAGGTTACACACACTACAACCCAAGTAGCCGGCCACCTCTCTCTCTCCCCTCTCTCTCACACGTTTTCTCTCTCTTGGCCATCACCATCATGCCATGGGATTTAGCGCGTGGCTGTCATGGGGATTGCTCCAGTAGCGTCTTCTACGACCTAGGCGATGCACAAGAGAGTACACGAAAGCGATGAAGGTGCAGCAGGTTCGTAGTTCTTGATTGGGCTCGTAACAACACCGTTCGGCGATCCGTTGGGTTATTCCGCTAGGTAAGTGACCTACATCCGACTAGTATACTTGCGTGCATATTTAATCTACATGATTAAATAGCCTAAAAGGCCAAAGATTATACTACATCCAAAGCACCCAAATAAGACCTTAAACAAGCCCCCATAACCGTTCCCTTGGAACTAACCATCCCCAAAAAAACACCAAATGGGAAAAACACCCCCAAGCACCAACGACCCAGCACAGTAACTAAATTAACATAACACACTCAATATTAAATAGTCCACACATGGAGCCTAGCCCCTAAATCAACTTTAATTTACTTTTCCAATAAAGTAGTCATTATACATTGGGGTGGGACTCTTATTTCTCTCTAGAACTGTCTGGTTTTTCATTGACCTCACTACTCTGATTTTTTCAATCAATTGTGTATGTAATGGGTAAATTTGGGTGATGATGAAAAATATGTCATTTTTGTCATTTAATCAATTTATTTTGGCTATAGAGGGGTAAAGTGTCATAGAGGCAAACCATAGAAAAAGTTATGTGTTACATTCCAAACTACAAGGGTGCAAAGCGGCATAAAGGCAAACAACAGGAAGATTATGTGTTATATTCCAACTTATGGAGGCACAAAGCACCAAAGAGGTAAACCACATGAGATAATAGGTGATTTACCCTATTCTTTAACATAACTATGGTTACAAAAAGTCAAAATTATCCTTTTCGGGGCCTAAACAAAAGAAATTTGGTGAAGAACAGTGCTACATCATGTCATGTTAAAGCACGGGTTTCCACCCTAGTCTGGCCCTTCTGAAAGTCGCACAATGATAGTCACTGTGATAGAATTCACATAATTAATTCTCAAATTAGAGAGAAAGTCACGCGTATATGAGGATCACAACTTCTGTCAAGGTTGGACAATATTATGATCCCAATCACCTTCATATATTCCCATATGGAGTAAAATAACTAAATCATCGTAAGGAAACCAGACAAAATTTTGCTATTGAGCTAGTTCAGGTCAAATCAGGATAAACATAACACATACAATCATACATATATATACATACACAGTCAGGCTCTAAGGAGGGTGTCATCTTTTTATTAAAGAGAGGGCCTCTGTTTTGACCGTCGGATCGTATTTTCATTAATGGCAGTTTGTTATTTTACAGTTTTTAAACACGATCCAACGGCTAAAACAGAGGTCCTCTCTTTAATAAAAAGAGGGCGCCCTCTTTAGAGAATCTTTGTATACATACATATATCTACTATACTATACAAACGAATAAACAAGCACGTCAAAAAATATGAACTTCCTCTTTTGTCTTCACAACACCATAATTACCCATATATCTATCTATGCATCGTAAGGATATATTGATTTATCTGAGGGTAAATCTGTCATTTTGGACAAATTATTACATTCAAGTCAGCTTTTGAAATTTTATTTAATATAATAATGATGTTTTAATCAACAATCTTGTGTCTAATTACATTTGGGTCAACAATTTTTGGGATATTTATTATTAACTTCAAAAAAAGTCAACAAAAGTGGCTATTTTGGTGGCTATTTAGGAATTGATCACTAATATTTATAATTTTGTCAACTTCTTCTCTCAAATGAGGTTTCAATCAACAATTTGTGTCTAATTACATTTGGGTCAATATATTTTGGGATGTTTATTATTCACTTCATAAATTTTTTTTAAAAAAGTGACTATTTTAGTGGTTATTTAGGAATTGGTCACTAAAATTTACAATTTGCTCAACCTCTTCTCTCAAATTTAGGATTCATACATTGTAATATGTGTAATTGCATTTAGGTCAGCAAGTTTTGGGATATTTATTATTCACTTTTTAAAAGTTTTAAAAAGTGACTATTTTAGTAGCTATCTAGTAATTGGTCACTAATTTCATATTTTGGTCAACTTCTTCTCTAATATTTATGTTCTGGAATATTTAAAATGTCAAATAAAATGGCTATTTTAGTAGCTATTATGAATTGATCACTAATATTTACATCTTGATCAACTTCTTCCCTCAAATTCAGGATTTATAGATTGTATTCGAATATCAATTAAGGCCTACAAACACATTTATGGCCTTTTTTTTATAGAGGAAATACCCTACTTGTGTCATATATTTTTAGTGGCACTTTATTAGGTACCTTTACTACTTATTTATAAGATAGTCAGAATTATCAACTTCTTCCGTGAAAATAGTTTTAGATTAAATAGTTACATTTACAGTTTTCTATTTAACTGTTTTAACATCTTATTATACACTTTTAACAACCACTTAACCACATGAAATGACACAATTAAATTCCCTACGTAATGCACAGGGCTCCAACTAGTATATATATATATATATATATACACACATGTGACATATCTTCGAAAATGATACGCCACCATCTAAAAAGCAAGGAAGACAAGGGGTTGCTGTCATAAGCTGATGCAGGCTTAATTAAGCAGGATATATTGGGTGTATATATGGTAAATCTTTTCTGACATTTAGTGATATAGACGAGTTTATATATGATAATGTTCAAATCTTGCAGAGAGATTATAAGGGTCTAAGTTGTCATACGTCAAAATGTGATATTTTTTGTTATTTTTCTGGTGCAAAATTTTACAGTGTTATAGTATGAGGAGTGTAGTTTTTGCTGCAGTACATTTTATCTAGATTGCTGGAGTATCAATTTCACTTTTTGTTGTTATAAGTAATTGGTCCAACAAAAGTCGAGGAATTACAGTATTCCAATCCCAATTTTGGTTACACAAATCCAATATCCAAAAAACGACTAATGTCAATGTACAAGAACTAACAGTGTATAATTTTACACTTCACTAGATTAAAAGAGTCAATGATTGATGGAGTATCAGTGTACAATTTTACAAGAACTAGCATCAGTGTACAATTTTATACTGCATTAGACTCTGGATTGATGGAGTATCAGTGTGCATTTTTGCTACTATAAGTCATTTGTCCAACATAAAGTCAGGGGAATTAATTACAGCATACAAGTTTTTAATATTTTTGGCTACACAAATCCAATATTTAAAAAAAGACTAATATAAGTGTACAAGAACTAGCATTAGTGTATAATTTTACACTGCATCAGACAAAAAGATTTGATGATTGCCTTATAAATTTACAAGCACTAGCATCAATGTATAGTTTTACACTCCATTAGTACAAAAGATCGAGTCTATGATTGCCATTATAAATAACTAACCTATCATAAGCGTAGAATTTTTGAAGTGTCTATGCATGAAACATTATTGAATCAACTTGTATTGATGTCTCGTCATATTTTTTACGAACTTAAACCCTTTTTCGAAGAAGACTTTGAACAACTTTCAGAAGTTTTTGTTTTTCCTTTTTTTTTTTTTTTTTTTTGTGTGTGTGTGTGTGCAACATTTGTATGTGATTGTCTCTTAATTTGATTTTGTCAAATGAGTGAAATGCAGTGATGATGTATTTGAAAACTATTGAGGTAACCTCATTTTAAACGTTTTAGAAAATTAATTGGTTCTCATATATCCTCTCTCTCTCTCTCTCTCTCTCTCTCTCTCTCTCTCTCTCTATATATATATATATATATGTGTGTGTTTAAACGTTTTAGAAAATTAATTATTTTAGAAAATGGACAGTGACCAAAACTCTTATCTTATCAGAGAATTACAAGCTTTTGATTATACACTTTTTAATTCCACTAATGCTGACATTTCACTTATAAACATGAACAGAAGAACAACTGACTAACATTATCTTACAATTTTTTTTTTCGGGATAGGTAACATTATTATTCTGAATATAGGGTATATTCAGTGTATTTGCATCTATGTAGTCGTACTTAATTTCTTGATCAGATGCAACTATGTCTTACAGCAGTGTTTACTGTTTACATTGATATCATAACTCAGAAAGAATATTTAAAACTCAGCAGGTTTTTTATTTTATTACTATTATTATTATTTTTTTCTGGTGTAGTTGATACGATATTGATATCAGGGCGGATGCACACAAGGGCAAGTGGGGCCTCAAGCCTCCCCCGCACCCCTAAAAAAAAAAGTTTTAAAAAATTCTACACTTGCACTAAAAAAAATATTTACAATTAGCCACCTTGACATTATAAAATTGTCATACTAAACCCCATTTTCTTATGTTTTTATGTTAATTATACAAGTCTTGCTCCCTCTTATGTTTTTGGGATAATTTTTTTGGCATTAGTATATATTATTTACACAAAGTATATATTAATAGGTTCAAAAAAAAATTTTGAAATCGCTTTCTCCAAACCTCCGTATAAACCTCTATCAAACCCCACCTATATTAATTTTCTAGATCTATCCTGATTGACATGATCTACCCATTGTCATTTTCAAATAACAGCCACACAAATATTATTTAATATATATCTCCGCTATCACCAGCCTGTGCAGGCTTAAGCATTACATATTCTGTATGCTGTATCATGTTTTTTTATAGGCGCACACACGTGGTTTGCTATCCTATTGGCTAGGATAAGTTTTTTTATTATGTGCGAAAAGTGTTTGACGGATTTTAAAATGTAAAAATAAAAATTGAACTAACAATTTTTTAATAGCAGATCTGAAAAAGTAAGAAAATATACGAAAAAACTAGTGATACAAACTTTTTTGCGTAAATCTCCCTAACAACAAACAACCAGAATTAATGAAAACAGCACTAGATCAAATTAAAACAGGTGATCATTAGATCTGAAAGGATAAGGTTGTATCTGCATCAGCGTCTTCGAAGAAGAGTAACTTGATCTAACCTTAGGACTAAGAAGATAAAGAGATCTAGAGTGAAAACCCAAATCAACAGAAAATAAAATAAGTAAATATAATATTAAACAAGCAAACAAACCATCAAAGAAAGGAACAACACCCTCCTTTTTTTTTTGCTAGAAAGGAATAACACCCTCCTGGAGAAGGACAAGTAGCAAAGTGAGCTAGAGAGCCAATGATGCTCCTACCACTAGAGAACCCTTGGAAGAGGCGTTGGCTGATGTGGTTTTTAGAGAGATGTGAAGGTTTTTTTTTTTTTTTTTTTTTTTTTCTAGTAATCGAAAAAACTACACTAACATTGGCTACATTATAAACTAAGGGAGTGTTTGATAACTCAATTAAGAGCTGAAATGAATAGTCTTTTTTTTTTTTTTTTTTTTCTTTTCAATGCATTAGATAACGTACTACTTAATTAGAAAGGCAGGCACCAAAAATCTACTGAAAACTTTCAGTAAAAATTTTCTACCCCAATTGAAAACTTTCTGTAAAATTATTTTGTACTGAAATAATTACTGAATGCAGCCTTGTCCTTTCAGAATTTGACAAATTTTGAGAATTGCTAAATATTTTAACCCAAATGTAATCTAGCCCTCTCCAAAATTTGAGACTTTTTTTTAGCACATGTGATATTTTAGCCCGAATGTAATCTATCCTACCATAATTAAGTGTTCCAAACTCAATTTGACACTATACCTTGTTTATTAATAGACACCAAAATATATAAATATTAACTCAAAAGATAATATTATTCTTAAATAAATGCAATTTGACACCAAACATATAATATTATCAAATTTGTATAGATAGACACCAAATTTTTTTTTTCGGGGGCAGCGCAAAGCTTCCTCAGCCCTCCAAAATAAAATATTGGCTCCGCCATTGCCTACTTAAGGTGTTTTATAAAATTATTGAGCTAACCTCATTTTAAATTTTTTAGAAAAACAATTGGCCAGTTCTCATATATCATCTCTCTCTCTCTCTCTCTCTCTCTCTCTTTCTCTCTCTCTCTCTCTATATATATATATATATATACACATATATACTATATTGTGCTTTGCATGTGCCCATGAAATATACGAGTTTTTCTCTTAAATATAAACCACCGCCTAATATTGGAGAATTTGAGGACCCCAAGTCCTATGCTCTAAATTATCAGTGTTAGATGTAATTCCAAAGGCTCCAAACACACCCTTATTATTTTGCCATTATTTTCACTTTTATGAATAACAATTAACAATCGACTATTATTAGACTTTGGTACATGGATTTAGTGAGGGAAGTAAGAGAACGATTAAATAAAAAGAAAAACCAATTGTCAAGAATACGGGGGAACATCTGTAATTGAAATGGGATACACGTCAACCAGTGGAGGCATGAGTGAGCAAAAAAAGGGGCGAACTTTATATTAAATAACTATTAGTATAACACGAGAGATAAGGGTACAATCGTAAAACCAGTGTTGTTATACGGATGTGGTGTGTCGCCTTACTCACATGGGCCACAAAAATAAAGTGGCATGACAATTATTTATTAAATTTGAGCAAGTCATGGCAACCATATTTCAGGTGGCATATCATTCTCCACTTATTAGATCCTTTTAATTTTAGTAGTCACATAGTCCCATATAATTGGGAGGTCACACCACATTAGTAGACCGATGAGAGAGAGAGAGAGAAAGAGACAGAGACAGAGGTGGGTAGGACATAAATTCAGACAAAGAAAGAATGGTATAATCGTCCAAATCACTGGTCAAATGAGGGACAGAATTGGAAATCCATAAAATTCATACAACATGCTTATATGGCCTGCTCCATTCTTATTACATAGTAGATGTGTATGTATGTATGTAATAAGTGCACATCGACCATTCTAGCAAAGCAAGAGAAAATGGATGGTGCCCAAAACTCTCATCTTATCAAAGAATTACAAGCTTTTGATGATACAAAAGCTGGGGTAAAAGGCCTATTAGATTTAGGAATAACCAAACTTCCTAACATATTCATCAGACCACCAGAAGAACTCACTGATGAGCTCAATCATCGTTCATTGAACATTGAATTGCCAGTGATTGATCTTGATGGGCTCCATAGATCCGATCAACGGTCACGAATCATCGATCAGTTAAAGATTGCATCGGAGAACTGGGGATTTTTTCAGGTAATTAATCATGGAATTCCTATGAGTGTGTTGGACAACATGATCAACGGTGTACAGAGGTTTCATGAGGAAGATCAAACGGTCAAGAAGCAATATTATTCGCGTGACCTAACCAGAAAGGTCAAATTTAATTCGAATTATGATCTGTATAAAGCAAGAACGGCTAGTTGGAGGGACACTTTGGGGTTTTCATTGCCGGGTCCTTCTTGTAAGCTTGATCCTAGTGAATTCCCTGTGGCTTGCAGGTACACAAACTTAGTATTATTATATCTTTTCATTGAACTGTGTATTTGAGCCCACAACCCTATCCTCTGTAATGTCAAAATATTATGAACTTTTTTAGGCTTAGTTTGGCCCCCATGTGACTTTTTAAAAGGAGTTTATGAAATTTATTACTAAGTTCTTTGATAATTGTATACAAGTGGCACACTACTCTTCAAAAATACATCATGAAACCAAAAAGCAACCGTGGACTTTTAAAAGCTCCATTTTAGAGCTTTAAAAAGCTCGCTCCAAAAAAGCCCTAAGTTCAATTTTTGCAAAGCTCATAAACTAGTTACCAAATGAATTAACATTAAATTGTGCTTTAAAAAAGGAGAAGCACCACGTGGGGGCCAAACTAAGCCTTAGTGCTATGAAAAAGCCTAATTAGACTTTACACCCTAGTTTATATTATACATGTGCTTTCAATTGAATACATGTACTATTTTTTTATTATTATTATTTTTTTTTTTATGTTCAATTGCCCTGAATTTCAAAATTTTATTTAATCGGATTCAAAATCTGTTGCCGGCTTAAACTAAGAGAAATTATCACGTAAGTTGCGCGTAATGATTATCTATCACTAGGGGTGTACACGAGCATGAGCCGCTCAATAAGGGCTCACGGCTTGGCTCGATATCAGCTCGGCTCGTATAATATTTGAGCCAAGCTCAAGCTTGAATACAAAGCTCATTTAATTAACAAGCCAAGCTTGAGCACACATGACATGGGCTCGACTCGATAACTCTCGCAAACAATTGATTAAGGTTCGTATAGTAGACTCGTGAAAAATCTCTTTAATAGGTTTGATAAGTATTTGTTTAATTTAATAATATATATGATAATTATAAAAATATTATATATATATATATATATACACAGATTCTTTAAAGAGGGCCACCTCACTTTATTAAAGAGAGGGTCTCTGTTTTGGCCATCGGATCATGTTTAAAAACTGTGAAATGACAAAACTGTCCTTAATGAAAACATGATCTGACGACTAAAATAGAGGCCCTCACTTTAATAACGAGAGGGCGCTTTCTTTAGAGCCTGACCGTATATATATATATATATATATCTATATATGTATACTGCAAAATATTTAAAACTGAAAGAATATTATATATATATATATATGATAATTATAAAAATGTAATATATGTATAATGCAAAGTATTTAAAATTGAAAAAATATTAGCATATTATAATATGTATAATCCTAAATTCACGTGCCAAACAAATCTTTTAGGTAACAATAGTGCTAGGCACAAGTTCGAATCTCAAGAGGGTGGCCACAGGTGATTCACCCGTACGCCCTGGGCTTGTGGGATTAGTCGAGTTGTGCGCAAGCTTGCCCGGACACCCACGGTTATAAAAAAAAAAAAAAAATTAATAAAAATAATGCTAGGCACACAACACCAACCACAACACAAACTACAACCATGTTTTAAATGCATGTACCTTGTGCTTTCCAAAAAACTGTGGGTCTTGTATGAAAAATCCACAGAGCACAAGGTACTTGCATTTAAAGCATGGTTGTGGTTTGTGTTGTAATTGGTGTTGTATGCCTAGCATTATTATATATGCCAATTGTCAAGCATTGAGCTTGGTCCATGGATTTTGATTGGCAACTTAAACTTACTACTAGGGGGGTGCACACGAGTTGATCAACTGCTCAACAAGGGCCCGAGGCTCGGCTCGATAATAGCTAAACTCGCCCCGATAACAGCTAGGCTCGGCTCAACTCGATAATAAATAAGTCAAACTCAAGCTTGAACATGATGCCATCTCTTAAAGCTCGGCTCGAGTTCGAAAACCTCGGCTTGAGTACAGCCCTACCTATCACAGATTTGGTTAAGAAAAACGAATTTGATTTTGAATGACACGAAAAAGATGCGATTTTGGGGTCTGATTGAATACGAATTGAATGCGACTTTGAATATGATTGCATACAATTTTAGATCTAATCAAATGCGATTTTTCGCGTCATTCACAATCTTCTTTGTTGAAATTTGTCTATGAAAAAAATGCATATATTCAATTGACAATACGAGTATACTATAAGGGTGTAAAGTATAATTTGGCCTATGAAAATTTATAATACATTCATGGTGGGGGGTTAACTAACACTTTCCCCTTATGTTAGTCAACCAGTGTTAACTTTTTTGCTAAATTTATTTATAATGACCAATTTATCCTTACTAATATCAATAAAAATTACATTTAATATGTTTTTTTTTCTACTATGGATATGGAAGTGCAGTTATATTCTAGTGTTAAATTTGTCATTTCTTAATACGCTTCTAGTTTAGATAAAAAGTTATGTTATGTTTTTCGGGTGTGTAGGTAATTTTGCATGTATCTTTTTATTTATTAGGATTTCATTAATTCTAATAGGTGAGGTTAGTGTAATTTTGCATTTCAGAAGGGGTATATATATTTTAACTTCACCTCTGGGAGGTCAGTGTTATTATCCTTATTTAAGTCTCAAATAATAAATTCAGTTTGTGTTGAGACTTGAATTCAACTTAGAATGAAAAAAATCCTCAACATTTTTTTTTGGGTGTTTTTCATATTGTTCCCGTCACATGAATAGTAAAAATAGTTTAATTAAAATTATAATTTTACACTATTTGTACTGTTCATGTGAAAGTAATAATAAGAACAACACCCAAAAAAATATACGGAGTACTTAAGTTGTGCCACTTAAAATATGGATTAGGTGTGAGATTTAGAATCCTTAGAATGGAGTCAATGGCAGAGCCGCTCCGTTTGATTTGACCTCGTTCGTTAAATGGTTAAATTTATCCTTTTCATGTTCTAGAGTTATAGGCCCTCTTTGACAAAATTAAAAATCAAGTATTAAAAATTAAGCCGTTTGATTTGACCTGGTTTGATAAATGGTCAAATTTATTCTTTTAATGTTTTAGAGTTATAGGCCCTCTTTGTCAAAATTTAAAATTAAGTTTTAAAATTAAGTACAGAACTTTAAGTACTGAAAATATTAAAATAAGATTATAACAATCAATATATAAATTATTTAGATGGAAAATAGGTCGCATATGGTGATTTTTTAGTAGCTTCTTTCCTTCAAATTTTTAGTTCATTTTTTGCTACTTTTTCAGTTGAGTGTCTATTGTACAGTTTCGAACACACTTAAAAACAATAATAATAATAATAAATTACTTTTAGTACATAATTGGGTTGTCAAAAGATTCATGTTGAAATTTGTCTTTACGGCTACCTTTAGCTCAAGGCCTGTTTGGATTGCGGTAATAGAGGTTAGGAAGAGTGTCTTATTCTCATTAAATGTTTTTTTTATCTGTTTGGGGCTCCATTTAGTAGGGGGATTTTTATCGTTGGGTATGCAATAGCCATGAGCCCATGGGCCCATGTCACATGGAATTTCAATGGGTTAGGTTTGTTCGACCCAGTTCCGAACAGCACTTATCTAATACTGCTATCAGCAAAATAAACAAATGAATGTAAAACAAATACTAGTGAGGACTATAAGAGCTGATAACCTCGTTAACAACAATGGAATATTACGCATTCTTATTAAGCTTACCGCCTTCCAAACGGTCCAGAGGTGTTTAGATTTGTTTTAATCTTCTTTCTTTCTTCTTCTTCTTTTTTTTTTTTTTGATTTTTTGATTTTTATTTTTTCGCTTTATTGGGTTTCTTTGTATGATTTGCTGCTATTTGAGTACGAGATTTCAGAGTACGCCACAACAAATTCTCAAGTGCTTCTTTTACCAATATTTCAGAGAGGCTTCTATAACATACATAGAAAATATTAGAAAGGTAGGAATTACTCTGTTAGAGTTATTATCAGAGGCTCTTGGGCTCAAATCAGATCATCTCATAAATATGGAATGTGCCAATGGGTGCAACATTTCATGCCACTACTACCCAGCATGTCCTGAGCCAGAAGTCACTTTGGGCGCCACCAAGCATTCTGATCCTGGATTTCTCACTATTCTTTTGCAAAACCACATCGATGGCCTCCAAGTCCTCTATGAAGATAAATGGATCAATGTTCATCCCATTCCTGGAGGCCTAGTTGTAAACATTGGAGACCTCTTCCAGGTTTGTTTGAGCGTTTAATGCATGCATATTTATATGTACATAAAACTGGGACTAACCAGAGTCCAACCCAAACCTAGAACGGTCTTAAGCAAAGTTATACAAATTTTGAGACAAGCTTGGGTTAGAAATCGCAAAACCCTGCGGGCTAGGTTTTTTTTTTTGGTTGAACACTTGCGAGCTAGGTTGTATTGTATATAGCTATCAATTGATCTGATTTTAATCTAAACTTATGTTGCATTTTATAGGAATTGGATTGTATATATTCCGAATTCAAATTTGTTAGTAAGCTAGGTGAGTTTAGCGAAACAGATTTGGATTTAACCAATCCGATCCGATTAAAACTGAATCAATTTAGTTATATATTATATACACGTACGTAATAATGTATAATAAGAATGATATTTCCACAATAAATACATTTACGTACAATATATTATCCAATGAGATTGGTGTTTATACAATAAATGTTGAGTTTCAATTTGAGAAAAAACATATTTTTTATTTAACAAAAATAGTAGGTTGCTTATCGGATCGAAATGGATTTCCATTTGGATATTTGAAGGTTGACAAGTTGAGGTATGGATTCATACAAGCCAATTCGATCACAATTTGAGTCCAATGGTCAAATTCGATTTTTACATCCAAATGGATTGGAATTTCACAAACCCTTTCAGAATCCAATCCGTTCACAGGCGTACCTCGCGTGTATATATACACACACATATAGAGAGAGAAAAATGCTAAGGTACTATCTGTTTTTTTTTTTTGGCTGATTATGGAACGTCATTAAAATTCTAAGGTACTATCTGTCTTATAATACACATTTTAAAATGAACAATATATATCGATCTCTCCTTTTGTATTGCATGCTAAATAAATAAGTAAATAAATAAAAAGTAAACATACCTTCACGTAGTAAGGTAGCAACCCCCAATACATACATAGTACACATGTACATCACTAAACTATGCTAATTTTTACTTTAATTAATTTGACGCAGTTGATATCAAATGCCAAATTCAAGAGCAATGTGCATAGAGTGCTGGCCAACAGGGTTGGACCAAGAATTTCTGTGGCATGCTTTTTCTCTGGACCTTTGACAACTTCAAAGCGCTATGGCCCCATTAGAGAGTTGATAACAGAAGAAAATCCACCATTGTATAGAGAAGTTGTTCTGAATGAATATGCTGCAAATTTTTATTCTAGGGCACTAGATGCCAAAGCTAACCTTCACTATTACAAGCTATGAAGGTCAAACTTTGTAAGGCATGCATGTTACTCAATTCCTTGACCACATATATACTCCACAAGATTCTGATGTTTGCTTAATTAAATATTGTGACAACCTTTGATCTGTAGATGGATGATAGTGACACATATGAACTCTGGTAAGTGATGAAATATTAAGTTGTTTGGTATTTTGATTAGTTATAAGTGATTGTTTTAAGTAAGAGTATTTGGCAAACGAGCTGAAAAAATTGATTGTTTGTATAAATGATAAAAAAATGACAACATGCAAAATTTTAAAGTTCTTATTTAAGTGAATTTTTGTCTTTCAACAAATTAAAAGTAAAATTAAATAATTGCTTGAAAAAAATAAAAAATAAAAAATAAAAAAAGCAAGCTACTTTTTCAGCTGATTTTTTGCTTAATTTTTCAGCTGATTTGTTTGAAGTGTTGAAATTTTGAGCTAACACACATACTTCCATTTTACAAAACAATCACTTTTTTTTTCTTTTCAAAATCCACAATTCATCACTTAATTTTAATTTTCAGCTAACCCAAACAGGCTCTAAGAGTCTATAAGGGAATACAAAAGGATAGGTTTAGTCTCACTGATCCAAATCATAATTCTTATAAAAATTAACATCATGTTGATTTGATAAAAAAAAAAAAATCAGTTTTAAGAATGATTTTAGATTAAGTACGAACTACCATACATACAAAAGGACATCTACCAAACACTTGAATTTGTAGTACTAGTTCACTTGTGAACCCCAAAATTGATTCTATGTCTTCTCAAACAGTAAAGATCCTAAAAGTGGTACTGAATGCTTGTATAAAACTATGGTAATACTCGGTACTATTCATGATAATAGGGTTTTGAGCCATTCTTTTAAAGAAGAGAGTCATTAACGCATATAAATTCTCAGACCTCACAAGGTTTTAACGAGACTATGTGAAAAAAAAATGTGACTCATATTTCAACAAGAAGCCCTTATCCTCCTCATCTTTAGCTCTTTCTTTGGAAATACTGATTATTACCACTTTTTGTTTTTTAATGCACTGGCGAGCTTAGGGTGCATGTGTAATGATATTTTTACAATGCAATCTCACAAAGTGTAGTTTCATTATTATCTTTATTTCAGACTTAAATATCACTAGCTACTAGCTACAAATAATTTAAAAACAAATACGAACTCATAAATAGAGGAAGGAAAGTGATGACTCACAACATTTATAAAAAAAATTATCTTATTTTTTTTACCATTTTTTCTTTAGGGCGATTTAGTGATAAGTCCATTACACAATTTGATTCTAGAGTTTTTTCTTCTTCTAGAAAATGGTTAATTAAAAAGTAACAATAATGTTATTACCACTTATATTTTAATGCGCTGGTGAGTTTAGGGTGCGTGTGTAACAATAATGCTAGAGACACAATTAGTTGCACAACTTTTTTCACAATTTACAATATTTAAAGTAAGAGGGGCACCACATCTAAAGCACAATTGTTAAAGTGTTTTGTCTTTATGTGTGGTGTTTTAAAATGTAGTGTCTCTTGCTTTAAATGTTGTGCATTATGAAAAAGGTTGTACAATTAATTGTATCTCTAGCATTACTCACGTGTACGTATTGATGTTTTTACAATGCAATCTCACAAAATGTAATTTCATTATCATCTTTATTTCAGACTTAAATATCACTAGCTAGAAATAATTTAAAAACGAATAGGAACTCAAAAAATAGAGGAAGGAAAGTGATCACTTACAACGTTTAAAAAAAAAATTATCTTATGTTTTACAATATTTTCTTTAGGGCGATTTAGTGATTAAATCCATTATACAATTTTATTCTAGAGGTTTTTTTTTTTTTTTTTCCAGAAAACTGTTAATTAAAAAGAAAGAAAATTGTAGAAAGTACAAGGGGCATTTCACTAGGCATTACATGAATATTAAGTGAAATTCCACATGTAAGAGACTTTTCAACAAACTAAGAACTACATTAGACTTTAAACTCTTGACAATTGTTTGATTATTTCGAGGAACTTTTGCCTAAATTTCTATTTTTCTTTAATGTTCTCCTTATTTGACCAAACGAAGAAAAATTTTTTCGACTTATTTTGTTTTCCCTTCCCACAAAACCATGGACCAAACAAAACATATGTGCTATAATTCTATCCTATAATTTTGTATAATATGTGGCGTCGTGGTGATCTTCGAAGTAGAAAATATTTGTCTGAGCTCTTCAATAGCACAGACGATCATCAAAACTATCCTAATCACAATTGGGCACTATCGGTGCGAGAGTAACAAAAGTTTCGGCGAAGAGGACCATGTGATGGAACTCCTACAACCAAATAAACTCATGTCATTCCTTTCACACCCGGTTCTCGAATGCTCGATCTTGTAGAGTTTTCAGAACCACCGAGGCTTTAAGTTCAAGAAAAGGCGGTAATCGCCGAGTATAAATTTTAAGGGAAGTCCGCGATACGTAAATGTAGATTTTAATGGTTGCTGGTGAAGTTTTGTCAAACTTCTATAAATGTCACAAGAGATTAGAGAAGTATTACAAGGCTAGTTGATATTAATTAAGTCAAACAGTGACTCATATATGTAACTTAATTTCCTGGTAGATGGACGTAAAAATGATCTCTCTCTCTCTCTCTCTCTCTCTATACCCGTTTCCTGCCTTTTAGTCTTATTCGCTGCATTCACATCACATGAATAACAGTCCACATTCAAAATTTCATCTTTATTGGAGATGTCCTGAAGATAAGTTACATTGAACTAGAAAATTACACTAATTAATTAAGCTACGCCTCCACGTTAGAGGAGAAACGGTACCACTGTTGGCACAATACAAGAATACAATTGTACTCTTGAATGAAAAATATTCCTATTTAAAATCACATATGAAATTAATGGTTAATAATAATAAATAGTGGTTTTTAATTTATTCAATTATGTTTATAAGATTCTTGTAGTAACTTTAGAAATTTTAATCAAATGCTAATTTTATTCATGCGGTTTTAACTTATTTTTAGTTGTAGACTTTGGCTACAAATAGATGTAATGTTCTTCTTGTAAGGGTCCTTGACCAGACCAATTACATTAACATATCTCCTTTATCCCCATTTGTTTCAAAGGTGGTTAAGACTAACTCATTTTCACTTTACCCCCATGCATTTCAAAAGTGGAGACTTAAAACACTTGAGGTTGCAGATTAAAGTGAAATTGTTTTAGAGTTCTCTAAAAACGACCTCACATGGGGATTAAATGATAAAATTAGCCCCACGTGTAAAGTTTAAGCGTCAAAATTAATCCTACATAGACAGTTAACCCAACAATTAGGCCCACAAGGAACAATTGACATAACTATTCCACTTTCTTAGGGATGACAACGGGGCGGGTATGGTATGGAGTTCTCCTACATCAACTCCGACTCCGTTTAACATACTGCTACTCTGACTCCGCCCCGCCCCGCCTAAAGTGAAAACCAACTCTTACTCCTACTCCTGCTCCTACTCTGCTTATCAATGAGTGCTCCTAATCCGTCTCGTCCCATCCCGCCAAAGTGAAAAAAAATAAAGGAAAAAAAAAAGCTTTGTAATCTATAATAATAAGAACCCAAAAGATAATACATTACACATGATATACTCAAATACAAGTATAACTTTAATCAAAATCACAAAAAAAAAAATCCATGTTCAAAAGGAAAAACAATTTTATGAACTAAAGAAATACCATATTATAATAGATCCTAGCAAATAAGGTATAATTCTAAGGGTATATACGTAAATCGCGTGGCGGGTTTTAAATGGTAGTTTTTAGCGGATACCAAACTCGTCCCGACTTCTATAAGAGTTTAATTTTTTTCATTCTAAACCCGTTCTTACTCCTATTACAGTTCATCCAAACCCATTCTAGTAGGGGTGGAGTGGGACGGAGCACCGATGGAGCGGTGAATTTTGCCATCCCTTTATCCATCTAGCCAAATGGAGCATTAGTCATTGGCTCCACATGGGGCATGAGACTATTGGAAGCTTATTTTGTGGATAAGACTTGGTTCGGAATTGTATTCTCTTAGTGTATTAATGGGCATTATCAGGACATAGAATTCTTCTCTGAATACTTCCTTCTCTTACTGTCTCTTTTTTGTTATATTACCCTTTCGTCTTAAGTTAATTGCATTCTTTACATATTGTTGGCCATTTATCAGATAATTCAAGAACACCACTATGATAATGTGTAGTACATTATTCTATATATAGAAATTTCTAATTTCTCCCAAAGTTTGTGAAACAAAAAAAATTCGCTGAGCAGAATAAGGAGAGGATCAAGTATGCTACTGACTCCCTATAATTCCACTAATGCTGACATTTCACTTATAAACATGAATACAACAACTGGCTAACATCATCTTACAGTATTTTTTTACGGGAAAGGTAACATTTTTAGGGGATATTCATATAAGTGTACTTGCATATATGTAGCCGTACTTAATTTCTTCGGATGACCCCAAATATGTCATATATGTGTATTCCTTTCATTTACTTTTTTAATAAAGTAGTCATTATATATTGGTGAGATTCTTATTTTTTTTTCTTTAGAACTGTCTGATTTTTTCATTGACCTCATCACTGCTCTGGTTTGATTAATCATCTGTGTGCGTAATGGGTACATTAAAGTAATGATGAAGAAGATGTCATTTTGGTCATTTAAGCAATTTGTTTTTACTACAGAAGGGTAAGTGCCACAGAGGCAAACCATAGGGAAGTTATGTGTTAATTCTAAACTACATGGGGATAAAGTGCCACAGAAGTAAACCATAGGGGAGTTAGGTGTTATATTCCAAATTACAAGGGAGCAAATGCCACAGAAGCAAACCACAGGAGTAAAAGGTAATTTACCCTATTCTTTAACTTAACTATAGTTAAGAATCTATGAAATCATAGAAAGTTAATGAGTAATGTTACGGAGATAACACATTACACATTGCACAACACAAAGTACAACAATGTTTTAAATGCATGTACTCTATGTTGTGTAAGTGGTGCATAGAAAAATGTGAAAAATTTAAACAATATAGAGTACAAGATATTTAAAACTCTATTTTATTTTATATTATGCAATGCATTGTGTTTATAGCATTACTCAAAATGAATATGGCGCTTTACTAATCGATCAAAAGTACCAAAAAGCCAAAATTCTACTTGTCGGAGCTTAAACAAAAGAAATAGATTGAAAAACAGTGGTACATCATGTCATGTTCAAAGCACGAGTTTGACCCTTGACTGGGGGCCTTCTCGTGTTGCCACACAATGATACAGTCAGTGTGAGAATTCGCATAATTAATGCTCAAATTATAGTGACTGGACAAATCTTTTCCTGTTCTACATCAGAATATCACTGTCAAGGTTGGACAATATTATGATCCCAAACACCTTCATACTCCCACATGGAGTTAAAATAACACTTCAACGTAAGGAAACCAGACAAAATATTGCTATAATCAAATCCGGATAAACATAACACATACATACATGCACACACACACATATTTATATGCACATGTGACATATCTACGAAGATGATAAGGTCAAATAAGTGCACCTCTCCACCATCTACAAAGCAATGAAGAATGGACAAGGGGTTGCTGTCATAAGCTGGTGTAGGTTTACGTATATATGGTAAAAGAGATTGTAAAAGCACTAAAGTGTACTGTGTCAAAACTGTTATATTTTTTTGTTATTGTAATAAATTTCATGTTCTTACAGCAAAATTTAACACTGCTATAGTATGAGGAGTTTCGTTTTTGCTGCAGTATATTTTATCTAGATTGTTGGAGTATTAGTTTCACTTTTTGTTATTATAAGTGATTGGTCCAACATAAGTTGAGGAATTATAATATGTGTAATTCTTGGGACAACTTTCATACAACTTTCACACAATCTCCTAAAAGATGTGTCTATTTCTCTCATGTGTTACTGTTCCAATTCCAAATTTGGTTACACAAATCTAATATTCAAAAAGACTAATTTCAGTGTACAAGAACTAGCAGTGTATAATTTTGCACTTCACCAAATCAAAAGAGTCAATAATTGCCATTATAAATTTACAAGAACTAGTATCAGTGTATAGTTTTACACTGCATCAGACTCTGGATTGATGGAGTATATATTAGTGTCACTTTTGCTGCTATAAGTGATTGGTCCAACATAATTATAGTATTCAAGTTCCAATATTTTCGGTTACATAAATCCAATATAAAAAAAAGACTAATATATATAGCTTGTACAAGAACTAACATTAGTGTATAATTTTATACTGTATCAGACAAAAAGAGTCGATAATTGCCTTATAAATTTACAAGCACTAGCATCAATGTATAATTTTACACTCCATTAGACCAAAAGAGTCTATGATTGCTTATAAATGACTAATCCATCATAAGTATAGAATTTTTACAGTGTCTATGCATCAAACATCACTGAATCAACTTGTATCGATGCCTCATCATATTTTTTACGAACTTAAACCCTTTTTTTATTATTTTATTATGAAAGCTTTGAATAACTTGCAGAAGATGTTTTTTTTGTGTGCAGTATTTGTATATGATTGTTTCGTAGTTTGACTTTATCAAATAATGAATGAAATGCAATGACGACGTTTTAGAAAATGATTGAGCTAACCTCATTTTAAACGTTTTAGAAAAACAATTGGTTCTCATATAGTATCATTTTTTCTCTCTCTCTCTCTCTATATATATATATCTATAATATATATTACACTTTTATTAATCGGTGCACTTTTATTTAATATATTTTTTAGAGTTTTTATAAGTTTGGTAAGCAACTTTTTTTTTTTTTTTTTTTTACCATCCATGAAAGTCCTACATTTTTTTTTTTTGGATGTACAATGTTCATGTGCTATATATAGAAATCAGATAAGTTTAATTAGCAAATGTAATTTTACACTATTTTTTACTATTCATATGAGAGGAATAACATAAACAGTATCCAAGGAATTGTACTAAAGTCGTATCCACTTAGAAAATGGGCGAAGTGTGAGATTTAGAATCCTTAGAATGGGGTAAACGATAGAGCCCCTCCGTTTGATCTGACCTAGTTTGCTAGATGGTCAGATTGATCCTTTTCGTGTTTTAGAGTTAGGTCCTCTTTGATAAATTAAAACTCAAGTACTAAAAATTAAGTGTTGAATTTTAAATACTGAAAATGTTAACCTTCTAAGATTTTAGTTCCTTTTTTTTTTGCTACTTTTTCAGTTGAGTGCCTCTTGTATTGCGTAGCAAACAAACTCATAGTATTGAAATTTGTCGTTACTCTTTAGGGTCGACTTCCTTTAACTCAAGACCCTGTTTGGATTGCGCAACTAAAGGTTAGGAATGAGTGTCCTATTCTCATTAAGTATTATTTCTGTGTTTGGGGCTCCATTTAGAGGGATTTTATATATAGTCAGGGCCCATATGGCACACGGAATTTGTATGGGTTAGGTTTGTTCGACCCAGTTCGTGACACCACTTGAGTAATAATAATCATGGGTAATACTTGGGACACACTCATTTATACAATTTTTGGGACACAAATTAAAATATGTGTCTATCTCTACCCTGTAATACTGTGGAGTTTACTGACATCACAGGAGAGAAATAGACATATCTTTTAGATTGTGTCACAAAAATTGTGTGAATGGGTGTGTCCCAAACTTTACAACAATCATATAGAGACATGAGCCACATACAAAAAAAACACACACACACACACACACACTAGTGATGACTATGCGATCTGAGTACCTCATTGACAACAATGGAATACAGATTTGTATTACTGATTATTGTTGGGAATTTAACACGCGGAACCAAATTTTCCCAAATAAACACACACACATGAGCAGTAATTAAACATGCACGCCAAAGAAAAGACACACAGATTTCTACGTGGTTCGGCCAAATACCTGCCTACTTCCACACCCGAGAAATCCATTCTTTCACTATTGAGTAAACACATGGTACAAGTTACAAGGATTAAATCCCATAATTCAAATACAAGACTTTTGTACAATCCCCACTCAATACCCCAAAGAACCTGACGTAATCACTGTAATACATAGAGAAATCATAGAGACAAAGAAATACCCTCTCTACCTCACATCCCTATAACGTTGTGAACACCCCTCACAGAAAACCCCAATGATTAATATCTCTTTCACCCTAGACCATGCACCCCCATGAGGGGAGACCCCAACTTGGCACACAAGAGCTTCCCTAAATTCCTATACAACATCCCTAGATATAGAGTTTACAACCCATTACTTATTGGACAAGTAATACAACTCTATCACAAAGGAAACCAAATCACTATAAGAATCTAGCCAAATCATAATCTCTAAATTAATGGGATTATCCCAAATGTGATATAACCCCAACAATCACCCCCTCTATCAGCTGTGGGGAAACTGTCCAATCAATCTATCACACATGTTCAGCACCCCCTCAACCGGAGCACCCACAAAGCTGACGATTTTGTAACCGTTTGCCATTGACCGTCTTCCGTACCATCGTGCACACCCCAAATCAATATGGTATCAATACCTCTGATTCGTCAAACCGCGACCAATACATGTGCAGCTGCCCCGAGTTAATTATACGCATTAACTCCACCAGAGAATAGCCTCGACCTCTCATTCTCCCAAAGCAGGATTTCCCCTCACCATCGTCTGAACCGTGAACAAACCATCCACGCACTCACTTATATAAGAATTTTTCATCGAGGACTTGGGAGTACAACTCTACCAACCAGACGACACTAACCATCCACACTTTTCTTAACCACCGTGTGTGATTTCAGCAACAATATTAGATTCCTACACAACTTTGGGATCAATATCACACCACCAAAATAGCGAACCTACTCCAAAAAATATTTGATCAACGTTTCTCCGTGCAGTATTCCAACAATTACTGCCAGTCAAACGACCCAGAGGTGTTTATATTTGTTGTATTTTTATTTTTATTTTTTCCATTTCATTATTCGGTTTCTTTGTATGATTTCCTGATATTTGAGTCAGATTTTGGAGTCTACCACAACAAATTCTCAAGTAGTTCTTTTGCTAATATTTCAGAGACGCTTCTATGGAGTACATAGAAAATGTTAGAAAGGTAGGAAGCACTCTATTTGAGTTATTATCAGAGGCGCTTGGGCTCAAACCAGACCATCTCAGAAGCATGGAATGTGTCGATGCGTGCAACATTTCATGCCATTACTATCCAGCATGTCCTGAGCCAGAACTCACTTTGGGCATCACCAAGCATTCAGATCCCGGGTTTCTCACTATTCTTTTTGCAAAACCACATCAATGGCCTCCAAGTCCTATATGAAGAACAATAGGTCAATGTCCATCCCATTCCTGGAGGCCTAGTTGTAAACATTGGAGACCTCTTCCAGGTTTGTTTAAGCGTTTAATGCATGCATATTTATACATACACAAATACTAGGACTAACCGGAGTCCAACCCAAACCTAGAACGATCTAAGCAAAGTTCTACAAATTTTTTAGACGAGTTTGGGATAGAAATCGCAAGACCCTACGGGCTAGGGTTTTTTTTTTTTGGTTGAACACCTGGGCTAGTTTGTATTGTATGGCAATTAATGGATCCGATTTCAATCCTAACATCTGTTGCATTTTATCGAAATTGGATTATAATTGCATATTCCGAATTCAAATTTGTTATAGGCTAGTTAAGCGAAACAGATTTGGATTTAACCAACCGATCTAATTAAAAATAAATCCATTTAGTTATATATATATATATATATTATATACACGTACATAACAATGTATAATAAGAATGATATTTCCACAATAAATACATTACATATACAATATATTAACCAATAAGATTGTTATTTATACAATAAATGTTGAGTTCAGTTTGAGAAAAAGCATATTTTTTATTTAACAAAAATAGTAGATAGGTTGCTTATCGGATCGAAATGGATTTCCGTTGGGATATTTGAAGGTTAATAAGTCGAGGTATGGATTTCATACAAGCCAATTCGATCACAATCTGAGTCCAATAGTCAAATCCAGTTTTTACAACCAATCAGATTGGAATTTCACGAACCCGGTCCGAATCCAATCCATTCACAGGCATACCTAGCGTGTATACACACACACACACACACACACATATATATATATATATATAGAGAGAGAGAGAGAGAGAGAGAGAGAGAGAGAGAGAGAGAGAGAGAGAGAGAGAGAAATGTTAAGGTAATATCTTTTTTTTGCTGATCATGGAACATTAAAATTCTAAGGTACTATTTGTCTTACAATATACATTTTAAAATGAGCAATATATCTATCCTTGTGTAGTGCATAAAAAATAAAATAAATAAAACAACAAAAAAAAAAACAAAAAGTAGACAAACCTTGGTGTAGTAAGGTAGCAGCCCCTATATATACATATACAAACGTACATGAATCTATATTAATATATACATGTGTGTATAAATATACATATTTGCGTTTGATTGTGCGTATGTACAACAAACTTAGACTAAACGAACTCGCGCTAAATTGTCATATTTGAGGTCAAATTATAGATCTGAGTTTGGAAAAAACTCAGTTAAAGCTCAGTGTCAAGCATGGACAGACGTGAATCCAAGCCCGACCCTTCCAAGTTGGAGTCCCCATTAATACATACATAGTACACATTTACATCACTAGACTATGCTAATTTTTACCTTAATTAATTTGACACAGTTGATATCAAATGCCAAATTCAAGAGCAATGTGCATAGAGGGTTGGCCAACAGGGTTGGATCAAGAATTTCTGTGGCATGCTTTTTCGCTGGACCTCTGACAACTGCAAAGCTCTATGGCCCCATTCGAGAGTTGATAACAGAAGAAAATCCACCATTGTACAGAGAAGTTGTTCTGAATGAATATGCGGCAAATTTTTATTCTTGGGCACTAGATGCTAAAGCTAACCTTCACTATTACAAGCTATGAAGGCCAAAATTTGCAAGGCATGTCATTCCATTACCATGTATATGATTCTGATGTTTGTTTAATTAATTTTGTGATAGCCTTTTATCTGTAAATGACTGATAGTGGCTTAATTAATTTCAGCTGATTTTCTACTTAATTTTTAAAGTGATTTATTTAAGTGCTGAAATTTTGAGTTAAGCCAAACACTCTCATTTTATAAAACAATAACTTTTTTTTTTCTCGAAATCCGTAAATTATCACTTAATTTTTAATTTTCAGGTAACCCCAAATGGGCTCTAAGAGTGTGTATATATATATATATATATATGTGGGATTACAAAAGGATAGGTTCAATCCCACTCCAAATCAGGGGCGGAGCCAGGAATATTGGTCAGGAGGGCATAGGCTATACCCAAGGCGATTTTTTGGGGTCTATTAATTTATACATAATTAGCGATTTTTTTAGGATCTACTTGTATGTAATTGCGATTTTTTTGGGATATGCTTATAATATGAGTCTATTTGGTGACACGTAAATATTGTATAGCGTCTTTCAAAATTTTAGGGGGGTCTATTTCTAAAATGCATAAATTCTCACACTAAAAGTATAATTTTCAAAATTCTAGGTGCCTTTCCTTTATAGTTGTATATACATGTATATCAATATATATGTAGTTGATGACACGGGGGGGGGGGGGGGGGGGGGGGGGGGGGGGTGGCTAAACATAAGTTGAGAGGAGTCTAAACGTAAAATACTAAAAATATTTAGGGTAGAATTTTAATTCTCAAAATCTCAGGGTAACATCATGTTGGTTTGATAAGTTTTAAGAATGATTTTAGGTTAAGCATGAACTACCATGCACACAAAAGAGCATCTATCAAATACTTGAATTTGTAGTACCAGTTCACTTATGAACCCCATAATCGATTCTCTGTCTTTTCAAATAGCTACTGAATTTTGAGTAAAGATCCTAAAAGTATGGTACCGAATGCACTTATAAAACTATGGTAAGCCTCGGTACTATTCATGATAGTATGGTTTTGAACCATTCTTTTAAAGAAGAGAATCATTAACGCATAAATTCTCAGGCCTCAGAAGGCTTTAACGAGACTAATGTGACACGCATATTTCAACAAGAAGCCCTTATTGGCCTCCTCATTTTTAGCTCTTTTTTTTTTTTTGGAGATACTGATTATTACCACTTTTTTGTTTTTAGTGTAGTTTCAATTATCATCTTTATTTCAGACTTAAATATCACTAGCTAGAAATAATTTAAAAACGAATAGGAAATCAAAAAAATAGAGGAAGAGAAGTGACTTACAATATTTTTTAATTTTTAATCTTATTTTTTTTTTTTACCATATTTTCTTTAGAGCGATTTAGTGATAAGTCCATTATACTATTTTGAACAATTACGATTTCTAATTACGGAAATGTCTCCCGTACGTAAATATTAAGTGAAATTTTACTAGGCATTACATGAATATTAAGTGAAATTACTTTAAACTTTTGACTTGCCTAAATTTCTGATTTTCTTTAATGCTTTCCTAATTTGACCTAACAAAGAAAAAAATTTTCGACTTATTTTGGTTTTCTTTCCCACACAACCATAGACCAAACAAAGAATAAGTGCTATACTTCTATCCTATAATTTTGTATAACATGTGGTGTCGTGGTGATCTTCGAAGTAGGAAATATTTGTCTGAGCTAGATCTTCAATAGCGCCGACGATCTTCAAAATTACCCTAATCACAACTGAGCACTATCCATTGGTGCAAGAGGAACAAAAGTCTCGGCAAAGAGGACCTTGTGAGGGAACTCCAACAATCAAATTAAACCAATGTCATTCCTTTCACACCTGGTTCTCGAATGCTCTTGTGGAATTTTCAAAACCACTGAGGCTTTAAGTTCAGGAAAAGGCTATAATCGAGGTCGCCAATACATAAATGTAAATTTTAATGGTAGTTGGTGAAGTTTTGTCAAACTTATGAAACTAGTTGATACTGTTAGAATCTTTAATTTATAAAACTGTAGAACCCTAGAGTAGTAAAATCACAGCCCTAGGATCAAATCATGTTAGATTATTAAGGGTACAATATATTAGAATACATACCTGTATCCATGGAAGCAATTATCAAACCTTAGAAGAACGATGATGACCAGTTATGTCTTCCTCAGTCAAATCTCCTTAGATCTGTAATGGATTCCTTCTCTTGATGGGATGGAGGAGGAAGTAGTATAATGATTTGACATATTGGGGACCATAACCTATATGTCTTTATATACTGATATGTTAGGGTTCCCATTATTCCTAACAGGATCAGTATTTGGTATCCACTCATTAAACCCATACCCAGTAGAAGTCCATGGCTTACTACAATTAGACCACATAATATAAGCCCATTTAATTAATAGCCTTATAATATAATTGATATTAATATGTTGCCCACTCTTATTAGGAAATATAATTTCCTAACAATCTCCCACTTGGGCTACATATGATTCCTGAAACAATTATATTACATGTTCCTTAGACGCGCACTTGTGCTATTTATCTTTAGACTTCACTTTATTTTCAATCTGGTCCATTTCCTATATTAATATGGGATCAAGGCGGCTTTCGTCACACAAAATCGTAACTAGACCTTCAATGGTCACCATACCAACACATTCAATGACATAGATCAAGTATGGATGAGTAGCATGGAAATTACATGCAATGTGATCTTAAACATGCCTATTTCCAACTGGTCCTACTTTAGTCTTTATTGAGATCAATCCGAAACAATGCAAAACCGCATATAGAAAATAGTTAGATTCAGAGATAAACCATAAACCATCAACTTTATTCTGCAGAAAAATAAAACCTCATAAATGTCAAAAATAGAACATCCAAAGTTAACTCCCACTAAAACAAAGTATTGTCAGACAACCTAACACCCATATGAGCAGTGTGCTCATGAAAGACCTTGGGAGGTAATCCCTTGGTCAGCGGATCCGCAATCATGGAGTTTGTCCCTATATGTTCTGTCACAATTTGACCACTCTGAATTCTTTCCTTAACAACCAAAAATTTTTATTGTCACAGTATATCTTTAAGGCCTTTCAATGCCATCTACCACACGCAGCCTAGTGACAAAGTTTCGCAACCATATCCCATGATTGGATGCCTCATAATAGGCTATGAACTCTGCAGCCATGGTTGAAGAAGCTATGAGTGTCTGATTAGCACTCTTCCAAGATATAGCTCCTCCAGCCAGCATATAAACATAGCCTGACATGGATCGCTTACTGTCTAGGCATCCAGCAAAATCGGAATCAGAATACCCAATGATCTCCAAAAGATCTGATCTCCGATACGTGAGCATGTAGTCCTTTATTCTCTGTAAATACCGCATGACCCGTTTGGCTGCTTTCCAATAATCCATTCCTAGGTTACTAAAATATCTGCCCAATAATCCCACTGAACTTGTGATATACACAGTCATCAACCACATTTGCCTCAAAACCATACGAGGTGATTACTTGATGAAACTTGTGATACCATTGACGGGAATTAAGCCTGCTTGAGACCATTGATGGAACTTTGTTTGACTTGGTGAAAGTTGATTGGTTCATCTTCCACTATCCCTATGTCAAACTCATGTTCTTGGAAGAATACAATATAATCATCCGAAAATTGCATTTCTCCTTTCCCTAGTGGATCTTCTTAATGGCATCTCCTCTTGAGGTTGTTGAGTAGTGGATCTTCTTAATGGCATCTCCTCTTGAGGTTGTTGAGTTTGCACTTCAGGTATAATTTGTTCATTTTGCACAGGGAGCTCTTGTACATTGTCTCTTATATCCGGATTTGCATCTTGAACAATGTCAGGAATAGGAATATGAACATTGTCAATAGCAATGTGATTAGGAATAAATTCCTCTTCAAAGACAATGTCTCTAACCTTATCTCCCCCACAAACTCAACTTCCTCAAGAAATCTTGCATTTTCCGTTTCAAAAAATGTCCTAGCAGTGGGATCATAAAACTTAAAGGCCCCGAGAGCGTTCCACGTATCCAACAAAGTAGCAACTGACTGTTCTAGAGTCCAATTTCTTTTCATGTGGCCTATAAGGCCGCACCTCAGCTGGACAACCCCAAATGTGTAAATGCCTAATGCTAGGCTTCTTTCCAGTCCATAATTCATAAGGGTTTTTGGTTACTACTTTACTTGGAACCCTGTTGAGTATATATGCTGCAGTCTTTAGAGCTTCTCCCCAGAGTGATTCTGGTAAAGAAGAATGACTAATCATACTTCTTACCATGTCCTTAAGCGTTCTGTTTCGTCTCTCAGCTACACCATTCATGCTAGGTTTGCCTGGCATTGTGTATTGATGGATGATACTTCACTCCTCTAGGAATTTAGCAAAGGGTCCTAGACGTTGTTCACCTGATCCGTCATATCTACCATAGTACTCACCACCACGGTCAGATTTGACAGCCTTAATTTTCTTGCCAAGTTGAAGTTCAACTTCGGCTTTAAATGACTTGAAAACATCCAGGGACTGTGACTTCTCATGTATCAAATATAGGTACCCATATCTTTAGTAGTCGTCTATGAACGTAATGAAATATTGTTGTCCATTCCAAGAGGCTGTAGGGAATGGACCACATACATCAGTGTGAATGAGTTCTAAGACGTCTGTACACCTGTTGGCACCTAATTTCCTTATGTTTGTCTGTTTCCCCTTAATGCACTCAATGCAGAGTTGAAAGTTTGCCAAATCTAAGGGGTCAAGAATCCTGTCACGCACAAGTCTCTCAATTCTCTATTTAGAGATATGGCCTAATCGCTTGTGCCATAAGGTGGCGGAATTCTCACTTAATTTTTGCTTTGTACCACGTGAATTAGTATGCAGAATTTCATTATAGAAAGTAACAGTGTCAAGCATATAAAGATTATCAATCAAAGAACCGGTACCAATAAGTTTTGAATCTTGAAATAGACTGACTTTATTATTTCTAAAAGAACAAGCATAACCAGATTTGTCTAAATTAGAAATAGAAACTACATTCCGTCTAAAAGACGGTGCAACAAAAGTCTCAATCAAATCCAAATAAACACCAGTCTTTAATAATAATCTAAAATTTCCTATTGCTTCTACTGTAACTTTCTTGCCATCGCTCACAAAGATGAATCTTTCAGCATCAGTTGGCAGCCGGCTCCACATGCAACCCTGCATAGACATACTTATGTGAGTAGTAGCACCAGAATCTACCCACCAAGTATCTTTAGATACAGAAGCTAAATTAACTTCAGAACAAACCAAAATGAGAAGCTTACCCTTCTTTGCACGCCAAGCGGCATATTTGGGACAGTCTCTCTTCATGTGGCCTCTCTTCTTGCAGAAATAACAAAGGAATTCCTCACTTTGCTTCTTTAGTTCCTTCTGCTGAGGTGTCACATCTGCAGCATCCTTAACTCTCTTCCTTTTATTATTCTGAGAGGTTGATGCTAAGTGAGCACTTTCAGTCTTGTCTCGCTGAATTCTTTCCTCTTCTTGCACACAGTGAGATATGAGCTCATTAAGAGTCTATTTATCCTTTTGGGTGTTGTAACTCACTTTAAATTGACTGAATTGTGCAGGAAGAGATATGAGAACCAAGTGCACGAGCATGTCCTCAGACAGCTCTAACTTTAGTGCCTTGAGTTTCCCACTGAGATGAGACATTTCCATAATGTACTCCCTTATGTTCCCCTTTCCTTTATACCTCATGGAAATCAGAGTAGCCAAAATGGTACTCGTTTCCGACTTTTCATTTTGAGCAAAATATTATTGTAATTCAGAGAGGAACTTCTTAGCATTTGTGCTCTCAGTGATCGAGCCCCGAAACGCTTCCGGAATGGAACGTTTCATAATCATCAGACTCATGCGATTCGAGCGATCCCACTTCTCAATTTTACCCTCATTCGGATTTTCCGTAGTCGAAATGGGTCGTTCGGTCCTTAGCGCAAGGTCCAAATCCTTACATCCAAGAATGATTTCCACGTTCTCTTTCCAGACCTTAAAGTTTTCCCCATTCAGCATTGGGATTGCACTAATTTGAGCAGAAACATTTGTAGCTGTAGCAGAAACTGAATAGAGAACAAAATAAAATAAAATAATATGCTCATAATTTATAACATGTCATAACATAAACATATTATGAATACTTTATATATATATATATATGCATGCATGACACATTAAATAATTTACTTAATGGTGGGTCCATCACAGGATACCTAGAACAACATTGATATTTAGTCTTTGGACAGAAATATCAACTGTAAGTAGTACTCCCCGTGTAGTGATCAAATACTGACAATAAGTCCTGTCAAACAGTAGCCTTCCTTTGGGCCGACTCACTGCCCACATGAATAATTATATCTTGATAATTGTCACATATTTACCACCACATGTACACCTATCATTCGGCCAATTAAGAATCTTCCTTTGGGTCGATTGTTAATCGCATGAATAACAGATATACCATCTTAATATTTCAAAATAAATAAATTTACACAACAGAGGTTACTTTGGCAACATATTATTTGAATTTATTTGTTTGAAACATCAGACATATTGTATTGGGGCCTAAAATAGACCGCAAATAAATTTCTTTTCTTTTATTTATTTATTTATTCTTTTCTTTCAGAATTTAATTCAAGTAATGAATTACCCAAAATTCTGAGGCACAATAAAATACCTTAATTCATGTTAAAAATTAATTCATGAATTACCCAAATTAAAGTGTTGTGTCCTTGATTCACAATCATCACATATTATTACAATATGAATGTACACAAAAATTAATATACTGACAGCATTTTTTTTTAATCGTTGCGCATAAATGACATACTGAAAGTCTCTTTAACCATTGCCAATAACATACTGACATCATCATGATGATTCTTGTGGCCAAGATTTCCATGGATCAACCGAATGATACTGTATGCATATATTATGACTCATCCATATATTTATACAATTACATCATGACATCATGAATCAAGCAAAAGTTTATATCATGCACATTGTGAATCAAAGTTCAAGGACACTGTGAATCAACCGCTGTATCCACGGCACAAAGCAAAATATATTATTTTAATAATATTGTGATTACCGAATCAAGTGCCATCCAAATATATATATATATATACATATATATATCATGAATCAACACTTGCCAATTGTGTATCTGTTCCTTTGCTCCTAAAAAGGAGTATAAAACTACCACAATACAAAGTAAAAGGCAATCAGCCGAATAAAAAAAATAAAAAAAATTACGTGCCGTCATTATATATCAACAATATATCGGCCTATATATATAATGAATCAACCAAACATCATGCATAAAGTCCCTAATACCACTGGTTAGAATCTTTAATTTATAAAACTGTAGAACCCTAGAGTAGTAAAACCACAGCCCTAGGATCAAATCATGTTAGATTATTAAGGGTACAATATATTAGAATACATACCTGTATCCATGGAAGCAATTATCAAACCTTAGAAGAACGATGATGACCAGTTATGTCTTCCTCAGTCAAATCTCCTTAGATCTGTAATGGATTCCTTCTCTTGATGGGATGGAGGAGGAAGTAGTATAATGATTTGACATATTGGGGACCATAACCCATATGTCTTTATATACTGATATGTTAGGGTTCCCATTATTCCTAACAGGATCAGTATTTGGTATCCACTCATTAAACCCATACTCAGTAGAAGTCCATGGCTTACTACAATTAGACCACATAATATAAGCCCATTTAATTAATAGCCTTATAATATAATTGATATTAATATGTTGCCCACTCTTATTAGGAAATATAATTTCCTAACAGATACACTAATATAAAAATCTCACAAGAGATTAGAGAAATTCTGTTTGTATTACAAGGCTAGTTGATATTAAGTCAAATAGAGACTCAGATGTAACTTAATTTCCTCGGAGATGGACGTAAAAATAAAAATTGCTTTTCTGTTTGGTTTTTCTCTCTATACCCTTTTCCTGCCTTTAGTCTTATTCGCTGCATTCACATCACATGAATAAAAGTTCACATTCAAAATTTCGTCTTTATTGGAGTTGTCCTGAAGATAAGTTACATTGACTAGAAAATTAAATTACACCAATTATGCTCCACGGTAAAGGAGAAACGGTACCACTATTGGGACAATACAAGCATACAATTGTACTCTTGAATGAAAAATATTCCTATTTAAAATCACATATGAATTAATGGTTACAAATAAATAGTGGTTTTAAATTTTATTCAATTATCCTTATAAGATTCATGTAGTAACTTTAGAAATTTTAATCAAATGGTAACTTTTCAGTTTGGTTTTAAGAGAGAGATAAGAGGAAATTTTATTTTAGTGGTTTTTAATTTTTACTCAATCATCTTTATATGATTCATAGTTTTATTATTTCATAAAATGGTTAATCAAATAAAAAGAAATGGTTAAGCCCAAATATTCATAGTTACTTTGGAAATTCTAATAAATTATTAAATTTTCAATTTGGCTGTCTCAGAGCATCTAGAGTTGTAATAGATATTGTGGTCGGGCCATACGGACACCCACATGAAATTGGACTGGGTCCAAAGAGGCCTGGCTTGGACACCAAATAACGGGCTTTTGGAGTCCCAAGCCTAGTAGGTTTATCATGTGCTTATATATATATATATACATATATGAATATGTATCACATTAAAAACCTAGGGGAGATATTATAATCTCAGCAGCCCCTCTCTCCCTCACATTAGTCTCTCTCTCTCTCTCTCTCTCTCTCTCTCTCTCTAGCTAATCACCAAGGAGCTTGGGATTTAGTGCGTGACTGTCATGGAGATGGCTCAAGAAGCGTCCTCTATGACCTAGGCGATGCATAAGAGAGTACACAGAGGCAACATGGAACAGTAGTTCGTGGGTGAAGACGTCGAGCTCGTAACAACACCGTTCAGCAATCGGTCGGGCTATTCCGCTAAGTAACGAACCTATACCCGACTCGTATGCTTGCATGCATATTATCTACATTGGTATCAGAGCCTGTAGGTTGTTGATTCGCCCGTGTATCACCTGAATCGAATCTGCCATTAAAGCTTGCTTGAAGCTTTTGCTCGCAAACCCTAAAATCGATTTTAAAGTGGGTGTATGTCTTAACTCTAATAGAAGTCCGTAAATTTCATATGGTTGTGTCCCATATAGTACCAAGAGTCCATATATGAAGTTTCATAACTTGATTATTTCAAACGAGTGAAATATGGCCAACCCTAATTTTTGGATTTCATATGACCCTTGTTTTTCTTGAAATTTTAGGCTCAGTTTGTGTCCATCTCTCACGTCCAAGTACACTGTTTTTGGACACATTCATAATCTATGTCTCAAGATCTTTATGACCTTGTGTTATATGATTTTTTTTTTAAAATTGAAAACCCTCGCAAAGTTGTCATAGCGCAGCCATGGAGGCTGCTGCGTTTCTTTTCGTCCATGTGAAGAAGATGAAAAGAATTTTAAGTAGGGTCCATTCGCTCATGTGGCGCATGTGACCCATATCCAAGTTTGTATTGTGTTATATTCAATGGGCAGCTCATGGAAATTTCTTGGTGGGCCTGGGACTTGAATATATATATTTGTTTTGGACCAAAAAGCCCCTAATTTTTTTTTACTTATTTTGTTTGGGGTTTTGTATACAAGGTAATTATATCAAACACTTGCTATCATAGTAGATTGGGTTTTACAAATACAGGCACTAAATCATTGTTATTTATTTTTTCAGCCTTAATGTTAATGAAAAGTGAATTTTTTAAATACTTTATATTTAGAAAATAGCAGAAAATTGAAATTTCATTTTCCAGAATTGAGAATACTGGATGGGATTCTAAGATATTTTTTGTGTGTAAATTATCATGTATTTATGGTATTTTAGAGCATATAATTAATGTTTATGGACGTTTATTTAATTGCTTAAAATAGACAATTAAAGTTGAGTACGCAATATAAATTGCATAAAATATAACCAATTAAAGTTGTTAATTCTTGAATTTAATGTCTAGTGTTTTTTATACACTAATTGAAGACTTGAGAAAATTTTATGAATTATCTCATTTTTGTTTTGGTATTTTAGAGCATAAAATTTATGCATATGGGCATTTAGTTAATTGCTTAAAATAGCCAAAATAGATTATTAATTTTTGAAATTAATATGTGGCGTTTGGAACACCATATTAGACCACTAAAAATATTTGGAGAACAAATTTCTCAAATTTTTTGCATTTGTTTGGGACTTTGTTGCTCATAGTTAATTTTGTTTAACTAGATCAATTTATTTTGTTAAATTGATTCAAAATATTTTTAGGCCTTGACAATTTTTTGGAAAATTCTTTATAATGAAAAGTCAGTTTTTCAGTTATTTAAAATTTTCCATGAGATATTAAATTAATTTGTTAATTTAAAAGCCCTTAATGAATTGGTTTATATTATGTTTAAGACCTAAAATTAGGTTAAAATTAATGAAAATCCAGGAGTTTTTTTTTATTGATTTTACTTTAGCTTATGGGAGCTATTCGGGCTGTGCAATAATTATTTTATTGCACATTTTATTATTTTTATAGGCTCGTTGCATTGTTGGTCATGTTTATATTTCTGCTATTTGTGATTGGATGACCCGAGACCTCCAATCCTCCTCCTTAAATGGAGTGATGGATTAGTCCATTCATTTTTAAATAGACCGCATAAGTGCTTGGTGTATGTGATTAATGCATTAATCTGGATAAAATGAATGGACAATTAATTGACAATTTATGGAGCTTGTGTCCTTACGATGTATGTTTAAGGATGTTCTTGTATATGTTTATGAACAAAGCATCCCTAATTTTTCATGGCTATAAATGTAATGTTAGGTCGAGTGTTTTACATTTCTTGTATTGGAAAAGCCTACTTGTAAATGGATGGTTTTCTTTGTTCATACATCATACACTTAAATTACCTTAGCATGAGCTCTAAGTTGTCAATTCAGACCCACGTAGGGGTTCATACGCACTTTTTGTTGTATGGCGCACTTTATATCTTGTGGATGATCTTAGATAGGTATTTGTACCATCTAATTGATGTTTGTTTAGAAAAATCAATTCTAAAAGGTTTTTCTTGATTTACAAAATTAAGATTTGATTAATGAGCAATAGCGAATTTTTTAGTCTTAAATTGTCGAAAGGGGAAAACTCATTTGTAATTGGATTTTAAAACAAACCTTATGAAATGTGCAAATAATAGTGTCAATCCCTTGCGCATATTCTCAAATTTTATTCTTCAAATTTTTTTGAATTCACAAAAACAAATGTTTTCCAAACCACACTTTGTCGATCTTTATAAAAGTAACAAGTTTAAAAGGGACTAATTTTTGTAATATGGCACTGCAAAGTAACACACCGATAGCATGAGTAAGAGCTTATGGGATTTATGCTTATTCTATGGTTCAACCCATTAAACCGAATAATGGGCCTCCAGCCCAATATCATTATGACCTTAATAGCCTATAATACCTGGCTCGAAAAGTATTATAGCACGCACTTTGTGATAAGCAGCATGCACCATGATCTTGTTGGGAAGTATATGTACTACCCAATAGCCAAAGTATTATGAGATCAGCTCAAATTTGTTTTTGATGGCACATTCACTACTAGATTGAGCATCTAGTTATGTAGTTCGGGAAAGTAAAGGAAATGTTCCAAGTACACGATGACTGGACATCTAAGGTCGATAACAGGTATGATTCATGATTTCAGAATACTCGGAACATCTGGCAAATTGCAGTTTCAGGCTATGATTAGTTCTTTGCCTAATTCACGGGTCCATAGAAAACAAATCATGATCCACAAACGAAAATGTTATATTTTTGGTTTTGACATTTTCTAACATGTTGAGCTGAATACGGAGCGCCAAAAAGGTGAGGTGAACCGTATAACTACACTCTTGACCACTACTTCCATAAGTGGAAGTAAGCGCAAGGCCAGTGGGCCTAAACGCAATGGTAAGGGTAAACCCGCCTAGAGGCAGGGTGGGGCCAGCAAGTTTGCGCCCAAGGCTAACAAGGTGGAAGAGCGCAATCGAGGGCATTTTTCAGTTCGGTGGTAATAGGATAGACATTTTTGGGTGGTAGTGTTAATAGGACATAGTTATCTAGGGATAACTGTTTAAGAATTGTTTTCATAAATTCTAGTTTCCTGTGTCATTCATTTATTCTGAGATAAAGCATGCTAGACTTGAACGCATAGGATGTGATAGGATGACTTGATTAGCTCGAGAAGCCCTTTTGGGCCCACTCGCTAAGGTTGACCTACCTATGTGTGAGTCTTGCTTAGTTGGCAAAGCATGCCGAAAGCCTTTTAGAGAGGCTATTAGAGCTACTCAAGCATTAGAGCTAGTTCACTCAAATATCTGTGGACCTATGGTTGTAAAGGCACGTCATAGCGCCTCTTATTTTCTCACTTTTATAGATGATTTCACGCGATGTGAGGATCGCGAGTATTTATCTAATCAGTTCTGGGAACTGTGTGAGGAAAAAGGGAAAACGCAGACAACTTTCTGTTTCGGAAACTCCGCAACAATATGGTGTTGCAGAAAGAAGAAATAGGACATTCCTAAATATAGCTAGGTCTATGATGGCGCAAATCAACCTCCCAAAGTTGTTTTGGGAGGATGTACCCTTGATTGCTACCTACATACTAGAGGGCCTCTTCTCAGTCAATTCCCTCTAACCCCTTATGAGCTATGGAAAGGCGAAAAGCTCATTTTTGAGCATTTGCGCCCATGTAGCTCAAGAGGGTATGTTTACTATACCTCGCATAAATGTAAGAAACTACGCTCGAGAGCTAGAAAGTGTACCTTTATAAGGTATTCTAATAGCTCGACAGCCATGTTACGTATAATGAACAAACGGGTATAGAAATGACAGAAATGGTGCCACATGATATTGAGAATGACTTCCACAGATCTGTATTACTAAGAGATATCTTGACCTCTATGAGTTGGAGGATGTTGAAGACAACATACCATCTTTAAGCGAGGGTGGGGAGATTGAGAATCCATATCCAATAATCGCTGTAAAATGGTACTAGTCTCCACCCGAGTGGGAGTACACCACTAGATGCTAGTGGGAGTGTACCAGATAGTGGGAGTGCATCACTAGGCACTCAAGATTCTCAGGTAGTACACTATATGGGAGTGCATCACTAGGCACTCAAGATTCATATGTGCAAATGTGTGCACAAGTGGATGAGGATGGGCGTACTTCGGTGAAGCATTTTTCTTCGTCTGCTGAAGCTGACTGGATAGTTGCTATGCTAGATGAGATGAGCTCTATGGACGAAAATAAGGTCTGGGAGTTAGTTGACATTCCGCTTGTGCGTAGGACTATTGGAGACAAGTGTGTTTTTAAAATTTAACGCAAGGCAGATGGTTTAATTGACAAGTATTAGGCGCGCCTTGTGCCGATATTTTGTACCCAGAGAGGGTATATACCATGGAAACATGTTCTCCCAATGACTCCATTCGCCTTATCCTAGAAAATGTTGCATATTTAGTTTTGGAACCTTTTTAGTTGGATGTTTGAACTGTTCTTTTCTCAATCGAGAACAAGACGACGAGATAAATATGGATCAGCCCATTGGTTTAGTGACCAAAGGGAATAAGCGCAAAAGTATGTCGTCTCAAACGATCTGTTTATTATCTCAAGCTAGCAATCAGCTAAGCTGTGGTACAATGTGTATACATTAAACGGTCCAAGAAAAGTGTTCTAATTCTTTGTATGTTGATAGATGGGAGCGAGATGAGTTCCATTGTCGCCGCTTGAGAGTGGTAGTCCTCTCTGTTTGAGATTGAGGATATGGGTGAGGCCAACCACGTGTTGGGAGTTTAGATTGTGAGAGATCATTTGCTGAAGCTTCTCGCGAGGTTTCTTGAACATTTTTCACAAAGCTGTAAACACATATAGTGAATTCTTTTCGAATGAGGGAGATTCAAAACAATTTGGGATTCTTAACAAACTGTAGGGGATTCTTAACCAATGTGGGGGATTCATAACAATTTGTGGAGGATTCTCATGCAATACGAGGGATTTGTAACCAATGTGGAGGATTATTAACAATTTGTTAATAATCCATCACATTTATCTAAAATCCCGTACAATAGTTGCCATCTTCCATATTGCACATTTGTTTACTATTCCCCATATTTACTAATAATCCCCCACATTGGTTAAGAATCCCCCACTGTTTGTTATGGATCCCTCCCCTCAGTTTGTTAAGAATCCCTCATATCCCATAAGAATCCATCACAGTTTCGTATGAATCTTCCATATGGAATAAGAATATGAGGGATCCATAACAAACTGTGGAGGATTCATAAAAATTTGTGGGGAATTCATAACTAACTGTGGGAGATCCTTAACAATTTGTGGGGGATTATTATGCGATATCGTGGATTGTTAACAAATTGTGGGGAATTCATAACCAATGTATAAGATTCTTTACCAATGTGAGGTATTCAATACAATTTGTGGACGATTCTCATGCAATACGGGAGATTCGTAACTAATGTGGGGATTCTTAACTAACTAGAGGGGATTCTTTTCCAATGTAGGGGATTAATAACAAACTGTGGGAGATTCTTAACCAATGTGAGGGTATTCATAACAAATTGTGGAGGATTCTTATACAATACGGGGGATTCTTAACCAATGTGGAGGATTCTTAACAATTTGTTAAGAATCCATCACATTAGTCCATAATCCCTTACAATAATTGTCATCTCTCAGATTGCACATTTATTCATTATTCCCCATATTTGTTAATAATCTCCACATTGGTTAAGAATTCCCCACATTGGTTAAGAATCCCCCACATTGGTTAAGAATTCCCCACATTGGTTAATAATCTCCACATTGGTTAATAATCTCCACATTGGTTAAGAATCCCTCATATTCCATAAGAATACCCCACAGTTTCTTATAAATCTTCTATACAGCATTATAACATAAGAATGTGAGAGATCCTTAACAAACTGTGGGGGATTCTTAACCACCTGTAAAAGATCCTTAACAATTTGTGGTGGATTAAAATTCGATATCGTGGATTGTTAACAAATTGTAGGGGATTCATAACCAATGTGTGGGGTTCTTTACTAATGTGGGGGATTCATAACAATTTGTGGGGGATTCTTAACATACTATGGAGATTCTTAACTGTGGGGGATTCATAATAATTTGTGTAGGAATCTTATGCAATATTGGGGATTCTTAACCAATGTGGAGGATTGTTAAGAATCCAAAATTCTTAACTAATGTGGAGGATTTTTAAGAAATTGTGGGGGAATCTTTACCAATGTGGGGGATTCATAACAATTTTTGGGTGATTCTTAACAAAGTGTAGAGGATTCTTAACCAATGTGGAGGATTCATAACAATTTGTGGAGAATTCTCATGCAACATGGGGGATTCTAAAACAATATGGGAAATTCTTAACAAACTATGGGGGGTTCTTAACCAATGTGGGGGATTCATAACAATTTGTGGAGGATTCTCATGCAATACGAGGGATTCTTAACCCATGTGGGGGATTCTTAAAAAACTGTGGGGGATTCTTAACCTATGTGGGGGATTCATGATAATTTGTAGAGGATTCTCATGCAATACGTGGGATTCTTAACCAAAGTGGAAGATTCTTAAAAATTAGTTAAGAATCCATCTTATTTGTCTAAAATCTTGTACAATTGTTGTCATCTCCCATATTTCACATTTGTTCATTATTCCCCATATTTGTTAATAATCCCTCACATTGGTTAAGAATCCCCTACAATTTGTCATGGATCTACCCCCCCTCCCCCCTTACAGTTTGTTCAGGATCCCCCACAGTTTGTTAACAATCCCCTATATCCCATAACCCCACAGTTTCGTATGAATCTTTCACATAGCATAAAAATGTGAGGGATCCTTAACAAACTGTGAGGATTCATAACAATTTGTGGGTAATTCTTAACCAAATGTGGGAGATCCTTAACAATTTATGGGGGATTTTTATGCTATATCGTGGATTGTTAACAAATTATGGGGGATTCATAAATAATGTGTGGGATTCATTACCAATGTGGGGGAATCATAACAATTTATGGGGGATTCTTAACAAACTATGGGGATTTCTTAACCAACTGCAAAAGACCCTTAACAATTTGTGGGGGATTCAAATTTGATATCGTGGATTGTTAACAAATGGAAGGGGATTCATAACGAATGTGTGGGGTTCTTTACTAATGTGGGGGATTCATAACAATTTGTGGGGGATTATTAACATAATGTGGAGATTCTCAACTGTGGGGGATTCATAATAATTTGTGGAGGGATCTTATGCAATATGGGGGATTCTTAACCAATGTGAAGGATTGTAAACCATCCAAGATTCTTAACTAATGTGGGGGATTTTGAACAAATTATGGGGTATTCATAACAATTTGTGGGGATTCTTAACAAACTGTAGAGCATTCTTAACCAATGTGGAGGATGCATAACAATTTGTGGAGGATTCTCATGCAACATGGGGGATTCTAAACCAATATGGGGGATTCTTAATAAACTATGGGGGATTCTTAACCAATGTGGGGGATTCATAACAATTTGTGGAGGATTCTCATGCAATACGAGGGATTCTAAATCAATGTGGGGGATTCTTAAAAAGCTGTGGGGGATTCTTAACCAATATGGAGGATTCATAATAATTTATGGAGGATTCTCATGTAATACCTGGGATTCTTAACCAATGTGGAAGATTCTTAAAAATTTTGTTAAGAATCCATCTTATTTGTCTAAAATCTTGTATAATAGTTGTCATCTCCCATATTTCACATTTGTTAATTATTCCCCATATTTTGTTAATAATCCCTCACATTGGTTAAGAATCCCCTAATATTTGTTAAGGATCTCTCTCCCTCCCTCCTACAGTTTGTTATGGATCCCCCACAGTTTGTTAAGAATCCCCTATATCCCATAAGAATTCCGCACAGTTTTGTATGAATCTTCTACATAGCATAAAAATGTAAGGGATCCTTAACAAACTGTGGGGATTCATAACAATTTATGGGTAATTCTTAACCAAATGTGGGAGATCCTTAACAATTTGTGGGGAATTATTATGCTATATCGTGGATTGTTAACAAATTATGGGGGATTCATAAATAATTTGTGGGATTCATTACCAATGTGGGGGAATCATAACAATTTATGGGGGGTTCTTAACAAACTGTGGGGGATTCATAACAATTTGTGGGGAATTCTTAACCAACTGTAAAAGATCCTTAACAATTTGTGGGGTATTCAAATTCAATATTGTGGATTGTTAACAAATTGAAGGGGATTCATAACCAATGTGTGAGATTCTTTACTAATGTGGGGGATTCAAAACAATTTTTGGGGGATTCTTAAAATACTGTGGAGATTCTTAACTATGGGGGATTCTTAATAATTTGTGGAGAAATCTTATGCAATATGGGGGATTCTTAACCAATGTGGAGAATTGTCAAGATTCCAAAATTCTTAACTAATGTGGGGGATTTTTAACAAATTGTGGGGGATTCTTTACCAATGGGGGGGATTCGTAACAAACTATAGAGAATTCTTAACCAATGTGGAGGGTTCATAACAATTTGTTAAGGATTCTGATGCAACATGGTGGATTCTAAACCAATATGGGGGATTTTTAACCAATGTGGGGGATTCATAACGATTTGTGGAGGATTCTCATGCAGTACGAGGGATTCTAAACCAATGTGGGGGATTCTTAACCAATGTGGGGGATTCATAATAATTTGTCGAGGATTCTCATGCAATACGTGGGATTCTTAACCAATGTGGAAGATTCTTAGAAATTTGTCAAGAATCCATCTTATTTGTCTAAAATCTTGTACAATAGTTGTCATCTCCCATGTTTCATATTTGTTCATTTTTCCCAATATTTGTTAATAATCCCTCACATTGGTTAAGAATCCCCTACAATTTGTCAAGGATCTCCCCCCCTACAGTTTGTTAAGGATCCCCCACAGTTTGTTAAGAATCCCCTATATCCCATAAGAATTCCCCACTGTTTCGTATGAATCTTCCACATAGCATAAAAATGTGAGGGATCCTTAACAAACTGTGGGGATTTATGACAATTTGTGGGTAATTCTTATCCAAATGTGAGAGATCCTTAACAATTTGTGGGGGATTATTATGCTATACTGTGGATTGTTAACAAATTGTGGGGGATTCATAAATAATGTGTGGGATTCATTACCAATGCGGGGGAATTATAACAATTTATGGGGGATTCTTAACAAACTGTGGGGATTCATAACAATTTGTGGGGAATTCTTTACCAACTGTAAAAGTTCCTTAACAATTTGTAGGGGTTTCAAATTCAATATTGTGGATTGTTAATAAATTGTAGGGGATTCATAACCAATGTGTGGGGTTCTTTGCTAATGTGGGGAATTTATAACAATTTGTGGGGGATTCTTAACATACTGTGGAGATTCTTAACTGTAGGGGATTCATAATAATTTGTGGAGGAATCTTAGGCAATCTGGGGAATTCTTAACCAATGTGGAGGATTGTCAACAATACAAAATTCTTAAATAATGTGGGGGATTTTTGACTATTTGTTGGGGATTCTTTACCAATATGGGGGATTCATAACAATTTGTGGGGGATTCTTAACAAACTGTAGAGGATTCTTTACCCAATGTGGAGGATTCATAACAATTTGTTATGGATTCTCATGCAATATGGGGGATTCTAAACCAATTTGTGGGATTCTTAACAAACTATGAGGGATTCTTAACCAATGTTGGGGATTCAGATCATTTTTTGGAGGATTCTCATGCAATACGAGGGATTCTAAACCAATGTAGGGGATTCTTAACCAATGTGGGGGATTCGTAATAACTTGTGGAGGATTCTCATGCAATACGTGGGATTCTTAACCATTGTGGAAGATTCTTAAAATTTTGTTAAGAATCAATCTTATTTGTTTAAAATCTTGTACAATAGTTGTCATCTCCCATATTTCACATTTGTTCATTATTCCCCATATTTGTTAATAATCCCTCACATTGGTTAAGAATCCCCTACAATTTGTCAGGGATCCCCCCCTCCCCTACAGTTTGTTAAGGATCCCCCACAATTTGTTAAGAATCCCCTACATCCCATAAGAATTCTCCACTATTTCGTATGAATCTTCCACATAGCAAAAAAATGTGAGGGATCCTTAACAAATTGTGGGGATTCGTAACAATTTGTGGGTAATTCTCAACTAAATGTGGGAGATCCTTAAAAATTTGAGGGGGATTATTATGATATATTATGGATTGTTAACACATTGTGGTGGTTTCATAAATACTGTGTGGGATTCATTACCAATGTGGAGGAATTATAACAATTTATGGGGATTATTAACAAACTGTGAGGGATTCATAACAATTTGTGGGGAATTCTTAACCAACTGTAAAAGATCCTTAACAATTTGTTGGGGATTCAAATTCGATATCGTGGATTGTTAACAAATTGAAGGGAATTCATAACCATTAATGTGTGAGGTTCTTTACTAATGTGGGGGATTCATAACAATTTGTGGGGGATTATTAATATACAGTGCAGATTCTTAACTGGGGGGGGGGGGATTCATAATAATTTGTGGAGGAATCTTATGCAATATAGGGGTTTCTTAACAAATGTGGAGGATTGTCAAGAATCTAAAATTCTTAACTAATGTGGGGGATTTTTAACAAATTGTTGGGTATTCCTTACCAGTGTGGGGATTCATAAAAATTTGTGGGGATTCTTAACCAATGTGGAGGATTCATAATAATTTGTGGAGGATTCTCATGCATTATGGGGGATTCTAAACCAATATGGGGGATTCTTAACTAACTATGGGAGAATCTTAACCAATGTAGGTGATTCATAACCATTTGTAGCTGATTCTCATGCAGAACGGGGGATTCTAAACCAATGTGGGGGATTCTTAAAAAAACTGTGGGGGATTCATAATAATTTGGGGAGGATTCTTATGTAATACGTGGGATTCTTAACCTTTGTGGAAGATTCTTAAAAATTTGCTAAGAATACATCTTATTTGTCTTAAATATTGTACAATAGTAGTCATCACTCATATTTCACATTTGTTCATTATTCCACATATTTGTTAATTATCCCTCACATTTGTTAAGAATCCCCTACAATTTGTCAAGGATCTCCCCCCCCCCCCCCCCCCTTACAGTTTGTTAAGGATCCCCCACAGTTGGTTAAGAATCCCCAATATCCTATAAGAAGAATTCCCCACAGTTTCGTATGAATCTTCCACATAGCATAAAAATGTGAGGATCCATAACAAACTGTGGGGATTCATAACAATTTGTGGGTAATTCTTAACCAAATGTGGGAGATCCTTAACAATTTCTGGGGGATTATTATTGGGGGATTCATAAATAATGTGTGGGATTCAATACCAATGTGGGGGAATCATAACAAATTGTGGGGGATTTTAACAAACTGTGGGGGATTCATAACAATTTGTGGGGAATTCTTAACCAAATGTAAAAGATCCTTAACAATTTGTGGGGGATTCAAATTCGATATCGTGGATTGTTATAAAATTGTAGGGGATTCATAACCAATGTGTGGAGTTCTTTACTAATATGGGGGATTCATAACAATTTGTGTAGGATTCTTAACATACTGTGGAGATTCTTAACTGTGGGGGATTCATAATAATTTGTGGAAGAATCTTATGTAATATGGAGGATTCTTAACCAATGTGGAGGATTGTTAAGAATAAAAAATTCTTAACTAGTGAGGGGGATTTTTTTTTACCAATGTGGGGGATTAATAACAATTTGTGGGGGTTCTTAACAAACAGTAGAAGATTCTTAACCAACGTGGAGGATTCTTATGCAACATGGGGGATTCTAAACCAATATGGGGGATTCTTAACAAACTATGGTGGATTCTTAACCAATATGGGGGATTCATAACAATTTGTGGAGGATTCTCATGTAATACGAAGGATTCTAAACCAATGTGGGGAATTCTTAAAAAACTGTGGGGGATTTTTAACCAATGTGTGGGATTCATAATATTTTGTGGAGGATTCTCATGCAATACGTGAGATTCTTAACCAATGTGGAAGATTCTCAAAAATTTGTTAAGAATCCATCTTATTTGTTTAAAATCTTGTACAATAGTTGCCATCTCCCATATTTCACATTTGTTCATTATTCCCCATATTTGTTAATAATCCCTCACATTGGTTAAGATCCCCTACAATTTGTCAAGGATATCCCCTCCCCCCTACAGTTTGTTATGGACCCCCACAATTTGTTAAGAATACCCTACATCCCATAAGAATTCCACACAGTTTCGTATGAATCTTCCACATAGCATAAAAATGTGAGAGATCCTTAACAAACTGTGGGGATTCATAACAATTTGTGGGTAATTCTTAACCAAATGTGGGAGATCCTTAACAATTTGTGGGGGATTATTATGCTATGTCATGGATTTTAACAAATTGTGGGGGATTTATAAATAATGTGTGGGATTCATTACCAATTTGGGTGAATCATAACAATTTGTGGGGATTCTTAACAAACTGTGGGGGATTCATAACAATTTGTGAGGAATTCTTAACCAACTGTAAAAGATCCTTAACAATTTGTGGGGGATTCAAATTCGATATCGTGGATTGTTTACAAATTCTAGGGGATTCATAACCAATGTGTGGGGTTCTTAACTAATATGGGGGATTCTTAACAATTTGTGGGGGATTCTTAACATACTATGGAGATTCTTAACTGTGGGGGATTCATAATAATTTGTGGAGGAATCTTATGCAATATTGGGATTCTTAACCAATGTGGAGGATTGTTAAGAATCCAAAATTCTTGACAAATGTGGGGGATTTTTAAAAAATTGTGGGGGATTCTTTACCAATGTGGGGGATTCATAACAATTTGTGGGGGATTCTTAACAAACTGTAGAGGGTTCTTAACCAATTTGGAGGATTCATAACAATTTGTGGAGGATTCTCATGCAACATGGGGGATTCTAAACCAATATCGGGGATTCTTAACAAACTATGGGGGATTCTTAACCAATGTGGGGGATTCATACCAATTTGTGGAAGATTCTCATGCAATACTAGGGATTCTAAACCAATGTGGGGGATTCTTAAAAAACTGTGGAGGATTCTTAAACAATGTGGGGGATTCATAATAATTTGTGGAGGATTCTCAAACAATACGTGGGATTCTTAACCAATGTGGAAGATTCTTAAAATTTTGTTAATAATCCATCTTATTTGTCTAAAATCTTGAACAATAGTTGTCATCTCTCATATTTCACATTTATTCATTATTCCCCATATTTGTTAATAATCCCTCACATTGGTTAAGAATCCCCTACAATTTGTCAAGGATCTCCCCATCCCCCCCTACAGTTTGTTAGGGATCCTCCACAGTTTTTTAAGAATTCCCCACAGTTTTGTATGAATCTTCCACATCGCATAGTAATGTGAGAGATCCTTAACAAACTGTGGGGATTCATAACAATTTGTGGGAAACTCTTAACCAAATGTGGGAGATCCTTAACAATTTGTGGGGGATTATTACGCTATATCGTGGATTGTTAACAAATTGTGGTGGATTCTTGAGAATTTGTGGGGAATGCTTAACCAACTGTAAAAGATCCTTACCAATTTGTGGGTGATTCAAATTTGATATCGTGGATTGTTAACAAATTGTAGGGGATTCATAACCAATGTGTGGGGTTTTTTACTAATGTGGGGGATTCATATCAATTTGTGGGGGATTCTTAACATACTATGGAGATTCTTAACTGTGGGGGATTCAAAATAATTTGTGGAGGAATCTTATGCAATTGGGGGATTCTTAACCGATGTTGAGGATTTTTAAGAATCCAAATTCTTAGCTAATGTGGGTGATTTTTAACAAATTCTGGGTGATTCTTTACCAATGTGAGTGATTCATAACAATTTGTGGGGGATTCTTAACAAACTGTAGTGGATTCTTAACCAATGTGGAGGATTCTCATGTAACATTGTGGATTCTAAACCAATATGGAGGATTTTAGCAAACTATGGGGGATTCTTAACCAATGTGGGGGATTCATAATAATTTGTGGAGGATTCTCATGTAATACGAGGGATTCTAAGTCAATGTAGGGGATTCTTAAAAAATTGTGGGGGATTCTTGTGGGGATTCATAACAATTTGTGAAGGATTCTCAAGCAATACGTGGGATTCTTAACCAATGTGGAAGATTCTTAAAAATTTGTTAAGAATCCATCTTATTTGTCTAAAATTTTGAACAATAGTTGTCATCTCCCATATTTCACATTTGTTCATTATTCCCCATATTTGTTAATAATCCCTCACATTAGCTAAGAATCTCCTATAATTTGTCAAGGATCATCACCTCCCCCCCCCCACTCTACAGTTTGTTAAGGATCCCCTACATTTTGTTAAGAATCTCCTATATCCTATAAGAATTCTCCTCAGTTTCGTATGAATCTTCCACATAGCATAAAAATGTGAGGGATCCTTAACAAACTTGTGGGGATTCATAACAATTTGTGGGTAATTCTTAACAAAATGTGGGAGATCCTTAACAATTTGTGGGGGATTATTATTCTATACCGTGGATTTTAACAAATTGTGGGGGATTCATAAATAATATGTGGGATTCATTACCAATGTGGGTGAATCATAAAAATTTGTGGGGAATTCTTAACAAACTGTGTGGGATTCATAACAATTTCTGGGGAATTCTTAACCAACTGTAAAAGATCCTTAACAATTTGTGGGGGATTCAAATTCGATATCGTGGATTGTTAACAAATTGTAGGGGATTCATAACCAATGGGTGGGGTTCTTTAATAATGTGGGGATTCGTAACAAATTGTGGGGGTTCTTAACATACTGTGGAGATTTTTAACTGTTGGGGATTCATAATGATTTGTGGAGGAATCTTATGCAATATGGGGGATTCTTAACTAATGTGGAGGATTGTTAAGAATCCAAAATTCTTAACTAATGTGGGGGATTTTTAAAGAATTGTGGGGGATTCTTTACCAATGTGGGGGATTCATAACAATTTGTGGGGGGGTTCTTAACAAATTGTAGAGGATTCTTAACCAATGTGGAGGATTCATAACAATTTGTGGAGGATTCTCATGCAACATGGGGGATTCTAAACCAATATCGGGGATTATTAACAAACTATGGGGGATTCTTAACCAATGTGGGGGATTCATAACAATTTGTGGAAGATTCTAATGAAATACGAGGGGATTCTAAACCAATGTGGGGGATTCTTAAAAAACTGTGGGGGATTCTTAAACAATGTGGTGGATTCCTAATAATTTGTGGAGGATTCTCTAGCAATACGTGGGATTCTTAACCAATGTAGAAGATTCTTAAAAATTTGTTAATTATCCATCTTATTTGTCTAAAATCTTGAACAATAGTTGTCATCTCCCATATTTCACATTTATTCATTATTCCCCAAATTTGTTAATAATCCCTCACATTGGTTAAGAATCCCGTACAATTTGTCAAGGATCTCCCCCACCTCCCCCACTGTTTGTTAAGAATTCCCCACAGTTTTGTATGAATCTTCTACATAGCACAAAAATGTGAGAGATCCTTAACAAACTGTGGGAATTCATAACAATTTGTGGGCAATTCTTAACCAAATGTGGGGTTCTTTACTAATGTGGGGGATTCATAACAATTTGTGAGGGATTCTTAACATACTATGGAGATTCTTAACTGTGGGGGATTTATAATAATTTGCGAAGGAATCTTATGCAATATGGGGATTCTTAACCAATGTGGAGGATTGTTAAGAATCCAAAATTCTTAACTAATGTTGGGGATTTTTAACAAATTGTGGGGGATTCTTAACAATTTGTGGGGGATTCTTAACAAACTGTAAAGTATTCTTAATCAATGTGGGGGATTCATAACAATTTGTGGAGGATTCTCATGTAACATGGGGGAATCTAAACTAATATGGGGGATTCTTAACAAACTATGGTGGATACTTAACCAATGTGGGTGATTCATAACAATTTGTGGGGGATTCTTAACAAACTGTAGAGGATTCTTAACCAATGTGGAGGATTCATAACAATTTGTGGAGGATTCTCATGCAACATGGGGGATTCTAAACCAATATCGGGGATTCTTAACAAACTATGGGGGATTCTTAACCAATGTGGGGGATTCTAAAAAAGTTGTGGGGGATTCTTAAACAATGTGGGGGATTCATAATAATTTGTGGAGGATTCTCAAGCAATACGTGGGATTCTTAAAGATTTGTTAATAATCTATCTTATTTGTCTAAAATCTTAAACAATAGTTGTCATCTCCCATATTTCACATTTATTCATTATTCCCCATATTTGTTAATAATCCCTCACAATGGTTAAGAATCCCCTACAATTGGTCAAGGATCCCCCCCCCCCCCTACAGTTTGTTAGGGAACCCTAGAGTTTGTTAAGAATCCCCTATATCCCATAAGAATTCTCAATAGTTCCGTATGACTCTTCCACATAGCATAAATATGTGAGAGATCCTAACAAACTGTGGGGATTCATAACAATTTGTGGGTAATTCTTAACCAAATGTGGGATATCCTTAACAATTTGTGAGGGATTATTATGCTATATTGTGGATTGTTAACAAATTGAGGGGGATTCATAAATAATGTGTGAGATTCATTACCAATGTTGGGGAATCTTAACAATTTGAGGGGGATTCCTAACAAATTGTGGGGGATTCATAACAATTTGTGGGAGATTCATAACAATTTGTGGGGAATTCTTAACCAACTGTAAAAGATCCTTAACAATTTGTGGGGGATTCAAATTCGATATCGTGTACTGTTAACAAATTGTAGGGGATTCATAACCAATATGTGGGGGTCTTTATTAATGTGGGGGATTTATAACAATTTGTGGGGGATTCTTAGCATACTATGGAGATTCTTAACTGTGGGGGATTCATAAAAATTTGTGGAGGAATCTTATGCAATATGGAGGATTCTTATCCAATGTGGAGGATTGTTAAGAATCCAAAATTCTTAACTAATGTTGGGGATTTTTAACAAATTGTGGGGGATTCTTTACCAATGTGGAGGATTCATGACAATTTGTGAAAGATTCTTAACAAACTGTAGAGGATTCTTAACCAATTTGGAGGATTCATAACAATTTGTGGAGGATTTTCATGCAACTTTGGGGATTCTAAACCAATATGGGGGATTCTTAACAAACTATGGAGGATTCTTAACAAATGTGGGGGATTCATAACAATTTGTGGAGGATTCTCATGCAATACGAGGTATTCTAAACCAATGTGGGGGATTCTTAAAAAACTGTGGGGGATTCTTAAACAATGTGGGGGATTCATAATAATTTGTGGAGGATACTCAAGCAATACGTGGGATTCTTAACCAATGTGGAAGATTCTTAAAATTTTTTTAATGATCCATCTTATTTGTCTAAAATCTTGAACAATAGTTGTCATCTCCCATATTTCACATTTATTCATTATTCCCCATATTTGTTAATAATCCCTCACATTGGTTAAGAATCCCCTACAATTTGTTAAGGATCCCCCAGAGTTTGTTAAGAATCCCCTATATCCCATAAGAATTCCACACAGTTGTGTATGACTCTTCCGCATAGCATAAAAATGTGAGAGATCCTTAATAAACTGTGGGGATTCATAACAATTTGTGGGTAATTCTTTAACAAATGTGGGATATCCTTAACAATTTGTGGGGGATTATTATGCAATATCGTGGATTGTTAACAAATTGTGGGGGATTCATAAATAATGTGTGGGAATCATTACCAATGTGGTGGACTCTTAACAATTAGTGGGGGATTCTTAACAAATTGTGGCGGATTCTTAACAATTTGTGGGGAATTCTTAACCAACTGTAAAAGATCCTTAACAATTTGTGGGGGATTCAAATTCGATATCGTGGATTGTTAACAAATTATAGGGGATTCATAACCAATATGTGGGGTTCTTTACTAATGTGGGGGATTTATAGCAATTTATAGGGGATTCTTAGCATACTGTGGAGATTCTTAACTGTGGGGATTCATAACAATTTGTGGAGGATTCTCAAGCAATACGTGGGATTCTTAACCAATGTGGCAGATTCTTAAAAATTTATTAAGAATCCATCTTATTTGTCTAAAATCTTGAACAATAGTTGTCATCTCCCATATTTCACATTTGTTCATTATTCCCCATATTTGTTAATAATCCCTCACATTAGCTAAGAATCTCCTATAAATTTGTCAAGGATCTTCACTTCCCCCCCCCCCCCCCCCCCCCCCCCTACAGTTTGTTAAGGATCCCCTACATTTTGTTAAGAATCCTCCTATATCCTATAAGAATTCTCCACTGTTTCGTATGAACCTTCCACATAGCATAAAAATGTGAGGGATCCTTAACAAACTGTGGGATTCATAACAATTTGTGGGTAATTCTTAACCAAATGTGGGAGATCCTTAACAATTTGTGGGGGATTATTATCTCTATACCGTGGATTTAACAAATTGTGGGGGATTCATAATAATGTGTGAGATTCATTACCATTGTGGGTGAATCATAAAAATTTGTGGAGAATTCTTAACAAACTGTGTGGGATTCATTAACAATTTCTAGGGAATTCTTACCAACTGTAAAAGATCCTTAACAATTTGGGGGATTCAAATTCGATATCGTGGATTATTAGCAAATTGTAGGGGATTCATAACCAATGGGGTAAGGTTCTTTAGTAATGTGGGGGATTCGTAACAAATTGTGGGGGATTCCTTAACATACTGTGGAGATTCTTAACTGTGGGGGATTCATAATAATTTGTGGGAGGAATCGTATGCAATATGGGGGATTTCTTACCAATGTGGAGGATTGTTAAGAATCCAAAATTCTTAACTAATGTGGGGGATTTTTAAAGAATTGTGGGGGATTTTTTACCAATGTGGGGGATTCATAACAATTTGTGGGGGGGTTCTTAACAAATTGTAGAGGATTCTTAACTAATGTGAAGGATTCATAACAATTTGTGGAGGAATCTCATGCTACATGGGGATTCTAAACCAATATCGGGCATTATTAACAAACTAATGGGGGATTCTTAACCAATGTGGGGGATTCATAACAATTTGTGGAAGATTCTAATGAATACGAGGGATTCTAAACCAATGTGGGAGATTCTTAAAAAACTGTGGGGGATTCTTAAACAATGTGGTGGATTCCTAATAATTTGTGGAGGATTCTCTAGCAATACGTGGGATTCTTAACCAATGTAGAAGATTCTTAAAAATTTGTTAATTATCCATCTTATTTGTCTAAAATCTTGAACAATAGTTGTCATCTCCCATATTTCACATTTATTCATTATTCGTTAATAATCCCTCACATTGGTTAAGAATCCCCTACAATTTGTGGGGGATTCTAAACCAATATGGGGGATTCTTAATAAACTATGGGGGATTCTTAACCAATGTGGGGGATTCATAACAATTTGTGGAGGATTCTCATGCAATACGAGGGATTCCAAGTCAATGTGGGGGATTCTTAACCAATGTGGGGGATTCACAATAATTTGTGGAGGATTCTCATGCAATACGAGGGATTCTAAACCAATGTGGGGGATTCTGAAAAAACTATGGGGGATTCTTAAACACTTTGGGGATTCACAATATTTTGTGGTAGATTCTAAAGAAATACGTGGGATTCTTAACCAATGTGGAAGATTTTTAAAATTTTTTTAATAATCCAACTTATTTGTCTAAAATCTTGAGCAATAGTTGTCATCTCCCATATTTCACATTTATTCATTATTTCCCATATTTGTTAATAATCCCTCACATTGGTTAAGAATCCCTTACAATTCGTTAAGGATCTCTCCCCGCCCCTCCCCTATAGTTTGTTAGGGATCCCCACAGTTTGTTAAGAATCCCCTATATCCACAAGAATTCCCCACAGTTTCGTATGAATCTTCCACATTGCATAAAAATGTGAGGGATCCTTAACAAACTTTGGGGATTCATAACAATTTGTGGGTAATTCTTAACCAAATGTGGGAGATTCTTACTAATTTGTGGGGGATCATTATGCTATATCGTGTATTGTTAACAAATTGTGGGGGGATTCATAAATAATGTGTGGGATTCATTACCAATGCGGGGGAAGCATAGCAATTTGTGGGGATTCTTAACAAATTATGGGGGATTCACAACAATTTGTGGGGAAATACTAACCAGTTGTAAAAGATCCTTAACAATTTGTAGGGGATTCAAATTCGATATCGTGGATTGTTAACAAATTGTAGGGATTCATAACCATTGTGTGGGGTTCTTTCCTAATGTGGGGGATTCGTAACAATTTGTGGGGGATTCTTAACATACTATGGAGATTCTTAACTGTGGGGGATTCATAATAATTTGTGGAAGAATCTTATGCAATATAGGAATTCTTATCCATTGTGGAGGATTGTTGAGAATCCAAAATCTTAACTAATGTGGGGGATTTTTAACAAATTGTGGAGGATTCTTTACCAATGTGGGGGATTCATAACAATTTGTGGGGGATTCTTAACAAAATGTAGAGGATTCCAAACCAATGTGGACGATTCATAACAATTTGTGGAGGATTCTCATGTAACATGGGGATTCTAAACCAATATGGGGGATTCTTAACAAACTGTGGTAAATTCTTAACCAATGTAGGGGATTCAGAACAATTTGTAGAGGATTCTCATGCAATACGAGGAAAACTAGGCCAATGTGGGGGATTCTTAAAAAACTGTGGGGATTCTAACCATGTGGGGGATTTATAAAAATTTGTGGAGGATTCTCATGTAATACGTGGGATTCTTAACCAATGTGGAAGATTCTTAAAAATTTGTTAAGAATCCATCTTATTTGTCTATAATCTTGTACAAGAATTGTCATCTCCCATATTTCACATTTGTTCATTATTCCCCATATTTGTTAATAATCCCTCACATTGGTTAAGAATCCCATACAATTTGTCAAAGATCCCCCCCCCCCCCCCCTACAGTTTGTTAATGATCCCCCACATTTTGTTAAGAATTCCCTATATCCCATAAGAATTCCCCACAACTTCGTATGAATCTTCCACATAGCATAAAAATGTGAGGGATCCTTAACAAACTGTGGGGATTCATAACAATTTGTGGGTAATTCTTAACCAAATGTGGGAGATCCTTAACAATTTGTGGGGGATTATTATTCTATACCGTGGATTTTAACAAATTGTGGGGGATTCATAATAATGTGTGAGATTCATTACCATTGTGGGTGAATCATAAAAATTTGTGGGGAATTCTTAACAAACTGTGTGGGATTCATAACAATTTCTGGGGAATTCATAACAATTTCTGGGGAATTCTTAACCAACTGTAAAAGATCCTTAACAATTTGGGGGATTCAAATTCGATATCGTGGATTATTAACAAATTGTAGGGGATTCATAACCAATGGGTAAAGTTCTTTAGTAATGTGGGGGATTCGTAACAAATTGTGGGGGATACTTAACATACTGTGGAGATTCTTAACTGTGGGGGATTCATAATAATTTGTGGAGGAATCGTATGCAATATGGGGGATTCTTAACCAATGTGGAGGATTGTTAAGAATCCAAAATTCTTAACTAATGTGGGGAATTTTTAAAGAATTGTGGGGGATTTTTCACCAATGTGGGGGATTCATAACATTTGTGGGGGGGGGGGGGGGGGTTCTTAACAAATTGTAGAGGATTCTTAACCAATGTGGAGGATTCATAACAATTTGTGGAGGATTCTCATGCTACATGGGGGATTC